>CM075209.1:19493485-20093485 GCA_037577465.1 Liposcelis bostrychophila | reverse complement strand
TGGATTGGAAGGTTTGTATTGAAAATGATTTAAATAATTTTTGTCTTAAATTTGCACCAAAAAAGGTGCCAGGAAAAAAGAAATTAGTTAGCAGTTCCTATATTCCCAAGAATTTTCCTCCCCTTCAGTAAAATTTTGAAAGACTTTATTATCTTCCAAAAGTTTTGGCGCCAAAAATTTTCGATCTGAAAATTTAAAAAATTTTAATCCCTGACTTCTTTTTTCAATTTATTCATGCTTAAAAAATACAGATTTGGATTGGGATGAGGGTAAGTTACAATTTTTAATAATTTTACTTGTAGTAAAAAAAAAAAAAAAAATGAATAAAAGGCTTCGGCTTGGAATCTTTACCTTTTTCTTTGGTTTTGAACCGGAAACTGTTGAAACATGCAGCGGATTCGGTTTTCAATTTTATTTATTAATTTTGCATCTTTTTGGAAAAAAATTAATATAATTAATGATTTTTTTTTAGGTATCGTTGTTCCGCAACCCGGTCCTCCCGCTAAACGTCCTACTAAGGAAGTCCTGGCAATGAGAGCTTCGGCTGCTGCTGCTGCTGCTGCGGCAGCTGCCGCCGCTGCAGCCGCCACTGGCGGTGAGGTTGGTGTAACTGCAATACCTGGTGTACCTAGATCGGTGGTGAATCAATTAAATGGTCAACCTAGGCCGAGAGTTGCCCAAATGACTCGCACCGGTACCGGAAGGAAAGGAGTTATCTCTTGGATGGATGCTCCGGATGATCATTATTTCAGATCCACAGTGCAGACTAAGTGAGTTTTAAAAATTCAAGAGAAATGAGGTTTTCTCGGAAATGACGGCGTCAGCGCCGTTCCCGACCATTTTTCCTTAAATAAAAATAATAAATTCCTAATCTATTTTTCTTAAAAATTTTGGTTCCTAAAATTTTTTTTTCTAATTTTCAGTTTTTCAAAAATTTTTTAATTCCTAAAATAAAATTTCCTAAAATGAATCTTTTTCGTAACTTTTTAAATCCCTAAAGGGATTTTAGAAAATTTTATTTTAGGAATCAAAAAATTTTAGGAAAATTGGAAATTAAAAAAGAAATAGTGAGAAAACAGTTTTAAGAACCATTTTTAGAAAAAATGGATTAGGAATTTTTTTTTTTTAGGAAAAATGTATTAGGAATTTTTTTTTTTTAGGAAAAATGGATTAGGAATTTTTTTTTTTTTTTTAGGAAAAATGGATTAGGGAATTTATTTTTTTAGGAAAAGTGGATTAGGAATTTATTTTTTAGAAAAAGAATTAAGAATTTATTTATTTTAGGAAAAATGGATTAAGAATTTATTTATTTTAGGAAAAATGGATTAGGAATCTATATATATAAACGTCAGTTGTCCTCTGTCCATTTTCGAAAAACCGACTTCTACTTGAGCTAGAGAGTCGTGTAAAAACCCATTTTAAAGCTAATTTCGAGCTAGATTTTTTAAAAATATTTTCGTTTTCCGGATAATTTTTCCTTCTTCGGAAAATCAGAATACGTCATTTTTTTGGAGTAATTTTCTCTGTCCGCGTCCGGAAACCATCTTCCCATTGAGCTAGAAAGTCGAGTAAAAACAAATTTTGAAGCTAATTATATGCTGCGTTCACTAAAAATACTTTCATGTTTCGGAAATTTTTTTTTGGTCCGGAATATCGGAAAAACCTTATTTTCCCATGAAATTTTCTCTGTCCGCGTCCGAAAACCGACTTCTTCATGAGCTAGAAGGTCGAATAAAAACAAATTTTGAAACTAATTTCGAGCTAGATGTTTTAAAAATATTTTCGTTTCTCGGAAAAATTTTCCTTCTTTGGAAAATCAGAATAGGTCTTTTTTTTTTGAGTAATTTTCTCTGTCCGCGTCCGGAAACCATCTAGCTTCCCGATGAGCTAGAAGGTCAAGTAAAAACAAATTTTGAAGCTAATTATATGCCGGGTTTACCGAAAATACTTTCAATTTTCGTAAAATTTGTTTTCGTTCGGAAAATCGGAAAAACTGTATTTTTTTTCATAAAAATTTTTCTTTCCGCGTCCGAAAACCAATTTCTGGATGAGATAGAAGGTCGATTAAAAATACATTTTTGAAGCTAATTTTAGGCTGGATTTACTAAAAATACTTTCATGTATCAGAAAAAAATTTTCCGTACGGAAAATCGGAAAAATCGTAGTTTTTCTATTACATTTTTATACATAGAAACGTCTAAAAACAAATCTAAATGACACAAAATGAAAAGCGAATAGTGTTTCTGATGTCTAAAATCGCGAAAAAAAAATCAAGGGAATAAATACAGCTTTCGGAAATGTCTCAGGTTTCCGGGGAATCGGAAAAACCGCGCATTTTTTATTTATTTTTCTCTGTCCTGGCGTGTTAATCTACTTCTAGGTGAGATAAAATATTAAGCGACCTATGATTCTGTCGTCTCAATTCGACTAGAAGATCAGAAAAATAAATTCAGGTTTCGGGAAAGTCCCGTTTTCCCGGAAAATCGGCAAATTTATATTTTTATATTAATTTTTGGCCATGCCGGAAAGTTAACTTTTGGATGGGATAAAGAGTCATTGAGCGTTTTTCTCCTACTTCTAACATCAAAGCAGGCTTCAGGAAAAACAAAAGAAAATTGAAAAGTTTAGGTTTATCGCCCAGGAAAATCAAAAAAATACTTCCGCGGGTTCGAGTTCGAAAGTTTAGAGGCGGAGTTTACATAATTTGATGAAATTCTAGAAAGATATCAAGATCACACGGTTTGGGGTTTAGACTGAAGGCTCCATAAAATTCACTTAAATCCCAGAAAAATTCAAAATTCAAAGAATTTGGCGGCAATATTTAATTTAATTTAATTTAATTTAATTTATTTTAATTTAATTAATATTGGTCAAAACAAATAATTCATGCAACTGAATGTAAAAAATTCTATTGTTTACCGTCGATTTATCGACGGGTGACCACTAGTTTTTTTATAAAAAGTGGATTAAGAATTTATTTCTTTTAGGAAAAATGAATTAGGAATTTATTTTTTTATGAAAAGTGGATTAGGAATTTATTTATTTATTTTTAGGAAAAATTGATCAAGAATTAATTTTTTTTAGGAAAAATTGATTAAGAATTTTTTTTTTTTAGGAAAAATGGATTAGGAATTTATTTATTTTTTTTAAGAAAAATGGATTAGGAATTAATATTTTTTAGGGAAAAATAAATAGGAATTCATTTATTTTTTTAAGGAAAAAATAAATAGGAGTTGGTAACGAATTGGACTTATTCTGTTTTTATTCTAAACTTCTTTGTTGTCAAAGTAATAATAATATCAAAACAAGATAAGTCCTTTGCAGCCGATGGTATCGTACCGCCGATTACCGCTCGGCTGAAAAGGACTTACCTTGTTTTGATATTTTTATTACTTTGACAACAACGAAGTTTAGAATAAAAACAGAATAAGTCCAATTCGTTACCTTCTGATGACATAGATCAGATGAATTAATGTAGACGTTGGTACCGCTGTGATACCGATTTTTTTTTTTTTTTAGCAAAAATTCCAGTCGCCAGAATTTTCGCGATTAAAATTTTGTTAACCCCTTTTTTTTCCTTTACAGGAGGATGAGAAGGCAATTAACTGCCCAACAATTAAGGCGAGCTTCACGTAAACCCTGGGAAAAAATCACGGTGAAAGGAATGGAAGATTTAGTCGTTTTGGACTGACGAAATCCAGAATTATTTACCTCCATTCCTCCTTTCGTCAATTCATAATACATTGGCAAATCGTTCTTTTCTTTTAAAAGGAAGTAAAAAAAAAAGAAAAAAACTAAAGCTGACCACTTTTAAGTTCGAAAACAATGTGAGTTTTTAAATAATGGTAATTTTTAAGAGTAATAATAATTGATAAGAATAATAATTAATAATAATTATATTAATAATAATTATTAGTGAAAACTGTAATATATTTTTCTGACGGCCATTCAGAAATAATTAGTAATGAAAAAGGAAATAATAGTAGAGTTGGACTTACCGAGATATAAGGTAAAAAAAAAAAAAGAAAAAAGAAAAGAAACTGAAGTTGAATGCGAAAATTCTTTTGTTATTTACCTTTTCCAAATGTATAATATTGACGGGTATTTTATTCATTTTGCAATGTCTTATCCTCTTCGGGAGTTTCTTTCAATTTTTTTTTTTAAAAATTCATTTTTTTTTTTTTTTTTTTTTTTTTTAGAATAAGCTGTTGGTTCGGTACCTTGTGTAAATTGATGTAATTATTGATGTAAGTCATTTTTTTTTCTACAAAAGTGTAGAAAATTTTTTTAAAAAAAAAGAGAAAAAAAAAAATTAATAAACATGCTTAAAATCACGAACACCAATCAAACGTTGCACTTACAATTTTAAAAAAAAAAAATCGTGGCAAGAGAATTTTTTTAAAAAGAAAAATCATCGTTTTGATTTTTTAAACTTAGATTAGTACAAAATAAACACTTTTTTTAAGTAGCAGGATAAGAGTAAGTGTGATGGTTTTTCGGTGTAGGTGATAAGGTTTAAACCAAAATTTTTCTTTTTTTTCTGAAAACTCGCTTTAGCGCACGTGATTTTATTCCTCAAAGTGAAGGCTACTTGCCCCCCTTCCCCTCCCCAGAGTGCTTTTTTTTATATTATATATTTTATAAAGGAAACTTGCTCGCCATTTTAATAATAAAAAAAAATAATTATTTTTGAATAGAGTTTTTTCTTTTGAGAATAAAAAGGGTACAAGTGGAAAGAAACGGAATAGTGTAAATGGGGAAAAAAACTTTTTTTTAATTGTAGAAGAAAATCCATTTGTACTTTAAATCGGGGTAAACGATTATTCTCATTTTAAAAAGAAAAAAAAAGGTGAAAAAAAAAAAAGTTTTTAAAAAATTTTAAAATCGAATAAAAAAAACTGAAGAGTGTTTTAAAAATTAATAGTAACTTCAGAATTTTTTTTTTTGTAAGTTTTGAATACATAATTATTAAGCCACAGACTATTGACTTTATTTGTGTTATTTATTTACATTAATAAATTATTTGCGTTTAAGTGCGAATAAAATTAAACTTTAATGAAATTATTTCGGTTTTGTTAAGTTTTTTATTTCGTGAAAAATTCCTGTTAAAATTATTTTGGGTCGGAGAATGTGTTAAGAAAATTTTTATTCTTTGTGATTGAAGAGTGTGATCGAGATAAAACCAAGTGAAAAAAGTATTTGTATGTAAGCTGAATGGTACTCAAAGATGGACGAGAAAACAGGATATTTTCCGAGAAGCATCCTCAAGCTACTGTTACTGACTAGTGAGGCGCAAAGGATTCTGAATCAGAAATTTTTTTTGCTTGATTTTTGGCTGGAAAAGCTTACAAAATTAATCATCCAAACGCCTCATCAGTCGAAAAGCGAGATGTCTCGTAAAATCTCTGTTTAGTCGCCATCTTTACTTTTGATCTCAAATCTCTGCCTCAAAAGTAAATCTGGAAAAGGATTTTTCAGAAATTCGTGACAATGTCACTGCATTCCAGGATAACTTAACGCCATAGTTTTCGGGAAACGAGCGACCTATCGTTTTTGAAAAATCCTTACTGGCCCTTACTTCTTTGTATCAATATGTTTTATGTTTTTTTCCAAAGCTTCTTTATTCCCTGGACTACCCCAAAACGGCGCAAAAATTTGTCGTTCGGATTGGAAATCAAGCGGGAAATCCCTGGCTATGGAGGCTGAAATTTTAATACTTCTAATTACATCCGCGTTATATTTTGTCCTTTCCGTTAACCACCGTGTTGTAAACTCGGTCGCATCTACATCTGACGGTATTATCTGAAATAAAAAAATCCATAATCACAGTAATATTTACCTAATATCCCACCTAAAATACTTACTTGATCTACCAAACCCATTTGTAAACAATCACTAGCTTTTAATATTCTAGCCGACGACATGATATCCAAAGCTTTTGTGTAGCCGATTTTTTGGACAAGTCTACTGGTTCCACCCCAAGCTGGAATTATTCCCATTTTTGCGTGAACAAATCCGAATCCCTTACATGATTCAGTCATTAAACGAAAATCACATGCTGTAGTTATTTCTGCACCTCCTCCCAGTGCCCCAGTCCCCTCTATCATTGCAACGGATATGAGCGGAAGTCTTTGAAATTTATTTAAAACGTGATGCATAAACGTAGCCATCATATATCCGTCTTCTGCATTGGCCGTTTGTTTTGCAAAATCTAAATCTCCACCTGAACAGAAATTTCCTTGGCTTCCTTTTAATATGATTCCTTTGCCTGTTTTCCAGTTTTCTAAATTTTCTACAATGTCGTGCAGGTCGACCATCATTTTGCCTTCAAAATTCAAAATAAGAAAATAAAAACAAGTCGTTCCTTTTTAAATACCTTTTCGACCTACCGCTAATGGCATTTCTTTTAGCTTCATGATTAATTAGAACCGTAGCCAAACCGTTTTCTTCATTTTTAACGAGATCTACGGATCCTCCTAAAAATTTTTCTAAATGACTCCGTATATCAATAATGGTTTTTTCTTCAGG
This sequence comes from Liposcelis bostrychophila, assembly GCA_037577465.1. NCBI lineage: Eukaryota > Metazoa > Arthropoda > Insecta > Psocodea > Liposcelididae > Liposcelis > Liposcelis bostrychophila. The sequence goes on along the minus strand of CM075209.1, from coordinate 20,086,957 downwards.
GGGATGCATCACTACCATTTTCTTGTAATAATCCATAAACAGCTCCTTTAACTTTTTGTAAAATGTCATTTTTCCCTGTAATCCTGCAAAAAGTAAGGCAAAGAAACCGTTACAAATGAGAAGCCTTAGTTCATTTAGCTCCCTAAAAGATGGCGGTAGTAGAGACCTATATACGGGGAGAACAGCGACCTCGGGGTCGAGCTGTGATTGGTTAAAAATCCTAACGTAAGCTAAACATTCCGACATATTACCGTCCGATACGGTTCTGTATGGAAGTCTCCATATTGCCGTCTGAACCGTATTTACTTAACTTATGGCAGAAAAAATAGATGTAGAGCGCCATGACAGTCGGGTCGCTGTTCTCCCCGTATATAGGTCTCTAGGCGGTAGCATATTCCCTAATAATGTTTACCATATGGACATAATTAACGCCATCTTTCTTGAGATTTAAGAATTATAACAGCAGAAGACGGTAAATTTTCCCTGCCGTTTTTTTTTTTCATTAAGTTGCATGCACTGTATATCTTTGTTCAGCGACGGAATTTTTGCTGTGAAATTGAAGTGTAAAGTGAAAATCATGGAAAAACAAAAAGGATTATTATACGGTTTATTTAAAGATAGCTAAATTACTCCGTTCGAGAACGGAAAATTGCATGACACAGGGTAATTATATACATCACTTATCATCAATCATTTGAAGTAAAGCGTGCTTCTTTGTGTGAATATTGGGCTTGCTGAAGGACCGCCATTGTAAGTGACTGATAATTTAGTCTTACTTTTTAAGCAAAATGTATTGATGACTTCCGAAATGCGATAAAAATTATTTAAAGTAAATCATTTGCGGGAAACCTCTTATATGTCTAAATATCAAACTTCCAATTTTCTATTAGACTGAGGACTTATTATTGTAAGTAATCATCATTGCCAATTTTTCTCGACATCAGTATTTTTTTCATTAATTATTTGACTGAGGTTATGAATGCAATTTTTTTTGTTCAGCTAGAATTGATTATATATGCACACATACATGATTCAGTTTCACATTGTCATGACTGCATGACACCCGACACAGAGTAGTAAGAAGCCCCTTTGAATATTAAATCACTCCAGTCTTTCCAGTCTGGTTATGTGATACAATAAGTCATATGGAGTTGGGCCTGTAGAATATGTTAATGACAAAATGTTTTTAATTCTTTTTATAAAACTTGAAGTTTTGGAAAAACATCTTTGAAAGTGAAAAAGGGAGTAATATGGTACAACGTGCAAAAAAATTTGAAAACTTTTCTTTTTAGCTTTGTAATGGACAAAACAACAATAAGGCATTTGTGATCATTGAATGGAACCATTTTTAGCATTTTTACATAAAATCCTTTGTCATTATTTGTCTATTTAAGCTTGGTTGCTGATGTCTCAAATGACTCATACCAACATGCTTCACTTGCATTTGAAATTTTAAAATTGAATAATGGAGCAACAAATGGACCCAAAGTACTCTTGTGGGTTCTCAGTACTGAGCATTAGCATCCAAAACGCATGTTCATTTTAAAACCTAAAATTTACATTTTTTCGGATAAGTACTTTTTAAGTACTTTTTAATAAGACTACTTGAGATCGTCTGTTTTCTGATTGCGTATAGAATGTTCCCAGAAGTTCTGAAAAACTTTTAAGAACTTTTGTGAAATTGAACTAACCAGTATTTTGTGTCAATCTGTTCCTGGAAGTGTTTGGTATAAGCAGAATGGGATACAGATAACATACACGGCAGAACAATTTTTATGGCGGTGTTTCCTATGTTTACCTTAATAAAATCACACCACAAAAATTGTTCCACCTCGTATACCGGAATACTCTGTACGTTCCTTAAATGGGCTAGTTTTGAAATTTTAGTCTCGAGTTTGCCACTTTAGCCTACCGCGGATTTTTTTTTTTTGCTGCCGTTTTCCGGACTGTAAAATCGAGATCCTGTTTTGTATGAAAATACGAAATCCTATTTGATATGCTAAGCGAATACTTGACCATTTCAAACATGTACCTTTTTCTTAAGGTTTTCGATTTGGGTATTTTATGAGATAACCTAAAAATGTAATGAAATGATGCATCTTGTTACCTTTTAAACATAGCCAACTTAACCATGCACTATCGCAATGAATTCAATCGAAACATTGAAATGCTAATAAAATCGAACTGATTATTCAAACAACTTTGCCCTTATCAACTTTTTTAAAACTTTTAAAACACGAAAAAAATTTGGATTTTAGAAAGCGGTGCCATGTTTTCATTTGTGTTTTGTGACGTGGAGCTTTTTTGATTAAAAAAAAAGACCGTAAAGATTCTTCGACAGAAATTGCTCTACGTAAGGGCTCTAGTTTTCCAGGGGACAAAAGATTTTTAGACGAAATATAAGGTTTTTTTTATAATACAAAAAAGAAATAAAGTTTTTTCGACAAAAAAAGGCGGCAAGTGCAAAAGAAGTAAAGAAGTTTTTTTAAGTTGGCAGTATTGTATTTTGTCGTTCGTTTGAAATCTGAACGAACACCCTGTGACGGTGACTGATTTTTATTTACAGCGGATCGCATGCTTGTTAATTGCTTGAAAACGAAAATTAACACCATAAATGTGTTTGATTATTTAAAGGCACTATCTGTTACGATGTCTAAGAACAACGTAAAATATTATTATGGTGTAGGAAAGGGGCGTCGAACCGGAGTTTTCGATTCTTGGTGAGTTGTAATTTTTTTTTGTAACAAGATTAGGTTCTAATACGAAAAAAAAAAAAGTAAATAAATGTATGATGTTGATTTTCGTTTTTGATTTTTTTAGGCCTGAATGTAAAAAGCAAGTTGAAGGAATCAAGAACGCGAAATACAAGAAATTTGCAAGTTATCAGGAAGCAGAAAAATTCGTTAACGATTACGCGTCACCTCAAAAATTTGAGCCCCCGTCAAAATTTCAAAATCAATCACTCATACAGTCACCGTCAGTGAAGCAAACATTAGTAAGTAATAATAAAAGTAATGCTTATTTTGATTTAAAAAAAAGTGATAGTGTAACACAAAAAGTAAGCTATGAATATGAACCTTACTTTATGGGCTTAGGAGTCCCTATCAAAAAAGAAAAAGAGGATGAAACAGAAAGTGGGTTCATCCCCTTAGATACGAATGGTAAAGTTGTTTTGAATACTAAAAAATTAACTGAATCCATGTACTATAATTGCCCTAAAATAGACCTTAAAAATTTGAAAAGTAAACCAGCATTGTCTGGATTAAATTTAGCAGATCTAGAAAAAAAATTAACACAACGTAAAAGTTTAAAAAAAAAAGATGCAGAACAGTTTCATGATGAACTGGAAAAACTAATACATACCAATGGGATAGATAATATTCATTTAATAAAAACAATATTAGCAGTTATTAATAGAAGTTTTAAGTTCAAGGACCAAAATGTAGACAGTGTACCATCAACTTCAACATCACATGAAATAGTTTCAAATAATGAATCTTCCAATATGAAAAATCATAGTCAAGTTGAAACATTGGCTGCCAACCTTCGGCTAGATGCTTTCGAGAAAAGATTTGATGAATTATTAAAAGAAGTTGGGGCTCTAGCTTCCGAAGTCAGGGAATTAAAAAAAAAGAATGAGGAATATGCACTGGCTTTATCTGCTAAAACTGACAAAGATACAGAGTAAGAGCAAAAGTTTAAATTTCATAGATAATAATCATGAAATATTTATGATGGACCGTTGTTTGTTTTAGGAAAGAGAAACCAAGAAAAAAAAGAAAAAGATCAAAATCAGAGGAACGGGAGCAGCAAGGAGAGGCAAGTGCAAATTACATTAATTCTCCTTAAATGTTGAATAACGTAGAGTAAAAAATTTTATGAAAGGTTAAAATTCAATGCTGCATATTGGCTTGCTTTCGCTGGAAAATTACAGGGTGTAATTTTCTTTTACTGTGCTTTTTTTAACTTTAAATCTTCAGCATTTATTATGATGATGCAATATTTTTGGTGTAGTCGTCAGCCGAATGTGATATGACGTTGCTTAGAATCGAGAAAATTTTTTTTCTTAATTTTGTTTTTATTTTTCTTTTAATTTTTTTTTTTTTTTTTTAATTAATTAATAAATTTTCAAAAATCTAACTAATCACCGTTTCTTTTTTTTAGCAGCCCTCCACGTCAAAGGGATCTACAGGTGGATCCACGGACAACGTAGTAATTAAGAAAGAAAAAATAGAATTATTAACTTTTGACGTTGGAACCGACGATTACGTAAGGGTTTATACGGACGGCTGTTGCCATAACAACGGCCAACCTAACGCCAGAGCAGGAGTAGGCATTTGGTTCGGAGATAATCATCCTTTAAACATTTCGAAACCTCTCGACGGACCCGCCACAAATAATAACGGAGAGATCCAAGCCGCCAGAATGGCTATAGAATTGGCTGCAGAGGCCGGAGTTACCAGATTAAAAATTCACACGGATTCTAGTTTTTTAATTAACTGCGCGACCGAATGGATGCCCAGATGGAAATTAAACGGCTGGAAAAGAGCCGACAAACAACCCGTTATAAATAGGGTCGAATTAGAAAAATTAGATAGAGCTATGAATTTAATATCAGTGAAATGGGTAAGATCATTTTTTACGTAGCCAAAATTAGAAGTTATCGCTGCTTATGGTCGAAAAAATTTTCGAGCATTATTATTTCTTTTTGTTTTTCAGGAAAAAGTTCCTGCCCACGTAGGGGTATATGGGAATGAGCAGGCTGATAGATTAGCGAATGAAGGAGCTTTATTATATCGTCCCAGGTAGATCACGTAATTAAAATGAAAAAAATGCAGCCTTTCGTACGTGAACAAGGCGTTTATAAGACTAAAAACTGAAATACAGACTTGATTAATAATAATAGTGATTCCATTCGTTTACAACAGCCTTAAAATTTTACTGGCGACACAAAATAAAGTACCATTAGGTTAAACGAAACTTCAGAGTTGAAAACAATTCGAATTATAATATTGTTCTTTTATAGAGAATATGGATCTTTGTAGCTGTACAGGGTTCCGAAGCCGGCAAAAATTAAAAGGCGCCGGCGCCAGCGCCAGCGCCGGCACCAAAAATTTCAAAAAATAAAATCGGCGCCGGCGCCAGCGCCAGCGCCACGATTGTAAAAAAATTGGCGCCAGCGCCGGCCTCGGCGTCGGCGCTGGCGTCGAAGCCGGCGCCGGGGAAAATTTTTAATTTATTTTATTTTGCAAAAAAAAGCAAGAAAGCGTTACATCAGTTTAAAAAAATTACGTTTTGCACTTTAAAAAATTTATTTATTTCTTCAGAGCAAAAGCTGAAAGGAAAGACTTTAAAATTTAATTATTGAGATAAACATTTTAAAAATCAAAAATTATGAATCAGTGAATACCGAGTATTGAACTAATTCCCTATCCTGAACAAAATTTTTTACTGTGTAATTAACCTTAAGTAAAAAAAAAAAAATATAAGTTTTCCATTTTAAATGTCAATAAATTAAAATCTTCCAAAATTGCCTAATTTTTACCGGCTTCGGACCCCTGAGAATGAAAATTGAACGGAAAGAGGTTATGTTAAAAAAATTAATCAAATTCTAAAAATCAAAAAATTATTTTTTAAAAAAGTTTTAAAACTCCGGCGCTGGCGTCGACGCCGGCGTCACACCGTACGTAAAATACCGGTGCTGGCGCCAGCGCCAGCAGTGATTTTTACCGGCCGCGGCCGGCGTCGGCGCCAGCGCCAGCGCCGGCTTCGGAACCCTGGTAATATAGTCTTTTTTCAATTATCTACTATAGATTTCTATTAAATTATTGCAAAATAATTTGTCTTTTTGTTTTTTATTTTTATAACATTAAAATATTACTCATGTAAGACGTTATACCGGAAAAAGAAAATTTAGTTTTTTGAAAGGTTTCGTCATCGGCTTTCGGTTCATTAGTTTTCTTTACTATTTTTTATTCAAGGCTTTAATTTTTCGAAACTTTTTCAGAGGTAAGTAATTGGTATGAATTCAAAAATTTATTTTTCTTGTGTTGTTGGTTACAGTTTATTTTTATTTTACAGGGCCCTTTTGGCTGATAGCCTTTCGAGACCTGTTAATTTTTTAAACCAGGGCTGCGGTGCCGTGTAGATTTTAAGCGGAATCAGAATCGGGATCGGAATCAGAATCAGAATCGGGATCAGTGAAATATTTTTTAATTGGAATTAGAATCGGAAACTTAAATTTTTGTTCTCGAGTCGGACTTGGATTCGGAATCAAAATCGACCAGCAAAATATTGAAGAATCTTGGGAATCGGAACCGCAGTCTTGCTTTAAACGCATGTTTCAATTTGTTATCATGCGATCTGGATATTAGATACAGAACGAACCTGTAATGGTAGTTGTTATTCCAACTGAGGAACTGCTGGAGCTTCTTTAGGACGTAATTGGACAGCTAAATATTCTGATGGTAAATAAATTATTTTCTGAAAATTCAAATATCCAAATCGAACTGTAGTGATTTTTAGAGGAAAATCGGAAAAAAAAGTTGAAATGAGAAGTGGAAAAGAGAAAGCAATTTTTAAAGTCAGTTTTAACATGTAAAATGAAAGGATCCTCATTGACTCCCGACCCCTACCCGGGAATAAGGAATACGGGAAAGAAAACTTTAGGACAAATTTGTCTTGGCTAGAAAGAACCCAATTCCGTTTACAATTTTTATATAATTTTTCAATTTTGTATTTTTCGAGATTTATGTGCCCAAATGTGATCATTAAAATCTACCGAGACAGAGCCTCTTACTAAGGGGCTACAACTAAAAATGAACAAATAGGACAAGAATTTTAATCATTTTTAGTCTCTCGAAAATTCCAACTAATAATTTTTGATCCTCGAGTTCCTCATAATCATTCACAATCAAAAAAGGTTATTGATCAAGATTTTAAAACTTTCGTAATTTTATTAAGTAATTTAAAGTCATTTTATTCGGTAAATCACTGTACTGAAATTATATATTTACAAATGAATAAAAATTTAATTTGTTTGGGACCGTTGGTTGGATTGCACATGATGTGCCCAAGTGAGTTGTCAAACAAGAAAACCGCGTTCAAGACGCGTGCGATTACTGAAAATTTGTAGCTCGTTATGGGCGCTATAAATTTGAATTACCGAGACGAAGAGAGTTAATTGCCTTGAAGATAAGTAACACGAGGAAAATCAAGGTAGAAAAATTTCGAATTTGAATATTGCTTCTTTTATAGAGGAAATGGTTGTAATAATAACAATAATAATTATGTTTTAATAATGATAATGCTTTTTATTTATTGCCTACAATATATTATTTTATAATATTCAAGACGCGTGCGATTAATGGAAAATTCTGGTTCGTTATTGCGATACTGTATAAACTTGAATTACCGAGAGAAGAGAATTAATTGCTTTGAAGATAAGTAACACGAGGAAAATCAAGGTAGAAAACTTTAGAATTTGAATATCGCTTCTTTTATAGAGGAAATGATCGTAATAATAGTAATAGTATAATAATTATAACAAGAACAATAACAATAAAGTTTTTCAATTACTGCCTACAATATATCATTCATAAAAGAGTTAATTGTTTTGTTTCTTCTTTTCCGCCATTCAAAAACTTATAAAACTCGGCGGAAAGATTTTTATTTTTTATTTAAAAAAAAATTTTTTCCACAATGCATTTAGCGGTAATCGGTTTTGTGTTTCTGCTTTTTATTACTGTCTTTAATTTTGTGCAATCATGCCCAAAGTAAGTGACTGGCTTTGAAAATAAAAATACCTCGGTAATATTCGTTATGATTTTTTTTATTGTTGTTTTAGTTTTTGGACGCCTGATTGTTTCGGGAAAACATATTCAGATAATATTTGTTTCAACCCTTTTTACATACCAGATTCTAAATACAGAACTATAGATGGAACGGGTAACAATCTTGCCCATCTCAATTATGGAGCTGCTCTGCGTCCCTTCAATCGTATATTCGAAGCTGTATATGAGGACGGTAAGAAAATGATTCAGTATAATTTACTAAATGAAAAAAGGGCATTAAAAAAAGAAGTAATGAAAAGAACGAAATTTGAAAGCAAAATCATGATGTAACGTAACGTTTGTTAGATAATATAAAAGTTAATTGCTTCAGCAGTTTAATTTTTTTTCCCCGTTATTTTTGCAGGATTTCATCAGCCTCGAAAAAGTAAAGCTGGGTGCGAACTTCCTTCTGCCAGACTAGTGAGGACATCCTGTTTTCCAGATGGCGGTACTTTGGACAAGGTTTTTTCCAATTTCGTAATGCTTTATGGCCAAGGCATAGCTCACGACATTTTGTCTTCTGTTAACCCCTTTATAACAATAAGTATCTCTTTTTTTATTTTTTTACTTTGAAAGAAAACATTTTTCGAAATATAGATGAAAATATCAGGGGCTATTAGTCATGGGCGGATCTAGGGGGGGGCTGGGGAATGCCAGCCCCCCCCCCAAGAAGCAGAATATCTTCTCCTAGAATTTTAAAATTATAATGGCCTTAATAGTATCAGCCTCCCCCCCTCCCCGTAGGGGGGCTAAGAATAGGGTCATAAAACTTAATATCGAAAAGAAAAATCGATTTTTTTCCTTTAAAATATCGGCATCACTAGGGGTTATCAAAATTTCATCTAAACTGTCATTTGTCATTTAATGGGTTTTTGTATTTACTATTATTCTGTTCTAATTAAGGGTAGGCTTCAGTGAGCACAGGAAGGAGTGGCTGTTCTGTCTAGTACTCGATTTACGTGCAAAAAATTGAAATTTTTGTTTTCTGGCGAATTCCTTTGGTGGGTCCTGGAATTTTTAAGAGAATACTTCACGGATGCCGGAAGAAATGGCTGTTTTCTCTAATACTTGATTTACGGTGAAAAAATTCAAATTTTCTATGTATCCAACGAACTCCTTGGTACATCCTAAAATTTTTAGTGCAAGTTTCAACTTGTCTGAAATGTATGGCCGACGGAAAAATAATTATAAAAAAAAAAATTGCGGTCGAAAAATTTTGATGTTTTCTTCCTGATTTTGTTTGCTTGGAACAAGTTGAACCGTGTACCGAAAATGCAAGAAAAAGTCAAGAGTTCGTTAGATACCTACACACTAAAAAATATTATGTAAATATGTTAAAAACAGTCTACATAAAGTCTATGTTACGTTATTCTGTTAAGAAATCAACAAAACTTGCTTGTAAACAACAAAAAAATGACAATCGTTAATGGACGCAGAACATTAAACAAAAAAATTTTTTTATTTTTCTTAACAAAAAATGTGGCCAAGGGGTACGTTCTGAAAGCCACTAAACACGGAAAAAAAAATGTATGTAGGTAGACCGATTTGGACACATCATTTGAGTCAGTTTTAACATAAATTTTTTTACTGTGTAAACACTCGATTTTTAAATCGAGTGTTAGACAGAACAGCCATTCCTTTCGGTATTGCATGATTTTATACCCTCCTCTTAATAGCTGGTATCGGGATGACGGGGGTAGCTATGCAATCCGCAGTACGCGAGAATTGCTCGCCTGCTAGAGCCATAAGCACAGTATAAAGCAGGCGAGCAATTCTCGGTTGTTTTTTTTTTGTGACACAAGTTGCCTATATGTGTTAGCTTATGAGCGCCCGTTTTCCCGATACCAGCTATACAAGTTTCAACTGGTTTCAAGTACATACCAGCATGGAAAACAAAATATAACCTTTTGGACTACAAATTTTTGTGTAATTATTTTCCGTTTGCACTTACAATTCAGACAAGTTGAAAGTTGCCCAAAAAATTCCAGGGTACACCAAAGGAGCTCTTAAGATAGCTAAAATTTTAATTTTTTTCCCCCGTAAGTCGAGTATTAGACAAAACAGCCATTCCTTCCTGTATTCACTAAAGCCTACTCTTAACGTCTTTTTTTCCTTTTATTCAATTCACGGCGAAAAAATTTGCTGTCCGAGTCAAGGGCCAACGGAGTTTTGCATGTCGATAGAAGTGCCGAAAAACGACACTCGTTTTGAAAAATGTTGCCTTTCGACTGATGAGACTTGCATGGCCTATGTCCGATCAAAAACTTCGGATTGCGCAATTACCAAGGCTAGACAGGTAAGAACCTATCCAGCGGGGAGATTTCTCAAATATTAAGTCAGGATAATATCAACCATTTGTGACCACCACCCCCCTTTCCCCTTCGGCAAAACTGATTTAATGAGAAAAATGGCTAATTTAAACCCTCTCTCCCCCCTAACGTGCTGACGTAATATTTGAATGGCCCCATATATCGCAGGATGTGCAACTAAGTATTATTAAATTTGTTTTGTACATTTCCAGATAATAAATTATGTTAGCAGTTACTTGGATCTGTCTCTCGTTTATGGAAACACTATCGACAAGGCAATATTGGTTCGGTACTACAAAGAGGGGCTTTTAAAATTTCAAATGATTGACAATAAAATGTTTCTTCCAAATGGTGGAATGGGTTGCGTAGATTGCGAAACCAAAAAAGCGAAATATTGCTTTTTAACTGGTAATTATTTTTTAAAAAAAAACTTTTTAAAGATATTTTAGCTATAACACAACTGGACGTACTTCTGTTTCAGGCGACGACCGTGGTAATCAGCACGCTATGTTAACCACTCTTCAGACTATGTTTTTGAGAGAACATAACAGAATCGCAAAAATATTGAAGGAAATTAACCGCCTTTGGGATGATGAAACTGTTTACCAAGAAACAAGGAAAATTTTAATTGCAGCCCATCAATTAATAGTATACAGAGAATGGCTTCCTATTACTTTGGGGACAGACGCAATGACAAAAATGAATTTATACCCTAGTCTGAACCCTTGGGATAGTTGTTACGATCCTGAAATCGATGCAACTACAGTTTTGACTTTTAACACCGGCTGTTTTAGATATTTCCACACTTTGATAAAAGATGATGTTCCGTAAGTTCGCATTTAAAAATGGACGATCAATTATCGATTATCAAGTAATCGGTTCATTTTCTGACGATTAATCGATTATTTGACCGATTATTGTGTAAGCGATTAATATTAGCTCTTCATATTTTTCTTTCTTAGATTTTACAGCTGTTTCTGTGACAAAGTGGGATCTATGAACTTAAGTGATACTTTTTTGTTCCCTGATCCTCTTGTTGATAAATACGACGAAATGCTTCGGGGATTCATTTGTGGTCCAATGCAAAAATCTGATCCTAAGTTTAGCGAAGAAGTCACCGACAAATTATTTAAAGGCTGCGAGAAATGCAAGTTTGATTTGATAGGTTTCGACGTTCAGAGGCAAGGAGACCACGGTCTACCATCTTACAACGACTTGCGAAGTTACTGCGGAGCTAGCAAAGCATGTACTTTCGATGATTTCGGCGATTTGATTACGGATCCTGCTGCAGTACGTAATCTGTAGACTCCGGAGTGAGTTTGTGCCACTTATTTTTTGACGATTTCAGATTTGGAAAAAATATCCTTGCATAGGTTTGTGGAGCTATTCAGGTATTATGTAAGCCATATTTTGGTGTTTTTTGACCCACTTCCCCTTAAGAGTACGCATCAGTCACCTGTCTGCTGCCACGATTCAGTTTTTCCGCTTATGCTTAACTTATGAGTCGATGATTGCTTAAAGAACCCCGCACAGTATAATAGAAATTTGGGCACCGGATGAAATTCGAATTTCATCCGGTGCCCAAATTCCTATTATTCTGTGCAGGATTCTTTCACTGATGCGTACTCTTAAGTAAGCATAGTAGGTTTCCTCTTAAGGAGATTTAACATTGAATTTAGATCTTGGTATTTCCTCCCCTTTGAGTTGTTTACGTAATACTTGATTAGTCCCTATAATGATGGAAAAAGGGTTACTCTCAGCAAACATGGTTAATTTTTGTTGTTCGAAAATAGAACTGGTGCAAAATCACTTCCGGCGTCAAATGTTACATTCATTTTAAAAAAACCAACCTTAAGAGGCCGTATCCTTTTTTTTCAGATTGAAACATTAAAGAAGCTTTATAAACACCCGGATGATGTCCCTCCATACGTCGGTACCAGTTTGGAGACCCACTGCGGCGATGGTTTGATCGGCCCGACTTGTAAATGCTTAATGGCTATGCAATTTAGAAATTATAAGTGTGGAGATAGGTAAAAAAACCACTGGCGATTGTGAGAAATCTTTTGAAACAAGTTTAGGAGAAGTTATCGCTTTTTCGAAAAAATCGACTGTTAATATTTGCTTTAAGTTGTTGCGTGCTCTTAAAAGTCTGGTTTTAAAATCGACATAAAGATTCGATTCTTTTTTTATGTTCCACTGCCTGGAATGCCTATAAGCTTATCTAAACTATTTTTTACAGGTTCTTTTTTCCGAGCTTTTTTTCACCGGAACAAGCAAAAGAAGTTTATAAATTTACAGCAGCTCACTTATTCTGCAATGGCGATAATTTAGCGGAAGTTGCTAGGAAGGCTTTTGAATTACCGTCTTCGAGGTTGGTTTTAATGTTCATGGGATATTTTGACTGTAATCTTTTTTCTAACTTTATTTTATTTTTTTTAAAGCAATCCTGTTGTCAAATGTTCGTCTCTTGCTCAACCGGACTTTTCGAAATGGAGAAGTTCTGTTTCTCCAAGTTCTATTTTACCTTTTTTTTAGTGAATAAATATTTAAAACCAGTCACAGGAAAATTTACGGCAATGACTTCGCTGATACTTAAGAAAAACGAAAGTATTCTTCTAAACCATTTTAAGGCTGTTATAACTATATTTCACCCGAATGTAAGTCTCGTGATTCCTCGAGCTTGGGTTTAAGACTAAATCGAGGAAAATATATCAGTATTGTTTTTCATAATTGCAACACTGCCGTGGTAACCAAAATGGGCGTATGTCCATTCTGGAATTGAATCTTTGTTTACATAAGTTAAAAATAGGAGACAAGTGCCAACTTACGAATGGACATACGCCCATTTCGGTTACCACGGCAGAACAGGCAAGTTTCAGCTGAAAAATCGGTTTAGCATTAGCCCTCTTTGGCTCTTAGGTCTTTAATTTTTAAAAATTGATTAACTTTTACCCATGCTGATGATATACATATAGTATACGTCGAATATACGTATGGGTTAGGTGTACTTACACATTTCAATGTTACGTATATTATACATATATTTTATGACATTTTCTACTTTAATAGACAACAGACATGATTGCTAATTATGGTGAATAATGAAAGTTCAAAGTTTTCTGGTCACCTAATGGCAATTTTTACTGAAGGAATTTTCTTAGAAATTAAGAAAAAAAAATTATAAAGTCGTAAGAACTTTTTGTCACGTGACCCCACTGCAAAACGTTTCTCATTGGTGTGACGTCATTGTTCACTTTTAAGCGCGCGGTCATTTGAAAAACGAAACCACGAGCGCACCTGCTCGTCGTCAAAGATTAACACGGATTTGTTCGTACGACTACTCTTCTTGCTCCAATGGGCATGCCGCCGATAACTCGATTAAAAGCATACCTAAATAGTGAACTGTGACGTCATGGTCATTTCGGCGCCAATTCAAACAGCCAAAATTTTTCTTCTTTTTTATTCGGTAATTAAACATTGCATAACAGCAAAAATCACATTTAACATTTTTATATGCTAGGTTTATTTAAAAAATATGTTCAGTACAAAATGTGTCTGTTCATACCACACATTTTGTACATTCAGTACAAAATGTGTCTATTATACCAAATACCAAATTTATGCTTATTTTCTACAAATTCAAAAAAGGGATTTTAAGCTATTCCAAAAACATATTTTAAAGCATAAATTAGAGTCAAATACCTAACGTTTTTTTATCTCACCGTGTATATTATACGTATAAAGAAAAGTAGCCCTTAATTATACGTATTATTAAGTATGTTGTTTATATTTAGTAGCAAGTTTGTTTACAAACATAAACAACGAATATAAAAATCCTACTTAACCGAATCCAATTTCCCTATTCTGATGTGCGGTGTTCTTTTTGTTCTCGAGTCGGGGAGTCGGAGTCGGCATCAGTGAATTATTTTCTAATTGGAATCAGAATCGGAAACTTAAATTTTTGTTCTCGAGTCGGAATCGGAATCAGAATCGACCAGCAAAATATTGAAGAATCTTCGGAATCGGCATCGGAATTAAAATCGGAACCGGAGCCCTACGGGAACATGTAAGATTTTTAGGGGAGGGGGGTTCCGCATCAACCACTTTCGCCATAAGCTAACTATGGCGAAATTTCTTACAACCGGGGGGGAGAAGGTCCAAAAGCCCGAAAAAAAAGTCTTACGTAATACTTAAACGTTCCCTACGTTAAATACATGTTTCAATTTCTTATCATGCGATCTGGATATTAGATACAGAACGTACGATGGAACCTGTAAGAATATTTGTCGTCCCAACTGGAGGACTGCCGGAGCTCCTTTAGGACGCAATAGGACAGCGAAATATTCTGATATGGTAAATAAATTATCCTTTGAATATTTTATCCAAATCCAACTGTATAGTAATTTTTAGAGGAAAATAGGAAAAAAGTTGAAATGAGAAAGCAATTTTTAAAGTCCGTTGTGACATGTAAAATTAAAGGATCATCATTGACTCTCGGTCCCTTGATGTTTGCCAACCCCAGGAACACGGGGATACGGGAAAAAATCTTGAGGACCAGTTTCACCAACGGAAGTTACGGAAATAACCGTCGAAAAAAAAAAACCATGGTTTTCTTTCCCAAGGGCAAATAGGTTGCTTTACCAAGACAAATGTTAACATGTGCACAAATGTGATCATGAAAATCTACCGAGACAGAGCCTCTTACTAAGGTGGTAGGACTAAAAATAATCAAGTATGACAAGAAATTTAATCATTTTTAGTCTCTCGAAAATTCCAACTAATGATCAAATTTAATCATTTTTAGTCATGTTTTTGGTAGGGATTAATCAAGATATTAAAACTTTCGACTTAAGTCATTTTTAGTCGAAATTCACATCGCTATATTATTGTAAATGGAGCGGCGAAATAAATAAATAAATAAATAAATATTTCTGTAGCTTCTTTTGAATTAAATAAGAGGGTGTCCCTTATTTTGCGAATTTTATGTTGGGCCGGGTGGAATCTCGTTCTCTAGGGGGCCCTAATAAACCCTGAATTTTTTCAGATTTTTTACTTAACGGGAAAGCTTACCGACTTGAGCTTTAAGTTCCAAAATTCCCGTAAGAGAAAAAAAGTCGACAATTTTTTTTTTCGCGGAAAAACGTCGCTTCCTATCGGGAATTTTGCGTAGATCACGAATCTGAAGTCCGTTTTTTAATATCTAGTTTGACCTTTGAGTTAACGGAGAAAATGTGGCAAGAAAACCTTATTAAGTGACAACGCACGAAGTTCCTACGTTTTGGCTCATACTTTGGCCTCTAACTCAAAAGCCAAACCAGATATTAAAAAACGGACTTCAGATTCGTGATTTACGCAAAATTGCCGATAGGAAACGACGTTATTTCGCGAAAAAAAAAAATTGTCGACTTTTTTTTTCTTATGGGAATTTCGGAACTTAAAGCTCAAGTCGGCACGCTTTCCCGTTCAGTGAAAATTCTTAAAAAATTCAGGGTTTAGGGCTTCATAGAGAACGAGATTCCACCCGGCCCGATATTTAATTCGAAAATTCGCAAAATAAGGGACACCCTATTAAATATATATAGCCGAAAAGTTTTGGTTGAAAAGTGCGTTGGCATTCTTTAGTCCTAACCTCACGAATTTTGAAAAACTGAAATTCGTGAAATATAAAAGTAATTTTATTCGGTAAAGCACTGAACTAAAGTTATATATATTTACAAATGAATAAAACATTTTATTTGTTTGGGACCGTTAGTTGTGTTGCACATGGTGTGCCCGAATGAGTTATCAAACAAGAAAACCGCGTTCCAGACGCGTGCGATTACTGAAAATTTGTAGCTTGTTATGGGCGCTATAAATTTGAATTACCGAGACGAAGATAAGTAACACGAGGAAAATCAAGGTAGAAAAATTTCGAATTTGAATATTGCTTCTTTTATAGAGGAAATGATTGTAATAATAACAACAATAATAATTATGTTATAATAATGATAATGCTGTTTATTTATTGCCTACAATATATTATTTTATAAAAGAGTTAATTGTTTTGTTTCTTCTTTGTCACTCAAGAACTTATAAAACTCGGTGGATAGATTTCCTTTTTTTTTTTTTTTTTTAAAAAAAAACGTTTTTCCACAATGCATTTAGCGGTGATTCGTTTTGTGCTTCTGCTTTTTACTATGGTCTTTAATTTTGTGCAATCATGCCCAAAGTAAGTAATCCGTTTACGAAAATTAAAAATGTCTTTCTCTTGTAATATCCGTTACAATTTTTTAATTTTGTTTTAGTTTTTGGACGCCTGATTGTTTTTGGAAGTCATATTCAGATAATGTGTGTTTCAACGTTTTGTACAAACCAGATGCTAAATACAGAACTATAGATGGAACTGGTAACAATCTTTTCCATCTCAATTATGGAGCCGCTGGGACTCCCTTCAGGCGTATACAACCAGCTGTATATGAGGACGGTAAGAAAATTCAGTATAATTCACTAAGTTTCTAGCCTCTTTTTTTATCTTTTAATTCAGTCCTCTAGCCTGACACGGGCAAAAGGGGCTGAGCCTCTCTGGGATGAGGTTAGATTCCCTCTTGGAATTTTTTTTTTTTTCACTGATGTAATTTTCTTTATTTTTAATGTTCAAATTGTCCATTTCAAACCCCTTTTGGAACACTTGCCGTCACCCTTGGCCTTTCCGGCTAACTACGAGCCTGCTTTAATTTCAGGGACTTCTATAATTTAATTTAGTTTTGACCCTCTGCTATGCCGATGCCTCTGTTTCAGTTCCAATTTTTCGGCTCCATACGGATTTCTCAATAAACCCCTCGCCACTAAAAATGACTAGACTGTTGGCAAATTTGATCATTTTTAGTCATATTTTTGGTACACCCAGGAAAATAAATTGCCTTGTTCGCAATACCAGCGATGTTGCTTAGCGAAAAGACTCGTTAGTGCTTATCGCAAAGCAAATATGCTTTGCCGCAAAGTATATTTGCTAGACGTGAATATATTATGCATGGCGACAAGCACTCACGAGTCTTGTCACAAAACATTTTTACTGCTTATACCCAAAGAAGCATTTTTTCGGTTGTAGGGTCTTAAAGCTCAAAAGCCCATTATATCCTAATTTTCCTAATTAACCATATTGGTGTTGTAAACGTTGAGTCACAGCACCCAAGATGGCACGGTTATCGGCTTAACCACTTAATTGTTTACGGTCGTTATACGACATAGGAAAACGAACTTATACATGACGTAAAGTTTGTTAGGTAATATAAAAGTTAATTGCTTAATCAGTTTAATTTTTTTTTTCCTTTTTTTGCAGGGATTCATGAGCCTCGAAAAAGTATATGTGGATGCGAACTTCCATCTGCCAGACTAGTGAGGACATCTTGTTTTCCAGATGGCGGTATTTTGGATACTGTTTTTTCCAATTTCGTAATGCTTTATGGCCAGAGTATAGCTCACGACATTTTGTCTTCTGTCAATGCCAATATAACAATAAGTATCCCTTTTTTTTAGTTTACTTTGATGGAAAACATTTATTGAATATCTCAGGGGTTATCAAAATTGTATCTAATCTTTCTCTTTCACCTAATGAAGTTTTGTATTTACTATTATTCTGTTCTAACTAACGTGTTTTTTCCTTTTTATTCAATTCACGGCCAAAAACCTTGCTGTCCGAGTGAAGGGCCAACGGAGTTTTGCATGTCGATAGAAGTACCCAAAAACGACACTCGTTTTAAAAAATGTGGCCTCTCGACTAATGAGACTTGCATGTCCTATGTCCGATCAAAAACTTCGGAATGCGCAACTACCAAGGCTAAACAGGTAAGAACCTCCACAGCGAAAAAGGTGACGTCATAATGACGAGTCAGATTTTCGTCACCAGGTATGGTCATTTTCCGAAAAGATTTTACGATATTTTTGACGTCATAATGACGTCAGGACGGTACGACCGGTAATATTTGTGACTGTTTGACATCCAACTTTCGTCTACTGACGCCAACTCAATTTCGAAATACAAACGTCATGACGTCATTAAGACGTCATATTGACGTCAATCAAAGAGATACGTTATCGGTCATACTTAATGACGTCATTTTGACGTCGAAAACCTCGTAAAATAGTCCCGGAAAGTGACCATGCCCGATGACGTCTCCGGTACGTATATGGTTGTCGTCTTCGTTAAGTCACCTTTTTCGCTGGGTCTCTAACCCTCTAACGTGCTGAAATAATACAGTATTTTAACGGCCCCATATCACAGGATGAGCATCTAAGTATTATTAATTTTTTTTTTTTTTTTTTTTTTTTTTTACATTTCCAGATACCAAATGATGTTAGCAGTTACTTGGATCTGTCTTTCGTTTACGGAAACAATATCGAAAAAGCAAAATCGGTTCGGCTCTACAAAGGTGGGCTTTTAGATTTTCAAATTATTAACGGTAAAATGTTCCTTCCTAATGGCGGAAAGAATTGCTTAAATTGCGAAAGCCGAAAAGCGAAATATTGCTTTCTAACAGGTAATTTATAAAAATTTTTTTTTTTTTTTTTTTTGAAGATATCTTAGCCATAATACAACTGGACGTACTTCTATTTATTCCGTTTCAGGCGACGACCGTGGTAATCAGCACGCTATGTTAACCGCTCTTCAGACTATGTTTTTGAGAGAACATAACAGAATTGCAGAAATGTTGAAGAAAATTAACCCTTGTTGGGATGATGAAACTATTTTTCAAGAAACAAGGAAAATTTTAATTGCGGCCCATCAATTAATAGTATACAGAGAATGGCTTCCTATTACTTTGGGGACCGAGGCAATGACAAAAATGAATTTATACCCGAGTCTGAACCCTTGGGATAGTTGTTACGATCCTGAAATCGATGCTACTACAGTTTTGTCTTTTAACACAGGCTGTTTTAGATATTTCCACACTTTGATAAGAGATGATGTTCCGTAAGTTCGCATTTTAGTCTTTTTTTTTAAATCAAAAGTAATCTGAAAGTGTAATTATGCTCTCTTTCTATTGGACAATTAATTTAAGGGTACAATTAATTGTACCACCGGAAATGCTGTATATTTTTGGACTTTTTTCTTCTACTACCAGTTTTTTTCTTTATTTCCATTATTTTTAGTGTGGGGTCCATAAACCACGTAAGCATGTTTAGGTGGGAGGAGGTCTAAATTAGCGATCTTACCATAAGCTAAGTGTTGGAGAAGAATGGGGGGACGAGGTCAAAAATGCATCCTACATGCTTACGTAATTAATGGACGAACCCTGTTTGAAATAAAAATCAAAACAATAAAAAAAAAAGTGGTACCGCAGAAGCAAAAAGTCCAAAAATATACAGCATTGCCGGTGGTACGATTGATTGTACCCTTCGATTAATGGCTAATGGAGACGGGATATTAATTTTAGCTATTCATATTTTTCTTTTTAGATTTTACAGTTGTTTCTGTGATAAAGTGGGATCCATGAACTTGAGTGACACTTTCTTGAACCCGGATCCAATTGTTGATAAGTACGACGAAATGCTTCGGGGTTTCATCTGTGGTCCAATGCAGAAATCTGATACTAAGCACAGCGAAGAAGTCACCGAAAAATTATTTAAAGGCTGCGAAAAATGCAGGTTTGATTTAATAAGTTTCGACATTCAGAGGCAAAGGGACCACGGTCTACCATCTTACAACGACTTGCGATGTTACTGCGGATTTTGCAAAGCATGTACTTTCGATGATTTCGGCGATTTAATTACGGATCCTGCTGCAGTACGTAACCTGTATACTCCGGGGTGACTTTTGTGCCACTTATTTTTGGCGACTTAAGATTTCGAAAGAAATAGCCTTGCATAGGTTTGCGGAGCTATTCAAGTATTTTTCTTATGGAGATTTAACATTGAATTTAGATTTTGGTATTTTGTCCCTGACGTACACTCAAAAAAATGCTGCTTTGGGTCTAAGTAAAAATGGTTTGCGACAAAGCATTTTTGCATAACTTAGGCCAAAGCAGTAAAAAGCGCCAAGACTGGTGAGTGCTTGTCGCAATGCATAATGTCGTCAAGGCTTGCAAATGTGCTTTGCGGCAAAGCATATTTGCTTTGTCGCTAAGCAACATTGCTTGTATTGCGAACGAGGCATATTAATTGTTTTGGGTGTAATACTTGATCAGTCCCTATAATGTTGGAAAGAGAGCTATTTGCAATAAACATGGTTAATTTTTTTTTGTTTAAAAACAGAACTGGTGCAAAATCACTTCCGGTGTCAATAATTTTACATTAATCTAAAAAAAATTAAGCTAAGATCCCGTATCCTTTTTTTTTTCAGATCGAAACATTAAAGAATCTTTATAAATGCCCGGAGGATGTCCCTCCATACGTCGGAACCAATTTGGAGACTCACTGCGATGGCTTGATCGGCCCGACTTGTAAATGCTTAATGGCTTTGCAATTTAGAAATTACAAGTGTGGAGATAGGTAAAAAAACCACTTGCGACTGTAATTTCTTTTGGAACCTAAAGGTGCAACAGGACATTCAAATATTACATAATTATTTTTTAATACATTTTGAACGTCTCCCGTCGCCATAAAAAAATAGGGCTTTTTTTACTTGCATTTATGAGTACGCATCAGTCGTGGCAGCAAAAAAGTTGTATTTTTCTTTTTCCGGAAAAACGAAGACCAATTTTAAAAAAGAAAAATTAAGGAATGTTCAGGGAAAATTTTCTAAGATTTCTTTCATTTTTTATTGGTTTATTGATTTCTTTCATTTTTGATGGTTACTAACGTCACAGAAGAAAAAGTTAACGTTATCATTTCACCGACCCCCTTCTCCCCCGCTCTTATTAAAATGGTGAGGTAATATTTGAATGTCTCCAAAATTTATAGAGACAAAAATTCTTGGAAAAACGAATAAGGTTCCAAATTAGCTACAGAAATTTCGTCATTGTTGCTTGCTGATAGGACTGACTTGGCGAATGTGCCGCCGCGGCAAAATATTGACGCTTTTAAGATTTTTTGAAAACAACTGTTATAACAGTTTTTTCCTGAGATTTTTTTTTCAAAAAAGTATTCGAATTTTTTTTTTTTGAGAAAAAAATTAAGATCGAGAAATTCTGTGAAACAAGTTTATGAGAAGAATTCGCTTTTTCGAAAAAATCGCAGTTTATATTGGCTTAAAGTTGTTGCGTGTTCTCAACATGACAGTTAAATCGCACCAATAGTCTGGTTTCAAAATCTACATAAAAATTCGATTCTTTTTTATGTTCCACTTCTCAGATGCGAAATGCCTATTTAAGTTTATCCGTGCTATTTTTTACAGGTTCTTTTTTCCGAGCTTTTTTTCTCCGGAACAAGCAAAAGAAGTTTATAAATTTACAGCAGCTCACTTATTCTGCAATGGCAATAATTTCCCGGATGTTGCTAAGAAAGCTTTTGAATTGCCGTCTTCGAGGTTGGTTTTGATGTTCATGAGATATTTTGACTTATCTTTTTTTTAACTTTATTTATTTATTTTTTTTAAAGCAATCCTGTTGTCCCATGTTCGTCCCTTGCTCAGCTGGACTTCTCAAAATGGAAAAGTTGCTCTGTTTTTTCCTTTTTAACTAAATAAATATTTAAAACCAGTCACAGGAAAATTTATGGCAATGACTTCGCTGACACTTCAGGAAAACGAAAGTATTCTCCTACACCATTTTAAGACAGTTATAACTATTTCACCCTAATGTAAGTCTCGTAATTTCTCGACTTGGGTTTAAGAAGGCTAAATCGGGGAAAATGTCAATATTGTTTTTCATAATTCCGTGCGTCGGAGGTGAACTAACGTATCTCCATGGTAAATATAATTGGAGATAGTGTGTTTCGACTGTTTGTGAAGATCACGTGACTACAAGTTTACACGCTCATGTTAGTGTAAACTTTGGGTCACATGACACTTTCACGAAATGTCGAAACCTACTATCTTCGATCATATTTTACGATGGAGACATTAATTCACCTTCGACGCACGGAATTTTACTGGACAAGTTTCAGCTGAAAGATCGGTTTAGCATTAGTCTTCCTTGGCTCTTAGGTCACTAATTTTTAAAAATTGATTAACTTTTAGCAGAATTAACCTGTTCGGTGAAATAATTTATTATTTGTCTTTAAAAATGAGAAAGCTTGTCTGGGTTTGCTATTAACGTTTGAATATGATCACGGTCATAAGGACAGGTCTGGAAGCTTCTATATAAGAACTGGCGATTTCCTCTTATGTTAGCCGATTTTAGTTTATCGATAATTCGTAAAAATACAAATTTTTTTAATTTTCGAGATTCCTTTTTGTGGTGAAAAATTAATTTATTTTTAATTAATTAAAAACGCAAAAAATTAATTAAATGGTAATAAAATGTTAATAAAATTTTTTCTGATTTGTTTTTTTATAAAAAGAATAAACGTTTTATATTATTAATGTAATGTAATTATTGCTTATGGCGTAACTGTAGCATAGTAATTGGATACTATTAATGTTTAATATCACATTCAGATTGCAGCTGCAATTGCAGCTATTTATGAGCTAATGGTAATAACCATTACCATAGTGTCATAAGGCGTTATTCAAGTACCGGTGTATATTAAACTCTTGATAATAATTATCGAGCTTGATAACAAAATCTCGAAATCCCAGAAAAGAAAAAGGGTGCCACCGAATTACCATACACCCAAAAAAATGCTGCTTTGGGTCTAAGCAAAAATGCTTTGTCGCAAAGCATTTTTGCATAACTTAGGTCGGTCTAAGCAGTAAAAATGTTTTTTTGCCAAAACTTGTGAGTGCTTGCCGCAATGCATAATGTCAAGTCTAGTAAATATACTTTGCGACGAGCACTCACCAGTCTTGTAGCTAGGCAACATCGCTTGTGTTGCGAACGAGGCTATTCATTTTTTTGGGGCACGAACTTTACACCCAAAAAAATGAATAGCCTCGTTCGCAACACAAGCGATATTGCCTAGCGACAAGACTGGTCAAATATTAGGCCAAATATTAGGGTGTCACTGGTCAATGTTGGCCAAATATTAGGGTAGAAATGAAACCCGTTTTTAAGGCGGGGGATAAGTGTGTTAGTTCGCTTTCTTAAATTTGCGACCACCAAATGAGTTTATATAACAAGAACACCGTATTTTAGACGCGTGCGATCACTGAAAAATTGTAGTTCGTTATTGGCGCTATAAATTTGAATGACCGAGGCGAAGAGATTTATTTACCTTGAAGATAAGTAACACGGAAAATCAAGGTGGAAAATTTGCGAATTTGAACATTGCTTCTTTTATAGAGAAAATGATTGTAATAATAATAACAATGATGATGATGATAATATTGCTTTTCAGTTATGGCCCTTACATCTTTTATCTTTTATAAAACAGCTACTTGTTTTGTTTGTTCTTTGTCTCTCAAGAAATTATAAAGCTCGGGGGAAAGATATCCTTAACTTAAAAAAGTTTTTCCACAATGCATTTAACGGTAATCAGCTTTGTGTTTCTGCTTTTTATTACGGTCTTTGATTTTGTGCAATCATGCCCGAAGTAAGTGACTCGTTTTGAAAATAAAAATGCCTTTCTTTTGTAATATCCGTTACGATTTTTTTATTTTTGTTTCAGTTTTTGCGTGCCCGATTGTTTTGGGAAGTCATATTCAGATAATGTATGTTTCAACACTAAGTACAAACCAGATGCTACAGATACTACCAAATACAGAACTATAGATGGAACTGGTAACAATCTTTTCCATAGCAATTACGGAGCCGTTGGAACTCCCTTCTTACGTGTATTACCAGCTGTATATGAGGACGGTAAGAAAATTGTTCAGTATAATGTACTAAATGGAAAAAAAAAAAAATAAAGAAGAGATTGCAATTTGGAAGCAAATGTATGATGAATCACAAGGGATGTAATATTGAGAAAATACACGGTAGAACAATTTTTATGGCGATATGTTTCCCAAGTTTACCTTAATAAAATCACACATCAAAGACTGTTCCACCGTGTATGTACATTCCAAAAAATGCTGCTTTGGGTCAAAGCAGAAATGCTTTTCGACAAAGCAATTTTGCATAATTTGTGTCCAAACAGTAAAAATGTTTTGTGCCAAGACTCGTGAGTGCTTGTCGCAAAGCATATAATGGCGTCGAGTCTAGCAATTATGCTTTACTGCAAGCACTCACGAGTCTTGTCGCTAAGCAACATCGCTTGCATTGCGAACAAGGCATATTCATTTTTTTTGGGTGTATAAAAACAAAAATTGAAAAAATCATGGAACGAGGGAGAAAATTAATAGGGAAAAAATCCTGGTTTAAGTCCACTAAGTTAAGGTAAAAGCACCAATTATTGACCAGGCACCAATTACTGACCAGGCACCAATTACTGACCAGTCCATAAGCTAAACACGATTTCCTTTTATGGTATACGTGTTTAGCTTATGGACTGGTCAGTAATTGGTGCCTGGTCAATAATTGGTGCTTTTACCTTACAACCAAAATGATATTTCCGAGCTATTTTTAAAATTTTTTCATCGATTTTTTCCCCCCATGACGTTTGTGCTAGTTTAGAGCTGGCCGAGCTTCTACCTTAATTTTTGCAGTTTGTTCCATTTTTTTTCTTCCTCCAAAGTTTCTAACCAAGTGTTAAGTTCTCTTCCATTTTTTAATTCAGTTAGGGGCACAGTTACTTAGTGGCGAGGTGAATTCCCCTTTGGAATTTTTTTTTTTTTTTTTGACTAAAATGTAATTACCATATTTTCACACCCCAAAAAAATGCTGCTTTGGGTCAAAGCAAAAATGCTTTGTAACAAAACACTTTTGTATAACTTAGGTCTAAACAGTAAAAATGTTTTGAGCCAAGTCTCGTGAATGCTTGCATCAAAGCATAGACTCTACGCCCTTATGCTTTGCGACAGTCTTGTCGCTAAGCAACATCGCTTGTATTGCGTACAAGGTATATTCATTTTTTTGTGTGAACATTCAGGTTGATGGCCATTTGAAATCCCTCTTGGAACACTTGCCGT
This sequence comes from Liposcelis bostrychophila, assembly GCA_037577465.1. NCBI lineage: Eukaryota > Metazoa > Arthropoda > Insecta > Psocodea > Liposcelididae > Liposcelis > Liposcelis bostrychophila. The sequence continues at coordinate 20,061,791 of CM075209.1, read as the reverse complement.
CTCCCTTGGCTTTTCGGGTTGACTACTGGCTGACTACTTTGATTTCAGAAATTTCTATATTTTAGTTTTGATCCTTTGTTAAACCGTTGCCGCTGTTTCATTTCCAATTTTTTGGCTCTATACCTAATTCTCGACCCCCTGTCTGTCAGTCTGCACTGTCCGAAGTCGAAATTGATCGAGTGATGTCTGATAATGATATTATTGTTTTTTCTAGCTTTCTTAAAGCGCAAAAGCCCATTTATATCCTAATTAACCGAATTGGTGTTGTAAACGTTCAATCACAGCACCCAAGATGGCAACTAATTCTCTTATCGGCTTTACAAACAAGAACCACTTAAGTGTTTATGGTCGTTATATGACAGAGAAAAACGAACTTATAAACGACGTCAAGTTCATTTCATAAAAAAATTAATTGCTTAATCAGTTTAATTATTTTTCCTTTATTTTTTGCAGGAATTCATGAGCCTCGAAAAAGTAAAGCTGGGGGCGAACTTCCATCTGCCAGACTAGTGAGGACATCCTGTTTTCCAGATGGCGAAATTTTGGACTCGGTTTTTTCCAATTTCGTAATGCTTTATGGCCAGGGTATAGCTCACGACGTTTTGTCTTCTGTTAATAACAATATAACTATAAGTATATTTTTTTATCTGAATCGTTAATTTGAAAAAGGGGACATGGCGCACAAGGTAAACAAAGGACAAGTCCCCTTTTTCAAATTAACGATTCATCTTACTTTTGATAGAAGACATTTTTGTGAAATAAAGACGCGAAAATCTCAGGGATTATCAAGGTTTCATCTAACCTTTCTCTTTTATGTAATCGAGTTTTTTATTTGCTATTATTCTGTTCTAATTAATCTCTTTTTCCTTTTTATTCAATTCACGTCCAAGAACCTTGCTGTCCGAGTAATGGGCCAACGGAGACTTGCATTTCGGTAGAAGTGCCCAAAAACGATTCTCGTTTCGAAAAATGTTGCCTCCCGACTAATGAGACTTGCATGAGCCTTGTCCGATCAGTACCTTCGCATTGCGCAACTACCAAAGCTAAACAGGTAAGAACGAGTCAGATTTTTATCATTATCTGTGGCCAACTTTCGGAACAATTTTACGAGATTTTCGACGTCAAAATGACGTCATCAGGTGTGACCAATAACATTTGTCACTGAAAGACGTCTTTGTCATGACGTCGTTAAATTTGGAAATACAAGCATAATGACGTCAATAAGATGTCTTTATTAACGCTGTTATTGACAGTGTCATTAAATTTTTTTTTTGTACATTTCCAGCTGCCAAATGATGTTAGCAGTTACTTGGATCTGTCTATTGTTTATGGAAACAACAGCGACAAGGCAAAATTGGTTCGGCTGTACCAAGACGGGCTTTTAAAATATCAAATTATTAACAATAAAATGTTCCTTCCTAATGGCGCAAAGGGTTGCTTAGATTGCGAAACCAAAAAAGCGAAATATTGCTTTATAACAGGTAATTGAAAAAAAAAAAAATAGTTTTTTGAAGACATTTTAGTTATAATACAACTTCACCCAAAAAAATGCTGCTTTGGGTCAAAGCAGAAATGCTTTGCGACAATGCAATTTTGCAAAACTTATATCTAAACAATAAACAGTAAAAATGTTTCGTGCCAAAACTCGTGCGTGCTTGTCGCAAAGCATTAAGGCGTCGAATCTAACAATTATGCTTTGCGGCAAGAACTCACGAGTCTTGTCGCTAAGCAACATCGCTTGTGTTGCTAACAAGGCATATTCATTTTTCTGGCTGTGGAAGTATTTCTGTTTATTAGGGTGGCGCTTAGAAGGTCAGCTTTTGATTTTCGGTCGTGCCACCCAGTATAATTTTGTTCCAATATATTACAGATTTAACGAATTAAAATGGTTTATTTTCAAGAACGGAAAGAGCATGAACATGTTTAGTGATGCTTGGCCCAATGTATAAATTATATGGCGAAAATATGGGGTTCCTTGATCGACCCCTTAAACATGACCGATCGAGCTGAAATTTTAATTCCTTAAATCTGTCATGTATTGGAATAAAAATTAGAAAGTGGCACGATCAAAATTTCAAAAGTTGACTTTTTAAGCACCACCCTACTGCTTATTCCGTTTCAGGCGACGACCGTGGTAATGAGAACACTATGTTAACCGCTCTTCAGACTATTTACGTGAAGGAACATAACAGAATTGCAAAAATATTGCAAGGAATTAACCCATGTTGGAATGATGAAACTATTTTCCAAGAAACAAGGAAAATTGTAATTGCAGCCCATCAAATAATAGTGTACAGAGAGTGGCTTCCTATTGTTGTGGGGACCGAAACAATGACAAAAATGAATTTGTACCCGAGTCCGAACCCTTTGGATAGTTGTTACGATCCTGAAATCGATGCAACGACAATTTTGTCTTTTAACACCGGCTGTTTTAGACATTTCCACACTGTGCTAAGAAGCGATGTTTTGTAAGTTCGCATTTTAATTTTTTTTTTTTTTTTTTAATCAAAAGTAATCTGAAAGTAATGTTTGCTAACCATGTTTTTCTTTTTAGATTTTACAGTAGTTTCTGTAATAAAGTCGGAGCTATGAACTTAAGCGATACTTTCTTGTTCCCGGATCCACTTGTCGATAAATTCGACGAATTGCTTCGGGGTTTCATTTGTGCTCCAATGCAAAAATCTGATACTAAGCACACCGATGAAATAACCCAAAAATTATTTAAAGGCTGTGGGAAATGCAAGGCTGATTTATTAGCGTTCGACATTCAGAGGCAAGCAGACCACGGTTTACCATCTTACATCGACGTGCGATCTTACTGCGGATTTTGCAAAGCATCTACTTTTGATGATTTCGGCGACTTAATTACGGATCCTGCTGCAGTACGTAACCTGTATAATCCTGGGTGACTTTTGTGCCACTTATTTTTGGCTACTTAAGATTTGGAAAGAAATAGCCTTGCATGGTTTTCGGAGCTATTCAAGTATTTCGTTTAACAATATTTGGGTATTTCTTGACCCATTTCCCTGTTAGTAAGCATAATAGGTTTCCTCTTATGGAGATTTAACATTAAATTAAAATTTTGACGTTTTCTTCCCGTGAGCTGCTTAAGTAATACTTGATCAGTTTCTATATAATCTATAATAATGAAAAAAGAGCTCCTCTCAGTTAAATAGGTCGATTTTTGTTAGTTGAAAATAGAACTTGTGCAATTCCAGTGTCAAATATCACATTAATTTTAAAAAAATAAAGCCAGGAGTCCGTATCCTGTTTCTTTTTTTTTTTAGATTGAAACATTAAAGAAGCTTTATAAATGCCCGGAGGATGTTCCTTTATTCGTCGGTACCGGTTTGGAGACTCCCTGCGATGGCTTGTTCGGACCGACTTGTAAATGCTTATTTGCTTTGCAATTTAGAAATTACAAGTGTGGAGATAGGTAAAATAACCACTATATTTTTCACTGCCCGGATGTAGAATTCCTATTAGCTTATCCATGCTATTTTTTACAGGTTCTTTTTTCCGAGCTTTTTATCTCCGGAACAAGCAAAAGAAGTTTTTAAACTTACAGCAGCTCACTTATTCTGCAACAATGGCAATAATTTCCCTGATGTTGCTAAGAAGGCTTTTGAATTGCCGTCTTTGAGGTTGGTTTTAATATTCTTGGGATATTTTGACCGTTATTAATTTTTTTTTTTTTTAAAGTAATCCTGTTGTCCCATGTTCGTCCCTTCCTCAACCGGATTTCTCAAAATGGAAAAGTTGCTCTGCTTCTTCTTGTAAATAAGTATTTAAAACCAGTCACAGGAAATTTACGGCTATGACTTTGCTGATACTTTAGGAAAACGAAAGGATTCTCCAACGACATTTTAAGGCAGTTATAACTATTTCATCCGAGGGTAAGTCTCGTAATTTCTCGACCTTGGGTTTAAGGAGGCTGAATCGGGGAAAATATCAATAGGTATTGTTTTTCATAATCGTACCACACAAGTTTCAGCTGAAAGATCGGTTTAGCCCTCTTTGGCTCTTTAGGTCACTAGTTTTTAAAAATTGATTAACTTTTAGAAGAATTAACCCGTTCGATGAAATAATATATTATGTATCTTTGAAAATAAGAAAACTTGTCTTGACTTGCACTCAAAAAAATGCTGCTTTGGGTCTAAGCAGTACAAATGTATTGTGCCAAGACTCGTGAATGCTTGTCGCCATGCATAATGTCGTCAAGTCTAGCAAATATGCTTTGCGACAAGCATTCACGAGTCTTGTCGTCGCTTGTTTGCGGACGAGCCAATTAATTTTTTTGGGTGTGCAATTGACGCTTGAATATGAACACGGTCATAAATACAGGTCTGAAATTTCCTATTTAAGAACTGGTGATTCCCTCTTATGTAAACCGATTTTACCACCAATAGTGCTGACTGTATTCCAGTCGCTTTGTGATTGGTTGTTGAGATCATGTCACTTGAAAAAAAAAAAAAAAAAAAAGAATACAGACTAGAGGCGGCTGGGATTTTCGATGTGTATCTCTAATACATTGGTACAGACGCGGTCGTCGTTGGTTTGTATTGTACGTTTCGTAAGATCGTTGCGCCATCATCGTCTGTCCTTGAAACTAAAATCGGCGTATTTAAGCCGATTTAAGCGGTACAGTTTTAAAGGCAGCGTAACTTGTAGTCCTGTCTTTATGACCTTGAATTGTAATTCGGCAGCCCAAATGATTTATCGAAAGAGAAATCCATTTTTAGGCTGAACTAGCGAAACAGCGAAACTTGACATCCGTGGTTTAAAGTTTTGTATTTCAAGTGGAAACAAGTTTCCAGGAATGTCAGTGGACCAATCAAATAATATGTCAACACATAAGATGAGGAGGGAATTGTTGACGTTTGCTGAATGAAAGGGGGTATTGGCTCTAGCAACTTATTTAAACAAAAAAAAACTTAATGAATATCGAAAGAAAATCGATAACTAATTACTTTAAAAATTATAGTAACCGATTATTTTCATTAAAATTTAAAAATTTTTTTCCTCAATTTTAGCTTTTAACTTTTTTTTTCTGCTTCGCGATATCTGGGTAATTTGGTGTAATTAAAGCGTCATGCTGACATCGGATTAGGGGCCGGGGGAGCGGGTTGAAAACGGCAAAAATCGTGCTGAAATAATATTTGAATGGTCTTAGATCTGAACATCATGAATTTTTTTAAATCAATGCAGAGCCTTTTATGTAATTTATTGATATCGATTATGCAAAAGTACAGTGCGCTGTCCTATTATCACAAAAAACATTATGATAATCCCGTCGCAACAAAGTATGCAATGTGCACAATATCTGTTAAGCACTTGCATGTGTTACATTTCCCGTCTATTTCACGTGTCCCTGAAAGATAATAATAGTAATCTAATTAATTCGCTAGTATTTTAATTACTTCATTTGATTAAAAAGAAAGCTTCAGCTCATTTTATAGTGGTCCCGTCAAGATAGACAATACGAGACAACATTTTAAAAACAAGGATTAAACAATATGCGAGGTTAAACAACAACGTATTGTTGTCATTTTATATCAATCTGAAGCGCGTATTTTCATAAATTGGAACCAAATCGGATTGAAATTTGAAAAAAATAGTCTTTTAATAAAGAAGACCTCTTGAATATTTTTCGTGTTGTTTGTTTATTGAGCATTTAACAAACTCCGCCATCTTGCTTTTCTCGTCTTGAGTCTGTAAACAAGAGGTGCGTTCGAAAATCTGTTTGGAGATCTCGGATTTCTCGGAGATCATTATTCAATGTCGATATATCGATATAAATCGAAAATGAATATCTGTACGTCAGAGTCAAAAGGTTCAATATGCAAATTTAAGATGGCCGTTTGTTATGGGTATAAAACAACATTTAGCGGACATCTTTAATTTGCATATTGAACCTTTTGGCTCTGACGTACAGGTATAGTTTTCATGATGACTGCTAAATTGCGAATCCACAGTTTTCGCACGGGGGGGGGGGGAGGGGGCGGCAAGAAGGTGCCATGGACACTACCAATAGGATTTCGACTTATTGGGCAGAAAACAAATGGCGGACACTCCCTCCACACCCCTCGCCCCATAGTCATATAAACAGGTCTAGAAACTCTTATTTGGTTACCACGGCAACCATGTCTCGGATCTTGAAATATTTTTTAGTTCCTGAAAAAAACACTTCGGCGCTGCAATGCTTTGACCATCAGCCAATCAGGATTAATTTTAAAAAACCTCCAAAATTTTGAATTGAGTATTATAAAGACAGAAAAAAATTTGAATTGCTGTTTATGAAAAAAATGCCCAAAAAACGTCAATTAAAATGAATTTTTAATTTACACGGCTAGGCATAGTTGCTATGCAGTTCCGAATTGTAAAATAAAAGAATAATATCGTTAATCAGTGAAAATTAAACCCTGACGACGAGCTTGAAACTTCTTATCAAATGTGCTGCCGTGAAAAGACAATAAAAAACGAAATGACCGAAAATGGTCACCCAAATGATTTGGATTTGAAGTACACGAAAACGCTGATTAATCAATTCCAGCTCAAACGATGATGGAAGATAACGAAAATTTACATTTGCAATTAAAGAAGTTTACTTCTCAAAATGGCCTCTTCGCCTCTTCGCCTCTTTCACGTACAAAAAACTTGATTTTTTTTTTCTTAAAACCTCAAATTCAAATTATTATACGCCCTAATAATCACCAAAAACTGAATTACAATTGGAAAACTGGATATCTATAACTCCTGAAATGTAATGAGAAAAAAATTAATGCAATTCATAAAAAAAATAAAAAAAATGAAAACAAATAAGTAAATAAAAACTTCCATCGACATTTTCAATGTTTGTTGTTTTTAATAAAGCTAACATTTGATTGGCTGATGGTCGCTGACACGTAGCGACATTAGCGACCAAATAATGAACTATTTTATATATCAATATGTGGGACAGTTTTTCACCCCGGAGTTTCTAGACCTGTTTATATGACTATGCCTCGCCCGCAATGCGAAACCCATGGATATTATTTTTCATCATGAATAGTATATTGACAGCCCTTGGCAGCCATCATTCGGTGGACTTCCCCCTCTCTCATCAAGGAATTTTTTTTCTATTTAAACAAACGGACAAAATGCTTTTTTTGGAAAATTTTTTTAAAATTCGAATTAACACCCCTCTCCCTCGTCATCATTGGTCATCGACTGATGACTGATGACCGATGAGGACCAGGGGGAGGCAGGGTATTGGTGAAATGAGGGTCAAACGACCCACTCCCCCCTAAAAAATAGTGACGTAATATTTGAATGGCCCCTTATGAGACGTGAGGCTTGAATTATAAACGAGCCTGGTGATTTGCAAAAAAGCTTGCCCAAACTCGCCCCAATTCTGGTCCGGCTTGTTCAGAACTGTTGTCTTAACTGACAAGTTCTGAATTTCTGTAAAAAAATTAAAAATGTACCTATCTGTAGGCCTCTAACGGATATGAGTTTTTTTTTTTTTTTTTAATGTATATCAATGGATTAAAGGCACGTGTTTTATTTCGTTTATTGAATAACTTATCTGATAATACACGATTTATAATTTTTTTTTTGATCGTGTAAATAGTGCATTAAAGTCATATTATTTATGCATTATTTAAATCTCGTTTATTTCGGTATTGTAATGTCGAAAAATGTTAATTTTATAAATTTATTTTTATTATGTAACAAATGCAAGGTTACCGATTTTTTTTAAAAAAGCTCTTCTTTAATCTCAGCAGGTTTTTAAAAATTGGTATAAAGATGTGCCCGGTAATTTATTTTCAGTCCTTATACATTGTAATGCCCATTAGTATGTAGAAAATGCCCCGGCCCGGCCGAATTCCAAAAATATTTTAAATGCAAATGCAACTATATTATACCAATTTTTTTTTTTTTTTTTTTTTTTTTTTTTTTTTTGACGAAAACCATGAATTTTTTACATTGGGCCTATTTACATAATTTTTGTATAATATTTGAAAAAAAAAAATTAATGGGGAAAAGGTGCAGTTTTTGTTCTTTTGCATTATTTTCGAAGTTTTGCTAACCGTTCATGCTTTGAATTAATATTGTGATAATACCTTATCTCTTGGTATATAAAACCTTATGCTAAGAATGACATCGGCGACAGTTTCAACAGAACAGTTATGAACGTTACAAATTTGATCGTAACGCTTTGTTTTGTTGTGGGTTATGCCGCGGCAATTCATAAGTCAGATGAAGACGAGCTTGTCAGGTGAGCATTTTTAAAATATTTTACAGCATTTACGAAAAGATTTAAAATTTACCGATTTTTTTTTCTTTTTAAGGGCAACACTAAAAAGGAGTGCGAAGGAAGCAGTGAAAGAAGGAAAAGAAAAACGATTTATAAATCTTTTCAAAGGAGATTCTTGTCGGGCTCCTAAGGCCTTTAGCGGTTACAAAGGACAAAACCCAGATGCGGCAGATCATTGCTTTTCATCTCAAGCGCCCATTTTTTGTAATCCCTTTGAAAAACACAGAAAGCAGGATGGATCTTGCAACAATCAGTTTAATCCGACTTGGGGACAATCCTCCACTCAATTTATAAGAGTGATTCCAAATCGGTGGAATGATAGTAATGCCTAATTTCATTATTATTTAGTTTCAGTTTTCAAGGTGATTTGACGGCTCAAATTTTAATATCAAGTGGCAGTTAAAAGAATGGTACATTGGCACCTCCAGTTACATAGTTTTGACAGTGTCAGTTGCCCGAATATCAAAAAATTTTGCCCCCAATAATGACTGACTGACTTCTTTAAAGACAATAATGCAGAATAAGCCTGAAAACTGAAACATCCTCAAATATCATTCCTCTAAACAGATGTAATTTTATGCTTATGTTGCATTCAAATTGCAGGCATTAGCATACCTAGGAAGTCCAATAAAAAAGGATCAGATCCACAAAATGTCAGAACCTGCAGATTGCACTTACTGAAAACTAAAGATAAACCTGATAAAAAGTTGACGGTGAACGTAATGTCTGTTGGACAATTTTTGGCTCACGATACTTTTGCCTCTGCTACATTTGACAGTAAGTGACTTTTCAGTTTATTCAATTTTTTTTTTTTTTTTTAAATTTAGATTTTTCTTGTAGCTACATGCTGCCCTATAAACACGGAACCTCAAGAGCAATGTTGGTCAATAGATATCCCTCACGATGATCCGATATATAAGGACAATGACGGCTGCTTATCTTTAGATCGAGTGCAGACAACAAAAAATAATTGCACGGTCAAAGGTGGACCACAACAGGTAACGAAAGTTCGAAATTTTTAGGTTTACGGCTTTTTTTAAATTTTATAAAAAAAATTGAGTTTTTACAATTCCAATAAAGACAGGGAATGGGGTATTAGTAATTACGTCATCATTTTTATCTAATTTTTAATACTAACTTCCCCCCCCCCCCAAAAAAAAAAAATGATGACGTATTTAATGGGCAGCGCGATGCTAATTTGACTCTTCAAAGATTATCATTCTGAAAATAATCACTTTAGGCTTCTTATAATTTCTTTTAATCAGATAAATAGAAACACTGGCATCATAGACTTGGATCATTTTCTGGGACGAGATTTAGAAACGTCGCTAAGACTCAGAAATGTAGAAAACGGAACTCTGAAAGTTCAGTGGATCGTAAATAAATACGGTCATGTTGGTCAATATTATCCAAACGCTGACGACATTCAAGCATTTTGCAATGGAAATTATCCTGGTGAAACCATCTGCTACCAAACGAGTAATTATTGTTTTCATTTTAAGAGGATACCTCACGGCATACCGGAAGAATAGCTGTTTTGTCTAACACTCGATTTTCGGGGGGGGGGGGGGGGGGGATCAAATTTTTGGCATCTAGCGAACGTCTTTTGACTTTTTCTTGTATTTTTGGTACAAGTTTCAAGTTGTTCCAAGCAAACATAAACCAAAAAAACAAAATCAAAATCGAAGTTTTTCCAGCAGTTCAATTTTTTTAAAATGGTTGTTCCGCATCCCATTCATTTCAGACAAGTTGAAACATGTAGTAAAAATTCCAGGATATACTACAGGCACGATCGTATAGACAGGTCCGGAAACTCCTATGGGGCCATTCAAATATGACGTCATCATTTTTAGAGGATTTTTGGACCCCCCCCCCTCCCTCCTCGTCATCATAAAATAGGCTTTTCTTATGGACATTTAACATCATTCTGAGGACCCCCCCTCCCCCCAAAAATGATGACGTCATATTTGAACGACCCCTTATTCCTCATACATGAATCTTGTCCCCTTAACTACACAAAAATTAGTTCTTTCTTTCTACCACCGTAAGCGCTACTTGTACTCGAGAACTATTTGATTGGTCGTTGAGATTTGTAAACAATGATGGCGGCGACTTTATCTTGTTGTAACTTAGACCATATAATACTCTAGACACGCCATTTAAGCATTGTCAAATGAGAGTCGAGTGAAGCAAACATGAATCGTGAGTAGTGACGTCACTTGTTGTCATAACGTTCCTCGTGTATAGGGGTTTTACTATGGTAAAGTATTGTTAACGGTTTTATATTATTTAAAAAAAATGTTTTTCTGGTCATTTTATTCCTTTTAACTAAATTACATTTTAAGTAGGAAGCTATAAACTCGGTTATGATGCTTTAATCGTGACAAGTACTCCCTCTGTCCCAAAATACTTTGTTTCTCATTTTTATTTCCCATTTTATAAGCTCTTGATTTTTGCCGGAACTGTCTGTACCACTTAACCCACCCACCCAAGCACTATTTCATACCACCCCGCCATCCCCCCCTCCCGGGGTCCCCCCCTTCGGGAAAAAAACTAGTGGAAAAATGGAAAATATCAAAATTTTTTATTATTTTTGTCCCGTTTCAGAAACGGAAGCGAAAAATTTGAAGGTAGTCGGAAAAGAGGGGTACATTACCCTAAACAAGAATCCCCCATAAGAAATTTTTTTTCAATTGTCGCAACCCCCCAAAAAAAATCGAATATGTTGACTGTCCGAGGAAGGGGGTGAATTTTTAAATTTCCATTAGATGGTCGCGAAACGTTTGTTACGGAGGTTTTTTTAAGTCGCTGATATCGATTCCGAGGTCCGTTTTAAAAAATTCAAGATGGCGGATCCAATATGGCGGACATTTTTTTTTTTAAATCGATTATTTTTTACTTAAACACGTAATCGGGGGGCTATTGAGGACGCTGATTTCGATTTCGAGGTCGGTTTTTTAAAATTCAAGAAGAAAGAAAGGAATGTCAGCTGTAAAATGCATTGAGAAATCCAAGGAAGTTATAGCTGATGAAAATAAACAGATTAAAATATTGAAACAGAGAAATCGGAGACTGTCAGTAGAAGTAAAATTACTAGAAACACTTGTAGTGCATCCTCAAAATAAGCAATTAGCTTCAGAAAAAGCTTTATCAACAATATTAGTACCTACTTAAAATTTTTCTGGACTGTTATTTATCCTCTAATCATAATTCATAACAGTAACTTTTTATTTGATTATTATCTTCTGTGGACTCAGTCTTTCAGTTGAATAGTGATCATAAAATTTATTAAAAAGGCTTTTGTTCTGTAGGTAATACAAGGTGAAACAGAATTTAAGTTTTGATCACCTGTTTAAAGTTATTAAAGGCATTAAAACCCTTAGCGCCGAAAAATTAACAATAAATAAAGTATTATAGAGAATTATCAAAGCCTATATTTTTCCCAAATTAAAAAGCCACGGTTTCGATGAAAATCCCCTAAGAAATTATATTGTTCATTTTTCAAAGTTGATTATTAGTATAAAAAATAACATAAAAACATGAATTGCAGAAAAATACATGCAAGAAAAAATAATGTTACCATTAAATAATTTTTTTCTTTTTTTATATAAATCTCCTTTAAATATGTAATAAGAATTTTTTCTTATTCCTTTATTCATAAATATTCCATTAATAAAATTTTAAAATTTTAAAATCCAAAAGAAAATCCCAGAACTAGAAAAAATTCATTAAAAAGTGGAAAAAATACCATATAGAGTGTATAGAGCGGGAATCTTTTTGACAACAAGTGACGTCATCACCCCTAGTACATGTTTGCTTCACGAATCTACTGGATGGCGTGTCTAGAGTATTATATGGTCTAAGTGTTGTAATTTGTATGGGAGTCCCAACTTAAAAGGATTGGACTGGAGTCCCAGCTTAAAGGATTGGATTTATGTTGTGTCTCAAAATAGCAGCGCCATTAATTGGTCATTTTAGAACTAAAACGTGCTTAGTTAAGCGGGACATGAACAGCATGGGAAGTTTTCGGATCGGTCGTGACTAGATTGGATTTTTTCATCGTTAATCAAGTATTAGACAACACAGCCATTTTTTTTTTGTTATCCGTAAAGCCTTTTCTTAAGAAATAGTTATTCAGTAAATATGTCAGAGTAGAACTTGTCCAAGTCCATAAAACCGTAACTGTAAGAAAACCGCTTTATTCAGTAAGTTTATTATTTAGGAAGCTCCTTCTTACAAAAATTGATGGACTTGGTAGGTTAGGTTCTACCCTAACGTACCCTAATTTACACTCAGAAAAATAATTATTTCAATTGAATTGCAGGTGATGAAAGAATAAACCAGAATCCCTGGCTCCAAGGTCTTCACGTAGTTTTTTTGAGAGAATTCAACCGCGTCGCTGAATATTTACACAAGATAAATCCACACTGGGATGGCGAGAAGGTATATCAAGAAGCGAGAGAAATTGTGATTGCTGAGTTTCAAAAGATTATAGCCTACGATTGGCTCCCGTTCGTTATTGGAGAAGATAAAGTAAACGAATGCGGGCTTGGTAAACCGCCACCAGGAAAACATAGCAATTACGATGTATCGCTCCATCCCAATGCCATGGCAGAGTCTGCCATTGTCGCATTTAGAATATTGCACACAATAATTCCGGACCATCTTTGGTGAGTATGAGTTTCATTAAAATAAAAGATATGCTTATTGCGGATTTTGTGACTTTTAAAGGGCTGTCCGAGTGTAACGTAAGAACAATGGAGATAGGGGCCGCTCAGATATTACGTCAGCACAATCCAGTGCGTCGGAGGTGAACTAACGTATTTCCATAGTAACTATGATTGGAAATAGTCTGTTTCGAATGTTTATGAAAATCACGTGATCATGCGACTGCAAGTTTACACGCTCAAGTGGCCGTAAACTTGAGGTCACGTGACACTTCCAGGAAACGTCCAAACAGATTAACTCCAATCATATTAAAGATACGCTAGTTCACCTCCGACTATGGAATTATTTTGACCAGTTCCTCCTAACTTTTGGTCATTTTTACAGTATGTTCGATTCTGGGGATCCCCATCATTGCGGGAAGAACGTGGATTTAGAAGACAGATTTAATCGTTGTGGGACCTTTCCCTCGGATCACTTAGATGGTATAATTCGTTCATTATGTTTCCAACCTACCAAGGATGATATTAACAGCGAAGGGGACGGCGTTGGTAACCATTTGTTTAAAAGTAAATCATATAACCATTTTAGTAAATGATTTTATTAAAATCCGCATCTTTCACGGATTTTAAATTCTATTCAACCTATGATTGCATGTTACTAGTTAGACATTTTTTAATTTTTTTCAGAGCCGTTCAAAAAGTTTGGTGCGGATCTGTCCGCCATAGACATGCAAAGAGGCATAGAAACAGGAGTGGCTACTTACAACGATTTGAGAGAATACTGTAAATTGCCAAGAATTGAATCCTTCGATGAATTTGAACCGAAAGTAAATAAAAAACGAACCCATCATTTCGTTTCCGCCTTATTTTTAAGCAAATTATGACGTCTTATTGCAGCTCGCTAAAACATTAGAAGAATGCTACGATTCCCCGGACGACATTGATGGAATCATAGGCGTGACAAAGTTGGAAGACCCGGTACCCGGTGGCATTGTCGGAGAAACAGGAGCTTGCATTATAGCCGAACAGTTCAAAAGATGGAGATTTGGTGACAGGTTTGTGAAAATCTAACCTTTGATCATTTCAGGGGCGCAATCTACTAGCGGGGCAATCGCCTGTCCCGCAAGACCCCAACATACAAATTTGTCTTATGTAATATTTAAACAACCCCTGGCCTTTATGTCATTGCGCTTCTCCACCCAATATTTTATTGAATTGTAGCTAATGGAAAAACCCTACAAAATTTTTTAAATATTTTTATGGTTGTTAGCTGGTGGTATGACGGAGAGAAAAATCGAAATAAATTCACGAAGGAGCAAATTATAGAACTTCAAGAGAATGTAGACTTGAAAAAGATTTATTGTGATAACGGTAATGACATCACTGAAATCAACGAAAATATTTGGGAGGTGCCAGGTCGAGGGTATGTTTCTTTACTTTCCTCTTGAAAAATTTTTGCAAATATTAAAAAAAATAATTTTTATTTACAGGAATAAAGTCGTGCCTTGCAAAAGTATTCCTCCTCTAAATTTAGATCTTTGGAAGGACTCTGGGTCATCTTTTAGTTTATCAGGGTTGCTTAAACCAGTTTTAGACCCTTTGCTTAAACCAGTTTTAGACCCTTTGCTTAAACCAGTTTTAGACCCTTTAATTAAACCTATGTCAAATTTTATACCGAAATTCAAAAAATAAGGAGTTCTAACTCAACTTTAAAAGTGATGCCCCGGCGATAAGATTGCGAAAAAAAAAAAAGTATATATATATGTATATCGAGGTAGCTCAGTAGGGATATCGAGTTAACTCAGCAGGTACTTATGAGAAAAAAAAATGATATCATTCGAATATCGTCTCCAATGTCCAGATCAGACGTTCAAAGAGAGCCGCTGATCTCGACTAAAGGTTTGAGACAATATTCTAGTTGATATCATTTTTTTCTCATGGGTAGAGTAGTCGAACGGCAATCGGAAGATCCGGGGTTCATGTCCTTGACTCGACTTTCTTGATGTAGCTTTTTCTGAATTTTCTTTCGTCTGACATTCCCACTGATTAGTAAATCAGCCATCATTTAGAAAGAGAAATAGATACTTTACAGATTGACTGTTAAAACAAAATATATTCAAGTCAAAAATTACTTTTGAGGAACAAATGGAGACGTCTTCAAAGGGACTACTTGAGCCTCGATATAAAGACGACCCTGATAGGAATAAAAAAAAAATTGCAGCAATATCTGACGCCTCTTGGTCAGAGCTAATAACTAAATAAAGAAATGAAGAAGAAGAAGGGAAGAATGCAAAAGAAGAAAGAGGAAGAAGAAAAAAGGGACCAGAAATCGAAAAAGGGGAAAAAAGAAAAGGAATAGACCTATGACATTTCTGTAAATAGCTGCAGTTTGGACATGATATATAGCCCAAATATAGATGGCGAATAGCTTTGGCTGTTTGAAATTTAGAAGGCTTTTAGACGTCTAATATCAGGATTTTTCTGGTAGGGAATGAAAAACTTGGTAACGTACATCATTTTGAAAAATGAAAAACGGTATTCCCGATTTTGCCGAAATCGAAAAAAATAATTTTTGATAACTTTTGGAATATTGTTTGATTTATACTGCGTTTTTAAAATTATTTCTTGACTGTAATTTGAATATAAAAATTTTTTTACTTTCAATGTTTCTGTTTTGTTAATTTTTCTTAAAGCATCTCTTCGTTTTGTCGTTATTAATCGCAGAGCTAAAAGCTTTAAGGCTTGTTTTATTTTTCTGCTTTTTTTTTCAGTTATTATTAATTGCAGTATGAATTCGATATTAAGATATTGCAGTAATATTCGATATTATATTCAATTTTAAAACTTTTATTAATGCGGGTATTGATGTTATTTTAATGGCCATACAGTTCATACAATCGGGTAACATTAATATCAGAATAATGCCCGGTAATTGTGATTCAACTTAATTATGATAGGCCTATAATCTAGAATAGAAATATTCCACATGCTTAAAAAAACCTTTTTTTGTATTTTTTCTATTTTTTTTAAAATTGAAATCGGTACCTATAAACTTATCGTATAACAAACATTTTATAATCTATTTTAATTTTTAATTTTTGTACCTAATTGGAACGCAGTTCAATACATATCCATATAAGAGATGCACCATGTATAAGACGTTCTTAGAATCCACTGCAAACTTTGTTCCCTAATTATGGTGTAAAATCAACAGTTAAATTTTTCTGTTCCTTTCCTTCTTACGTAAAATGTTTGTGCCTTCCATAATTGCACCTAAAAGGACATTCTCCATACCATGCCTATCAGGAACATTTTTAGCCAGTAAGCAGGCCATGTTTCCAATGTTACATATACTGTTTTGCTTCTGAACCTTGTTCCTGCACCTAATGACTTTTAATTATCTGAGTATCCTGTAGGGCTATTCGAGGCCCGAAAAAAAGAATACTTAGTAATACCAAGAATCGAGATGAGATTACGAGACTGAGACTTCTTTTCCGATATGAGAAACGAACCGAAACGAGGCCGTCCCAAATAACATTGGTTGGTTGAATAACCATCCCAGCAACGTTGTTCCCCGACGTCTAAAGACGGTCGGTGTTAACGGACATTATTACGTTGAAATGTCCGGCCTAAATAACGGTCCTAGCAACGGTTGAAAAAACGTTTTTTCAACTACGCCCTTGACTATAAACCAACTATGAAAAGAAAAGAAAAAAAAAAAAGAATGCATTTTGATATGACTATTATAGCACCAACATGAAGAGTATTGTATCTTTTTCTCTAAATAAGTATTATCATAACGCGAACTTATCCCTAAGTATTAAGGAACACTACATTTTACTCGTCTATTTTAAATTTGGAACTTCTATATATAGTGCAAAAGAGCAAAGCAAACTGTACGCCAAATACCTAATTTTTGGTCTTAAAAATCAGATTTCAGGTATTTTTGTGTACTATTAGTATTTTTTCATTTTTATAGACCTGTTAAAGGTCCTCAAGTTGAGATTTTGCGATTTTATATTTTGACTTTTCCAAAATCCGGGAAAACTTTTCCCATAAGCTAAACATTAAAATATACATAATGAAATTAGACGTTATTTAAACCGACTGCCCGGGTATTGGTTATTAGTTAACGTTGTCTTGTAGTATTATTCAACCTAGTTGAAAAAACGTTCGTTTAATCGAAGGTTGATTTTTGGGCTCTGACGTTGTTCGTCGGAATTCAACGTTGCTGGGAAGGTTATTCAACCAACCAATGTTACTTGGGGTCGCATTTCGCACCGATCTAGTAGTCTCGGTATCGAAAGCCGGCCTCGGTATCAGGAATCGTTTTCTAGTGTCATAATCTCCGACTCATCATCATTTACTGTAATTAAATATTCCGCAAACCGAGTTGGATAATTTATCAGCCCCCTCTCCCCTATCGTGGTTACGTAGTACTTGAATAGCTCCGATTTCGTACAAGGCACTTGAGTAGTGATATTATATGATATGATATGATATATGATATATTATATTATATTAGGAAGCGATTCCGATACCGAGACTGTTTCGAGACCAATACGATAGGACGGTCTCCTCTCGGTCTCGTTTCTCATATCGGAAAAGAAACTAAGAATCTCAGTCCCTTGAACTCATCTCGCGATTCTCGGTATCACTAAGTATCGTTTTAAGAGCGGTATCATCTTGAAAAGAACTAGTTTCGAATAGAAATAATATGCTTAGATCAAAAAAAAAAGAAAAAAATAGTTGAGTGACTTAAAAATTTTAATTATTAATTAGGAGTATTATATTTAGTGAATACGGTTGTTTTTGGAAATCAAAATACTCGAAAAAAATGGCTGCTTGAGCGCACTTAACAATTCATCAACCCTCTCTCCCCTAGAACTTTATAGTTCCGTAGTACTTAAATAGTTCCAGTTTCGGACAAGACACTGAGTAGTGATGGACCACAAAAACGAGAATTAAAAAGAAAGTGAATTTTTTTTTCCGGAAATTACTGATGAAGGGTACACGGGAAAAAGGGGATCATTGCTTTTAAGATGGCGCTTGTTCTTATGTTTACTTTATAACATAAAAAAATTTTCTTAAAAAGCAATGAGGCCCTTTTTCCCGTGTGCCCTTCTTACGTAAACAACATGACGATTTGAACGAGGACTTGTCTTGTTCTTGTTGTGCCTTGTCTTGTCCATTACTGCACTTGAGTTACAGCAACGTCTTTAGCATAATCTGCAAACTTGATCTTCGTAAAGTTTAGGATTGCATCAGATCCTTCTTTATATATACAAAAACTTTTTTGCTAAAGAAGAAGAATCACATTTTTGGTTTAAAATAAGTTTAAAAAATGATTTTGAGGTATATAAGTATTTCATCATTTAAGATGACCTCGGATTTAACCCAGTGATCCGTAGGCTCACTGGGCAACCTTTAATCACTAATGTGGTGAAGTCCCGAAGGCTCAAGTGGGCGGGACATGTCTCTCGCTCACCTCCATCCAGATATATCTGGCAGGTCCTGGAGGGCAGACCGACGAGTCCTACGCCTCAGGGAAGACCTCGGATCAGATGGGAAGATAACGTCGCGGCTGATGCCCGACTAGCTAGGTGCCTGCCAGGACAGGCCCGAATGGAAAAAGGTTTATAGTGCAGCGGTAGGGCTCCAGGTCCTGTAAAAGCTAGGTGTGTGTGTGTGTGTCGGATTTAACCTTTAAAAAGCTTAACCCTAACCTGATGCCATCCATCCAAGAGTAATGCCATTTTTAGATGGTTTGAAATTCGAGGATATAGATTCTTATCAATCTAAAATAAAACGTGAAAGTTAATCATTTATACTCTGTTTTACCATATAATTGCAAAGTTATTCAATAGTGCTGGCGGCCTAACGAACAAAAGCTGACATAGTCCTTGTTGTTATGCGACATTTAGGGAAGCCCTGTTTGCATTGTAAATCATTTTTAGCATCAAACTATCATTTCTTTTTACAAGTAAAGAAGTTTCTTTTTTATTTTGTATGTCGGAGGACTTCTATCTTTTTTCTTTACCAAAACATTGGTCTCATATTTAGAAACATTTCTTGCGAGGATGTAAAAATAAATCCGAACACAATAGAAAAAAAATTAGTTTTTTATCATCACGATCGGTTTTTTTTTTTTTTTTTTTTTAAAGAAAAAAGTTGTTTCGCGTGTTAAAGACCTTCCGGTTGGAAACGCAATAAAACATTGCTGTAGGACCGAATTTCCAACAGTTCTAACAGAACAATTATGAATGTTAAACATTTAATCGTAACACTATGTCTTGTTGTGGGTTATGCCCTAGCAATTCATGATTTTGATGAAGGCAACAATGGCCGGTAAGCCTTTTTATTAGTCGTTTTTCACTTTCAGTTATAAAGCAGCTAACTGTTTTTTTTTTTTTTAAGGAGTACTTTGGCAAAGAGCGGAGTTAAGGAATCCCTGAAGGAAAAAAAAGAAAAGAGAAATGCCAAGGCTAAGTCTTGTCCGGTTTATCATTATAAAGTATACGATCCAGAAGAAGGGGATTATTGCTATACAGCGCCTCCTTACATTGAAGAGAAATACAGAACATTTGACGGATCTTGGAATAATAAATATCATCCTACGTGGGGAATGTCGGGGACACATTTTCTGCAATTTACAAAAACATATATTGATGGTAATTCTTTATTTTATACGTCATTATTTTCTACAAAATTCATTCCTATTTAAATTTTAATAGGGTATTTTCAGGTATTTTTATTTTTGAAAAATTTTGGTGTAAAAATAAAGTAAATGAATTTAAAAAATTATTTCTGCTATAAAACGTATAAAAAAAATTTTTTTTGTATGCAATAATTCGTTTAAGTTGAGGGCTAAAAATTGTAAAATTTACAATTTTGATTTAATCAAAACGGTCGGAATAAGCGCGGAAGCGTTGTGAAGTCATATGTTAATATCGTTCTGTTTAAAGTTTCCAAGAATGCGGTGGCTTCGATTATAAACATCGAAAGCATCGCATTCTATGACAAATTTTCCGGCAGAACGATATTAACATAAGACGTCACAACGCTTCCGCGCTTATTCCGACCGATTTGATTAACAATTTTTAACCCCCAACTTTAAAAAATTATTGCATACAGAAAGAAATTTTTTAAAATACTTTTTATAACACAAATAATTTTTTAAATTAATGTACATTATTTTTACACCAAAATTTTTCAAAAACAAATAACCTGAAAATCACCCTATCTTGTGTGATACAGCTTGTCAAATTGTAAAAGTAAAGACAAGGGTAATGTATTTCCGGTCAGTAAAAGAATCCGAAAATGTAAAATCTAGGCAGAGCTTATACGCTAGGGGGTCCCATTTTTAAGAAGTATTTTTAAATTTTGCTGACGTTTTTATGACCCTAGAAACATATGAATAGTAAGCGGGAAAAAGGATCAGAGTCAGTTGTTTTTGTTTCCACTTAGATCTTATGTTTAGCTTTTGTCAAATCATTCAAAACAAAAACATGGGCTCTGATCCTTTTCCCCTCATGCTCTTCTTATGTTTAAGTCATTTTTTATGAAGTCGGAGACTATAACTACAGGCCAAAAAAGAAAAACGTTTTTTTTTTTTTTCGGGAAGAAAATTGGCCGTTTTTTGTCCAAAATCTGTACCTCTAAAACCAAAATTTTAGCTTCGAGCTGTAATCCTGTATTGAATTAATCTCCACTTTTTTCATGCAGATCGTGAGCAAAATTCGTGTGGAACAAACGAGAAGCAAAAATACAAAATTGAAACAATTTTTTCAATTTATTATTGCTAACGATAGCTATAGAAAAAATATAGAAACCTTCAACCTTGTTCTTGAAAGATCGATGTTAAAATCTGTATAGGGGTCGTACATAAATTACGTAAGCACATTTAGGGGGAGGAGGGGGTCCAAATTTGACATCTTACTCATAAGCTAAGCATAGGTGAAATGGAATAAAGCGTGCAAAAAGGGCCTAATCCATGCTTACGTAATTTATGCACGACCCCATACGTTTTAGCCGAAAAAGATCTTTATCGATACATTAATTTAGAGACTGTTAATTAGAAGAGACTAGAGACCCTAAATTAAAATTTTAAAAAATTTAAAAAATTCTTAATTTTTTAATTTAAAGTCTCTAGAAGAGACCCGACAGATAAAATAAGAGCGAAATTTTGGAGGCATATAACCATGCGCATTGATTTTTTTCTTGTGTCTATTAATGTTTTTAATTGTTTTCTGAAAGCACTTTTTACTCAACTGTCTGTTGCAAAACTAATAGAGTCGAACAGTCGTGACGTCACAGTTTCCGAAAAACTCTGTTTCCGAAAAACTGATGATAGAGTTGGAGCACCGATAACGGAGGCAGCGATTTTAATGTTCTGAACGTACATGTGACGACAGACTGTTCGACTCCATGCGGATGATCTTATGCCACCGCGCGGCCATTTTTCCTGTCGAGTATCTTCTACTGAAGGGTCTCTACAAAAATTTAGCCTCTTTAGTCATTGGTGACTGTGATCAAAATTTTTAAAAATTCGAATCTGCATCCTATCCGACAATTATTCCACCTCAGGCCCGTAACCAGGGGGGGCAAAGGGGGGCTCAGCCCCCCTTTGGTCAAGCTTGAGCCCCCCCGTAGATTTTGTTTGGCCCAGGTAATTTCCCTATCTTCCATGTTATTAGGGGCCATTTGAAGCCCCCCTTTGAAAATTTTGCGCCTCCCTGTGCTTCTTAGGCTGGTTACGGGCCTGTTTCACCTGTTTTTGTTACAACATGCATTTTTACACTTAAATTTTACTTATGCAGCATGTATTCATTTTTCAGGCTATCACAAACCGAGGAAAGCCAACAAACCAGCATCAGATCCGGGAAATTTTAGAAACCTTAGAGAAATTTACATTCCAACAAACGATGATTACGACAAAATCTGGACGGTACTTTTAATGACGTTTGGTCAATATTTAGCTCACGATACCGTCAAAGCAAAATTATATGAAGGTAAAGGCCAGGTTTCGATTTCGGTTAATTTAAACTATTTTTTTTATTATTATACTGTACATATGTTTTTTTAAATTTAATTTTCCTTTTTTTAGATAAATGTTGCCCGATGGAAACAGAAAATGAAGATCATTGCTATTCAATAGACTTAAACCCGGTTGATGAAATATACGCAGACAATGAAGGCTGCGTAGCTGTACCACGACAACTATCTGAATGCAGAGTCAAAAACGGAACGCTGAAAGTAAAGTTTAGATTTTATTTTCCGAACAATAATCATCAAATATCTCGGTTAGCTTAAACCCATCCCTTATTAGACCAAAACTGATTTATGACGTCATTACCCAGCGAAAAATGTGACTTACTTTAAACGTCCAAAAGACGTCATCAGGCACGGTCACATTGTGGGACGATTTTACGAGTCAAAATGACCTCTTTAAGAATGTCCGGTTATGCAGTTTGTCAGTGAATGACGTCAAAAAGACGTCTTATTGACGTCTAAAAGAACATTTCGAAATCGATGTGACGCCAATAGGACGACAACAAGACGCCGTCCACGTCATTTTGACGTCGAAAATCTTGTAAAAGACGTGAAATCTCGTAAAAAGTCCGTAAAAATGCCCATGTCTGATGACCAAAATGTGACTCGTCACCATGACGTCACCTTTTTCATTGGGCAGGGACCATGCTGAGGCTCTATTACCGTGGCACATGGTTCCTAGCTACTCCCCAAAACGCATATTTTTTCGAACTTTTAAATGAGTTTTATATGCACCAACCATAAGTAAAGGTCTTTCTGGATCCGCTTCTGTTGGAAGTGCAGCACATCTGTTTTTTTTTTTTTTTTTTTTTTTTTTTCACAAAAAGAAGCGATATGTATTGTTTATTAAAGGTTGGTTCATGTAGAATTTCGTTCAAAGTTTGACAAATCTCTAAGCTTACATACAGAACATACTCTCAACTTCTCAAAGAACATCTAGTGATGTCGATAATTTTGAAAATATTCGAAAATATTGATATCTTAAAGTAGGAGTAAAGGAAAAATTGTTGGTGACACCACGCGTGGTGTCACCAACTCAGCCGACGTGGCCACGTCGGCTGAGTGGCGAGCGTGCTCGACTCCGAAACGAATGATCGTGTGGAGTCTTGGTTCGAACCTGATTTCAGTCAGGATTTTTTTCCACCAGCATTCACCTCTGATACTCATGTGTGTATCATGTGAAGAAGACCGATGTGTCACAGGGTTCGGATTCCCTGTCTAAATAAAGTAGGTCCCGCTCATTCGTAAAATACCTTTGCGATATGAGTGCCCCGTCTTCGAGCTCGTCACTCGATACGTTAAGGGGTATGACGTAGTAACGCCTAAACCTTACACCAGAAACCAAACTTGGTAATGGTAGGCGCCGGGTCATAGGGCTTCATGTCCTGATTATGCCGAAAAAGAAAGAAGAAGAAGAAAGGAAAAATAACAGGAAAAAAAGAAGTTTTTCGACTTGCATGTTTGAAATAGTTAGAGTGAATAATAGTTTAGACGTACCACAAAAACCGAATTTTCGAAAAATGAAGTGCTCCATAAAGTTGTTTAAGGCGGATAAAGATGTTTTTTTACTTTCACAATGACAGCCAACTCTTGTTTTTTTGTAAAATAGAATTTTGAAAAATATTGTTGAATATTAATAAGCTATTAGTTTAAATTGAATAAAAATTCGATATTCACTGAAAAATATCGATAAGTCGATTTATCGAAGTTCGTAAAAATCGAATATTTATCGATAATTTTTACCTCGATATATAGAGTTATTCGATTAATTATCGACATCACTAGAACATACTCTCTTCTGGAAAGCTCCCAATGTCAGTAAACTGACGCCATGGGTTTTTCCCCCTCTGAAATAGACACACTGTCTGAATGCGGGCCCGTAGCCAAGGGGGGGCCAGGGGGCGTTGCCCCCTCAGCTGACTCGGTGCCCCCCCCCCTGGAGTAAATCGGCTAAACATGACAGGTACCCTCCCGAAAAAAAAATCGATTTCGATCAAACGGTTGATCACTACCCGCTGGTCGAACTTGACCGTCCTTGTCGCGTTTTCGATCAAAAATGGTCAAGCTAATTTCCGCGATCAAACTTGACTTTTTTTGATTTCTCTTTTTACAGATGGAAACTGATCAGTTTTGATCGAAATTGATCAATGTAGTCAAACTTGATCGTCCTTGTCGCGTTTCCGATCAATATTGGCCAAGGTAATCTTTTCAGTCAAATTTGACTTTTTTCGATTTCTTTTTTATAGATGGGAACTGATAAGTTTTGATCGAAGTTGATTACATGTAGTGATATTCATCGTTCTTGTCCCGTTTCCGATCAAACTTGATTATTTTCGATTTCTTTTTTTATAGATGGAAACTGGTCAGTTTTGATCGAAGTTGATTAAGTCTGACTATGGTCATTTTTCATTAAATTCGATTTCAAATTGATCAGGTTTTGGTAGAAGTTGACCACATGCGGTCAAAAATGTCAACCTGTGGTCGAAAATGACTGAACCCAGTCGATGTTGTGCATTTCACCTGAATTGATCATAATCGACCAAAAAAAATCGAATCTTTTCGACTACGATCGATCAAAAACGACTGGACGCAGTCGCTTGAATTTAGTACGGTTTGATCAATCTGTGGTCGAAAATGACTGAGTCCAGTTATTTTCCCGATGTTGTGCATCTGACCTCAATTTATCATAATCGACCAAAACAAATCAAATCTTTCCGACTACGATCGACCAAAAACGACAAAATGCAATCAGTTGCATTTCATTCTTCGTGATCAAGATTTGGTCGAAAATGATTAAAATCGACTTTTATATCCATTTACCGCAAGCGAACGTTTTCGATCAAAATCAGCCATAAAAATTCGTATCATTTCGACTAAGAGTGATCAAAAACGACTGAAAATGTTCGGAAAAATCATTTTCCACCGCTAACAATCAAAAATGATCAATGAACTGTATTTTGTGCGACCGTAAGAGATCAAAATCGTGATCATTTCTGATTTTTTTTTATTTTTTTTTCGGGAGGGTATAGGGCATGAAGGCTTATTGCCCCCCTTAACAAGCCCAACTGCCCCGCCTGGCTCTTCGTTATGGCTACGGCCCGTCGGAACGTTTATTGTTTGATCATTGTGAACGTTGTATCGCGTAGTCTAGGACTACCGGTATTCTGTCATTCATTTTAATTTTGCAAAAGCAGCCCATACGGATATCCTACAGCTGTAACACATGGAATTTTCTTTTCAGTATAATGAGGTTAATTCTTGGCTCGATAATACTCTGCTTTACGGAAAAACTAAAAAAGAAGCGGAGGAACTGAGAAATCCTGACGGATCTATGAAAGTTGAAAATTATAAAGATAAATATGGCCGTATAGGTCAGTTTTTCAAGAACTCAGAAAATGTTAAAAAGGATTGCAGTGGAAATTACCCCAACGAGACCATTTGCTTCAAAGCAGGTAACAATAATTTAATCTTGATCAATAACTATTAGAATCCTGAAAAATAATTATTTGGGATGACATTGCAGGCGATGATAGAGTGTGCCAAAATCCGTGGCTTGCGGTCCTTCAAAACATATTTTTGAGGGAACACAATCGTATCCATGCTATCTTAAAAAAATTAAATCCACACTGGGATGGTGATAGACTATATCAAGAAACAAGAAAAATCGTGATTGCCGAACTTCAAAATATCGCTGTGTACCAATGGCTTCCTTACATTGTTGGAGAGAAAAAAATTGCTGAATATGGTCTTAAAAGGCCTCCACCCGGAAAATACAAAAAATACTGCTCTGATTTTCATCCCAACACCATGGCTGAATTTAGTATTGTCGCATTCAGAGATTTACACAAATTCATTCCATATATTATCTGGTAAGTTTCTCGAGTTGTGATTTTGACAAAAAACGTTAAACTTTAAACAAAAAAAACTTTAAACGTTTTGTAAACAAATAAGTTTCGAATCAAAACAAACTATCCGGATTATGTACAAGTAAGAGGTTTTCATATGCACGTATACATTTTTTCACGTTCATTACATGAGACATAAATGCTAAAGTTAGATATGCAAAACCCCTCCCCCCCTTTTTTTTTTTAGCAAAAGTTAGCATTTTGAATACCCCCTCCCCCCCTTCCCATAACGTGCTAACGCGGTTTATGGACAACCCCATCTGAACAATTAAGAATTTTACGTCTTGTTTTCCTTTTTTATTTGATAGAAATCGATGTTACTATCTGTAGTGAAATTTCGGAACTGCAAAATTACATGTTTACCGATCGAAAAGACGATGTCAAAATGACGTCGACTACTACGAGATTATTATTGATAATAAAACTTCAATATTATTTATATAGTCTTATTGTATAATCTCGTAGGGGTTGACGTCATTTGGACGTCATCTTTTTCCCTGGGTAGATTTGATTCCCCTGGAACTGGGTACAGCATCTGTTGGCTTTTTGCAGATTCGCTTGCTATTTTAATACTGCCTTTCAGAATCTTGAAGAAAGCAAAAATATTTATTATATTTTATTTATTTTTTTTTTTAGTTTGAAGAAGTCTCCTCACGACAAAGATTGTTACAAGAAAGAGTACTTAAAGGATTGGTTTAATCGTTGTGGACCTTTTATCCCGGAATACTTTGATGAGTTAGTGCTTGCAACAGTTGCCGCACCCATGAAACAACCCACGCCAACCCATTCAGTGGCCATCTCTGACTATTTGTTTAAGCCTAATTGTGAGTATTCAGATAACTAGAACTCAACATAACAGATCATCATATGTCGGTCGTGTCGTTAAGAACAATTTGATTTGTCAGACACATTTTCGGAAATATTCAATGTCCACCCCCTTGTTCGCAAAAAGAGAAGGATTCCTTTCAACAACGTCTTCTTGGTGACGCGTCACATTTTGGTCATCAGACATTGTCATTTTTCGGAATTTTTTTCTTACGAGATTTTTGACGTCAAAATGACGTGGGTGCGGGCCTGCAGCCAGAACGAAGAGCCAGGGAGAGCAGTTGGGCTCGTTAAGGGGGGCGATAAGCCTTCTTTCCCTATACCTGGCATGTTTAGCCAATTTACTTCAGGGGGGCACCAAAGGAGGCAACGCCCCCCTGGCCGCCCCGCCTTCGCTACGGCCCGACTTAGTGTTCGCCATCTCGATTTCGATATGCTAGCGGCATCTCTTTTAGACTTCAATAAGACATTTTTTTGAGTCATCCACAGACAAATTGTATTATAGGTCGTTATTAAAGGCGTCAGTATGACTCGTAAAATTGTCCCGGAATGTGACAATGCTTGATGAGGTCTTTAAGATGTTTAAAGTACGTCACATTTTTCGCTGGGTTATAAGATGAAGCTCAACTTTCAGAATTATTTGATTTAATCGTGTTCTTAAATTTTCAGGGCCATACAAAAAGTATGGCAAGGGCTTAGGTGATATTGATTGGGTTAGAAACATTGAGACCGGAGTTGGACCTTACGTAGATTTTCTACGGCTGACCGGAAGATCAGGTTATGCATCCTTTGAGGACTACGGTCCTTCGGTAATGAACAGTTTTATAGTTGAGTTCTGTCTGTCTGTCTGCCATATTTAAATCACTTCAACGTTTAATTGCAGAGGGCTGAGTTGTTACAGCAGTACTATAATGATCCGAGAGAAGTTGATCCAATCACAGGCACATCATTGGAAGAGCCTGTAAAAGGTGGATTAGTTGGACCAACAATCGCTGATATTATAACCGTACAATTCGCAGCTTGGGTATATGGAGACAGGTTTGTAAAAAGCTTTTTTTTTTTAGGTTTTTCCAAATTTTAGAATGTTTTTTTTCAATTCTAGTTGGTGGTATGACGGAGAGCTGAATCGAAACAATTGGACGAAAGAGCAATTAATAGAGCTTCAAAAAAAACCAAGTATGGCACGCATTATGTGTGAAAACTCAAATGGTATCACTGAAATTCAACCAGATGTATTCAAATTGCTCGGTCCAGGGTACGTCGTTTTTATTTTTCTCGCAAATCATTTACCGTATATTAAAAATAATTTTATTTACAGAAATGAAGTCGTACCTTGCAGTTCACTTCCTACACCGGACCTATCCTATTGGAAAGAAAAACCAAGTGTTCCAGCCCCTTCAAGCAAGATTTGATCCATGTATTCGTCGGCAGAATGAATAAAATGTTAAATGCAAAAGGTTTGGCGTTTAAAAATAGTAATTTTTTTTTTTTTTTTTTTTTTCCGGGGATTTGAGGTTTTTGTGATTTGTTTAACTTAAATAAGTTAGCTAAACTAATGTAAACCTAATTAAAAATCGAATCTGCCCAAAAAAAATTTACGTATTGATAGCACCTTGGTGAGGCAAAACTCCATTTGCGCTATTTTGCCGGAAATCAAACAAAAATATTTTTTTTACAGTTTCTACAATGATTTACAAGCACGATATTTTTTCAGCGTTGTTTTATTCCATTAAAATGCAGTAAAAAGATTTTAAAAAACTGTTTTAAAAATATTATTATCCTTTTATTTTTGTAAAAATACGCAAATGAAGCTTTCCTTCCGAAATTATTATTTCCTTTTCCGAATGATATCAAAACCCACCTAATTACTTTTTGCAGTCGATTGCTAGCCGGCCGAAGCAATCGCACATCATGCATTTAAAACAAGTACTTATCATTTTTACTTTTGTGACGGGTAAAACTTTAGGAGAATTCCCTCCGAATTTTTCCAATTTTTTCCCTAGGTAAGCTCAAGTTTTCGATGATTAAAATAATTTTTTCTCAGTCGCGTTTACGTTCATTCTGTTCTTTTTTTTTTTAGTTTTGGTCAAAGTCATAAAGGAAACGGTAATCAGAATCAGTATTCGGAAATTCAAAAACCAGCCAAAAATCCAGACATAGCTGATCAATGCTTTAAAGCTTCAAAATGTGACCCTGATGAGAAGTACAGAAGGTATGATGGTTCTTGTAATAATCTCAAATTTCCTGTTTGGGGCATGGCGAATACTGCTTTTATTCGAGTGGTCGAACCCAGATATTCAGATGGTAGGTATCGAAGTATAGTTTTTTATTCGGTTGGCTTTGCTTAATCAAGAATTGTTTTTTGTCAGGGATTCACAAGCCACCGAGAAGTGTGGCTGGAGGATATTTAAAAAATGCAAGGGAAATACGGTTAAGTATGTTTCCGGATAAAGATGTCCCACATGACAGGAACACTATTGTTATAATGCAGTGGGGTCAGTTTGTGGCTCACGATACAGCACTTTCTATTCCGACGACTCTAACAGGTAAATTTTGTTAATGTTAATAGTTAGGACGATGATGCCGCAGAAATCCCAAAGATCTCTCTTCTTTTAAATTTTAACTATTAGAATCAAGACTTTGAGTAACTGGTTAATAGATGACGACCGAAATACAGAGTTACACTGAGGAAACCTAATTTATTTTTCTCTATTCTAAGGTTTAGATTTTGTGGAGCTAAATTTTAAGCCATAAAAGTGTTAATTTGATGTCATTTATGTCAGCATCTTAATTTTGCATCAGTGCCGATAGCCTAAAATTTAAGTCCATTTATGAATATAAAAAAAATAAAAAGGAAATAATGGGATGACTCTATTCCCAATGAGAAAAGAAAATATTAATATTTATGAAATAAGTATTTTTGAAGAATTTTTCAATATTTTAAAAATATTTGCAGATATTTGCTAAAAAAATTTTTTCATCACTCATTGCGTTTTAGAAAAACCTTTATTGCGCTGTGCTTTGTAATGAAAAGTAGCTTACAACACAAGAACTGCAAAAGAATTACCCGTCGAGACCTTTTAAAGGCCCTCGCCTTCGGCTCGGGCTTCAAAATCGGTCTCGACGGAGAATTTTTTCTTTTGCAGCTCCTGTGTTGTAATATACTATTAAAGGTTGTTTCTTGAATTTCTGAATTGTTTCTTGTTTCAAAAAATATTTGCACAATATTTTTAAAATATTAAAAAAGATTTTATAAATATTAATATTTTTTCTGATTGGGTTTTGGTGGCAAAAGCTTATTTTTTTTTCAAATATTTGATTAACTGGCCCTTTTTTTTGGAGAGTTATTCCTCCTTGTAAAAATTATGGATCTAGGACATTTTTCTATGTGCTGCTTTTATATGGTAAAAGTGGAACCTACTTATGTATTAGGGTGGCCCAAAAAAAATCGACCGTCTCTGATTTTCGTTCCCTAGCAAAAAACGGGTTATTTAGGGTCTTGGAACACTTGTGATTTTTTTTTTCAGATTTTTAAAAAAATTTTTAGAGGTGGCGCCCAATTTTATTTTATTTTTTTTTTATTTCAAAAGTTCACAAGGAAAAAATTTGACGACATAAAAATTTTTTTTTTTAGGGTATAATATCTCCTGTATGTATGTATCCAGAAAAAATTTCATTTAGCCGAAAAATTAGGCCTTATGGATTTTATATGGTTTATTTCGGCGAAAACGGGGTTTTTTATATCTGGCCAGCTCCAAAAGTTAAAAAAATTTCAAGATAGCCAAAATGACCCATAACAATGTAGATTCATCGTCTTTGATCCAATTTGTGGAGAAAATTTATTTTGATATTTAATGAGAAAAAAATTACTTAACTAAAACACAACACATTGATTGCGCCATTATAAATCTACGCATTGCCAGAATTTTTTGCCACATTTTCAGTTTTTTTTTTTTTTTTTTTTTTTCCTGCGGTGAATTGTAAATTAATGTTAAACTCTTTTTCGAATTTGCGTTTTCCGGAGAAAGACATTGTTACAGTAGGTAATTTTCTCTACCTCTGCCGTCGTCGCTAGGCATTTTTTTAAGAGGGAAGGAACCCCCCCCCCAGTCAAAGTCCTTTATTGATAATCAGCGATGAGTCGAAATTACCAGTAAAAAACCACCAATTGTCAGTACTTTGGTGATAAGATCATTGCTTTTTATTGGCAATTCAAATGATTATCAATGAGACTTTTGCCTGGGGGCACGCCAATATTGAATTTTGTGCCTTCCAACAATCTCTGAAGACTTAAATTCCTGTGTAAATTTGCTCTGAAATTACTATTTACACTTGCTCTTGAATTACTGGTGAATTACTACCTATGGATTACTTGAATTAGCTATGAATTTCTGGTAAATCACCTTAAATTACTTTGAATTATCATATACGTTTTATCGGCCAGGAAGTAACCCCCCCGCTCAAAATCATTAAATTTTGACTCAAAAGAGTCACTAAAAACAGTTTTAAACAAAGTTTTTCCTCCAAATTTTTACCTCACGCTCCTTCGTCCCTTCCCCCTTCTCAATATTCGATGTCTAGCTACGTCATCGTTGTCTACCGACTTTTTTGGACATTCTCGGCTTTTTCGTTATCCTCATCCACTTTGGTTGAAAAGCCACGCCGTAACATTTATACTCTAACAAATATTTTCATTTAAGGGAAATGCTGTCCGAAGGACTATGAAAGTGATACTTGCTACCCCATAAGAGTCAGCCCCAACGATCCGTTCTACGGCCAGTTCAAACACACGTGCATGGATTTAATTCGAACGAAAACAACAAAAAACATCGGGTGCAAAATAAAGGAAGCTCAACAGGTAACACATGTCCAATTACACCCTAATCTTGGTTACGCACCTGCTTAAAAAAAAATTAATTGACTGCACACTTATGATTCTCCCCAAAATAAAACCATCCGGTTCCTGCCAAATTATTTTATCAGCTAACATAAACCATACGCGCTGATATAAAAACAAAAAAAAATATTTTTTTTCCTTAATTAATTATAGATAAACGCAAACACTCATTTCGTAGACGCTTCGGCTATTTACGGCTCCGACGAAAAATTAGCGCAAGAGCTAAGGGGTCAGTATGGGCTTTTGAAAGCTCAAAAATTAAATGGCGGATATTACCCCATGCAATCTGTGAATCCCTCTCCGATTCAGTCTTGCGACAGGTCTTCGGTTTGCTTCAAAGCTGGTAATTTTATTATATGTAATTTTTTTTTTCTGATAAAGTTGTCTGGTTGATAATTTTTTATCGCCAACAGGTGACGAAAGAGTCAATCAAAATACGCAATTAACGGTGATACAAACGTTAATGCTCAGAGAGCATAACAGGGTCGCCACAATTTTCCGGGATATAAATCCAAAATGGGACGACGAGAGAGTTTATCAAGAAACGAGGAGGTACTTGACGGCTGTCATGCAGCACATCACATATCACAACTGGCTGCCTTACATTATGGGGAACGAGACTATGAGAAAAGCGAATTTGTATCCGGCTGATGAAGGCTATAGCAGTGACTACGACCCGAATTTAAATCCGTCCACGATGAATGAATTTACGACGGCAGCTTACAGATATTTTCATTCTCTTATTCAGGGCCGCCTTTAGTAAGAAGTTATAACTTTATTTAATTTTATTTTGCATGCAGGGATTTGGATTCTTAATGGGTCCCCTTTAAGGGGCCGTCCACATATTACTTAAGCATAATTTTAATTAATTAAGATCATATGAAATAAGCCCTCTCTTTTGGAGCATGAACTAGGCTTTCTTTTGTGTAAATTTAATATTGCATAAGATTTTCATGGACCCCCCCCTTACCCCCTCCTCCCCCTATCATGCTTACATAATGTGCGGACGACTCTAACATACGGAAGATGACACCAATAATTCTTTAAAGGAGAATCTTCCATTAATTACGTAATAGTATATTGCTAACCTAGGGAGGAAATAGTTTATTACTATTCTAGGGCGGAAAGTGACGTTTTGCCAAACGAGTCCGAAACATTGCTCCGCGAGCCGCAGGCGAGCGGAGCAATCGGACGAGTTTGGCAGAAAAAGTCACGCTTCCGCCCTAGTATTGTAAGAAATTTTTCATTATATACGACGAAACGTACACATACATTCCGAAAAAAAAAATGTGGGTCATTTGTATGTTGGTATTTGGTAGCATTGATTTGTTATACACACTGGTATAAGTTGTCATGTCGTCTGCTCTATCGGTTAAAATAAAATGGCCGTTCATTCAAAAATTGAAGAATCCGTTCAGAAATCTTTCGAAATCGATCGACCGGAAACCGGAAGGAGGAGGTAAAAGCGGAAGGAGTAAGTAAAAGTACAGGAAATAGTTGGTAAAAAACTCAAGATTTTTCATTTTAATATTGAGATGAAAAATGAAGCTTTCTTGTTGCTAAACTAGTGTGGTAAGTTGTACTTTCGTCGTATGTATAATGAAAATGGATTTTCCCGTTCAGGTTTGCTTTGTTTAAATAACCCTCAAGGGAAAATTAATTTGCCTTCCTAGGTTAAACAAGATTTGTTTTCATTACGAATCAATGCTTAATTATTTAAAAAAATTAGAGAAAATGATTTGATAAATCTTTAAACATAGTCTTTTGTAAACAAGTTTAACATTGTTTTGCCGTATGAGAACGTTCAGGTATTCACCAAAATTATGCGTACGTAATACTTGAATGGCTTAAATTTATTCCCCACGGCCCTGGTTATTTTCACCAAGGGGTCGTCCATAAA
The DNA here is from genome assembly GCA_037577465.1 of Liposcelis bostrychophila. Classification (NCBI taxonomy): domain Eukaryota; kingdom Metazoa; phylum Arthropoda; class Insecta; order Psocodea; family Liposcelididae; genus Liposcelis; species Liposcelis bostrychophila. The sequence goes on along the minus strand of CM075209.1, from coordinate 20,028,247 downwards.
TTACGTAAGCATTTTTTTGGTTCATTTTGACCCCTTTCCCTCGGGAGTAAGCAAAAATAGGCTTCCTCTTATGAAGATTTAACATTATTGACGTAAGATTCTCGAAGACCCCCTCCCCCAAGCATGCTTACGTAATTTTTTACCCCAATTATAACCGATCAGAACTGAGGTTTTCTGAAAAGTACGGATGGAGTTTGATTGATTCCAAAAAAGAAAAAAAAAAAGAAAAAAACGGCCAAGTTTTAATGTATTTTGTAGAAAAACGGTATTTGAAGTAAAAGTTGTCGTTAAAAAACTTGGCTGCCCTTTTTGATATCAGAACTTTTATGGGCAGAAGCATTTCGGTTTTTTGCAAGATTCTTTTCAAAGGCTAGAAAGTTGCCAATTGAAACATGGCTTCACAAAGGAAAGCGGTAACAAGATGGTGAAATCAGAAACAAAGTTGCTCTTTTATTTTCGGAGGTAGAGAAATCTGAAACCGGCCGTATTTTATGAGTACGGTAAAGTAGGCACAGGTCGAGTGCCCCAGTGCCCCAGTTAGGCGTGAGATTTTGTCGGTGGCGTGTTAGGTTCGGATGTTTGTATTTTGTTTTGTTTTTTTTTAACTTGGCTGGGGGCACTCTGTGCTCCTCAATTAAATTAAGGTATTAGAAAAATAATAGACGAGCATTTTTTTTTTAAATTGGCTATTATAAAATTTAATTTCGGACAGTTATATTATTAGAAAGGCAGTTCAGGTTCATCTTTGCATATAGGAAGAAGTACAAGTATATGAATTATCAAAAAACGACTTATTATAAAAGTCTTGTCTAAGAAGGGTACAAAAATATTCCAATTTTTTTTTCAAAAAAAAAGATAGATTTAAAAAATAGATAGAAGCTCAGATATCTGAATTTTGAATTTTATCCTCTTAAATCGAATATTCCCATCGATGCTACTGTTACAGATTCAAACTGATAAGTTTTTTAAATTTTTTTTTTTTTTTTTCAAGTTTTTACACTTCTCCCAACTCAACGAATGGAGATATTTACTTAGGAGAATGGTTTAATCGACCGAGCATCGTTACCGAAAAATTTGACCAGTTAACTCAAGGAATGGTATGGCAACCGTGCCAAAAAGGCGATAGATATTATACGGAGCAAATAACAAATTTTATGTTTAAAGGTATGCTACAAACAGTTTTTTGATTTTTAATTTGTAAAAAAAAAAAAAACTTCCCCATTTTTTCCTAATCTGTTTTTTCTAAAAACGTTGGCCAAAATTTATGTTGCCTCACATTCACATAGGATTTCCTGACTGGCAGTAAATGACCGCGTGCACCGATAATGCCATTGAAAAAAAAAATAACTTGACTTCTGAAAGTTTTTTTGAAATAAAATCATAATTTTTTTTTTTTTATCTTTTTTTTTATTTTTTTTTATTTTTTTTTTTTTAGAAAGCAATAAATTTGGAGAAGACTTAGAAGCCGTAGACATTCAAAGAGGACGAGACCACGGAATCGCCACTTATAATTCCCTCCGTGAATATTGCAAAATCGGAAGGGTTTACAAATTCGAAGACTTGAGGAGTCAAATGATCGACGAACACATTGAGTTACTGAAAGAAAATTATAAACACGTCAATGATATCGACGCTTTTACCGGGATTTCATTGGAAAGTCATATTTACGACGCCATGATCGGCCCGACGGGATTATGCATTCTCACCGAACAGTTTCGAAGATGGAAAGCTGGGGACAGATATTTTTACGATTTGGAAATCAACCCTGGGAAATTTACTCCTGAACAGTTAAAGGAAATCAAAAAGGCTACGTTGTCGAGGATTGTTTGCGACAACGGGGATAACATCAAACAAATTCAGAAGAATATATGGGAGCGAATTTCGTATAGGTAATAAAGAAGTTATATAAAATAACAGAGAAGTCACATGTTTTGAGATGACTTCATTGTTTAATTGTGCTTAATTTTGATTCACATCAGCAAAAAATACTGTTAACCCCCGAAAAGAGAAAAAACAAAAATTTGAATTTAAATGCCCGCCAAAACAGAACTTGAAGACATCTGCCTAAAAGTGGTTGTGTTCATCTCTGAAATTCTGAACGGCATAGATGCGTAATGTTTACAAGCATGTTTACAAACAAAACGTGTTTCGTTTCAAATTCAATGTCTCGCTTCGAGTTCGATATCTCGCTTCGATACAGGCAGATAACGTCACACTAATAGAAAATCATTTAAGGAGTGGTCACGTGACAAAAACTTTTCCGGGTTTTGTTTTTTTATTTTTTTTATTTGATGAAAAAGGTTTAAATACTAGTTTTTAGTTAAGACCATACTGCCGCTGTAAGCGAAATCACCATAACTTCATTTTTGTAAACAATGGTGATTTAGGTACCGATCGAATCCTTATAATCTCACGAATTACATTTTATACCTAAATATTGGGATATGAAGCAGAAAAAAGCTTATTTTAAAAAAATAAAATGTAAATAAAAAAGAAAAAAAGACGATTTCCATTAGGAATACAAAGAAGCAAAATATTTGTTTACTTTTTACAATTGTTTTTATTGTCATCATCTCAAAATTTAAAAAATTGCAGTTATGGTGATTTTGCTTACAGGGGCAGCATACTATACATTAGTTTCAGGTTCCAGCGAAAATCTCAAAGCATGCGACTTGTCTGAAGAAAAATACAGAAATATATAGAAATGACGTTGTAAGAATACAGCTTTCATGATAAGGTTATCATATTAAGTTCGTCCTTCTTACAATAAAAACACTTATAGAAATCGTATTGTAAAAAGAATGTTTGAAGCTTAGTAGGCATATCACGAGAGCTGTCTTTTTACAGTAAATTTTTCATGGTATTTACAGAATTATTTTCAGAGGACTGAATTTTTTAATTTGAATTTCCTACTCTTAAAAATCTGTATTTTTTTTTTACAGCAATCCAATTGAATCGTGCGATAAAGTGGATGTCATCGATTTAAATAAATGGAAGGAACAATACGCTTGATGCAATAAAAAACAGAATTTTTTTTCCAAAATGTACTTATTTTTGAAGTAAATAAAAGGCTGAGAAACCTTTCATCTGAACGGGAGTTCATTATTATTATTATTATTTTCCTTTATTTAATATCACGTGGAGTTTACTTTCTTTTTTTTTCCCTACATGGTTTGAAAATATCGATGTGACTAATTCTTTTTTTCCGAAAAAAAAGAAAGGGAGAAGCCTTACAACGTTTTAAACATGTTAAGGGGTGTGTAAAACAAGTGAAGACATTTCAAAACAATTAATTATTACTGTAATTAGATCATTAACTCGTAACGGTTGACAGTAAAATTTCCCTTTTTTTTTTTCATTTTTTCTTCGTTACAAATTTGTTACGAATTCGATTTAATTTAAATCAAGAATAAGAAAAAAAAATCGTGCAATGGAGAAAGCAGCACCAACCCCCGGAAAATTGTAAATGGATATAACATTTACACGTTTTGTTTAATTCAGTTAGTAAATGGGGAAAGAGCGATACAAGTGTATTGAATTTAATTTTAAAAAGTGCTAATTTAGTTTACATAAACTTATTAAGAGTAACTATACATCCCCCTTTTTTTTGCCTCCTAATTTGATTTAAAACATTTATTGACTTATTACTAATCTCTTTACCTTAATTCGTTTAAGGGTTTTGAATTTCTTTAATCTAATCTTAAAAAATATATATAAAAGAATTAATGGAAGTGAAACCGCTGATAGACATCTACGAACTTCAATCCATTCGGAATCATGGAAATTTTAATTATTCCATTAACGGTTTGCTCTCGAACTCCGATTCAAACGATAAAAATTTCGATAACGATTGCAGCATCGGTGTCTCCCCGATTGAGAAACCGGAAACGAGGCAAAGGTTGATCGGGGATCCGTTAATTTCCGCAACGGAAATCCCCAGACGTTTTTGCATTGAAGAAAGTGGAGTGTTAAGAAACTATAGGACGAGTATTGATTCTCCCCCGTTAATTAAAACGTTAAAAGAAGATTCCCCTGCGGCCGAAAACGTTTCTTCGAGCGATCCTGTCTTTTCGAAAATTCAAACGGAAAAAACGGAAACGGAAGATGAAGAACAGAGAAGTAACGAAAATGTTTGGCAACAATCCAACTCTTACCCATCGATAGTACCTTATTCTGGGGGAAATAAACGTAAGCAAAGAAGATATCGGTGAGTGTAATGACATTTTTTTTTCTTGTCTTAACACGTTTCAAAATTAATGAAACGCTATTTTTTAGCACTACTTTTAGTAATTACCAGCTGGACGAACTTGAAAAAGCGTTTCATAAAACCCACTACCCGGATGTTTTTTTTAGAGAGGAGTTAGCTCTGAGGATTGATTTGACAGAAGCTCGAGTGCAAGTAAGTAGAATTCAAACGCCTTTTGATGCATTATTACTGTTCAGTTTTTTTTTTTTTTTAGGTCTGGTTTCAAAATAGAAGAGCCAAATGGAGGAAACAGGAAAAAATAATGGAAAAACCGGATCAAGGGATTAATTCGTATACGAACAACATGAATATTAGCTGCTCAGACAGCGGAAACTCTAGACAAGATTTAAATTTAAATAATACGTACAGTTCAAATTCGAATTTTTTTAATTTGGAATGGAATAATTTTGGAGCTTATAATTTGACTCAGGTTCAAAAGCATGATACCAGACCGATTAAGGAAAATAATACGATAATTATGGAGCATAATCATTTATATGAATTGTCTGTTGGAAAATCTTCGCTAGAATCAATTGATTTAGATGCAGATTTACTGAAATTAAAAGCTCCATTAAGTTAAATAACGGTACTATTTTCATAAGTCATGTTTTTATATCTTGTATTTAAAAATAAAATGTCGTTTTTTATATTCCTTTTATTTATATTCCTAGACTGTAGGCCTAGGTTGAATAATTTATTTGAGCGATACCTAATGTGGATCTTTTTCAGGAAAGAGCATTAATAGTACAATACATGTTGACATTTGCTATTTTTTTAATCCAATTTTCAACCTCTTGCTTTTTTTATTACTTCGGCATCTCAAAATGGCCGAAGTATTGGTTTTGCTAGCGCCGCTATATGCCAGATTTTTTTTTTTTTTCAAATAATATGATGCTAATAAAATTGTTAAAGCTTTAGACCTTCTAAACCTCATCTTAATGAGTTTATCTTTAGACTTAAATGCTTGTTCAATCTCTCAAAAAATGATTTCGATGTTTTTAGAAGCAAAAGAAATAGACAACCCACGCCGTCCATGTTGTGTCCATTAGGTTGTTTCAATTCAAAAATTGCTTAAAAATTGTCATTCGGGTCGACATTGTACATGAATTAATTTACCCGGACGAAAAAGACACTTTTTAGCCAAAGATATTAAGATTTTATTTTCCTCCATACACCGCTACAGAACATCTGATTTGTCCGACATTTAGAAATTAAAAAAATTAACAAAGCAGCCATCACCGATTTAATTCATTCAAAAGGCATATGTTTCTGAATAAACTGAAGGTCCAAATGTAAATTAGAATGCCGGATTGCAGTATATTTATTTTTTAAATAAAAGAATAAAAAACAGTAAGATTTTTCAATAAAAAAACAAAAAAAAAGTCGTCCAGAAACACTCATAAATAAGAAACGAAAGGCGCATAATTCTTTGAGGGATAAAAAACTTTTTAATGTTGGCAACATAACTTTTTTTCAAAATGGAGGCATTGAAACTCTAAGGAATCGTCGTTTCGTAAATTAAACATAGGCGCAACCGGCTCTTACAGTGAGATAAATGCGTATGCGTTCTTTAAAGGTTAGGTTTTCATGCTGTTTAGGTTAACTTCGACGGAGTGGTGTAAAAGCTTCTCGTCGGAGAATAATTGTTGGTGCTTTTAATTTGAAGGATTTTAATAAGAAAATTGATTCATAATGGGTCCGAAATTCGATCCAACTGAAGTTAAAGTTGGTAAGATAATTACTTTACGTATTTTTGAGGTATTTATATTCGTACATGTCGGATCTAATTTTTTTTTTTTTTTTTTAAATTATGCTCGTTTGAACGCCCAATATGGAAAGATATTTTATTCGTTTTTCATATGATATCGATGTTTTAAGGTTTAATTTTACTATTTAATTCTGAGACAAAAATTATAAATAGAAAAATAAACTGCAGCTCAAGTACGGGCATGCATTATTGTTTTCAATAGGCGAAACTCTGTTGCTTTAATTTATGGGGTGTTTCATTTGATTTTCATGCTCCATAATGCTTTTTCGGAAAGGGTAAATTATTTGTTCAGATTTTCAATTTTGGCAAGGTAATACATGACATGTAACGATATCCCACATGTTTACAAGCTGTTATTTTCCCGTCATGGGTGCCACGTGCTATTTTATTCAGTAATTTTTTTTTCCCGGTTTATGATTGTTTAGGTCGTTGAAACGTTTGGAAAAAAAAAGTTGGTTATTAATAATAGGAATCATTCAACGTCAATCATTTGATGTTAAATTAATTTTTCCATATTGTTTTCCGTTCAAATAGCAAGATGTTTTCAAACCGAATTCAGTTTAAATTGAATTTCCCTAAAAGTTCAGCAATAAAATAACTTTTTGTATGCATGCTTAGGATTGGAGGTAACGATCATTATTTTTTTTGAGCAAGAACACCAATTTAGAACATTTTTATTTTCCATTGCATATTTAACATATATAATTATGATTTTTTGTTTGTTTACAGTTTACTTAAAGTGTGTCGGAGGAGAAGTTGGTGCTACATCTTCCTTGGCTCCAAAAATTGGTCCGTTGGGTTTGGTAAGTCATATAAATCTTTAAATGGTGAAAGTAGCATGTTAGTGACTTACACGGCTTTTTAAATTCTTTTGGATTTAGACGAGTAGTCCTGAAGTTTTTATTCTGTAATTTAATTTTTTTTTTTTTTATTTCTGTTTTTCAGTCTCCAAAAAAAGTAGGTGATGACATCGCTAAAGCAACTGCTGACTGGAAGGGGTTGAAGATAACAGTATGTTTAACAATTCAAAATCGTCAGGCTGCAATTTCTGTCGTTCCGTCTGCCGCTTCTTTAATAATTAAAGCTTTAAAAGAACCACCTAGGGATAGGAAGAAAGTAAAGAACATCAAGCACAGTGGGAACCTAACATTGGACGAAGTTATACAGATAGCAAAAACGATGCGGCCGCGCTCAATGTCAAGGAAATTAGAGGGCACTGTAAAAGAAATCTTAGGAACATGTCAGGTAAGTTCTTTTAGGTTTTATTTTTATTTAATTCTGATTTTTTTTTTTTTAGATTTTTAAATTCTGGTTTTGTAAGAGCCCAGTTCACAGGGAGGATGGTTATTTTTTTTTTCTAAACCATTGTCCGATTGTGGTGGATTCACTTTTAGTCTGAAAACTATATGCTATTAAAAATGAATATAATGATGTGTTGATATTACAACGGAGGGTTATAAGCTTCTAGAAGTAGAACTCATAAGGATGTAAATAATGTGGTTATTATTAAACAAATTATTATGAGTAAATGGCTCTCTGATCTTCAAAAGGAGCTTTTTAAGCAGTTTTGAAAAAAGTTCAACAATTGTTGCAGTTGTTGGTTTTTAAGCATATAGTTTTCAGACAGCAAAAATAATTATTTGGAGGTGGAAGTAGATGGGGATGATGATGATGATGATGACGACGACGACCAAAAAAAAATTAATACTTTGTCTCCATTGGATAATTAATTGGAAAGTAGGATTAATTTTTTTTTTTTTTTTTTTTTTTAATGGCTTTTGGAAAAATGGGATAGGGCTGGGAATTAATTTAATTGTACCACCGGAAATGCTGTATATTTTTGGACTTTTTCTTTGCTACCACTTTTTTTTTCGTTTTCATAATTTTTTTATGTTCGAAAAAATAATCAAAACAGTAAAAAAAAATGGTAGCAGAAGAAAAAAAGTCAAAAAATATACAGCATTTCCGGTGGTACAATTAATTGTACTCTTCGATTAATTGGCCAATCGAGACAAGGCATAATAAATAAATAAAGTGAATCTGGGCAGATAAAAGTTCTTTAATCGATTGAAATAGTTGGTTTTATGATAAAATCAGACTTGCTGAATCAAGGAAACAAAAATTAACAAATTGTGTTAGCAATTTGGGCTTTTTATTTTTAACGCTTTTAAAGTTTACATTTTGAAAGCAGCTTTTTATTTGTAATTTCGTTTTTGCGGAAAGTGACTTTTTCCAGGTTTAAAGTTCCTTTAGGCAAAAATATACGGTTGCCAAAGTTTTTACGAATAATTATGCAAGCTCAGAGATCTCAAATTCCAGTGGTTTTTTCATTCCCGGAAATCGGGAATTACTGTTTTTGAAAAAAATGTCAATCCCAGGAACGAGAGTTCCCGTTTTGGTTAGCTTTTTCATTTCTCGGGAAATTGACGCACTTAAATTCCCCAGAAAAATTTTTTGATTTTTATATTGAAAAATTTTTTAATTTTTATATTGAAAAATTTTTTGATTTTGATTTTTTAACTTTTTTATAAAATTTTATGTGATAAATCTTCAAAAAGTTGATAAAATTGATATTATTCCCGTTCCCGGAAAAAAGCTTGTCGATCCCGGGAATCGGGAATTCTTAAAAATGAAAAATATTCCATTCCCGGGAAGCGGGATTCCCGACTAGTTAAGAAAAAATGTTCCTAAAAATGGAAAGATTTTTCGGGGAAAAAAAATCTCTGGATCCCGGGAATTTCCGATTCGAGAATTCTCTGGAGGAATCTCTATCCAAGCTACTGCATTTTTTTTTTACGTACTTTTTCAAGATTATAATTCGCTTTTTATTTAATTTTTTCAGTCCGTTGGATGTTCAGTCGAAGGGAAGCCTCCTCATGACGTCATAGTACAGATCAACAACGGGGAAGTCGAAATCCCGGAGGAATAAACAGTAAGTTTTTTCCCCTCTTAAAGTACCTCAAAGTAGATTTTTAACCCACCCGAAATATGATGATAGTGAAATCGTACCTGTTGTCATATTCATTCGTAATTTGTGACCATGTCTAGGAAAAGATAAATTTTATCGTAAGCTACCTTTTCCTGGACACGGCCACATTTTATTCGCAAAATAAATTGATATGCAAAAAATCAACAACATCGGGGATGGTATCGACCGTTCGCAATGCGTAATCCGCCTCTTTCGAATTCGATCGGGCCAAGGCCGTTTTTCTTGAAAAATGCCGTGGAGATGTCGAAGGGGTGTGACCCTTGTTCGAGGACTACACGTGGTTTTTTTCCTCGATAACGTGCCGCGGTGCTGTTTGACAGACGATAAGCGGGTCCTAGCGTTTTTGTCGACGTCGGTGAAACGGAGAGTTCCTTGAGATGTGCGGGGCTTAAAATGGGTGTTAGCAGGTCGATTATAGGGCACGATTGTCTTCGTAGTCGTCTTAAGTGAAGCTGCCATTTTTGATGTTGAAGTGTAGTCGTCATAGTCGACGGTTTAAGTTGTCAAAAGTACGAAATTCTAAATCTCTTTCAACTGGCCGAAAAGCCCGCTTTTTGCCGTGTCTACTGTGTAAGTGGCGCACAGTTTTCTGAAGGGGTTTGACTTGAGGAATAGGTGAACGGAGATTTCACATTTTTTCAAGCTATAGTATCTGTCATGCTGGGGTACATAGGGGGATGAACCCTTAGGCAGGAAAAAGGGTGGACCACAGAGCGAAAGACGATGTTTCAGAGGGTCTATGAGTGGACCAGAACTCGTTCTAGTAGATGAGTGTGGTTGATAGTTGAAAGGGCTAAGTCCATTGTCAGAATTAGTAATTCTAAGGGCTGAAGGGTAGGGTTTGTCAAAACGGTAGCCGTTCCGTTTATTGCAATTTTCACCAGGTTTACGTTTATGAATCTGCTGCGAAAACGCCAGCTTCCGGGTCTAAGGCGTAACATCTGTTTTATTCCCGAGGGTTGCTGAAGGTTTGCATAGCTTTTTATTTTATTAATTTTTTTTTTTTTTTTTTTTGCGAATGAAGTGGGGAGATTAAAGAATTCCTTATAACTTACATTTTGTATTTTTAATGACAAAATGCGAAAGGTTAAGGATAAGGATACAACTCAATTTTGAAATAGTTATTAACTTTTAAATATTATTTTAAAATTTTTCAAATTGTACAAATTTTTAATTAATTTTAATTGGGGAATTAATTTTGTTTTTTATTTTTGTCTTTTCAGGGATAACTTGACCGGGAGGACCATGAAAATGGATTTTTTTAAAAATTTAAACAAATTAAAAATTCTATTCTATTCAAATGGTTAATTCTATTCTATCCCTGCCAATTTTACCTGCAACTAGGAAGGAAAAAAAAAAAATTGTCGTAACTTGTCATAATATAATACTCACTAGAAATTCTTCCGGTACGAATTAGTTTATGGAAAATCGTTTGCGTTTCCTTTTAAACATTATTATGTTAGCATCCACCGGTGACACATAAAGAGTAATTGCTAAAACTGATTTCATTGCTTCTAATGCTTTTTACAAATTCCTCATTTGTTGAAATACTGCCATAATCGGCATCTTTATCTGCAAAAAATTTAAATCAAAAAAATTAATGAAAAATATTAAGAGGCAAAGAGAAAAAGAATACTGTTATAATTGATGACATGTGTGTTATCTTTCAAATTTTGAAAGGTTTTTGCAAATATTCTTGCAAAGCTTTTAAACTTGATGCAAAATTTCCAATTATTTCATTCAATGTACTAATTCGACCCCTTTTTCAGCCATTTACCACGAATTAGGTAATTTGATCTTGATCTTGTGTTGGAGCTGCTGCTCAGTTACTTTTTCCTGAGGATTCTGAAGTTGCCGTTCATTTTCTTCACCTTCTCAAATCCATTGTTTTTTTTTTAACTTTGCAATTATGATATTGATAGTTTTGAATATCGAATTTTCATCAGATACAACGAAGCTCAATTTTTGGAGCCTTAAAACTGAAAGATTTTATTATTGTTTCTTTACTTGGAATTTGTGATGAGTTGAATACTTTTTAAAATTTGGTGGTGGGTGCCTCTGGAAATTAAAATCTGACACTTTAACTCTTTTTAAAACCGCCAAAGAAGCAAAATATTGAAAATCAAACCGTTGATTCATTCTTCGACAGACTTCGCTATAGAAGTAATATTTGCATAATTAGCAATACTATTCTGTTTTGACTCAAATGAATTCACAGCAAAGTTTGAAAAGTTATAATTAGATTCATTTAGCCGTTGTCCTGAGAAAAAAGGAAGTAATTATTCAGTCAGTGACACTAAATAAGAAATTTGTTTTTGTTTTGCAAAGTTTTTTTTTAAAACAGCTAGCAGACATCTGCCAGTGGAGTCAAAATGGCGACGGAATGAAACGAAAATTATTGTTGCCAGTGCTTTTTATATAGGGTCTCTAGTTGTCAGCGCAGGCGGTGGGTGGCATTTATTCAACATGGCGTCGATTGAAAGAAAGTAGTCGTGTTTATTGTTAAAATTATAATCGTGAAACATCGTTGTCTCTGTGCAGGAAAAACATGGAAAATCGGCAGAAATCAGTGAAAAAGATCTACAAGATTTTATTTATTGTACATTTGAAAAGGTTAGTAGGTTAATATTTGCAATTTTTGTACCCCATCGTTGCTCTACGTTTTTTTTGAGCAATGGCCTTATGGTTACGTCTTCATTTCTATTCTTCATTAATTATCAGAGGGCGGAATTGTAAAGATGAAGGATGTAAATAATCTAGAAACATATCATTAGCTCCGCTACGCATTTTTTTTAAACCCATGTGTGCATAACGAAATGTGCTTAAATATTTGCTGGAATTTAGACATCCGATGCTCGTTATTTATATGTTATGCTAACAGTTACGTTTTCTGAATGCCAGGAATCAGGAATCTATTTCAGTCTCTACGCAAATGCTATTGTAACTACATAAAAATGTGAAGTGTTTTTGAAGTATTTTAAATAGATTTTTCTTTCTTTTTTGTTAAGGGTAAGAAAGATGCAGTTAAATATGATGCAGCTGACGTAAGGGGATGGGGATGAGAGCTGTGATTACAACTGTAACTCTCTGCAAAATCTAGAGAAATATGGTGAAATCGTTGGAAGTTCTGGTACACGGCCAACATCAACGGTATGATTGTGGTAAGTTGGTTTGTTCTTTTAATTATTTTTAATTAAATCTGAGAGTTATTTAAAGTAGGTACTAGTATTCTCTACTGTTTATAAGTGTTCATATTCTGGGCTGCTGCAGTCTGATCGTCTTTTTCAGTTAAACACTTATGACAAGGTCATATGTAACATTTGTTGTGATTTTATATTTTGACCAAGCATGAAGTAATGGTTTATTTCAAATGAAATTTTAAAACCCCTCATTAATTCTTGAAATTAAATAAGAATAATATTTTGTTTGAAGCCGCTCAAGTTGACTGACAAGTTGTGTAAGATTTCGACCATTTTAAATGGATAAATAATTGAACAGGATTGAGAATTAAAACTCAAAATTGTTAAGATTTTTATTTATTCAAAATTTTTAAAATGTTATCTGAGAGTGTATTATTTTTAATGGTTTTTCTTTTCTGTTACAGGTGGAAAGGCAGAGTTGCTTATGATGTTAATCATCCATGGACTACTATTGTATGGATAGCATTAACAACAGGCTTGTTTCTGTTTAAAACTCTTGGCCGGGACGATTGGTTGATGAAGACTTGAAACAAAGCCGTGTACATTTAACCCAATTACCTTAACTGCTTTGTCTTCGGTTTTTGGTGGAAGATTGCATTATCTTAATCTGTGAATCATTATGTAGGCATTGCTTTTTGTTGTTGACAGCTATCAAGATGATAAGGTAACTCTTCTTGGTATTTTGTGTGATAAGGAAAACATTTTTTCACTTTAAAATTGTTCCAAAACTTCTTATAAATAAGTATTTAAACTGTTTTTTATATAGTAGGAGGAATTAACCAAAATATGACTTGATTTTATGAAGAATTGAGTATCTGTAATGCTTCATATTTATACAAGGGAGAGGGAGACTTAAAAGTGGCAAGTTTTTTGTTGAGCAACCTGCCTGCCATTACAAACTGAGGAGACTTACTCCTACATAATCCCAAGAAAGTTCTGTAACCTTTTTAATTTTTTTATATCCAAACATATTTTTTTTTTCTATAATTTTACAGAAGAAATAAACTTTTGCTGAATATTTTGTAGTAACACTCCTGTTTTGAGATTGCATAGGCCAATAGCAAAAACAAATTGAAATTATAGAATTTGTTGATTAAAACAATGAACTCCTTGTCGCTCTGTAATTTTTAAGCCAATGAACAACCAAAACTAATATTAATAATTGTTACAATTAATTTTGTTTCAGGTGGGTTTCCAGAATAAATGGAAGGCGGCCGACGATAGTTTACGACGATGGGGTGGCAAGCTATGAGTTTCCTGTTCACTCTCTCAAGCCTTCAAGTAGCACCAAAAAAAAATAATAAGGTAAGAATTTTTTTTTGTAACTTATTAAAAACGAGTACCACATATACATATGTCAGTCCCTAGTCTGAACAATTTATAATTTGTTTATTTTCTATTTTGGAAAGTTTGAACTAAACATGTATACATTTTTAATTTTTGGTTTTTGAATCTGAAGTCAGAGTTTTTAAAAAAAACTTGAATCTACCTAACTTAGCGGATTTGATTTTCACTATTTAAAAATAATAAAGCGCCATATTGGGTTTCTTGCACTGAATTTCGTTATTATGGCATAAAATTTAAAAAGGGAATTTTTTAAATGGTTTTTCAAGGGGTTGTTAAATTTATGCCTGAAATAATAGGAAATAAAATTTTGAGGTAACTGTTTTTGAATTTCCAGGGACATTTTCCACGAGCCCAAAGATTAAATTTATGAAATATTTATGTCTATGATACTGTACGTAATAATAATAATTGCATTATAGAATTCACTAAGACACAATAATTATCTCTTAAAATATTTACCACCAGTATAGTTTAAGATTATCCAAATGGAGGAAATCAAGTTTCCACAAGACTTTTGTTTATTAGTTGTCACTTTTTAATTGAATGTAGATGTTTTTGTCATGCCATGAAACAATTTAGTTCATCTTTAGGTTTGTTAGTTAAAAGTACTCGGCATTAAGTAGGAAAGTACCAATGTAATTTGACAGTCAATTTAAAGGGCAAGAACCTATCATATTCCATATGATGTTTAAACTTACAACAAAAGTGTCAAATTAATTTAGATTTCGAATCAATTATTTAATGATCACCTTGCTGTTTGAACACTATGTTTCCCCGAAATCATCTTGCAAGATGAAATCAATAGCTCATAAAATAACATTAATTGGCTTTTTACATAAGGGTTTTAAAGCTTTTATTCATTTTTCAATTGCATAATCAATCTGGTACTTCGAAACAACTAGAAACATTTGAAAAGTATTTCCAAATGTGATTTCATTGTTATTTATGATACAGTCGAGAAGTAAATTAAATGTGTCATAGTCAACATCTGTAATGTGAGTAATTCCCTCATCCTTTAGAGGTCTGAAAAATATGTGTTACAATCTCTGACTTGGGGTGTAGCGCAAAGCATTGATTTATTGAAACTAATTGAGTTGACGTTCTTTAGGATAACATTGGTGTCAGGCTATTTGCAGTCAAATATATGTGTTAAATACATATGTAAATCTCAGATTTTTCAGCTCAGTCATAGGGTCTCCCATTTCAAACTTTAATTGGTCAATAACTACTTATTATTCTTATTTAAAAAATGGTAGCGATGAAGGCGTACGCCACCCTGTTTTAAATTAGAATGATTTCTCAACGTGTCGAAATTAATTAATGTAAGAAAACTCAATCATCTCTGGAATTAACCTAAATTCTTCATTATTTACGAACGATAAACCATTTTTCGTACTTGTTTTTGTTTATAAACAAATCATTGTTTCAAAACACTTGATCTTTCATCACTTTAAAGTGCCTTACAAATGGAGCATTCATTCCAAAGGTTTTTTAATATTCTTTTTCTTATTAGAAAATTGATAGTTTTTTATTCAATTCGAGTGAAATCGTTTTTAGATAAAATAGGGCCCAAAAAATAAGACGGTTCGATCTTTTAAAATATGATGTATAGGCGTATTATGGCGATGTATCAGGAAGTAGTGTGAAAATCAACCACTGCCTTCTAACGTCGCTAGTAGTTTTCATTCTGACCATAATGGTGTTTGACAAAGCCGAACAAAGAAAGTGAATTTCAATCGGAGAACATCCTTTTTATTTTTCAATTAAAGTGTTTTGTATTAATGAAAATTAGTTCCAAATGTGTTGAATATTTCGTTGACTGCAAACTTGTGAAGGTTAGTGAATTTTTTTGTCTGATTCAAATAACTTAAATGTCCGGCCCTAATGAAAAAATAATGGCTGAAATTATTTTTCTTAAAACGAGGCATTGCACCATTTATTAAACTTGGAAAAAGCTATTATTATTAGCTTATGGGAAAATGAATTTTTGCGTAGACCAGAAAGCCATAAGCTGTGCATATGCTGTGTCTACACCTAATGGTTACCACAATGGTTACCATCGTCGATAGTAACTACTTTGCCATAAGCTAAACACATGGAACAACTGTGGTAACCCACGTCTTAATATGATATATACATTAGGTGTAGACATAGCAATAGGCACAATTTTCTGATGTATTCGTGACGTGACTTGCAACTTTACAAGTTAACAAGCCGGCTGCAGTTGAAAACAAAATACCGTTGGTGAAGGTCAAGGTTAAGTGGCATTATTTCTTTTGTGTTTGTTAATACTTTAACTTATTAATAGAAAGAGGGGAAATCTTTAAGTTTGTAGATCAGGTTTGTTAATTTATCCTGCATGAACGAAGAAAATAATGTTGATTCTTCCATCATTTTAATTTCAATAAAACAAATCGGAAGGTATTAAATAATTTTAAAAAAATGGCCGACATTTTTTTTTTTTTAATGTAATGCCTTAACCGACGTAAAAATTAATCTCAGAAGTGAATTTATTTCGTTTAAAAGATAATAAATGAAATATTTCTAAAGAAAGTTAAATTTGGTTAAAAAATTTTTGTATTCCATTGGTGATGCTTGTACCAAATTAATATTGAAAGATATGTGGATAATTTTTTGATGTTTGTGCTTTGAAAGTAACATAAGGAATATTTTGTTGCTTTTCAAGTGTTTGACTGTACAAGTAAAAATGAGTTTAGGATCAATATGAAATTGATTGTAACGGAAAGGTTTGATAAATTAGCTGTTGGACATTATAAAAATTTTTCTGATGTTAAGGAACTGATGACATTGTTTTAACTGTTTTGTTATTTTAGTAGAAAGCTAAAGGAAATAAATGCTAATAATTGTTTGAAGGGGGAAGCTGTTCAAGTTGACTGAAAAATTGTTTGAGGTTATAACCACTTTAAATTGATAAACGATTAAACAGAAATGAGAATTAAAATTCAAAACTGACAAGATTTCTATTTTATTCAAAATTTAAAAATGCTCCATGAAAGTTCAGTATTTTTAATGTTCTTTCTTTTCTGTTACAGGTGGAATGTCAGAGCTGCTTACAATGTTAATCATCCCTCGACTTGTATTGTATGGATAGCATTAGCAACAGGCTTGTTTCATTTCAATACTCTGCCTCGACTGTCCTTTCATTAAGAATTATAACACAGCTGTGTATATTCGAGCCAACTACATCAACTGGTTTGTCCTGGGTTTATCTCCATCTTGGAATAATGTATTACCTTAATCTGCAAATCATCATGTGCAGATGTTGCTGTTAGTTGTGGACAGCTATCGAGATTATCAGGTAATTTTTCTTTATTAAATAAGATGAAAATAGAAGTAACAATTTAATTTTACTAGTAAGTTGTGTGATTAGGATAACCATTTTTCACTTTGGTTTTGTTACTGAACTGTTTATGAACAATGTACTTAAAACTTTTTTGTTAGGAGTAATTAAGCGATAACTGATTTTTATATGGGAGTAGGTATCTAATGCTTGATATTTATAACAAAAGAGATAGGTAGAGTAGAAAATTGAATTTTATTTTGATGTAACATAAGTGATATTGCAGCTAAAAATTTTACCACAGCCTTTACTGCTCATCCATTTATGCTGAATTTTATGTGTAAATGTTAGCCCAAATGTAAATTTGATGATCTAAAAAATGTGTGCTTTTCATGTTGTTTTCTTGGTTTAGATTCTTTTTCCGAAAAATATTTGAAAGAATGTGAAGTTGTGGCAGAATTATGGCATTAGTGCCATTGAAAGACGTTTCGCCATTTAAAGACGTTTCATTGTTTGAAAGACGTAAAGTTGAAGTTAAAGCACAACCACTCCAAAGTTCAAAAAGTCAATAATCAGATTTTTTTAGCTGTTTATTCATTTTTTGTAGCAAGCGATAATTCAGTGTTTCAGTAATCACAAAAAAAAAAAAAGTCTTTCGACAAACATGATGGCAATTTTTATGATGTCATTAAATTTTAGAAAAAAAATTTTAGAAGTGACTTTACGCTTTGGACAGTGACTGCATGTATGTTCCCAAATAGTTCACGTAAAGTTAAAAAGAATTTTTTTTTTCCTTAGAAGATTTGAAACAGTTCAATAAAATCCAATTAAAAATTTCAAAAAATTAATTAATTAGAATTCTGTGCTGTGTAGTTCGTTCTAAAAGTTTTAATTTCTGGGCCATTGTTCGAAGTTAGTGTAAGGTCCTATTTTCTTTTTGTCAGCGTTTATAAGCAAGCTTAAAAGTGGCTGTCCCCTCTTTAAGTCCTGATTGGCTTACGATTGTCCAAGGAAATTTTTTTTATTGTACATTGTTAATTTTAATTTTTTTTTTTTTTTTTTTTTTATACAGGTTCAAGCTGAATAACTGTTTTTGAGTGTCAACTGAGGCAATGTGGGGAATTCGTGGATTTGTTGGGAAAGTGATTGGTCCTTGCGCATCGAAAGGCGTTGGGGAATAATGATTCCTTCCTGAGGATTTCAACGCGATTCAAACGGAGGAGTTCCAATTGGAATCGACTGACGCTGCAG
The DNA here is from genome assembly GCA_037577465.1 of Liposcelis bostrychophila. Lineage (NCBI taxonomy): Eukaryota > Metazoa > Arthropoda > Insecta > Psocodea > Liposcelididae > Liposcelis > Liposcelis bostrychophila. The sequence goes on along the minus strand of CM075209.1, from coordinate 20,010,145 downwards.
ATGCGATCGGATTCTTCCTTCCCAGATTGATAGATTGATGTAAGTAAAAAAAAAAAAAAAAAAAGTCATGAGAGCATACTGGATTGATGGTAAATTACGTTTAAAGGAGAAGTCTAAATTCTTATAAGAGAAAGCTTTTTTTTTTTTTTTTTTTTTTTTTTTTTTTTGCTAACTGTGAGGAAAATGAGGGATTAAATGGAGGTAAAAAATGCTTAGTTGTAAATTAAATGCTGTAAATGGAAAATTCTGCAGTTAAAAATAGCTCTTCGATTGTACTGCACTGAATTGAATTGAAGAGGCCATTGGTGGTACCAGTGCTGGAGTCTTAAAGCTGAAGCAATTTAAAATTTTTTTAATTGATTAATTCTTTATTTGTTTTTGATTTCAGCTCTTTAAATTTTCTAAACATGTTAATTTCTTTCTTTTTTTCTTTTTTCAGAGCTTCAAGAGTTGGAGATTCAGGATTCAGCGCTTCAAGAGATCTTCGAGGGATATTTTAGGGATGGGTCACATACAACGACAGGCGTTCCGCGGCGGGTTTTTTTTTTTTCTTTTTGGTCGTTTTAGACCGTTTTTTGCGTATGACGGCCTGTCGTCGCTGGTGAGGCTGTCACTTTTAGGTTTTTTTTTTCTTTTTTTTTCATGGGGTTAGTGAGGTCGCGATGGAGGTAGGGGGTTGGGAGCGAGGGTCTGCTTGTCGCTGGTGAGGGGACCCGAGCGTCTCGCGTTCGACGTCGTGCCTTAAGCCGTCGGGGCGGGCAATATCATCCCTGACGCGAGGGGAGGGATGGAGCTTTATAGCCGCTTTTACAGAGCTCCTAGCCCACGTACAGGTGACCTCTGTATGGAGACTCGATGTGGTGGTCAGTCGTGCGGGGCGTGAATGTGCTGCTGACCGTAGGGAGGGGAACATTCCTTAACCGGAATGTAGCGAACCGATTCGTGTCATGGGGCCTTAGTCTAATGACGCGGTATAGACGTGCTTCACGCACCATACACGAGACATGTGGCCGGTGTAGGCGTAACTAGGGCTTCCCATATCCTGTTAGGTTTTTCCAATTACCGGCGCTGTATGAGGTCCGGACGGGGACTTGTTGATCCGCAAGTGGGATTGGGGAGCTATAATGCTGAGAACCGATCCCGTGGAACGACTCCCGCACATGATGACCACCACCGTGGGGACGACCTAGCGATAGGGACTTTTGAGGTCGTTTTAAATGATAATCGAAAAGGGCCGAAGGGGTAAAAGAACGCTCTGTTGTATGTGACTCTTGACGGAGAAAGCCTGCTGAAAAAATTAAAAGTAATTTATTAGTTTTGTGACAAAAAAAAATTTTGTCACAAAACTAAGAACTCCTTACCTAGGAAAGATTGCACGTTGAGCCCAGTGGGGATAGAGACTGGCCGAGATGAAATTGGTGACTTTCTCTATACCTACTCTGGGTGCAGCTGTGTAGTTTTTTTCGACTTCCTTTCTTTCTCCTTTATTTAAATGAAATTACTTGTTTTTTCTTTCGGTATGCTCTCTAAGTCTAGGCCATTCATCATCAAGAATTCGCAACTACATCAGGAACTTCGATTATTATATACGCCGACTTTATCATCAAGAAGATAATCACCGATGACATTCCAGTTTCCAAAAGTCAAGGAGATTCACCTATCAAGAAGTTTTATATGTCAAAGATTTTTTAAAATTTTTATGTAAAGGTAGGGACACCTATGATCGGATTGGCCAGCAAGTTCCTTTTTAAGTAGGTCCATTTAAGTAGATTTCATTGCTTATGCTAGAAATTTTCTGAGGAGTTATCGCTAAGACGTCTAGCAAAATCGTTTTTATTGCCTCCCTATTCCAGGCTGTCCGATACTTAGGTAAACCTATCCTAGATAAACTGTAACGCTGAACTCTTGAATCATTAGGAAGCAGATAGAAAGTTAGCCTTTTTTTTTTTCAAATTCTTTCTAATGTCGCAATTAATGACTGAGTCGTGATTTGGAAAGGTGGAACCCAACTTAGCTAATTCACCTTTATAAGATAGTATTTTTTTAACGGAATTTTTTTTTTCCTTTGTGAAAACTGGGAAAAAATTTTTTAAATGTGTTAGCTTTTTTTTTCAACGGCAAATACGAAAATTTGTTTACAAACTTTATGATTTTCAGCAAGCTTTGTAAGATTTCGTAAGCCTTTTCAACATTTTTTTTATTCTGAAATTGATTAATTTACAAATAATCTCAGGCCCGTAACCAGGGGGGGGGGGGCAAAGGGGGGCTCAGCCCCCCTTTCGCCAAGCTTGAGCCCCCCTGTAGATTTTGTTTGGCCCATGTAATTTCCCTATCTTCCATGTTATTAGGGGCCATTTGAAGCCCCCCTTTGAAAACTTAGCGCCCCCCTGTGCTTCTTAGGCTAGTTACGGGCCTGAATAATCTGGCCCTTTGTGAAAAGCTAAATTTCAAAAGATTGTATGAATTAACATGTCCCAAATAAAATGTTACACGTAAAGATTTTTATCTGCTTCTGAACACTGCCACTTTATATCGCCGAGCAAAAGTCGTTATTATGGAGCCAATCTTTTTTAAAAAATCATTTTATGTTTATAAATCTAAATCTAAGTTGATTTTTCGGGGGTGGGTCGTCTTGAGTTTTTACATTTGAAAAATCTTACATGCTGTCGAATCTGAAATTTTGAGATGTCAAGGTTTACTATTATCTTTTATCTAGCATTTTAATTATTTTTGGAAGTTGTACCAAAATTTGACATTGTCCTGTTTTAAACAAATTCAATGTTCAAGTAAATGGAGTGAAGGGGTAGCTTTTCCAATTCCCGTCAGAGGCGTCAAAGTTTTGATACTAGTCTTAATTTAATATTTTGCTTTTTTAATCATTAAGTATTAAATCCTTTTAGAATTTGGCTGGAATATGCTCGGAAGATTTAAGGTGGCTCTTTTTATTAAGAAATGCTAGTAACATTAATTGCCTTATCAAGGTTGTTTGAAGCACTTGCAGTAAGTGAATTTTAAAGAAATGTCATGAGTGTCAAAAAATCATTCTTAAAACTTAACGGTATTTTAAATTTTGATGAGGCTGTAAATGCTAATGTTTTCATAATCGCGTGGAATTGTTACTGCCATCAGCAACTTTTACTAATTAATTTGAAACTTACCAACGGTTTTAAGTTTTTGATCTCAAAATTTGATAAAAATTTTCCCCGAAAAAATTGTTAAGTCATTTTGACCGACTTTTTAATTTTAATTACTTCTGTGTTCCTGTAGATACATCCATTCGTAAAATTTTCATACTTTTTTTTTTTGGCGAGTCTATAGAGTTAGGTTAATTCGAATAAATTCGGCGATTTGACTGTCGCATTTACTACTTTTTTTTTTTTGCACGAGATCAAAACATCGAAATATTTTATTGTACTTAATCTAATTTTTATAGATATTTATTATTATTATTTTATCATAATTTGTAGGGGATTAAGCTATACATATTCATTCTTTTAGATTAGTAATATCCAAAACTTTAAAATTGCCAGACGTTGCTGATGTCTAGTATCTAATTTAATTTTTTTAATACAGTATTGTTACTAGCATTTTTCGGTAATTTAATTTGAGTTCAGTGTTATGGTATATCCGAATACTGTAAAAATTTGAATGATAGCAAATTTGATTTTTTAAATGTTTTTGTTTTGAAAGGCAATTCAAAATTACGGTTAGTTCGATGCGTAATAAGTTTGCAAAAATCTTTTATTGCTAAAATCATATTTTTAACAGGAAAATTTTCCTAAGAGTGCTTCTGTCCGTTCGAATTATTTTAACTCTGCGTTTCGTGGAGTTTGAATAACACGAACGAGCGGGAACACCATCGTAAAAATGACTCGAAAGTTTCCTGTTAAAGATAAGACTTTTACAAAGAAAGATTTGCAATCAACATACGCATCGAATTAACAGCATTATTGAATTGCCATTTAAAACCATTAAAAAGTCGTAAAAAATCGCGAATCATTTACTTCCAGAAAAAAAAAACAAAAAAACTTGTAATTGTATGATAAAATATATTAGAAATAAAAATACATAAAACGAAATATACAGTATATTCATTTAAACCTACATATGACGTCACAGATCACGTGACCAAAATGATAAAAAAAAGAGCGTGCGGTTCAGTTTAGAGGGTCTTCTTAGAATTTTTTTTTTTTAAACGGGGGTCCAGTGCTGCCATCTCCCCTTCCTACCCCGCAGGACCGTCACTAAGCGCTCCAATCGAGATAACCCATTACTACTCGGCCACAATACAAGTCGTAGACGTTACCATGTTCTATTAACTCCTTGTACCGACAACCAGTTTTAATGTAAAGGTCACCCCGATTGAAACTCTTAGCTCTAGTCCTGCGAAGTAGAGGGGAGATGTTAGTATGCCTTATAAGGCATTAACAAGCTAGGCTTGTTTAATGCTTTATGTTTATAGCATACCCAAAGGTGGTTGTCAGCGCACATGTGCTACTCCAACTCGTCAGTGAGAAATGAAAGTTCAGGACGTTTTGGCCACATTACCTCATCCTACCCTACTGGACAGTGGACCGGTTCGCTCCAGCCAGAACTCTAGGATGTGTAATCAAAATGCGAAGAGTGCAAAAGCTAGCTACCTGCGATCGAGATAAAAAGTATTTTTTAAAGACCGACTTGACAAAATAACTACTAAGAGTTACCCTGCCAAACGGGGAAAAATAGAGCCCTAGGGTGAGTAAGGGGGAGATGGCAGCACTGGACGAGAATTTGACCCACCCGCAAGCTCTATTGAAAACTATCTCTCGAATAACGAATAACCTAATGCTAAGATAATTCCTAAAAATTACCTACACATTGTTGGAAAATTTAAGTGGAAATAACCAAAATGCCAAGGTAATTATTCAAAATTACTCTAACATTTGTATGAATTTGGAATAAGAGAGCCGTGCAACTAAAAATAATAATCAAGATAATAATAAAAAAGAAAAGAATAGAAAATAAAATAAAATAAATTAAAAAAAAAAAGAAAAATAAGGTAATAATAATAAAAAAAAATAAATACATATAAAAAAAAAACAAAATAAGGTGATAATAATACAATAACAATAAATATCCCGTAAAAGGGATAAAAAAAAAAAAAAAAAAAAAATAATATATAATAATAAGATAAAGTACGGTAAAGCATATAGAAAAAGTAATTAGGCAAAAGTTTCTACATTTCCCTAACATTTCGAGATAGGAAAGCAAAAGATCAGCGAAAAAAGAAGTTCTGATCGCAGGTCTCTGCTTGGAAAGTCAAACAAGAAAAATCGAGTCAGTGCATTTTGCATTAAATGCACTGCTGAACTTTTCGGTTTGCTTTTCCATAGCAGTAAAAAAAAAAAGAAAGTCGTCAGACATAAAACCTAACAGTTGACATCCAATGAGTAGTGCCTATTGGCCACGAACCTAAGGGTTTAAGCTAGACACAGGTTCTTAAATTGTAAGAAGTCCCTAACCGCGATAATCAGAAAGGGGAAAAATATTTTTTCCCAAAATATTCAGAGGCTTTTAAACCTCTTCCTAACTTGCAAACAAGAAACTACCGATATTAAAATATAAAATCGGTAACTTCTCCTTCGCCACCTTGACATGAACGAAAAAAAAAAAAAGCCTAACACCTGTGACTTGGCTCAAAACCAAAAAAAGATCAGTTAGTACTACCTCATGTGGTTACTTACCCATCACGATACAGATCGCCTGACTCGTTTCGGAGAGTAGCCCGCTTCGACCACCTGTGAGAGGAGCTCTCACGTTAACATTTATAAAAAAAAAGTAATACAATTTTCTTAGAGAAATAATTTTCTTAGAAAATTGAAAAAAAAAAAAAAAAAAAAAAAAAAAAAATGTTAACGCAACAGCACCCCTCGATGGGGACGTTTCATCATTTTAAGTTCTGAAACGTCACCCTCCCAAGTGAAATGTCCATAAGTATGAACATTTTCGACTTGGGGCAGGAATCGCCCACCCTTCCTCGATTTCCTGCGCCCGACCCATATTAAAATTTTTTTTTTTTAAATTTAAAATAAAATAAGCGGCAGTTGTGGGTGGTCATATCAGAAGGCTTTACATTAATTACGATCAATTATATTTTTATTCGTTTTTTTGTTTTAGCTAGTATAAGACTTATAAACCTGTCTCTTTATGAAATTAAGTATTTCAACTAAATGATAATACGAAAATTTTTCCTGCGCAACAGGAAAACAAAAAAGCTAGTAACTCGAGAAAATTTAACCGAAAATATTTTTAAAAAAAATGATAAATCCTGAAAGGATTACGTCAAGATGGAATGGTAGCACGTGTTCTTCATGTCCGGCATCGTTTTGCTGCCTTGTCCAGGATCCTTTCTTGCTCAGCTGTTCCAACTCCTTGAAGCAAAGCTGCAGGCCGTTCACAGTCATCGAAGAATCCCACTTTTCGATTTGGCTCCTAAAAAAATTAAAACAAAAAATTAGTATCATAATATGGACGAGGATCTTAAGATTATGAGACAAAGGAGAGTGTTCAATAAAAGCAATTCGAAGGTCAATTTTCAAGTGATAAAATCGGTTTTTAGATTCGATGAGTTCCTGAGCAGTAAATAAATAAAAAAAAAAAAAATTAAAAAAAAAAAAAAAAAATTAATTTTGCGGGACTCGGAAAATGGCTCCCCTGGCTCGGAAAATGCTCGGATCCGAAAACTGATTTCAAATTCGAATTCAGCGACCTCGAGAACCCCTTAAAAGCCAAAAAAAACGACACCTAAAATTTTCATCAAAATCGACAAAAATGCAAAGACTATAGTCTTACCTTTTTTTTCGACGAAAAAAAAAATTTGGACTTTTCCAGGGTTTCTCAGTGGTTCCGGGGGTTTTCGACCCTCCTGAATCCAATGGTGAAGTCAGTTTTCTGATCGGACCAGTTCCCGAGCGGGAAATCGAGAAAAACCGTTTTTGGGTAAATCGGAAAAGGGCTCCCACGGCTCAGGAAATGCTCGGATCGAAAAACTGACCTCATATTCGGATTCCGCGACCCCGAAAAACCCTAAAGAGCCAAAAAAATCGACACCTAAAATTTTCGTCAAAATCGAGAAAAATGGCTCCCACGGCTCGGAAAATGCTCGGATCGAAAAACGGACTTCATATTCGGATTCAGCACCCTCGAAAACCCCTTATAAGCCAAAAAAATCGACACCTAAAATTTTCGTCAAAATCGACAAAAATCAAAAGACTGTCTTTCCTTTTTTTTCGACGAAAAAAAAAATTTGGACTTTTCCAGGGTTTCTCAGTGGTTCCGGGGGTTTTCGACCCTTCTGAATCGAATGGTGAAGTCAGTTTTCCGATCGGACCATTTCCCGAGCGGGAAATCGAGAAAAACCAATTTCGGTAGAATCAAAAAATGGCTCCCACGGCTCGAAAAATGCTCGGATCGAAAAACGGACTTCATATTCGGATTCAGCACCCTCGAAAACCCCTTAAGAGCCAAAAAAATCGACACCCAAAATTTTCGTCAAAATCGAGAAAAATGGCTCCCACGGCTCGGAAAATGCTCGGATCGAAAAACGGACTTCATATTCGGATTCAGCACCCTCGAGAACCCCTTATAAGCCAAAAAAATCGACACCTAAAATTTTCGCCAAAATCGACAAAAATCAAAAGACTATAGTCTTTCCTTTTTTTTCGACGAAAAAAAAAATTTGGACTTTTCCAGAGTTTCTCAGTGGTTCCGGGGGTTTTCGACCCTCCTAAATCCAATGGTGAAGTGGGTTTCCCGATCAGACCATTTCCCGAGCGGGAAATCGAGAAAAACCAATTTCGGTTGAATCAAAAAATGGCTCCCACGGCTCAGAAAATGATCGGATCGAAAAACGGACTTCATATTCGGATTCAGCACCCTCGAAAATTGTTATGAGCCAATTATATCGACACCTAAAATTTTTTCCTAGATCGATAAAAATAGAGCATTATAAAACGTTCCAGGTAACAACTTGCAAAAAAATGTTATTGGTATTGCTAAAAGCCACTTCAAATCATCGAGCAAACTAAAGCCATGAAATAAAATCATTTAAAAAATATATCGATATAAATATCTTCTCAAACTCTCAAACTTGACAAAGGGAGTTGTTTCAAGAAATTAAATGCTTTTTTTTTTAAAAAAAAAAAAAATTCTTGCATACTGTTTCAATGATTTGCTCGCTGATTTGGAGTAACTGTAATGGAAGGCAGAGAAAATATTGTCTTTTTATTATTTTTTTGTCACATTTAAAAAAAAAGGGAATTAATTAATATGCTATCTTGCATCTTAAGATCAAATGTTATGGTTGATATAAAACCTTTCTAAGCTGGATGAGCCTTTTCTTTTTTCGAACAATTGAAAGATTTTTTTTTTTTGAATGACATCACATTAAAATAATTAAGATTTTTTTACCACCAGAAAATTATTTTAGGTAGAATATTAATAACATCAAAAATAAACAATATTTTCTCTGCTTCTGAATGTCAAACAAGTTTATGCCTAATTTACGTACATTACAAAAAATAAGATCCTTGTAGCAGCATTTTATACAGCTGGAAAATCCTCGATTTCGGTATGTTGACACTTAGTGTTTCTTCTCTCGTCAGCAAGAAGACTTCTGTTCGAAATTTCGAATGATTGCCCTATGTTGTGCTTCCCTTTCCATCCTGAAAAAAAGAAAACAGGTGATGTTATAATAATATTACTTCAAGAAAGGTTAATTTGACTTTCGACTTTGATTTTTTAATCTAATAATTGATTCACAATTGTTTTGAAATATAGCAACTCGTATAACAATCATAATAATATACTTCTTGAGTTACTGTAATTTTTGATTTCATTACATTTTTATTCTATTATTATTTAGCTCCCATAAGACTGTCACTGACAATCACAGCCTTTACCGTACGAAAATTTTAAAAGCAAAACTTACCATAACAAATGTTGATCATGATTCAATGCAATACTGAAGCATAAACCTTTTGTTTCTGACAAACCAAACCTTGTCAAATGGCATCAATTATTTTCAAAACCTGAAAACAATAAAAATTTGATTTAATTAAAGTCTTTTATTTGTCTTCAAGGAAAAAGCAGTCAAGAAAAATATATTTGCGAGTAAGAATTGCAGAAACCTCCATTTTCTTTCTAAACCTACAGCAAAACCTAAATTTTTTTTCTTTTCTCACAGAAAAATAACAACAGAAAATAACTAATTATTTTAATAGCAGGAAAATTAATATTCCCATGACTAACCATGAAGTTACATCTTCTTACATACATTCTGAAATTACATTTCATTTTTTGGATATTTAATTGCTTCTGCTTCAAAACTATTATGATTGTTATTAATGTAATTAATAGTGATTTCAATGTTAAATATTGAATTTGAATTTGACAAAGCTAAACTGTGTACTGAAATCTATAGCGCAAAAAGCAGTCAATAAAGAGAAACATTTAAATTAACTTTCAGGTTTGCAAACCCAGATAATTAAAATTAAAAGAGATCAAAAGTCTTTAATATTTAATTAGATAGCTTTTGGAACACTGGATAGTAATTCCTTAGATTTAAGCATTTTTTATTTGAATTACCTTAAAGTTCATTATTCTCACAAACATACAGATATTGAAGAACACAGTCAGGCATTAAAAAACATTTTCAAGTATTTCAGCCTTACCTGCCATTCCTTTATTAGGATTTTTCAATCAATTTTAGCACCCATATTCGTGGATATCTTCACGAGATCTAATATCTTGTTTTATGGTCCAATTTAGGGGATAGGGAGAGTCATAGTGATTGAAGATGAGTGTCCAGTACATACTACTTTTCCTTCAACTGATTTGTGGCAATCCATTCCAGTCCATGTATTTCAGTTCGAAATACAAATTCAGCATCCCTAAAACAAAACAAAACACATTTGTCATAGTAGATAAAAAGTAAATATGTGCTTCAATTTTGGTGAAAGCGTTAGGCCTACGTTGATTCAAATTCTTGATTTTTATCACCAGGATGGTTACAAATACTTCCTCTTCAAAATGTAATATTCGGACTCTGCTTCTTCGTTAAAACTTTAGATTATTTATCAAGTTTCAGTATTTTTAAGACAATAAAAAATTCCGACAGTTTCCAAACCAATGATAACATACCCAGACATTTTAACCCGTAGAATACCACACGAATAACTGGAGCCTAAATCCTGGCAGGCATAGCTTTTCACTATACGCACAATTATGATTCGATAATCGCCGCATGAAATGATAATCATTTTTTACATTGTGCTTCCAAGTATGCGTTAATCAAAGAGAACTTTATGACCGTAAATCAAATATGGGGTACTTTGGCAAAAGAGATCTAGACCGACATTGATGAGCAGGAAAATTTACGATATTAATTTACTTACGTCCTCAAATTTAAGTGAGTTCTGGAAAAGCTTTTACCTCAGGATCCATTAACTTTCTTTAAAGGTAATGCGATTATCACTGCTAAACGGATCATAGTGAAGGATCGAGATTGAACGTGTGAATGCATTTTAACTCACGTTATCGATACGAAAAATGATTCTTGGCTCAGAAAGGTTTATAAAACATCAAAACGTATTCAATCTCACCAACAAAACCATGCATTATACGGTGAAATAATGCGAAAACTATACTCACGGTCGACACACAGCCGCCATGTTACTCACTCAAGTAAGAACGTGAATAGAATTAAAATGAACGTACTCCGTCAATTTTGATTGGATCCGCCATTTCTGCTTCAACCAATCGGGGAGTTTGAATTTAGAACTAGGTTTTTTAGGCGACAGGTAAATAATAATAAAATAAAAAAAAGAATTAATTAAATTACTAATTACTTTTTAAAAACGAAATCACGTTAACTATGGGGATTTAAACGCACTGATGCTTTTTCTTTTTCTTTCCGTCCTTTCTTGTAAGCTGTTTTTGAAAGTTCCTGGCCTTACAGCAACTTTTTTTTCACAATGAAGAAGATGGAAATAATGGAAGTGGTACTAAATGAAAACTTTCTAAAACTTTAAAATTGATAATTCAATAATGTTTCAATTAAAAATGCAGCCTCATATACTGCGTTGTATATGTTTATTTGAATTTAACTACTGTAGTTACATTTATAATTTTGTTTTTGTTTTTGCCTTTTTACCAATAATATGGGTATGCTCTCATTTTTGTGTGATTTTTTAATCAGATTAAAATGTCATTTAAAACGTTATTAATTCATCTGACCATATGATATTTAAAAATGAACCTAAAAATAGATCATCAGTGAAAGATATCTTCAATCATTCTAACAGCTCTTACAAGTCAGAATCAAAATTAAGCAGACGGCTGAAAAAATCGCAACAAAAACGTTCACTTAATTTTTTCCTCTGAAATATTTCAATGAAAGAGGATTTTTTTTTGAAAATCTTTAACTCTGGACTAAAGAGCAGCTTCTTCATTCAAAACCTTTTAATATTTTTTAAGGTAGTGATATTTCAGAGGATATGTTTATAAAACCTTTTTCTTACGCAAAGTTTTTGTAAATCATCATTTAAGTTTTTAACTGGAATCAATTTAAAAATGTAATATAGGTCAAAACCTAGACAGGCCAAATAGACGAAAATTGCTCCCAGCATAGGCTGTGCCAGCCTATGGCTAAGAATAGCAAGAGGCAGCAAGTCTGTGTTTGTTTCGCTTATAGGCTGCTACGCCAATGTAAATTCTCCACCTCAACACCACCACTAACGTACAAATTAAAATTAAAAATATAAAGGCTAAATAAATTTTTTTACATTTCGACCTGAGTGCTAATCATCTGGGATTACACTTTCTTCTATTTCATTAGTGCATGGTATATAAACTCTGAAAGAGAATCCGCTTTTCATAAACGTCCCCTGAAAAAATAATACAATTATTATTTTCAAAATTAATTTTCAAATACTTTCTATTTATTCATTTATGCACTCACCGGATTCATAACTGTACAATCAGCCAGTTTTGTAGTAAATGCATTAAACTGATCCCCAGTAACAATCAAATCAGGTAACGGATAAATATCTAACCCATGGGAATAATTCCAATAAACAGGACAAACGTTAAGCGACATCGGAATTAGTGTTCCTTGACTTATAATCGTTTTAGCAAACTTTAAAAAAAAATTAAATAGGTCAAAATTCTGATAAAGTCAATTAAAAATTGATTAACTCACATGTACAAATATTTCTTCGGTTTCCGGAAAGTGGATCGTATTTCTACACATTTTGGTAATTAAATCCTCTCTTATGCACACAATTTCTCTAGCGCAGTACTGAATTCTACAAGGATTTGTCCCCATGATCGCTTTTGGAACTTTCGATCGAAAATCCTCTGTTATGCTATCTGGGATTGGAGCCCTAAAAAATTAAATTAAATTTTAGGCAAGCATTCGGGCGTCATTCCAATAATTAAAAAGAAAAAAAGATCAATATCTACCTAGGAAAAATTAAAGGAGAGCCGGGATCAGTAGGGCCTGGTATCACTACAAAATAACTATTCTCACAAATACTAGGAGTGTTTAAAAGAACATCAGCTAAATTTTTAAATCCAAGTTTCAAATTCTCCGCATGGGAAGATCCCATGTGACTTGATAAAAAATTTCCCATTAAAACAAATGCAAAAGGAGGCTGGTCCGCAAAACCTGAGAATAGTACGGCTAATTTATCCAAAACCTGTAAAAAATAATTATAGCCAATAAGCTTCGTATTGGAAATTCAATCAAAAATTTTAACCACATACCTGAATTTTGTCCAACCAAACGTCAGATAAAAAAACAATCATAGCACCAGCATTTTCGTTTGAATTTTCAATAAATTAGTGGATTGACTTAAACAAATTTCCGAAGGACCTCCAAAAGTATTTACATTTCCAAAATAAGATCTTGATATTTTTGATGTTTCCGGTGGAGGATAACCGAGGTGAGTAACATAAAATATTTTATCATCATATATCCCTTCTGCGAAAACAAAGCTGTGTTCTGGGAAAAGTCCACTGCTGAATTTTGTTTGCAATAAATCAAGTTGTAGTGATCCTGTTAAATCTTCTATGTGGTACGTCGATTCATTTTTTTGGACAAGCAAACCAAGAATTACAGCATTACCTGAAATAAAAAATAAAAAATAAATATAAGTCAATAGTCCAGACAAAAAAAAGTTTGTGTAAACTTACTTATTTTGTCAGTGCAACATAAAAACCATTCTACATTTCTTAATTGAAATTGAGGACCTTTACTTGATAATTCTTGCTTCCGAAAAAAATCATGCCTTTTCATCCTTTCCAATAATGTAATGTACCTTCTCTTGTAAATGAATGATTTAACTGATGCTGGTGGAAATAAACCTTTAGTGACAAATGAATCATCTTTCATAAATTTTTTTCTATCTGGGTTGTAGGCAAAACAAGGTGCATCAAATACATTTATGACATTAAAAATTGTTTCAGTACTAGGTTGTTTCTTTGTGCATTCCTAAAAAAAAAAAAAGATGTAAATTAAGTTCGAAAAAAAAAAAAAAAATCACTCACCTCTAAGCATAATTCAATATGCTCTTTGTCTACAACTATTGTTTTCAAATTAAGCTTTTGCAAGTGATCTGTAATTTTATCCATCCATTTTTGCCTGTCTCTACTATTGATAGGCAAAAATTGGGAGGCCAAATAACTGGCAGCATCCCTAAAAAAAAACAGGTTAAGTTTTCCTAAATAGTAATTAAACTAATGTCTCTTTTTGAAAATGGGTACTCACGCTCTAACATTATATCCATTTAATGTAAAAGTTTGTAAAATCCACTTCCTTAACTTTGTAGCTTCCATTTTAAAATATAAAACAAAAAATTAAAAACAAAACTCCTCCATTATTTGTTTATGCTTTTCACGAAATTACCGCCATTTTTTCCTTTCTTAATTGTAGTTTAAAAAACCGACACCAGATGTCGCACCAATCGAAAAATCGTCGTCTGCAGGCGATCAATAAACAATAATACTCGTGTTCGGTTATTTTGAATTTGATTTTTTCTAATACTATTATGAGATAATATTCATAGACTTTCAAGCAAAAATGTCTTTTAAGAAAGACTTGAGGCAAATCGCCCATCCGTACTATTTAGTAATATTTTTTTATCTCTTTCGTATTTAATAGCCAAAAAACTACCGTATTTATGCAATTATACATTTCCGAGCTCAGAGACAAAATGCGAATTAGATTCGGTAAGCTGACCCAATTTAAAATTCTGGGAACGTGCTAATTAAAAAAGCTAATATCAATTTACTTTTCTTCTTTCAGAGAGAATCCGAAATATTATTTTTCCTAATAATAGTAATAATGATTCGAACTAGAAAAGCTGGAAGCGTAACAATGGTTAGTTACCTATCTTCTTCGTTTATTTATTCAAAAGTTGCAAATATGATATTATGGTTTTATGCAGATATAAGATTAGGATTATTTTTTTCAGTTGTGTTTGTTTGTAAGTATTGTTTTTTTAATTAATTAGGCCAATCAAAGAAAAAAAAATTTTCCACTGTTTTAATTTTGATTTTATAAATTTTCCAGTATCCGGTTTATTCTTCCCTGAGCCAACATATTCAGGTCCAGAAAATATAACTTATTTTAGAGGTCTTCAAGCTTTAGAAGATGAGTTGGAAAAAGATAAAAATGTGACATGGCTTGTAGCATTTATTACAATGTGGAACCCAGCCTGTACTAATTTCGCTCCAATATTTGCTCAATTATCAGCAGAGTAAGTGAAATGAAAAAATAAAAGATTTGCAAGTTGCTAGATTATCAATATTTTGATAAATAATAGTAAAGTGACTCTGGTTATCAAAAACTTTTTATCGCTCATTTTAGTAATTGTTAAACTCTGTTTTTAGGTACCACTGTGATCATCTACGCTTTGGCAAAATAGATCTGGGAAGATTTCCGGATGCCGGCAAAAAACACCATGTCAGTGATGCTTCCACAAGCAAACAGTTACCCACTTTAATATTATTTCAAAACGGAAAAGAAGCCAATCGAAGGCCTAACGCCGATTCTGGAGGCAGACTTCAAAAATTTTTCTTTTCTGAGGACAATATTAAAGTAGGATTTGATCTGAACAATTTATATGAACAAAGTAAAGCAAAAACAAAATCAAAATTGAATCCTCCCAAAAAATCAAATAAAAATACCAAAAAAGAGCAATAGAAAATTTTTTTTTTCATTTATGATATTAGTATTATTTGTTGATAGACCTCATAGTTTTACTTTATAAAATATTTTACACGAATTGTAATATTTTATATTTACAGTGTCAATATAAACAAGTCAGCTTTTTTAAAACTGTTATAAATCTTCTTTTTTTTTTTATTACATAGGACCTGAACCAGGATACCTGGATCCAGGATTTCCAGGAGTAGGTGCACCTCCATACAAAAGCCTCCCGCTGGCACTCCCCCCTTGACTCAAATAAACATTCTGCAAAAATTAAAGAAAGTAATGAAAATAAAGTTATTCAGGAGTCCTTTTTATGCGTAACTTACTTGTGGAGGGCGAACCGGAAACCCTGATGAAATCCCACCCGGTTTACCGGGTTGTGCGGCGTGAACAGGGATTGATAAAGGAGTGGTTGGTCCCCTTAAATATAATTTGTCAGTTTCCGAAGGTTTGGTCTCATAAGCTAAAAAAAATAAAATAAAAAATTACAAACAAAAAAAATCAGCGGAGATTTAAAATTGGCCAGTAACGATAATTAAATAAATGAAACAATTCATAAAAAAAAAAAGAGTAATACTCGGCTGATGTAAAGTCCTTCAACATAGCTTCCTCAACAAAATGAAAAATCAAACAAAAATGTCAATCCTTGCCATGAAAGATTCCGATTTAAATTTACAATCAAAATGAGCAGATGCTCTCTATATTTTTACTGGGCCAACATCATATAATGCTTATAATATAATCCCTAATGCTTACTTTGCCTCGGCAAGTACACAGGCTCATATGGAGTAGGAGCTGCTGAGTATGAATAAACAGGAGGATTAGGAGTAACACCATATACACCACCATAAGTGGCTGTTGTTCCTTCTGAAAAATACAAACGAAACCGATTTTTAAAAATAATTCGTCTCACAAACAAATCAGTAGTAAAAATTATCTTACTATTCCACAACACTGCTCGAACATATTCGTGACTCCTCCTTCCATCTTCGGGCTTGTGCTGAAAGTTTTGGGATTTGTAACCACTGTAAGGATGATAACCAGATCCTTGAGGAGGCGGAGAAGGACTTCTGGCTCGTTTAGAACCAACGGAGGGGATCGAATTACCCGGTGCGCCGCTTGCAACCTTGTACAAAGGGCCTCGCCCTTGAAGGGGCTGTAAAAATACTGGGGGTGGTGCCAGCCCACCATATGAACCTCCAACGCCTATCATTTCACTGAAAGTAAAGAAAATGTAAATTAAATTGAAATCTTTCATTGTTCAAATATTTTCATTTATATTTATACATACTTGGCAGATTCTTTTACGACAGCTTGTCTGCGCCTATTGTCATCTTCGTTCAAAACTTTTTTTAACTGTAAGAAAAGCTGATGTTTTTCTTCTGTTAATTGTGCTAATTTTTGTTCCAAAACACTAATTTGCTCCCTTGTTTCGCCAAGGGTCATAACATCCTGCTTTTGCTTTTGTTCTCTTTCTCGTCTCTGCCTCTGATTTTCTGCGTCTGCCTCCAACTCTGAAAAAGAAATAAAAAGAATTGTTAAAATATAATAATGATTAGCTACTTCATTAACTGTCTTTGGTTTTTACTGCACCTTGTTTCTTTTTCTGCCTTTCTTTCAGTATGTGGGTTTTTAAAGCCTGCCACTCTGCCTCGGATCGTTGCCTCCCAGGTACTTGAGAAGGCATCATGGCCTTTAAAATAAATGAGAATTTTTTTTAAAATTAATAATAAAGCGCCTTATATGGAACATAAAACCCTACACCTTACAAGGAAGACTTAAGAGAAAGTACAATGAATTTATATTTAAAGCTGTTCTAATGTAGCAAACTAGCGAATTTTCACTTAAAAAATTAAAATCAACATAACGTCTTAGAGTCCAAAATTACAAGTTTCATAAGCAGAGTAGTTAGCTCAGGCAGAAAGAGCATTTGAGGTTGCACTGAAAGGACTGGGGCTTTTGACTGCTCTGAAGGTAACTGTCAGTGTAATTTTTCTTCCTAATTCCCAACATTTTCCAATTAGAATATCTTTAACATATACTGCTTTTCTTTTAACATATGACTTTTAAAGTCTTCCACTCTGCTTCGGACATTGCCTTCCTATGGTATTTGAGCTTCTCTACGTCCTTCATTTTAAGGTTTAGAGTTTTAACTTCCATATAAAGGATCTTTAATAATCAATTAAAAATTTTCAACGAGTATAAGGAGTAAATTTAGTCCATAAAAAGAAACACAATTACAGTCTTATAAATCACATAACAAATGAGAAACAAGCTTTTCTTTTTTTTTTTTTTTTTTTAATTTCGAATTTGAAACCTATGTTTCCTCTTTTTAACGCGAATAATTGAAATAATTAAATAAATTCAGATATAAAAGAGAAAAAAATTCCCAGTCTGAGCCCATTAGCCGCGAGGAAACCTCGGTCTCAGGTATAAGAGTCTCAGGCTCAGGTATAAGAGAGTGAATTATTCTTTCTGTCTTTGACCAGGAGCTGTAGCTTTAAGGGTAGAGCTTCCGTCCGGCAAACGGAGAGATCGGGGTTCGGTTCCTCGCGGCTAATGGGCTCAGACTGGGAATTTTTTCTCTCTTATATCTGAATTTATTTAATTATTTCGAGAAACAAGCTACTGAAATTCAGATTCTTTTTCGGATTCACATCGTTCTATTGAACTATATTCAACAATACATGCAAAAAAACTGTATGTGTGGCTTGTGCCCAAAGCGATTTCGTCTTCAAAAATAGTACCTAATAAGTACAAATGTATTTATTATAAGTGAAAATAGTTAAAATAGATCTATTTCTTTGAATTTGCACCATTCATTTATCAGAATTTGTCACTTCAAACGAGAAATTAATAAATTTTACAGATTGTTATGTAAATAAATAATTGAGTACCTGCAGGGAAATTTTTCGATGACATGACGGTGACAGGGAATTTTGCCGCCATCTTGAAAAACGATTTCAGTTGGCCGACCTGTAAAATGGCGATATATTGTATTTTGGGTTATTGTTTTATTTGCAGTTCCTTATTTTAATGGCTAATGTCGATGGAAATTAGTTTATTTTGGTGTGATGAGCAAATAGAAATGGAAAGCTTCAAGATTTTAATCACCGGAATGGCTATTTAATAACAGATAACAGATGTCCGTATGTGTTTACATACCTCCGTTAGCTGTGTTGATGCTTCATAGGTAAACTTTTTATATTTTTATGTTTTCCGACGCTTAAATAACACTTTTCACCTTTGGACATTTGCGTTTTAATAATTTAAGTTTGCCGAATTCATGTTAAAAGGAAGTTACCGATAAATTCGGAGAAATTTTCAAGTCGTAAACAAGACGCGCTTTGAGGACGGAATATCCCGCTATTTTACCTCTTAATTATGTAATTGTGAATACTTTTTTTTTTCTTTTTTAAGGCATTCGCATAGATGAGGAGGAGGTATCAATGAAGCCTTTTTATGTTAACATCAATAATTTGGAAACTATGGTTAAATTTTTATCCAACATAAATGCTCCAAGGCCTAATTATTCAAATATGAGTACGAATGCTGATGATAAAAACTTAGATTCAAATGGCGACGTTATATTCGATCCTCCTGCGGAGATGATGATACATGATTATGATGATGAAAGAACAATAGACGAAGAAGAAGCATTAGAAACCAACGAGGATCCCCAAACTGAATTATCAAATTTACAACGAGAAGGTGAAATGCCCTTAAGTGAACTGTTAGCAATGTATGGTTATAATGAAAATGAAAACAGTGGTTCAGAGGACTTAGTTTCAAATCCAGAAACAAACGTTGATAAAGATTTAAAAGACCCCTTACAAGCAGACGGACAAAGTGATGTGTGTTTGGAAGAGAATCACGAGACTGATCCCATTGAAGAAGAACCATCGGAACTAGTCAAGTTATATGCAGACATGCCACCTACCGGGACTGTGGACGACACCGGAGGTACAAGCCGACTGTTGAGATCGGTCTCAAGACCTCAAAGCGAGGAAGAGGAAGACGACTGCGATTACAGCCCTGACGAAGAAGAATGGAAGAAAACAATAATGGTCGGATCTGATTATCAGGCTAAAATCCCCGTCGGTCTTTGTAAATACGACGATGCGTTACCCTATGAAAACGACGATAAAATGTTGTGGGATCCCTCGCCCCTGACGGAAAAGCAGGTGGAAGAATTTTTAATAAAAGCACACGAATCATGTTTAAATAATTCCCACGTTGCTGGGACCCCCACAAAAGATGACGAACAAGCCTTATATTTGCTCCTTCAATGCGGTTACAACGTTGAAGAAGCACTGAGAAGGCGAAGAATCAACGCCGTGCCTCCCGCAGATACGATGAGCATTTGGTCGGAAGAGGAATGCAGGAATTTCGAAACCGGTATGAGAATGTACGGTAAAGATTTTCACACAATACAAAAGAACAAAGTGAGGACGCGCTCGGTCGGTGAATTAGTTCAATTTTATTATCTTTGGAAGAAAACGGAGCGTCACGACGTTTACGCTCACAAATCAAGGTTGGAAAAAAAGAAATATTCCCTGCACCCGGGCATCACGGATTACATGGATCGATTCCTGGAAGAGCAGGAAGTCGGATCCGGTCACCAGGATAGGAGTTCCTCGCCGAATCTTCATTTATTGTTATATTCAGATTCTAAAAAGCACAACAGGATAGAAGAAACGGAGCAATCTTCCCCAGCCGTGGATCCTTTAGGTGATTACGTCGGACATTATGACAAGGATAATTTAAAAAGTTTCGTTAAGTTAAATGCGACGTCGGAATTGCCCGTCGTCGCCGTTGATGCAAGGGACCATGATCCTGACCATCAAGTCGCGAGGAATTCAACTCCTCCTGTCATTACGTTAGACGAGGAGGATTTTAACGAACCATCAAAAGAGTGATTTTAACCTGTTATTTTAACAAAAAAAAAATGCCTATTTTTGTTTTTCAATGGTTCAAATGTTAAATAAGATTTGTTTAAAATATCTCGACAAAATCATTTTTTACAATGGCTTTTGCTTTTAACTATATTTTCCCTAGAAAAAATTTTTTTTTTTCTTTTTATTATTTTGAAGAGTAATTGCTTTTACGGTGGAGGTAATTTATATACTTAGTAATTTTTTAATATTAACGGTATTTACTTTTCAAAATAAAATTATAAGAAAAATAGGGTTTGGGATCAAATTTTATCGCTGGACGGGGATGATATATCTCTTTTTAATTTAGTGGTCTGGGGAGTGCGCTGATAACATTAT
Organism: Liposcelis bostrychophila; assembly: GCA_037577465.1. NCBI lineage: Eukaryota > Metazoa > Arthropoda > Insecta > Psocodea > Liposcelididae > Liposcelis > Liposcelis bostrychophila. The sequence goes on along the minus strand of CM075209.1, from coordinate 19,989,619 downwards.
TATAATTAAAGTTAATCGTTTCAAATGGAAGTTTTGAAACGATCTCGAAAGTTAGAAACGTTTAAGAATGTTTTCAAGCATCTTTAGAGGCATTCGAAAATGTTTTGAAACTCGTTCAAAACATTTTATGTTTTGTGCTCAATACATGTTCAAAACATTTTATCTATTTTTAATGTTTTGAAACTTGTTCAAAACATTTGATTTATCTTTAATGTTTTGAAACTTGTTCAAACATTTTATGTACTTTTAATGTTTTGAAACTTGTTCAAAACATTTTACATCTTTAATGTTTTAAAACTTTTTTTTGTTTTGAAACTTGTTCAAAGCATTTTATGTTTTGTGCTCGAAAACTTGATCAAAACATTTTATGTATTTTTAATGTTTCGAAACTTGTTCAAGACATTTTATTTACTTTTAATGTTTTGAAACTTGTTTTCGTTTTGAAACTTGTTCAAAACATTTTATGTTTTGTGCTCAAAATATTTTATGTATTTTTAATGTTTTGAAACTTGTTCAAAACATTTTCTGTATTTTTAATGTTTTGAAACTTGTTCAAAACGTTTTAAAATGTTTTCAAACACGTCTTAAAATTTTTGTTTATAAAAGAAAGTTTGAAGCAGCAACCGCGAATTTTACTTATTTCTACTCCCACAGATATGATGCATTTTGTAAAAAAAAATTCCCAGTTTGGGGAATTTATTTCAGGTGTTTATTTATATTCCCCAAAAGTGGAGTTATTCTTTTTTCAATATTTGCCTCAATTTAATAATGCCTCACAAGCTTTCAGGCGAACGTTTCCCAAAAACAATACCGTACAAGCTTTTTAAAACATGATTTAAAACTTTTTTATTTTCCAACAAACCTATAAAACTGCTTTAAGGCAGGGGGGTGTGTAATTCTCTCAGTTGGGGTTATCGGTATAGGGATCAAAGAGGGAACCAGGAAGATGTTCAGTAAAAGAATACACCAAAGGCACTCGAAGAGTGGATGATTTAAAACGTTTCCAAACTGTTTTAAACGACAAAAATTTCACCGGTGCCTACAGTGATAATCGTTTTAAAATCATGCTTTAAAATTCGTTTTAATACGTTTCAAAACATTAACACTTAAATGCTTGAAAACACTCAGCGCCCTGTATATGTCATAATTTAATCATTTTATTAAATGCCTCAAATATAGTTCAAAGCATTATCTATTGCCAACAAATAAAAAAAGTTTCAAATAAAAGTTGAAAAGTTGTTTAGTCGTTAGAAGAATATTAGAGTTGCAAGAAAAAATTTAAATTAAGAATAAATAAATAAACAATATTATAAAAAATTTCATTCTTCCCGTTTTATTTTTTAAATGTTTAGAAAATTACCGATCTCAGTTTTTTCGAGCAACTCTAATTTAATAAGCTTATTTAAAAAAAAAAAATACTGCATTGGCATTACTGAAATACTACCTCGAACTATAACAAAAAAAAAAAAAGTTTATTTATATTTAAAAATCCGTTTGAAATCTACGTTTTATATTTTTCTTTTTTCATTATTATTATTTTTATCATTTTTTTTATTGATTGCGTCCATTTAAGTCACAATTTATAATCCAGATGTTATTTTTTTTGGAAAATTAAAATATGAAAGTTACTAATCAGTTAATTAGAAACTTTCATATCCCTGACAATTTTTTTTCCTTTTTTTATGTCGAAAGTTGTAAATAAAAAGTTAGATCGTGAAAGATTTAGATTTAAATTATAGTAATATTTAAGAAAAATAAAATAAAATAAAATAAGAAAATGTATCATAAATTAATTAATCGTGTCTTTAATGAGGTAATCAAGCGGAAGATAATACCGCTCGTGCTTGTGTACTCTTTAGCAGCGGACGAGTTTTCCCTTTCAAAACAAAAATTTGAAGAAAAAATCATCGGAGGAAAATCTATTTGCTGCTTAAGGTAGACAAACACTAGCGCTATTGGCTTATTCTAGATTCCCTCATTATTTTAAATTTCCACCTTCAGTTTCTAAGAAGTATTTTTATAAATCATTTTATGTAGTTATATGTAATCTCTTTTTTTTTTTAATTATAATGTCGAGTATATTTTAGAAGTAAATTATTTTTCAATCTAAGGGACAAAATATTTTTGATTTTAGAACAAAATCTTTATACGTATCTTTTTCATTATTTTTTCAGTTAGATTTAGAAAATTTGTCCTAACCATTTTGTTTTTCATTAAACGATTTTTATTTCGTTTCTCTGTTAATTATTTGATTAATTAACAAACGGGTTAATTTTTTTTTTACCCTCGTCGTTGGATGAAAACGAAGATGGGAGGACACAATGCAGGGAATTTATAATTTTATTTAAATGCTGGCATCAACTCCCCTAAAATGCTGTTATAGTTTCAATCGGATTTAGTTTAGATTTTTATATTTTATTTATAATGTTTTCTATTCTGATTCATTTTCTTTTTGTTTCTTTGTGCCAAATTAACTTCTCATCATTTTTTTTGTATTTTATAAGGAAATTTATTTTTTAGTGACTGGAGGAAAGATTTAAAAGAAATCATTGCGTTTATTTGAGAAGAAACAAAAATGTTTAAAATTAGTACAAAATACTGGTAAGCATTTCAGTCTGAATTCTTTTTTTTTTCTAAATAAAAAATTATTATTTTTGTTAAAAGTAGTCATATTATTTTAAAAGTTAAATTTTAATGAAACCCACCCGGAGAAAAAACGTTTTGTGAATTGTATAATTAAGTAATACTTATTGACAGTTGGAATTTTGATAATCAAGAAAAATTTATTTTATGTGTAGAGTCCAGAAACATCTGAAATGCCATCCAAGAAAAAAAAAAAAAAAATTCAATAAAAATTGTTTTATCAAAAAGTTACAAAATTTATTTTTATTTCTATGGAATTGTCGGATTATTTCTAACACAACATTTACTAGGAGGAACCTGCCAATTATAAATGTATGACAATCTTGTCCTATATTCCTTCTGACAAAGTTTCCCGGTTGTTTCCAAATTTTTTTGAAAACCCTTCATAGCTACTTCGGAATGTTTGTGAGTAATTAAATACGAATTATGGCAACCCCTGGATATGTATTCGGTATCAAACCTAGGATCATGAACTTTATTAATGTCATTGTATGTTGCCAGCCAAGAGGCAACTGATATATCTTCGCTTTTAAATAATTTTAATAGATTCCCATTTCTTGCAATGTAGTAAATTAATTTTTCTGATAACACATAACCACCCCCTAATGCATATGGAATGTAAAAGTCACAAATGTTCCATTCTTTTTCTTTATATTTCCCTGTTTTTTGTACTTTGGCATGACCATTAAAAAACCCCCAATATAAATATTCCCCTTTACTTCCAGGAAATGAACTTTTTAATTCAGATATTAGCTCATTAACACGAACAAAACTGTCATCATCACATTTTAACACATATTTAAAAGTCCGGAATGATTTTAATGTTGTTGATATGCCTTGTTCATGTAATACTGAAATCCCTGACAACCAACCGAAAGATGCTAAAACTTTATGAGTCAGATGATAAAATGAATCTTCAAGATTCTTAAAAATTAATAAATCATAATGTTTTTTCTCTTCTTCCTGTATTTGGATTTCTAAATCTTTGTTCATCATACCACCACTTATTACAAAATAGTAACGAACATCTCTGTTGCTGTCTAAATTTGCGGCCCATGTTTCCCGTATCGTTTGACGTTTATTAAAATTACCAACACTAGAAAATATTAAAATGACTAGAAAAGTATCGATGCTCCCGCTTTTTACTAAATGTATGGCATGTTCTTCCTCGAAAAATACGATTTGTTCCCTTTTGACTACATTAATGAATTGATGCGTTAAGTATCCAATAAAGAATGATATGAGGGATATCCATAATTTGCTACCGCAAAAGCGATCCATTCTCATAGTTTTGTAAAGTATATAGCGAGAAAATCGCATATTTATAATTCTTTGGTCAGGTAAATTGTATTGACATCTCTAAAAAAAAAAAGAAAAACAGACGCCATCGTTCAATCTACAAACAATAACTAATAATCGATTTTTTCTGAGTTAAAAACCTCGTAAATATTTACCGGCAGCTCATTTTGATGAACATTGTTTCGTCAGACTTATTTTCAAATAAATTAAGTAAGATTTAAAACATTTTTTGTTAATGACATTTGTTTAAAATCCATATTTTTATGTTTACAAATGGCGGATCTTTTTATCCTTTGAGAAGTTACCTTTCATAAAACAGGTCTCGACCAATCAAATAAAAGAGCCCGCCATCTTATGACGGTCAACCAATCACGTTTCAAGCTGAAGGTTCGTTCGTCTGCTTTCTCCCGGGGGCTGCACATGTTTTACATGTACAGAAGAAAACAACCAAAAAGCAACAATTTTTGTTTTGATGTGTTAATTAAATTAGTGGAAACAAATAGATAAGTAAGTTAATGATATTTCGCTTCTGTTTTAAATGGAAAAACGAATGCATTTTAGTAAGTTGATACTTAAATTCATTTCAATAATAAGCAAGGGGGAAATCAATGATAATTTTTTTTCATCTTTTTGAACAGACATGTGTTTGTAACAAAATATTAGCTCGGATGATGACAGATCACTCCTTGAATTTCATTCAACATTTAAATCCAGTCAGCAATAAAATGGAGTGGAAGGTGGTCCAAGAAGATTATGATTATAATCAAGAGATAGCAACATCATGTTACGGAGACATGCTTCATGATGAAGAAAGGGTAAATACAATTCATTTGCATGTATAATTGATTTCACAGAGTTTCAAACATTCAATGGAAAAAAATTTCATACTATGGATCTAATAAAGCTACGAACTGAGCAAAATAAATGTATTAAAATAAACTCAATTTTTTTCAGAATCAAAAATTTGGTTTGGCACTTCAAAAAGCCATTAAGAAAATGCATCAGGATGGTAAGAAAGCACATGTTTTGGATATTGGAACAGGAACTGGATTGTTGTCAATGTTAGCTGTCAAATATGGAGCTGATTCAGTTGTGGCTTGTGAAGCTTTCCTACCAATGGCCAACTGTGCTGTTGAAATCATAAAACAAAATAATTGTGGGGACAGTATTAAACTTGTGAAGAAGCATTCAACTTCACTCACTGTCGGTGAAAACGGAGATTTAAAACAAAGAGCAAATATTTTAGTTAGTGAAGTATTTGATACTGAATTAATAGGAGAAGGTGCTATTAAAACGTTTAATCATGCAAGGGAACATTTACTAGAGGTTGGTCAAATGCTAGAAAAATAATTTTTGTTCATTTAAAGTTAAAGTCATGATTTTTTTTTTTTGAATATTCAGAAAGATTGTATAGTTATTCCATCATCGGGGACTGTCTACGCTCAAGTTGTAGAGAGTGAAATAGCTCAAAAATGGAATCAGTTGCAAGATTGGGAAAATGATGGTGAAATTTTGGTTAAGATACCCGAAGAAATAAAAAAATGCCCTGGGGCTGCAGCTGTGCATGATATTCAACTCAGTCAATTCCCTCAAAAGTATTTCAAAGCTTTATCTCCTGTCGTTCCTGTTTTCAAGTAAGTTAAATTAAATAATTTTTTTTTTTTTTTAAGAAAAGAATACGAGCAATAAATTTTTTTTGTTTTAGTTTCAATTGGTCTGACGAAAAATTAACCAAAACGCATAGGCAGGCTCAATTTCAATTATCAGCAAAAGAAACGGGGAAAGCTCAAGTAGTATTTATGTGGTGGGATTTGAACATGGATCCTGAAGGTGACATATTACTTAGTTGCGCTCCTGTTTGGGAACATCCAGATTCGAAAGGTTTGTAAAGACTTAAAAAAAACTGCATGCAAAATTCATGCTTTCTGTTAAAAATTTTTTTTGACTTACCGTTAAATTTCCTTCCAATGTTTTTCAGATCACATTACTAAAAACGATGGGAATCCAGCTACACACATCCCCTGGAGAGATCACTGGATGCAAGCCGTTTATTTCCTCTCAACCGAATCTCACCTGGAACAAGGGGAACAATTCAATTTAATTAGCAATCACGACGAATTTTCTTTTTGGTTCCAAATAACAAAATCCCAGATTTCAAATCCGAATTTAACGGAAAAGGAAATCGAATTGATGCGACCCGTGTGCAACTGCAGCTTTCATTTTTTGCTGAGTCGCACTCGCATAGGCGCCATCAACGACGACCGGAGACGTAATTTATATTTGAAAAATTTGAAAAAAATCGTAAATCCCGATTCCGTTTGCGTTTTGTTAGGGGACATGTCCTTGCTAGGGATTTTAATGGCCAAATTAGGCGCCAAAAAATTTTCATATTAGAAACGAATTCATTAGTTAGCAACGTCGTTTCGAAAATAGCCAAATTAAATCAAGTTGAAAATGTTATAAGCATTCATTCGAACATTGAAAACATAATAGAGGACGTTAAAAATACCGGGAATGTTTTAGTGTTATCGGAACCGTTCTTCAGAAACGCCATTTTACCCTGGGACAACATATCTTTTTGGTATTTAAAAAATCAGTTGACGACCGAAGGGATCAAAACGGTTTTTCCGAAACGAGGAAGGTTGAAAGGGTGCGCGGTTCAATTCGACGATTTATGGAAGATAAGCACTCCGTTAAACACCTGCGAGGGATTCAACATGAATCTTTTCGACGAATTAATCAAATCCGCTAAAGAAAAAGCTCAGAGTTACACGGAATCTCAGCCGCTGTGGGAGTATCCCGGGATTGCGTTGACGGCTCCGGTCACGCTTTTCGAATTTAATTTCGAAGAAGAAATTCCGGAGAGGAAAATTAAGAAAGAAGGAAAGTCGTTGTTCGGTTGGGATTGCAGATGCGACGGAGTTGCTCTATGGATGGAATACGATCTGACAGAGGATAGCACGATTACTTTTGGACCGATTAAAGATGTGGTTTTAAATGACTATATTTTGTGGGATATGTTCGAAAGGCAGGGGGTTCATTTATTTAGAAAAACACCGAATGTTTTCAAAAATGACGTTTTGCATTATGACGTGGAGTTTGATCCGGAAACCGGCGAATTTGAATTTTATTTTTCGTTTGGATCTTGATAGTTTGTATATAAATAATTATTTTTGTAAATTATATGTTTAAATACCCATAAACAGGATTTTATTACTTTTTAATTATATTGATATTAAATTCCATAATAAATTTCAGATATAAGAGAGAAAAAAATTTCCAGTCTGAGCCAGTTAGCCGCGAGGAAACGAACTTCGATCTCTCTGTTTGCCGCACTGAAGCTCTACCTTTAAAACTACGACTCCTGGTCTCTGACAGAAAGAATATTGCACTCTTATATTTTAGACTGAAAGCGAAGCATCCATCGAACCCCCTTTAGCGACTTAAACGCGCGAAATTATTGCGCAGATTTTTGAAAATAGTTTTTTTGCATCTGGTCTGGTTTTTCAGCGAGAGGCCAAAGAAAAGAAAAAAAAATCGAGAAAAGTGACAAAACGCAATAAGTTTACAGTTTTCATTGCTTTTTGGCTTCTATCTCATAAACCGGACCAGATACAAAAAAAAAATGTTTTCAGATTCGAAATGTACTCAAAATTTCTGATAAAAAACGAGGGTTTTGACGTAGGACTACGTCTTGGAACTTGGTCCTGGAAAAATCTGTCTGTCCGGCTGCGCAATGTTCGCACCAAAAATTAACATTTCATCATTTTAATAATAATAAAAATTTCTTGCAAATTTTATTTAGCGTTTACGCTGTTTTTAAAGTGAAATTTACAGGAAATTTTAAGTTAAAATTTTATTATAAAATTAGACGACATGAACGAAACCATGGACTTAAAAAATTTATTGTAAATTTTATAAAATTTTAATTTTAATTTTAATTTTAAAAAATTTTAAATAATATTTTGACAACTTTTTTAAACTTTTGGCCTTTTTTAATAGTAAAACTAGACGGCATGAAAGAAAGCCAGGACTTAAAAATTTCTTGAAATTTTACTTATCCGCCGTTTTTAAAAATAGGCTTATCTCTTTTAAAATATTAGAATTTCAACTTATTGAATAGAATTTTAACTTAATCTCAACTTTTAATTTTTAATTAAAATTTTGACTAATTTTTTTCATCTTTTGACCTTTTTTATCAAAAATTTTAAGTTTTTTTCGTGACTGGAAAAAAATTTGTATTTTTATCAAAAAATTCAAATTTTTTGACCAAAAACGAGCAAAAAAAAAAAAAAAAAAAAAAATGTTTTAAAATTTTTAAATTGTTTCATTGTTTAAAATTAGCAATATTAGAACAGTACCCCAAAAACGTAGTCCTACGTAGGGATATGCCCTCATATCCCTGTATGACTTTTTACAAAAAAAAAAGTTATGAAGTTTTTGGTTCTTATGGGATTTTTCCGAACTAAAAGCTGGATGAGACACGCTTTCCCGTCGAGTAAAAAATCTGAAAAAATTCAGGGACCCTTATCTCATTAATAAAAAAATTTTGAGGGTGGCACCTGCAAAAATCCAAACTTTACAAAATAACAACCACTTTAGTAATTACCTTCTTTTTTTTTTTAATTCGGGTTTTAAGTAATGCTGATCAAGAACAACAGGAATGTAAACATGTTTAGAAAAAGATTACACCAGAGCTGTAAAAGTGGGTCTTCCGTTTTCCAACGACTGCCTTATACCTCGGCTCACAGATTTTCAAATAATTTGAAAATCTACGATATTGGGTAAATCGAACTCAATTTTAGACTACACGGACTTAGTACAATTTTATTTGTAAGTTCATACAAACTTGGCACAGTATTCTGTACTTTTGTTGTAGATAATACAGGCAACGCCTGTACCTGCTACAGGCGATGCCTGCTTCGCTTTTAGGTGGAGGTCCCAAACTTGGCACACGTTATTTTTTGATTATTTGGAAATATTTTAAATAGCGGCACCATTAGAATTCCGTCATCGGCTATGAAAGAGACACCCGACGAAAAAAATCGAGAAAAGTGACAAAACGCACTAAAATCCACAGTTTTCATTGCTTTTGGCTTCTACCTCATAAACCGGACCAGATACAAAAAAAAAAAAAAAAAAAAAAAAAAAATGTTTTCAGATTCGAAATGTACCCAAAATTTCCGATAGTAAACGACTGTTTTTTTTACAAAAAAGAAAAAAAATTATTAATTTTTTGGTTCTTATGGGAATTTTTCGAACTAAAAACTCGATGAGGCACTCTTTCTCGTCGAGTAAAAAATTTGAAAAAATTCAGGGAAATTTATCTCATACTAATGGAAAAAGTCAGGGGGTGGCACCTTCGAAAATCCGAACTTCGCAAAATAGAAGCTACCCTAGTAATACCTTTTTTTTTTTTTATATTAGGGTTTTAAGTAACACTGATCAAGAACAACAGAAGGAAATATTTAGAAAAGATTACACCAGAGCTATAAAAGTGGGCCTTCTGTTTCCCAACGTTTGCTCTATATTTTGGCTCTCACCTATCTCAAAATAATTTGAATATCTAGGATATTGGGTAAATCGAACTAAGTTTTAGAATACATGAACTACTTCTGTACGTAGTACAATTTTATTAGTAAGTTCATACAAACTTAGCACAATACTCTGTACTTTTGTCGTAGATGAATACAGGTTTTAACAAGAAAGTTGTCATTTTTAAATTGCCGTTTACAATAGTTCTGTAAAAAGAATTAATCAGCCGTTGTCGTTGACGATAGCCGGATCTGTAATCATCCGATGTACTTCATGAACTAGTCTTTTCCCAAATTTTCTTCCCAGCGTAGTTCCCAAGATACCTCCTGAATAGGCTCCTAAAAAGTAACCTGCAGACTCAAAAGCAAATCCGAAAATCTCACCGTATTGCATTCCCACTACGGCTCCTGCCCGACTGCAAATTAAACTGAGCGATTTCCCCATAGCTATTCCCCCAATCCATTCTCCAGCTATTGAGAACGCAGCTACAGTGAGCTCAGACGGCCTATTCCGACGTGGCCCCCCCTCGGTTTTATTATCAGTCCGATTATGTTGGATTTTTCTATGATCATTTTGGTACGCGGACAATAATCGATAACAGTCGAAAAAAATGGTAATGACCTTGATTGATGTGGACACCCATTGCACAAGTGGGAGGAGGGTACCGGCATTTTTAGTTCCGTTAGTATTATAAAGTCCAGTCTGAACCTGTTTGTCAGCAATTTTCGCCATGGCAATAACTCCTATTGAAAAAAGGTTCAATAAAATAGCATAATCCCATCAGGTACAATCACATTATTTTTTCGATTTCCTTACCAATAATTTCCGTATTTGTATCCTTCATCATTACTGGAGCTACGATGTAATCACCGTTATTTTTAGTTTTCGATACATCAAATTTAAAGACATATCGTGTTTGCGATAACACACCGCAATTTATTCCTTTCAAGAGGAGAAATAAAGCATCAGACCTTTCCATTTTTTACGTAAAAATTCACTTTGTCACAGCTCGAAGTGTCAGACTCGAATGAGAGATAATAAGGTCATAGGATTCAGCGGTCATGTTTTCATACATTTTCGCATAAAAAATGTAATTAGTAAATCTTCTATTTTTAATATAAAAAGTTTAAAAGCAATCCCTTTTCTAAGAAGATAGCACGACTATTCTTCCTTTTTTTTTGTAAACTTAACTTCAAAAAAGTCAAAAAATTTATAAAAACAAGTATAATCAATGAACTGGCTAATAAAAAATTGGCCAGTCTGTACACGAGTTCGTCAGTGACCGCCAATGTGTATGAACCAAGTAATTAAATATTTATCGTTGTGACCTTTGTGCCTCGAGTGGAAGCCCTGAATTACTCAAACATAAAAAGTTTTCCTGCAATATGAAACTTTTACCTAACTAAAACCCTTTCATTTACCCGGTGTCCGTTTTTGTAGTGTGCTTACATGTAGTGTTCTGCTATACGTTGCTATGGCAACAAAAACAGCCTAAAAACGGAACACCTGGTATATTTATGTCACAGTTTCCAAAAATTTTTTCACCTCTCACAATTTTCAAATTTTTCAATTCTAAATTGAACTACAAGAGTTTAAGCTGCGCTTTACAGACCCGTAGTACCCCGTCAGGCCTAAGAAGTGTAAAAGCTCTCCAAGAAATAAGGACAGGCTATAAAATGTTACGTGAATTTAAATATCGAATCGCCTTAAAAATGTCGATTAGATTTCTGTGTAAGCAAATTCCAGAATGCTCGGAAATCTAATCATCCTTTTTAAGGCGACGTTTTTTACATGTACCAGGGGTGAGGGGAAAGCTGAAGTGGGATTAAATAAACATAACAAAATTAATAATAATAATAATAATAATAATAATAACGGAATAATAATAATAATAACGGATTAAGACGTGGAAAAGTTGCTCGTGCATTTTTGTTAAAATCGTATGGGTTTTTATTAAACAATTAAACTGAAAATTATATGGACAGGTGCGGCAAAGCGACGCGCGGTGGACTGTGTTGATTAGAACGAGGTGCGGCCGGGCCCCGGGCCGGGAAAAAAGGAAGACGGGCGGGGCAGATGCCATAAACAACTTCTGGGTTAAAAAGCTGCACTGTCTACACCCACACCTTGCAAGAGCAATAACGAAAATTATCAAAAAACCAGAGGAAGCGCCGGAATGGTTCACAGAAGGTGTGACGTATCTGCTACCCAAGGCCGAGGAGACAGAGGTGGCCAGTAATTATCGTCCAATCACATGCCTACCAGTCTCTCTAAAAATCACGACAGCAATCCTAGCTAATAGGATATACCGACATCTCCAGGAGAACAAGATGTTCCCTGTCGAACAGAAAGGATGTGCAAAAGGTTCATATGGATGCAAAGAATACTACTACTGAATAAACTAATAGGAGAGGACGCTAAAAGGAAGAGAAAAGACTTGCATATGGCATGGATAGATTAAAAAAGGCGTACGATAGTGTACCACATAGCTGGATCGAAAAAGTTATGGAGCTATACCGATTAGATGAGGATACAACGCGATTCTGTACGACAGTAATGCACACATGGAGGACACAAATCATATTACGAACGGAGGCTGGAAAAGAGGTCAGGACGAAAACGATCAGAATCAAAAGAGGGATCTTCCAAGGAGTCATTGTCCCCACTATATTTTTGTATGTGCCTGATACCATTCTCCCACGAGTTTAACGAAATGCGAGTAGGCTACGGATAAGTGCTACAACAAGAATAAATCACATGTGTACATGGATGACCTTAAACTATTAGCGGAGGACAGAACTGATCTCGGAAGACTTTTGAATGTCGTCAAACAACTGAGTAACGACATCTCCATGGAGTTTGGACTTGATAAGTGTGCCACGGCCACGATAGAGAAAGGTAGATGTCCTGTGCAGAAAACATGAAGGTGGACGAATGGAAATTCAAAACTTAGAACCAGGAGCTCACTATAAATACTTAGGGGTCAATGAAGGCGAAGGGGGGTAAAGCAAAATGACATGAAGGCCATCTTGAGGAAAGATACATCGCGCGAACCAGAAAGATATTAAAAACCAACTGACTGGAAAAAATAAATAATGGCTATAAATTCACTAGCCATACCAGTATTGGACTATAGCTTCGGTATAATAGACTGGACGGACGAAGAGATACGACAACTCGATAGGAAAACCAGGAAAATGCTAAATATGCATGGACTGCTGCACCCAAGAGCAGATGTAGACAGAATATACATACCAAGAAAAGAAGGAGGGAGGGGACTAAGACAGTTGGAAGCAGCCATGAAAACCGCAATAGTTAGATTGGCTAATTACTGCGACACATCCACAGAAGGCCTGGTAAACCAAGCCAGAAAATGGTCGACCATCATGCCAAAAACTAAGAACTTATTCGAGAAAACTGACAGTATTCGTGAGCAATGGGGATCACAAGCAGGGATCCAAAGGATGTAGCGAAAGAGATGAGAAGAAGACAGATTATAACGCTTAGAGAAAAATGGGAGAATAAACCCATGCATGGGCAATTCCCTAAGCAACTACAGAAAAGTTGGGTAAACAAGAGTGCACCTATAAGTGGCTAAGTAGAAGCAGTCTAAAAGGAGAAACTGAAGCAACTATAACGGCCATTCAAGATCAGGCTATAGCCACCATATTATAAAAAAGGATATTAAGGAAGGATAGACGACCGATGTAGACTATGTAAAGAATTCCAGAGACGATACATCATATAACCTCCGGGTGCCCAGTGCTGGCTAGGAGGGAGTATATAAGCAGGCATGACAGAATATGCTCTAGACTCCATTTTATGATCTGTAACCAACTCGGAATCGAGACGAGTAAGAAATGGTACCAACATCAACCCAAGGAAGTAGTGAGCAACGAGGACGTGGTTATACTGTACACATGCGCAAATTCACACTGATAGGGAGATCAAGGCCAACAAACCAGATATAGTAATAAAATATAAAGACGCGTCGAAGAGCACACTAATAGAAGTTTCAGTACCAAATGATGAGAATATAGCCGAAAAACAAGCAGAGAAGATGCTAAAATATAAGGACTTACAAATAGAAATTGAGAGACTGTGGAAAACGAAAGTGGAGATCATACCCATAGTAATGGGGGCGAAAGGGACCATTAGTAAGCAACTACCGGAAGAATTAAAGAAAGTCCCAGGGTGTGACGGAGAAAGACTCCTTGACGGACTGCAAGAGGTGGTGATATTGGAAACATGCCGGATTGTAAGAAAAGTGCTATGAAAAACCTTAAACGTTATAGTGTAGTTAAGTGCAATAAGGAGAGTGTCAGTCAGTGCGTTATTATTGTTATTATTATTCAAAGAGGCCCCTACCCTGGGGCCCCTTTTTCCTTTTTTTTTTTTTTTTTTTTTTTTTTTTTTTTTTTTTTTTTTTTTGTATTACCTCGGTAGAGCTATAGGACAAGACCAGAGGAGGGATTGGGCGACCGCTTAAATGCAAACGTCCCCTCTCCTCGGTGGTTGGGGAAGAGACGGGATGAAAGGATATCCACAATCAAGTGTCGATTCCCCAGTCCAGAAATAAGCTCGAGCCATGACACCTGGCTCTGGGGTTATGTGATTGCCCAGTGGTACTGGGCCCACATTAATTCCAATTTAAAAATACCCCGTAAAAGGGAGATGAAAAAACGAAAAATAATAATAATGTACAAATTCAGGAAGGAATTTAATATTCTTAGTTGGACCGCTCACCTGCAACTTAAACATGGGCGCAATTTTGTTTATTTTTTGAAAAAAGATTTTTCCGTCTAAAAAAAATTTAATTAGAATCACATAATTTTTTAAAAAATATGGGAATATTTCCCTTAACATTCGGGAACGTTTAAATATTACGTAAGATCGGGAGGTAAGGGAGGGGTACTCGAAATTCTTACGATTTCTTACATGGGGTAGGGAGTTTGGCAAATCTTTCAACTATAATTTATTAGAAGAGATTTAAGTAATTTTAAATAACAAAGAATTTTCATCCTTTTTTAAATAGCAAAGATAATCAAGTTATGAAAAAGGAATAAAAATTGCAAGACAACAATTCGAAGAAGCATAGGAAAATCCGATTTAGCTGGATAATTTTATGGATTTTTCCAAATCTTTATGTGATTATTTTCTGTTTTACTAATTATTTTCAAAAAAAATTGTTTTCTACAATAGAATAATAGGGCTCGGTTATCTTCCTTTTTCTCTTCAATCAATAAAGGGAGCATTTTAGATTTTTGAGAAAATTTTGGTAGGTCACGAATTAAGTATTAATTACTATGTTCCAATTCCGCGGCCTTATTGATATTCATAGCTTATCCAAGAACGGGTTCCGGTTGGAGGGACAAGTATATCAAGAAAATCCCTTGATCACACTAATTAATGGATATGAAAAACAGCAGACTAAACCAAATTAGTATGTTACTTAATTATACATACCTTGTGCTGAAACACCACCTTTGTAGAAAACCAAACGCGATTTTCATCAAGTATGCTCCACATTTGATCACCAAACTATTATTTAATATCCATTCCTGTTTCGATTTGCAGCTGAAAAGAGCTTTCTTCCAATGAAAAATCAACCAGTTCCTGCAAAAAGAATAAAATAAAATAAATAAATAAATTTTTTAAATTTAATTAAAAGAATAAAAAATTATTGCTAAATTTCGTATTTTGTTATTCAAGACAAAACTTCTTAATAGATCTTTTTTTTTAAAAATCTTTCAGAAAAAATTTCATTCCTAAATTATTAATATGCATGTTTCTGATTCGAACTTAAATCAGCATTGAAATTTGGAAAAAGAGTATTGCTGAGCCTGTATACCCACGTATCCTGAACTTATTTATTTTGCTTGTAAATATTCAATAGACAACAGACATGATTGCTAATTATGGTGAATAATAAAAGTTCAAAGTTTTCTGGTCATCTAATGACAATTTTTACTGTAGGAATTTTCTTAGAAATTAAGAAAAAAAAGTTATAAAGTCGTAAAAACTTTTTGTCACGTGACCCTACTCCAAAACGTTTCTCATTGGTGTGACGTCATTGTTCACTTTTATGCGCGCGGTTATTTAAAAAACGAAACCACGAGTACCTGCTCGTCCTCAAAGGTTAACATGGATTTGCTCGTACGACAACTCTTCTTGCTCCGATGGGCATGCCGCGGCATGCAGCCGATAGCTCACCTAGGAGCATACCTAAATCGTGAACTGTGACGTCACGGTCGTTTCGGCGCCAATTCAAACAGCCAAAATTTTTATTCTTTTTTATTCGGTAATTAAACATCGCATGACAGCAAAAATCGCATTTACTATTTTTATATGCTAGGTTTATTTAAAAAATATGTTCAGTACAAAATGTGTCTGTTGTCTATTATTAAATGAATCACGAATTCAAGAACTTTGTGAGAAATCAGATTCTATTTCGCAAAAATTTTGCAAGTAATGTTCAATCGCCCTAGATTTCTTTTTTTTTTTTTTCAAATTAAAAACACCAACCATCGAAGATATTCGGAGTTTAAAAAAACGGTTTATTAAACCCCTTTTCTATAATATTTGATTTCTCCTGGTCCGAATCTCTTAATTAATAAGAAGAGAAATGAATTAAGTTTTCCAATTTCACTTTTGCATCGAATGATCGATGCAGTGACTATCGGATCGAAAGAACTTTCTCACACTTTAAATAAAGAATAATTCCATTATTTTTTTACAGACAATGACAACAAAACCTGGAAACTATCCACATAACTCCATAACTCGCAAAAGCTCGTCTCTTCTATATTAAGCTTATGTGCAAAAAAAAACTTTACGTTTTACGAAATTAAGAATCAATTTTTCACCGAAAATTTAATTTAAATTTTTTTCACTTCAAAAATTTCAAAAAAGAACAGAAAAAATACAATTAAATGTTAAATTCACACAAAAATACACTCAAAATGTTTTAGTCGCCATTTTGGAAACGCGCTAACGTCATAATGACGCATGCGCAGACCAGTCAGTTTTCCAAGTGTTTTCCGAGTTGAGCGCAGCACGGGCATTCAGGGGGTGATCGTTTCAGTTTTTAAAATCGTCAAGGTCGCGCATGACGTAAAACGCGTCATTATCTTTACTTTTTCAGATGCGCTGATTGGTTGAGAGTAAAGATGATGACGAAAATTACGTAAATTACGTAGTAGTCACGTGATCAAATCGACGCGTGATCACACTATCCTTTTATTACACTATGCGGGCATTCCGGCTTCAGCCTCCGACGGAGTCGGATCGATTTTTTCGTCCGTGTCCGGGAGTGAATTTTTTTTTTTTTTTTTTTTTTTTTAATAAATAATTTTTTTAGCTCGGGCTATAATTAATTTAAATAAAATAATATTCGGTTTTTATTTAATTTTTTTTTTTTAAATTAACTATTATCGGTCCGGCTTGGAGGTAAACCAGGAGGTTCAGCCTCCCATCGTAGAAGGCCTAGGTATCGACCCAGCGACTGGCCTTGTGTGGTATTAGTGTTAAGGGTTTAGTGTTAAGGTCCCCCCAAATCGTTACGTTAGGAGTCAGCTCCTCCCTTGGGGCTGCAGAGTTTATTAGGCTGTGTATTCTATTCGATTCGATCATGGATTACGCGGGAGATAAGCTCCATTGTGAGAGTCTCCAGGGTTTTCAAAAGGATGACTGGGTGTAATACCGAAAGGCTCTCCGGCTCGACCTGATGGCATGGTTCCGATGCGGCGGGCATTAACGGAGATCCTATTCGGAAGGCTTACGGGCCTCTCCTGGAAATCCGAATTTTTTTTTTCATTTTTTTAAATTTTTACATTTCTTATGAGCTCCATTATGAGAGTATCACAGATTATTAATTTTTTTCATTTTGAATTAAGATTAAAGCTTAAAATAAATTTTTTATTTCAATCATACCGCGGGAGATAAACTCCATTGTGAGGGTCTCCAAGCCCCCCCTCCCCTTTTAATTTGCATTTTTTTTTTCTTCTTTGATTTCAGGAGCAGCCACACAGCAGTCAGCAAGCTTCAAGGTCCAACGTCAGCCAAGGTCCAGGTCAGTCAAGGTTCAACGCAGTCAACAAGGTTTGAGTTTGGTAAAGGTCTGGCATTAACTGGTTTGAGTTTGGTAAAGGTTTGGCATGAACTGGTTGGAGTTTGGTAAAGGTCTGGCATGAACTCTTCAGGTTTGGCCTTGCTTTACAAAACCAAACTTCTTGTCTTTATCATCTTATCTTTTTACCCTCATTCATTTTTTACTTATTTATTTCCATCTAAAAAAATAATTTATGACCCGGTACGGCCTTTTACAATTTAAAAAAAAAGACGTGTTTTAAATAACAGCAGCATAATTTAAAAAGCTGTTGGCTAGAGTTTTTTTTAAGCGGTTAAGCGATTTACAAAAAAAAAAAAAAGATCGGATTCGTTTTACCGGTAAAGATTGTCGAAGAGTATAGATGACAATCTCGTCTTGTATGAATGTCCAATGCCGCACATTGTACATTTGTACAATCTTAATTTTAGTTTAGGTTAAGTTTAGTAACTAGTATTGTAAATTAGGATAGTATTGTAAACTGTTTTGTAAATTGTATAAAATGTTGTAATTAGTTTTAGGTTGTATTAGTTTTAAGTTGTCAGCTTGAGGAGTAAAGTCTTCCTTACGTCATGCGGATCCAATGTCGTGCAGATCGATGTGAAAAGGACGTCATTTTTATGTCGCTCTGTACGGGGTTGGTGACTCGTGCCGTTTGGCGGATGTAATCCTTTGACGCTGGCTTGGGGGGACAACTCGGTCGGGCGCGGACTCCGAGTTTTCCCCCCAACCCGTGTGGGGTTTTTGGCTAGTCCCCCATCGGGCGCCTCCCCAGGTGGCGGATAGGGGAACGCTCTCCAAAATCGGAGAGTATGAGGATTTATTCCTCAGGCGGACCAAAACTAGCCACAACAGAGCAGCATGTGAATCTGGAAGACCTAGCAGTTTTTTTTTAATTTTGCAGGGAAAAGGCATGGAAAAAGGTGTGCAACGTTTTGGTGCTTGTGGACATTACAGCATGATGTAAAGTTTTATGTACTGGAATGAGTTTGGGAAAAATTAGCATGAATTCTTACTTCAGGTTTGGTCTTGCATGAATCGTTCAGCCTTAATATCTTTAAAACTATTTGTTTAATTATTTATTTCTACTTAACAAAAATTATGGCCCGGTACGGTATTTTACAACTTAAAAGGAAGAAAAAAAATTAAAAAAGTAAACGCGTGATTTTAATAAAAAGTATTTGGAGTGTCTCTTAAGATCCAAGATTTAACTCCCTGGCAGGATTAAGTCAAGGCCAACTGTTGTTAAGAAATAAAAAATCAGCCTTGCCATCTTATATCCGAGGGTCCTCAAGGTTGTGCGACCCCCTAAAAACGTGCGGCCCTAGTTAGTTGCCTATTTTCCCTACTGAAAAGATCGGCTCTGAGTGTTCTAGTATTACGTAAGACCGAAAGGGGAGGGGGTATTCAAAGTTCTTACGATTTCTTACTTAGGGGAGGGGGGAGTTTGGCAAATCTTACGTAAGAATTTTTATTATAACTTATTGTTCAGAATTTTTTTCAAATTTAAAAAAAAGTTTTAATTTTTTTTTCGAATGTTTAAAGTACAAAACTTGAAAGTTTTTTTCAAAAAATTTTAAGACATAAATTTATTGTTTTGCGAGATTTTGTGTCAGTTGTAGCCATCTTCAGGGATATGAGTATGAATTATAAATCTAGATTTAAGAAAAACATTCCTCCAATTTAAAATTGGCATTAAAAAAAAGGGGGGGGTCCACAAAAATCTTACGTATTCATATCATAGGGGGTCAAAGAAATCTCACTAATTCTTACAAAGGGGGGGGGGGGAAGGGGGGTTCAAAACCCGAAAAAAAAGTCTAACGTAATACTTGAACATTTCCTTTTGATACATGAAAATTCGCTTTAAAATGCTTTTGACTCTTTAAAAATGTCACATGCAAAAATTGAAAACATGCTGATAACAAGTAACATGTTTGCATCGGCCTTTTTTTTGAAAAAATTTAATAAAAAAAATCATAAATGATAATGGGATCAAAATTTCATGTAACAAAAGTTGTGGAGAACGTTTGGGAATGTTCAAGTATTACGTAAGAGGGTGGGGGGGGGGGGGGGTCCGCATTAATTATACTCTTCAGAAGCTAAGTACGGCGAAATGTCTTACATGCGGGGGGGTTCAAATCCACCAAAATCATGCTTACGTAATACTTGAATGGCTCCCTAAGAAAAATATTCCTATATTTTTCAAAAAAAATTATTCAATTCCAATTATTTAATTGAATTACTCAATTCAATTACTTTGCCCTTTTCCTATAGATGTTACCCAGAGATAGGTGGGGGAAAGTGCAGTTCCATAACCTGCTATGTAGGGCAGCCATCTTTCCTACCACCTTCCAATGTAACTCTTATGGAAGATTCACAAAATTTTTTTTTTTTTTATTCTTCACAATCTTCCTCATATTCGGATATTTTTTTATATAAAAGTAAATAATTAAATGAATGAATTGTAAGAGTTTCAACTCTTTTTTCAATGACTTTAAATATAAAATTAATTTTACAAGGGTCTCTCTATGAGAGCTATCTCTATAAGAGCTCTATAAGAGCCACCTCCTAAGGTAGTAGGAAACATGGCGGCGGATATATCACGTTGTGGAATTGAAGTGTTTTTGTGATGTCAGAAATAGGCCACTGAATAACATCTATTAGAATCCAACTAATGCCCGTTAAAATAACACCATTAATCTCGCAAATCAGCTTCACTCAATAAAAAAAAAAAAAAATTAAAATCGAAGATAAGCCACTCAAAAATCACTTCAAAAACAAAAAATATTTAGTACCTTTCCATTTTACTAATGCCATACAATTAAAATAACAGATCATAATAATACCGAATATTTTGTTTGATTTTACTTTCTAGGGTCTCATTTTTATATTTTCCATTGTGTAATTCCTTCAAAGCCCAAACTGCCACAGATTCACCGAGTTCTTCTCCTTTCTTGTACCCGTAAAACCCGAAAGACAGTGCGCCAAACACCTCACCCAAAAATCCACCGACCGTTGTCCCAGGAACACCAAAAGCACAGCCGGCTAAAGATCCTAATTTGCCACCGGCCCAAGCTCCTGCGGAAGCCCCTGTAATTCCAAAAATCCATTCTCCGGCTATCGTACTTCCGGTCTTAATCGATTCACAGTAAATTTGATACTCGGTCGTCAGGCGGATTTCTCTTAATTTCTGTTCGTAATCATTTAATATTAGTTTCCTTTCCTCCATTCCTTTACCTCTCCTTAACATTTCTTTTTCTCTTTCTGCTTCCTTCTGAAGCTCCTCATAGTTTTTTTTACTGTTGCGAACATCAGTCTGAAAGCTAGACCACAAGCGTTTCCCATCAAAGAAAACAACAGCGAGAGTTGTAACAATCCCAGTGTACTGAAGGATGGTGTTTAAGTATCCGACAGTTGAAACTACCGCAACAGGGACAGGAACATGAGGATTGTTTGGACTTGAAAAACCTTTGGGATCAACATATAATTGCGGCTTTACAGCATGACCTCTGTCAAAACGGATAATGGAGAAACCTAATGAAAATGAAGTCAATTTTGATAAAGAATAATTATTCGTCAAAGCGGTCAAAGCTTCCCTGATATTTGTTATTTACCTCTTTTTCCCGATCCCCTGACAAATATTCCTCCAACAGTTTCACTACTCAAACTTTCCTTGGGAATGGTCGTATATCGAGTTTGGCCAGAGGTGTAAAATTTCAATAATTTCACGATTTTTTCGAACAAAAACTTTTGATCCCCTCTTATATCATTTTCGGTTGCTTCAAACATTGTTATTTCTTAGCGAAATATACAACAGAATATTGCTAATCTTGAATTTAAAACTCGACATTAGGATGAGTCTAACACAAATAAAAATATCTCGTTCGTTAATCAAAGTTAAAAATCATTGTGGTACCGGCAATTCACTTAAAAACAAAAACAAAAAAGGGGGAAAAAAAACATGGAGGTATATTGCAAGAGCAGTGCTACCAACATGGCGTTAGGTACAAATTGTTCCGGAATATTCCAGTGATTTACGCGGAAAATTTAGAGAAAACTTGTTTTAGACTAGACAGCCACAGAATATGAATTAAATGTGAATATATGAATACGAATATATGAATGAGAATATATGTATATGAATATTTGTTTAATTGATTTTTTGTTTGGCGATCTGACGCTCTTTAAGTCGCTAGTACAATGTGAATAGGCCTATGTTATGAATGTGATATATGAATTACATAAATATATATGATGAACATATATGAATGATATATGAATTATACAATGTAAATATATGAATATGAATATTTTTTTATTAAAATTTTGTTAGGCGCTCTGACTCTGCGTTTTTGAAAGTCGCTACAAGTTCAGACCTGTAGCCGTTAAAAAATAAAAAAGACATAACCCTAAGAGGAGTTATCATTTCTAATTTAATTTTCAGGGGTCATCGAACTGTTACATAAACAGGATTCCAACCATTTATTAAGCAAAATAGGCCTCCCCTTTTTTGCAGACCCCCTCGGCTTTCACCGACTAATTATTGAACTAATATTTGAATGATATGTAAGTGCTCGTATGGGCCTTATTTGCTAAATTCTCTACAACCTCGTTTAATAAAATAACTTCGTCTTACTTTTTAAGTGATTTTAAGTACCGTGAGAAAAGGATAAGACTTTTAGAAACTTCTTTTCCTTGATCGATAAAATGTTATCTACAATTACTAAAAACCCAAAGCTAATAACTGCATAATAATGAAAGTTGCGAAATTAACTATTCATAACGATTATTTTCGCGTCGAATTCCTTTGAAAAGAGCTCTTGGCGAATTTTTGTAATAGTAACATTACACAGATTAGACACAGAACTAACATTACAGATTCCACGAACGAAAAAGCAAAAGGTGGAATAAGAGATTCATTAAAGTACAAAGTAATCAAGCATAGGATGATATCAAAAGTTTGAAAAGAATATCATAGTGCTTGCAAAATTTTGAATAATAAGGGAAAGATGAAAAATAAGGGAAAGAATGAATAAGGCAATGAAGCATCATAGAAAAATCAAACATACTAGAAAGAAATTTTTTTAAAATGTTATTATTATTAACTTTAAAACGAACGAAAATCCTTAAATATTATCTTGATTTTTTCCCATCAGATTTTTCGGCGTTCCCGTACTTCACATCATGCGCTTTTTCTAACGCGAAATCAGCCACAGCCTCCGCTCCCATACTCCCTCCTATGCCGCATCCGATTCCGGCGCCAATCGCTCCAACAACGGCTCCCACAAAACTTCCGACTGCAATCCCGGCTGGGCCAAACAAAGTTCCAATTAAAAACCCCGCCTCCGCACCAGCCAATCCCCCTGCGTAAGCTCCTCCAGCTCCGGCAAGCCATCCGCCGGCTATCGACGATCCGGTCTTAATAGATTTGCATGGTACTTTATCCTCTTTGGCCAGACGAATCTCCTTTCGTAATTTCTCATAATGTTTGATTAATTCATTGACTTCTTTCAAGCTTTCAGCAGGATATTCTCCATTCGGATTTCTCAGCTCTCTCTTTCTTCATATAAAGCTGCCAAGATCTCATCTATTTCCTTTAGCATGTCGTCAGCATTTTTTTGAATTTCAACATCATCTTTAATTGACTTGCCTAACAGATACGCATCGACAGCAACAGCAGCGACAGTCAAAATCGGCCCAACATATTTTAATGTGTTATTTAAAATTCGGGCGCCTTGTACCACCCCTTCTGGAACCGGAATGTGAGGATTTTTTGCGCTCGGATGCCCTTTAGGATCGATATTGATGTGAGGTTGACCGGTTTTATTTCCTCTATCAAACCGAATAATAGACTTGCCTATGGAATACCATGTCAAAATTTTAAAAATCAGAATAGAGTTTTTTTTTAATGTTTTGCTTACGGTTTCTTCCTAATAATTTTGTATCCCATATACCGCCTACTGTTTCCTGGCTTAACCCTTTTTTTGGAATCACAGTATAACGCGCTTGTAAAGCGTTGCCCAGTGACAACCCTTTCACGATGTCATCACCGATTTTTTCACTTTTATTATTTTTATCATTTTTACTTTCCGTAGAACCCATGCTGTCTGCCCTCTGACGTTACTGATGTCAATCAAATCAAATAAAATAAAAATGACATATGCTTACTCGCGATATATGCATTTGCATCATGTGCCTATTTTTATCTACATAGATTATACTTTATCTATTGGATCAACGATGCACAATGCTATGATCAATCAATCAGATACTTTTGATAATTCAGACTTTTTCCTTTCCAATCGATAACGTTAATTAGGTAATCAAAATTAATCGTCGACTACGGACAATTAATGCAATTACGCCAAAAATCTGTTTGTTTCAGCGATATTTTATTCCTATACCGTACAAGCCTAAATATTATGACTGTAACGTCACTTTCGGTACCTTATGGCACCCTTTATCTTTCTCAAACCAGAAACAATACCTCTGAAAACCTAGCGGAAACAAGCTGAACTATCACAAAAACCTTTATATGCGATAGAGTCGAAAAGTGATTACGTCATCCATAAGCTAAGTATTAGCGGTACCGCCTATTCTTAGCTTACGAATTCATAAGCTAAACATGACGTTCCTAACCGGTTAAAGCCACCTATTCTTAACTTATAAGTAGTTTTTTTCCCACGGCCCGTGCGAGCTTAAAAAATTTTTTTAATGAAAAATAATCACGGATTCTTGAATCGGGAACAAAGCAGAATATTTTCACGTAAACGAAAAAATTCCAGACCCAGTATTAAGAAAGTAGGAAGTGACGTCACACTTTTCGACTCTATTTGAGCCTAAAAGGAGAGAGTCGCCACTTAAATGAAAGCTCTCCGATTGGTTCGTTTAAAACGTGGCATTAACACATCTTTTAACCTCAACTGGTTACAAAAATCTTATTTGTTTAAAGCATGTATTCGTTTATATGCATTCAATTGGACACATGCAATATAACAATAAAAGCTGTATTTATATTATTAATTTAAGTTCCTTAGTTAAATTTTTATTGCAATGTATTTCACTAAGTGTTTTAACCTGATCTGGTTATTCGCTTTGAGATTAGTTTAAGTCATTGACCTCTACCGTCAAATGCATTATTATGCATTGAATGTCAATGGTTTAAGTAGAAATTATTAAATTTTTGTCTAATAAAAATATTTAAACAGATATAAAATTTTAAAGAAATAACACATGTGAACAATTGACGTTAAAAGAGCTTCTGATACCACTTTTTGAGCTAACCAATTAGAAGCGCCCTTGCTCTCTAACTGCAGACCCACCGGTAAAATTATGTTTAGCTTATATATACGGATGTTCCGGCGAACTAATTGCGTGATGGAAATATATACGCTTCTATAGACAAACAGGTATATTTAGTGTATATTTATTCGAAAAAAAGTCGCATGGAGCCTATAGACAAAGTGTCGGATTCGACGTTATTGTGTGCAGTCTAGAGAGCCTAAGGAGAGAGCCTAAAGGAGGAGAGCCTAAAGGAGGAGAGCCTAAAGGAGAGAGTCGGCAACTAATGTACAATCTCTGCAAGTCCCGTGTGATCTTCCACCAATCACACAATAGAGTCGAAAAGTGTGACGTCACTTCCTACTTTCTTAATACTGGGTCTGGAATTTTTTCGTTTACGTGAAAATATTCTGCTTTGTTCCCGATTCAAGAATCCGTGATTATTTTTCATTAAAAAAATTTTTTAAGCAAAAAAACTACTTATAAGTTAAGAATAGGTGGCATTAACCGGTTAGGAACGTCATGTTTAGCTTATGAATTCGTAAGCTAAGAATAGGCGGTACCGCTAATACTTAGCTTATGGATGACGTAATCACTTTTCGACTCTATCGAAAAAATCGAATCAACGAACCAGACTGAACAAAATCGATCTTTAGCCAATCACAACCCTCCAATTGAGTTGCCGACTCTCTCCTTCTAGGCTCTCTTAGAGAGCCTAGAAGGAGAGAGTCGCGATTCCCATACATAACCATGCTGCTTTTTGATTGGTAGTTTTCCTCCGTGGTTCTAGATTTTTTGAGCTAACCTAAACTGGTTAATGTTTTCGGTTTTATATTAGTTTTATATTGGTAAATTACTTCAGATACCTCAAAAAATTATGCAATCAAATTTTTAATCTCTTTCGTTTTGTAATAGGAGAGCTACCATTAGTTTATATTATTTTTATTAAATGCATTCCAAGTTGCCTATCCCATAAATGTAGGGGCATATAAATTTGGTCTTTTTTTTTCCCCCTTAGACACTGAGTATTTGATGCTATGTCTATTTTAATTTTTAAAAATTAAATACAATCTTCAAAAAAAAAAAAAAAAACCTTTATGGAAATTGTATTGGAATCCCGTGGATACTCTGGATATAAGAAGCAACCAATTTAGGTTAGAGCGAAATCTAGAACCACGAAGGAAAACTACCAATCAGAGCGATCTGATATAAAATGCGACTCTCTCCTTCTCGGCTCTCTAGGCTCTCTAGTACAGTCGATTCTTTTATTTTTTGACGCCCTATAGGGATCTTTCAGAAGCTTAAGTTGACTCATTTCCCTAAAGATGGCGGTAGTTATTTTCCATAATAAACGATAGGGAAAACTCTAGCGCCATCTGTTATGAAATAGAGAAACTAGTGCTTTTGAAAAATCCCTATTGCTAGAGTGTGCTTATTCAGGAGAGTGAGCTGATGCTCCGGTTCAACCCGGTAAATGGCTCCGGAAAATAGTCTGGCCCGTAGTGGTACTGACATTTTGACGCATTCAAAATTTTACCTTGTGCACAACTGGGTTCCACTGTTCTTCGCCGAAAGTAAAAAAAAACAATTTAACTATCAATGCTCCTTCTTATTCTTTTATTTCGTTTATACAGCAATCGTCCTTATACTTTTTATCGTAAATCCTTCTCAACACGGCATTTCCGACAGTTTCTCCCATTTCACAACCTTTAATACCACCGCAAATCCCCCCAGCAAAAGACCCAAAAATCGTACCAACAAAAGCACCAAGCGTTGCACCGTAAGAACCGCAAAGATCACCAACAGCACCTCCAGCGATTCCTCCAATCCATCCGCCTCCAACAGCTCCTCCGCTTCCGCCAACCCAACTGAAAATTATTATCGATCCTGTCTTAATCGTCTCACAAGGAACTTTCCCTCTTAGCTGAATATCTTTTTGTAAATTTTCGTAATAAAGCACAATATTTTCTAAGTCGTCGCCCGTTGATTCGGTCTCTTTCATCACTTCACGCTTTTCCTTCAATAATCCATTCAAGGATTTCAAAGAATCCACCGCTTCTCTGCGTTTTTGAAGATCCTCCTTTAAAGACGAACCAAGACGATACGCGTCCAGTGCGATCGAAGCAAAAAACAAGGCCGATCCGACATGATGTAACGTGTTATTTAAAATTTCAGCAGCTCTGATGATATTTTCCGAAACTGGAATACGGAAATTTTTTTCGCTTCGAAATCGAGTCACATCGATGTTAATGTGAGGATCCCTCCCAAAACCGTTCTCGAAACGTATGATCGCTTTATCTATTATAAATAAAGTACCAAATCATTACATTTTCTATAAACTTTTAAGTCGGGTTTTTTTTTAATAACTCACTCGTCTTCGATTTTATTTTCACATCCCATATTCCACCGACAGTTTCATTATTCAAGCCGTGCTTCGGAGTTAACATATAACGTGTCTGCCACAAATTTCCTTGGTTTAATCCTTTTAAAATTTGATCGAGAAGTCTGCGATTTTCATGGTCTTTCTCCGACATTTTAGCAAAACACAATCAGTCGTCACAATTATAAAATAATATATACCGCAGTTAGGCACGTGCAAATTAATAATGATTCGTGTGATTTAACGTTATCACTTTTTCACGTAAGTAAGGCATCCATTGAAAATCAATGATTATATACTTTTTTTCTGTTTTTTGATAAGGAATAACAACAACTTCAATGAATCATAATAAACAGACCACTTCAATTTATCATTATTATTATTATTATTAGGATTATGTAGGGTCGTTATAATTTGCAGGCCCGCGCGAGTAATTACAGGGCTACCCATTTCCGATCGGAAATCAATACAGGCCAGACCGGATTCGGAACCTGCTAACCTTCCTCACCAATCCTTGCGCATGAGCTTTTGAGCTTTCATTGATGAGCTTTTTCACAGACACCCTTACAGGCCGACGATAAGAGTGCGAATTTTCGCGCGACTGACGATGGAATTCGATTCGTAATCAAAAATAAATTTTTTAAAAAAAAGAATACCCCTTCAACAAAAAGAACTAAAAAGCAAAAAATAATTTTTTTTTTTTTTTTAATTTTTAAAAAAGAACTGAAAGGCAGAAAACGAGATCAATTTTCACTATATAGGTAAGAGTTTGATTTCCCGAAAAAATGAACCATGACCTTCAGATTTGAAAAATTTTCACTACACGCAATAAATAGGCCAATAAAAATGCATTCAAAGGACAAAAGAAGCGCAGAAAAAATTTTTGTTGAAGGAGCAAGTTTTAAAAAAAAAGGGGACTTGCTCCTTCAACAAAAATTTTTTCTGCGCTTCTTTTGTCCTTTGAATGCATTTTATTGGCCTATTTATTGCGTGTAGTGAAAATTTTTCAAATCTGAAGGTCATGGTTCATTTTTTCGGGAAATCAAACTCTTACCTATATAGTGAAAATTGATCTCGTTTTCTGCCTTTCAGTTCTTTTTTAAAAATTAAAAAAAAAAAAAAATATTTTTTTGCTTTTAGTTCTTTTTGTTGAAGGGGTATTTTTTTTAAAAAATTTATTTATTTAACGCATTTCAGTTTTTTTAAATTACATTAATTTTAAAGGTTTTTTTTTTTTTTTTTTTTTTTTTTTGACGATTTATTTTGCGCATTTTAGTTAATTGCAAATTTTTTATTTTCATTCTGATTCTGACTAATTAAATTTTTTCTAACTCGATTTATTCCGAGTCCTAATCCAATTGAGATTTTTGCACTGTTTGTCGTTCTTATCCAATTTTCTTTTTTATTAAATAAAAAAGTTGATCCCAATTCCGATTCCTATTTGCAAAATTTATTTCAAGATTCCAATTTTTAGCTGTTCACGAAATATATTCAGATTCTTATTCACGAATATACTACAAGATTTCGATTAAAATAATAAATTTTCAATTACTCAAGAAATCGATCTCCATTCTTATTTATCAAATTTATTCAAGATCAGGCGTCCGAATCCGATGCCGATGCCGATTCCATATTATTTATTTAACTCCCGATTCCTATTCCGGCACCTACACCCGATGCTGATGCTGATGCCGACGCCACCAGGCATCGATCATATCCGATGCCGTCTCTGATCCAGATTTTAGTGGGGGAAAAAAAAGTCATAGAGCCATTCTAGATTGTTTTTAAAATCAGGGGTCCGATTCAGAAGCCGGTGTCAATGCCGATGCCGACATCGGATTTTTTTAATTATCCCAAATCGGCATCGGCATCTGCATCGACCCGAGATATTTAGGCGCGGCCGCAGCTGACATCAGCATCGGCACCAGCATCTGATTTGGACCCCTGATTTCAAAAATCGTCTAGGCTCCACGACTTTTTTTTTTCACTAAAATCGGAATCAGAGGCGGCATCGGATATAATCGGAATCGGGAGTTAAATAAATAATATGGAATCGGCATTGGCATCCACCCGAGATTTCAGCCGGCTGAGGCCGGCCCCGGCATCGGATTCGGACCCCTGTTTAATTTCCCGCTGGATTTGTAATGCAACACCCATTAATTAATTCTTTTTAATTTTTAATTTCTTTTAAAAAAATTATTTAAGAATGCTTAGGCCTGCTCCACAAAAACTAATAATTTCAAAAAAAAAAAAATCAGCTGTTCACAAGTTACATTTCTTCCATCTTTTTTTATTTTTATAATTTAATTTAAATGATAATAATGTTATTTCGTATTAACCGCCAGCCTTCTAACATTCTACTGTTGAATGAAAATTATAAAATGACTGAACTCTTATGCGATGGTTAATGGGCTTCGCCGTCATCTTATGTGGCTCACTTCAAGGTTTCGATTACTATCACAGAAATATTCGAGATATGAGTACTACCCTGTGAACCACCTTAACTTTGACACCCCCTTATTCCTGTTGATATTGTCAGATTTTAATTTTGAAAATTTTAAACATTACGTTGGACCTTCCTCTGTCGGATAAGCCCAAAAAAAGAATAGGTCATCACTGAAAAAAAAAAGTTTCTCACTAGCAAACGAAACCCTTCCGTTTTTTCTCTTTTTTTTCTTCCGCCATAAGTTAAAGCTATGTGTTTTGTACATTTTAAATATTTTCGGATTTCTCGGTTTACTCAAAAACTGTTTAGAATTTCGAAAAGATAATTACAACAGGGCCTCCGGGAAAATATGTAGAATCAACTGTGAAATTTTCAGATTTCTACATATTTCCGTTTCAAAGTTACAAGGGAATTCCAAAATCATGCCACACGGCAGTCAGTCAGTCAGCCAGCCAGCCAGCCAGCCAGCCAGCCAGCCGTATAGACCATTAACCAGACGAAGCGATAAACATAACGCCCTTCAAATTGGTTGAAGGGGTAAAAAAGAGTCCAAATGAATAATTTTACACAGCCTTGTCTTCTTATTCCTTTCCAAAGAAAATCCTTTTTTATCTTTCCCGTTTCAATTCTTTCAGCACTATCCGAATCCATTTTTTCTTCTGTCTTTTTCCTGTTTACGATACTCTTTATCCAACATTTTTTCTAGTATCTTATAAAACTTTTCTCGCGTGAAATAAATTCAAATCACAAAAATTTAACTGTGCCATGAAACAAAACTAGTTCAAGAATCACTTGATCCACTGATAAAAACAGCTTATTCATGAAATTGCCGGATTATAAATCTTTAAAAACAAAAATGGGAAAAATCCAATGTGGTATTTGTAATTCAGTTTCATATTTAGGTTTAAAAATACCATTCACACTTCTTCATAAAGCATTCAAAATAATTTTTTTAAAACAAAACTAAACTAAATCCAAAACTTTTCAAAAAAAAAAAAAAAAAAAAAAACAAGTCGAAACGTGGTACCAGATTTGACGCGGATAATCATAACAGCGGCAAACACGCAAAGAGCCTGCGGCAAACATATGATAAGAAGAAAAGACAATGTTTACAAATATCAATTTTGAATTTGTTAAAAGTTTAGTTTTCACGGGATATTTTTCTTAAAAAGATAATTTTTTTACACCTGTACAAGTCGTAGTAATAAAAAAAAAAAGTAAATCATTCAAAATTTCGTTATTTCCGATTTTTTTCTTTGTTCTTGTTTAATGTAGAACTACAGAGGCCTATTAATGCGCAGTTGAATAATTATATATTTAGAAACACGTTCGAAAGTTCATATGTTATTTTTGTCAGCGATGAAGATTTAAAATTTTAAAAGTTTTATCTAGATAATTTAATATAATGGCGACCGTAAACGATTTAAAGGAAAACAACGAAAATAATTTAAAGGAAGTGGAAACCCTCAGTGAATTACAACGATTAAATTTAATTCCTGAAAGTAGTTTGAACAAAGAAACTATGGAAACTGTTCTGGGACATATCGAAAGTGAAAACCTACTAGGTAAAACTTTTTTTTTTTTTTTTTTTTTAAATGTTTGATGTCTTGTAAATTAACTAAAGGATTGCTTGATGATTTTCTTTTAGGAGTCGATGAAATCGGAAAAATAGCCGAATTAGAATATGAAATGGTTGAAAAAACAGACTCAGAAGCCATACCTAAAAACGATGATTTACATAGTAAGAAGACTGAAATAGCTTTAGAAGTCGCGAAAGTGGCAAATACTACATTCAAATATTTAGGTAAAAGTTTGACCTTCGCGGTTATAGCAATCGACGCATGTCGCATTGGTTCCTCAATTCAAAACGATATTAAAATACGGGAACATGCTCCGGCGATTTTAAAAGAAATAGACGAAATTTTGGAGTGTTTGCATAAGAAGAAAGAAGAAACGAAAGCAAACGATGAAGTGAAAGAAATTAGTGAACTTATTGCTTATTACACAAGGTTAAAAAAGGAAGTGAAATTAATAGAGAAACAAGTGCCTTGCAGAACGATAAAAACAGGAGCATCAATAGGAGGAAGTTGGTTCTCTGGAGCAGCCGGGGCTACAGGAGGGGGCTGGGCCGGTTTTCACGCCGGCGCCGCATTGGGCACATTCTTCGGGCCTGTTGGCACGGCTATGGGTGGAATTATTGGGGGTATAATTGGATCTGTTAGTGTCGGGATTGCATCCGGTATTGCCGGGAGTCATGTGGGGGGGACAGTCGCAGAATGGGGCTTAGAAAAAACTCATGATGTATTGTATAGCGACTAGAAAGACTTTTAATCCGCAAATATCAAAGCCCAATCATTATCGGTAATAAATTTTAAAAATCTTACCTTTCAGTTTAGAGTGCTAAAGCTAAAATAGCTGAGCAATTATCAGCGCCTTCAGATAAATTGTCAACTGTCAGATTTTCCTCCATAATATTTGAATATTGTTGTAAAGTGATAACATTATCTCCCTCAGCCCATAGACTTTCTGGCTGATTATGATTTTCAACTAAATGCTCTTTTACGTCTTCCTGGAAAATACAATAAAAACAATGTTTTTAAAAAAAATATTTTATTTAATTTTTTTGACTTCCATCAATTAAACTTACTGAGTTTTCTAACGTTTCACTGCATAAATTACTTTCTGACTCTAAGATTTTCTCTTCTTTATCTTTCTCTTTGTCTTCAGGTTCATCTTTTTTCTTTTTGTGATTCTTCTGATGCTTTATGCAATCTCCTAAAAAATTGAAAAAAAATTAGATTTTTTAAAATAAATTTTCTTATAAAAATATTATGCTGACCTCTTTGTTTAAATGCGAACCCACAAATTGCACAAGCATACGGCCTTTCTCCAGTGTGAATTCTAAAATGATTTTTTAAGGTATCCTTTCGTTTAAAACTCATATCGCATTCCTCGCATGAAAAAAGACGTTTACTAGAATGAATTTTTTTATGTTGATGAAACGACTGGCGTGATCGAAACGTTTTGCCGCAATCACCGCATTCAAATGGTGCTTCACCTGTCAAATAAATTACAATTTCAGACCAAAAAAAAATTATTAAATTTCAGATATGCCAAATACACAAACCTGTATGTGCTCTTTCATGTGTTACACAAACTTCTTTAATTTTAAAATTTTTATCACAATATCGGCAAGTATATTTCACATCATTATTATGACTTCTAAAATGATGTTTGATGGAATCGATTCCGCTGTACTGCTTCTGACAAATTCCACAAGTGAATGATACAAAAGAATGATTATCTAAATGGTTTCTATATTCTTCGGCATTTGAAAAATTCTGCGGGCATAAGTCGCACATAAATAAATTTTGTGGCTGCTCCTTGATATTTTCTTCCGAATGATTCACTCTAAAAGAAAAAAAAAAAAAAAAGAATTAAAATATTTCATTGCATAAGGGGAATTAAAAAAAAAAAAAAAAGAAAAAAGGAAAACTTACTGCTGATGACTTTTTAAATCTTCAAAATTAGGAAAAACATAAAAACAGTTTCTACAAACAAAGGCTTTACATTTTTTATTCAAATTTGGTCCCTTTGGAGTTTTATAATGACTTTTCATGTGTTGAAGAAGATTGCCTCTGCGACTAGACCTAAAAAAAAAACCAAAAATTATTTCAATACAAAAAGGAAATCCAACCTTTCAACTAGAGCTCTTACCTGACATTACATATTGAACATGAATATGGTTTATCAGGATTATGAATAAGTAAATGCTGCTTTAGCAAAGCAACTTTATAAAAAGTTTTACTACAAAAATCACATTTGTAAGGGTTTTCCCCTGTATGAATCC
Source organism: Liposcelis bostrychophila (assembly GCA_037577465.1). NCBI lineage: Eukaryota > Metazoa > Arthropoda > Insecta > Psocodea > Liposcelididae > Liposcelis > Liposcelis bostrychophila. The sequence goes on along the minus strand of CM075209.1, from coordinate 19,956,078 downwards.
TAATGTGTTCATTTAATCGATATCTGTTTCTGAAGATTTTACTGCAAGACTTGCAAATAAAATTCCCATCTTCATCAGGTTTTAGCAAATGTGCTTTTGCATGTGAATTTAAAATTTCTTCAGTTGAAAAACTTTTTAAACATTGATAGCAAGTATATTTTGATTTCTCTATTGATCTGTCAACTGAAAATTTACTTTCATGATTTGTTTCCTGCTTCAAAAGCATATTAGAATAATCATGCTCAAGGCTCACATGACCATTAAAATTTATTTCTTTGATTGCATTCAATTTTTCCATGTTCACACTAGTGCTTGGAATTTTTTCAGAATTATCTGAAGGTTCCGTTGAATTACATAAACTACCATCATTTTCATTATTAAACATATCATCTTGATTAGATAAATCATTTAAGTGTATTTCTTCTAAAAACATTTCATAATTTATTGTCTCATTCTCTGAAAACAAATACACTGTTTCAGATAAATCTTTTCAGGATTTTCAACAGTTAAATCTTCTTCAATTTTTTTGTAAGTGGTGTCACACCCTTCAAGATCTAGCATAATTTTTAGCTTATTCTCAGATTTAATACAGTTGATAATAAATTCATGATATTGATTGATTTTAACAATACATGAATTGCAAAGCCTCAGAGGAAGTACATCATTCTCACATATGGTTACAGGCAAGTGCTTTAATTTGTTTTCCAAATCTAATTTTTTTCCTCTCCATCCAAAAATGTCAGTCAAGTTTCGATTTTCTTCAGCACATAGCCTACATAAATTTTCAATTAGTTTTAGCTTAAATGCGGCGTCGCAATCGTTTTCCCCATCGGATTCGATATTTTCCGATTTTTTATTGAATATTTCAGGGATTGCACAATATAATAATTTTTTTTTCCTACCGTCGAATACTATGTTCTTCGGATCGAAATGATCAGAGCAAATCCTATATGATTTATAAAATTGCAAACTAGAGCTTCTTTCATATGCTTCCAGCATGTTACAGCGAATGGCCCAGTTTCTGCATCTGGAATGAAAAAATTCATTAAAAGTTCAATGAAAATATATTGTTGTTCATGTCGTTTTAAGGGAAAAAATCTCCTGTTACCTAGCAGGTTCTGACGGAAAGCGAAAAAACGAAACATTAGGGTTTTTAGTCGATGTATTTCCACAAACTTTGCAATTCATTATAATGAAGAAAATTATTTTTGACGTTTGGTTTGAAAAAAAAAAAAACAGTAAAAAAAATTCAAGATGGCGCCAACTTTCTAATGCCACCGTAAATTAATACTAAAAATAAATATACTGTATAAATATACTTTTTTCAAGGTTTAGCTTATTGTGGGCATAAATCGGACTCGACCAAAATATACCGTATATTTAACTTTCTTAGTGCCACTACAAAGAAGTAAAATCCAAGATGTCCGCTTTCTAATGCAACGAAATAACATACGCATTATTTTTCCGGTTTAATCGTATAAATACGTTTGTGTTTGATATAATATAAAAATGGAAGAAGATCAAGATTCCGGGCAGCTACCTTCATTACTAACGATGAAGGTGGATGTCCCGCCGGACATGAAGGGTCAGGAGCTGCGGTTACCTCAAGCCCTGGAGCAGGCTCTAGCATTTAAATCAGAAAGAGCAAAAGAACTAGGGGTTGTTTCTGAAGATAATGCAGGTTTGTAAATTTTGGATTCATATATAGATTCAAAATTGACAATAATTTCTAACTTTTTGTTTTTTTTGATATAGATATTGACAGGATCCCTCAGAGTGATTCACCTCCAGGGACACAAAATGATTACGATGAAGATGCTGATGAAGTAGAGGAACAAGCACCAGTTGAAATTATAACTGGTCAAAAGCAATCACAAGAGAAGACAGCAAAAAGTAAAAGGAAGAAGAAAAGAAAGAAGAGGAATAGGAAGTTAGAAATGGAGAAGGCTGAGAATAAAAAGAATGAAGAAAAAGATAAAGATAAAGATAAGGGAAGTGAGAAGGATAAAGAGGGTGAACCAGATGTTGAAGTTGAGTAAGTATTGTATTTTTCAAAAGTTTGTAGTGAATGCATAAGTTAATATCCCTAATTGCTCTTCTTAAAATCTTGTTTCAGGTATATTCAAGAACAGTTAAAAATTACAGAATTAGATCCGATGTATCGACAGTTTGCCAAAATTTTTGAAACATTCCGGATAGCAGATCCCAATGAAAGCAAAGATAATAAACCTGTTGTAGAAGAGCGTCCCAGAAAAGCCCCAAAATTAGATGATGATGAACCAGATGAAGAAGATGAGGAGGTATGTTAAAATATTTTAAGCTATTTGAAGAGTAGGTTTAATTTTTATTTGGTTTGTTATTTTTTTTTTTCCTTTGTAGAAAAAAGCAGAAGAAGGGAGACCAAAATTATCTAAAAGAAAACTAAAAAAGTTAACAAGGTTGAGCGTGGCAGAATTAAAGCAATTGGTTAATCGACCTGATGTTGTTGAAATGCATGATGTTACAGCTAGGGACCCCAAACTTTTAGTTCAGCTGAAAGCGCATAGGAACACAGTTCCTGTGCCTAGGCATTGGTGCTTTAAAAGAAAGGTGAGTTTAAATTAAATTTAATAGAAATTAAAATCTTTACCAACTTCTTTTTTTTTTTTTTAACAGTATTTGCAAGGTAAAAGAGGTATCGAGAAACCCCCTTTTAATCTTCCGGATTTCATCAAGAAAACGGGCATCATGGAGATGAGAGCTGCATTAGCCGAAAAAGAAGATCAAAGGACATTGAAAGCGAAAATGAGGGAAAGAGCAAGACCGAAATTAGGAAAAATCGATATAGATTATCAGAAACTTCACGACGCCTTTTTTAAATGGCAGACAAAACCGCGAATGACCATTCACGGGGATTTGTATTACGAAGGGAAGGAGTTCGAGACGAAATTGAAAGAGAAGAAACCGGGTGATTTAAGCGATGAATTACGAACCGCGTTGGGAATGCCCGTCGGTCCGAGTGCTCATAAAGTTCCTCCTCCATGGTTAATTGCAATGCAGAGGTACGGCCCTCCTCCCTCTTATCCCAACTTAAAAATCCCGGGACTAAACGCTCCTATTCCTGAGGGTTGTTCTTTCGGTTATCATGCAGGTGGCTGGGGAAAGCCACCCGTCGATGAAAGTGGCAAACCGTTATACGGAGATGTGTTTGGCACATCGACTCATGCCATCCCGGCCGATACCGAAGATGAAGATATAGATCGTACCATGTGGGGCGAATTAGAATCCGAATCGGAAGAAAGCGAAGAAGAAGAGGAGGAAGAGGAGGAAGAGCAGCCAGAGAAGGAAGACGAAACCGGTTTAGTTACTCCGGCTGAAGGTCTGGCAACTCCGTCCGGTATTACTTCAATCCCGGCCGGATTGGAAACGCCCGAAAGCATTGAATTAAGGAAGAAAAAGATTGAAAGCGACATGGAAGGCTCGGAAACCCCGGCACTTTATCAAATTTTACCCGAAAAACGTGTCGATCGAGTCGGCGGATCCATGATGGCTTCGACTCATATTTACGAAATTAACCCGACTGTTACGACCGGAGTTCAACCTGCAAGGAGAATCGGACCGAATTCCGTTGAATTGGCATTGGATCCGTCTGAATTGGACTTAGTCGATACCGACGCCATGGCAGTTAGGTATGAGCAACAGTTGAGGGAGCAACAAAATCAGCTGCAAAAGGAGGATTTGTCTGATATGGTTGTGGAACACGTTTCAAGGCAAAAGGTAAGTTCGTTTTTTACTGGATTCAAAAGTTAAGCTTTTTTTATTTACTCTTTTTTTTTTTCTTGTTTCAGAATAAACGAAAGCGGCAGCAGATACAAGAAACGAAAACTACTAATAAAAAGTATAAGGAGTTTAGATTTTAAAGTTTGATTCATAAGATTTTAATATAAATATAAACGCACTTTTTAAGTAATTTAGTTTGAAGTACATAAATGGAACCTTTAACGAAAAAACAGTTGGTTTCCTTTCTGGTTCTAAAAACCGATATAGTAGCTTGAATGATGTATGATATGTGATAGATAGGTAGAAAAATTACATGTGCGTTAGAAAATTTTTCAGGGCTGGGAAGTCAAAGCCCTTTTCGACCATACAACCAAAACGAAATTTAGAGCTTGTTTAAACAGTTTACAAAACTTCAAGATTTAGGATCTTTAAAGGCTACTACCGGGTTACCATATGATTTCTGCCCCCGAGGGGGATTTTTTTCAAACTTGGCCTATAAATAGGACAATATTAGAGGGCACTTGAGCCAAATTTTCAGGGTCGTACTATAACCCGTTTTCGGCTCCGGAGGGGGTCGAGAAAATTCCGTTTTTATTTTTTTGCCGGAGAACGGAGTGTCCGATTTTAAAAAACTAAACGCAGAAAAATAGGCCTTTTTATGGCCTATTTTATGGTGAATTCGGCCGATTTTAAAAACATCAGCCAAAGCCTAAAAATTTAATTTTAAGCCAAAAAAATTTTTTTTTTCCATGAAGGAGGTCCGTAGCACAAACTTTGGCTTCATTTCTGAAAAGAACTCCAAAAAATGGCCTAAAAACGTGTTTCAAAAGCCTAAAATTTTTGGGGTCAAAAACGACTTTTTCGATTTTAGCCAACTTCTTAAACTCGCACTAAAATTTGGATTTCACAGGCTTAAAGTACGCAAAAAACATACCTAAAACCATATTTTTTCAGATTTTTTACATGTGGCCTAAATGGGCTGGTAAGGGGCCAAAATGTGAAAATAGCTTAAACTCGACCTCGCTTAGCTTAAACTAAAAATCTGACTTTATATTCTGAAAGTACGCAAAAAACTGGTCTAGAATCATATTTTTTCAGATTTTTTCCAGGAGGCCTAAATGGGCTTATTAATGGGCCAAAACATGAAAACAACCTAAACTAAACCCAGCTTAATTTAAACTAATATTCTGATTTCATTTTCTGATTCCATATTCCGAATACGCAAAAAGCTGGTCTAGAATCATATTTTTTCAGATTTTTTCTAGGAAGCCTAAATGGGCTTAGTAATGGGCCAAAATATGAAAACAACCTAAACTAAACCCAGCTTAATTTAAACTAATATTCTGATTTCATTTTCTGATTCCATATTCCGAATACGCAAAAAGCTGGTCTAGAATCATATTTTTTCAGATTTTTTCTAGGAAGCCTAAATGGGCTTAGTAATGGGCCAAAATATGAAAACAACCTAAACTAAACCTAGCTTAATTTAAACTAACATCCCGGTTTAATATTCTGAAAGTACGCGGAAAACGGGTCTAGAAATATGTTTTTCGGACCTTTTTTACTATTGGCCTAAATGGGCTTATTGAAAGGCCGAAAAATGAAAAATGCCTCAAATTGAATTTTCACTGCACATTCTCAAGTGACTCGATAATCTGGCTCAGAAAGGTATTTTTCATATTTTATTTCCAATGCCCTAAATGGGCATTAGTAATGCCCATTACTCCAGTTGTACAGTAATCGATGGGATTCTACGCGATTTTAACACAAAGCTCGAAGATATAGATCCCTTCGTCCTCAGTCTCAGTACATTTAAAAAAGCTGTATTAAATTTACTAGTCGAGCGTTAATTGCTTTTTTCTTTTTTAAATTTAATTTAATCTTTACGTATTTGTTTTATTTTTTTTTAACTTTAAACTGTTTTTACTGTTGTTTTTACTTTATTCTACTTTGTTATTTTACTTTTAATTTTATTTGATCTCTCTGGAACCAAATTCTGTTGATCAATATAATCACTTAATAATAATAATAAATGGGCTTAATAGTGGGCTTTAAAAAGGAAGTAAAATATTGCCTTTATACTTTATTTCCTGAAAGTACACAACAAATAAGCGGTCAAAAAACGTATTTTTCATAATATTTTATTATAATTATGTATGTTTTATAGTATTTTGTACCAAGTTTCGAATTATCCATCTTTCGATTGTGTACTGAAACTTCAATTACAGGCATTTTTCATTTTTCGGCCCTTCAATAAGCCCATTTAGGCCAATCTGGCACATAGTAAAAAAGGTCCGAAAAACATATTTCTAGACCCGTTTTTCGCGTACTTTCAGAATATGAAATCGGAATGTTAGTTTAAATTAAGCTAGGTTTAGTTTAGGTTGTTTTCATGTTTTGGCCCATTAATAAGCCCATTTAGGCCTCCTGGAAAAAATCTGAAAAAATATGATTCTAGACCAGTTTTTTGCGTACTTTCAGAATATAAAGTCAGATTTTTAGTTTAAGCTAAGCGAGGTCGAGTTTAAGCTATTTTCACATTTTGGCCCCTTACCAGCCCATTTAGGCCACATGTAAAAAATCTGAAAAAATATGGTTTTAGGTATGTTTTTTGCGTACTTTAAGCCTGTGAAATCCAAATTTTAGTGCGAGTTTAAGAAGTTGGCTAAAATCGAAAAAGTCGTTTTTGACCCCAAAAATTTTAGGCTTTTGAAACACGTTTTTAGGCCATTTTTTGGAGTTCTTTTCAGAAATGAAGCCAAAGTTTGTGCTACGGACCTCCTTCATGGAAAAAAAAAATTTTTTTGGCTTAAAATTAAATTTTTAGGCTTTGGCTGATGTTTTTAAAATCGGCCGAATTCACCATAAAATAGGCCATAAAAAGGCCTATTTTTCTGCGTTTAGTTTTTTAAAATCGGACACTCCGTTCTCCGGCAAAAAAATAAAAACGGAATTTTCTCGACCCCCTCCGGAGCCGAAAACGGGTTATAGTACGACCCTGAAAATTTGGCTCAAGTGCCCTCTAATATTGTCCTATTTATAGGCCAAGTTTGAAAAAAATCCCCCTCGGGGGCAGAAATCATATGGTAACCCGGTAGTAGCCTTTCGATCCCGTGAAGTTTTCATTTCAATATGAGGTATGCATTTGGCGTCACAAGTTAATTCAATTTGAAACCTATTATGCCAGGCAGCCATGTTTTAACCCACTACAATTTAAATTTAATTCTCTACTGGTGGGGAAAAAAGATTTTTGGAATTTAAGAAAAGCTTAAGAGTGCCATCTAACTGTGGAATCAAAAATTTTACTCCTCTTTTTCGATAAAATTATTAAAAAAATGATTAATTAACATCCTACTTCAATTTTAAACGCTTAATGATTTTTAAAAGTGTGGTCAGTTTGAACCAATTATACGAAAGGATTCCACCTACGTTGTTCTCGACCGTTTTTCCTAAAAAAATTAATTCTTAATCCATTTTTCCTAAAAATTTTGGTTCCTAAAATTTTTTTCCTAATTTTCAATTTTCCAACATTTTTTGATTCCTAATTTTCAATTTTTCAAAATTTTTTCATTCCTAAAACAAAATTTTCTAAAATTAATATTTTTCCTAATTTTTTAATAAAATCCTAATAATAAAATTTAATAAAATTCCTAATCCCTACAGGAATTTTAGGAAATTTTATTTTAGGAATCAAAAAATTTTAGGCAAATTAAAAATTAGAATAATAATTATTTAAGAAAAAAATTTTACGAACCATTTTAAGGAAAAATTGATTACGAATTTCTTTTTTTTAGGAAAAATGGTAGGGAATCATTTGACAAGCGGATGACAGTTCTACTCTTTCATAAGCAAAATGTGCATTTTTTCTTATTTTTTTAAAATTTCCTTCAGATCCCGAACCATTTATCTGAAGTATCACCGATAATAAGATAATTTCGAATTGGATTTCCTTCAATAAAAGTCTCTTTAATGTGCGTAACAATCCATTGAAATTAAGAGAGAAAAAAATGTACCCAGTCGAAGGCAGCAGCCGCGGGGAATAAAATAACCAAAAAATGGAAATTCTTCAGGAAACAGTCCTCGATCCATGAGAGTCAAACTTTTTCTCCGTATTTTATACGTTTTTGGTTCCTAAAATTTTTTTCTTAATTTTCAATTTTCCAAAATTTTTTGGATGCCTAAAATAAAATTTCCTAAAATGAATATTTTTCCTAATTTTTAAACGTTACTTATGACATTTAGTGCGACATGGCTAGTCATTAATAGCGTTCAATCTGTGCATGTATTAATGAATCATATTAATGAACAATGTGTTAATGAATTATTTAAGAGAGTTGAAATTGATCCAGGTTGTCGACCGGCGGGATTACCTTAAAGGTACACCCCTCGCCATGACACGTGAAAGACTGTGTAGTTGATTCCCCGCGACTGATGTCTTCGGCTGGGTAAATTTTTTCCTTTTCAATTTCAATAACATTATTTTCCTAAAAACTGTATTAACAAAGCGACGATAATAATTTAGAAACAAGATCCGGCGAATTTAGGCAAAAAATTTACAAAGCATTAAATAAAATCTTTTGTATTAAAATGTGAAAAAAAAATATTGCAATAAACAACAACTAGCATTCCTCTTTATTAGCCTCCACGTTATACTCCTCCAACATATCCATACCCATAGGCTCGTTCTCAGTTTCGTTTAAAAGCTGATTTTCTTCGTTTGATTCGTAAATTACAACCCATTCGTTTCCCGGCACATTAGCCTCCGGCTGTGGCATTTCCAACCATTCGTCAGTCGTCCGTTCGTTATTACCGTGACATTTGCTTTTTTCTAAATGTTTTTTCAGATGAAATTTAACCGAAAACCTATGACCACAAATCGGGCAAGGATAAGGCCTTATTCCACCGTGAATATACGAATGCCTTTTCAACATGTTTTTATCGATAAAAGCCGCGTTGCATTTATCACACTGATGCGGCCGATCGTTCGAATGAGTCTTCTTATGCTTTATCATATTCATTTTCAGTCTGAAAGTTTTACTGCAAACGTCGCAGGTGAACGGCTTCACTCCGTAATGCATCGTCAAATGAGATTTCATTTTCGTCGGAGTATAAAATTTCTTCTGACAAACAGGGCACTCATGTTTCGCTTTCCTTAAGTGGACGATATCGTAATGTTGATGCATGTTTTTCCTATCCGCAAAACCTTTCCCGCATTCCGAGCATTCATGAGGCCTTAGACCTTCGTGAGCATTTTTATGAGACTGAAATCTATCTCTGGTCTTCAATATTTTCCCGCAAACATTACATAAATATTGATTTCCGTTTTTCGATTCTTTTTCATTTTGTTTATCCGTTGACTCATCATTGACATGAGAACTTTCGTGAGTTTTTAAATCGTCCAAGTTCCAAAATAACAAATCGCATTCGGAACAGCTGTGCAAATCTTTGGCTGAATTACTTATTTCGTTTATATGTTCGCACATATGCGTGTGCAAATTTTCAATGGAAGCACATACCGCATTACAATAATTGCAGTTGTAAATCATAGAATCTTCAGGATGTTCTTTTAGGTGATTTAACATTGTGATATGAGAAATAAAATTGCTAAAACAAACTGGGCATGAGAACCCCACAGAATTGTCTTTAGGAACCAAACCATTTTTTGGTGAATTTTCCTCAGATTTTACTTTGAAACAGTCTTCAATATTATTTGGTTTTTCTAATTCGTTATTTTCTAAATTTTTATAACTAGTTTTATCCTCTTCTGTATTCACCTAAAAAAAAAAAAAAAAAAAAAAAAATTATCAGTCAAAAAAAAAAAAAATTAAAATTTTACTGTTGACTTACAACCTCAGAATTTAAAAGACAAGCTCTCCTTAAAATCGAATCCGATTTTTCGCACTTTAATCTAAAATTATAAGCAATGTCTAAAGTAGCTTCACAAATGCTGCAAATATTTTTTGGTAAACTGTCATCATTGCTGACTTCGATTGAGGCACACCCCATGATTTTAAATGATAATATTGTGCTCTCTAAAGGAAGATCAGGATTAAATATTGGAGAAAGATTTCCTTCTGATGTTAAACATAACCTACAGACTTCTTTTCCTTGAAGAGACAACACCTCTTGATTTTCTTTAAAAAAAAAAAAAAAAACAATTTTATTTATAACCACTTTTAACTCAGTAACATTTTTAACATACCCAATTATCTTATAATTTTTTTGGATTAGAACTGTACATAATAAAAATTCATGTAAGTAACTTTTCTTTACAATTTGTAAATAGTTCCAATCCTAAAAAAAAATGAGAACATCTAGACTTCAATAATTACAATTTACCTAATTCATCATCATTCAGTGATTTCTTGCTTTCTGAATTTCCAGAAACTTCATTTGCTGGATCGACTACGATAATTTTAACATTATCTCCAAATTTTTCTTGAATATTTTTAAAATCGCTACATAACAAATCTTCATTTTCTATTTTATCAACTTCTTTTTTCAAGTTTGTAACATCTTGCATTACAATGGTACTATCGTTAACAATATAATCATCTTTACTTTTAATAATAATATTATTCTGAGAATCATTTGATGATCCTGATAATTTTCTTCTTGATTTAACTACAGAATTATATAACGATTTACACAATGCATGATTGTGTTCCAACAAAACAGTATCTAATTTTACATGATTTCCATCTTCTCCGACAACAGCATTAATCATACATGGGCAACCCAAATTCCTGTATGTTGAGCTTTTTCTAACTCCAGTCCCTCTGCACCTTATTTTTTCACCGCCAAATATACAAGCAAATTTCATGCACACATATTTTAGATCAGGATTTATTTTTCGTTTCGCTTTCGATTTTAACGAATTGATGGTGTGGCTGCTTCGAATCCAAAATTTAAAATAATTTCTTTTCCCATATTCTTCTAAATATTCCTTCAGAACTTCAAAGGAAGAGAATTTTTGTCCTTCATAAGGATTTTGTATTTCAGAGCTGGAAAATAAATTTTTTTGAATAATGTTTACTTGAGTAAAAATTCATCAATTACTTTCAGATTAGGTATAATTTAAATAATAACAAATGATTAGGAAAATACTAATTACTTACTTGTCGTTCATTATCTTAATAATATTTTTGAGTGTAATTGGAAACAATTTAAAAAAATTAAAAATAAATGCATAAAGTTCTATGTTTGCTTCATCGCAAAAATAAATAAAAAAATAGAGCCGCAGTGTTGCCAGATTTTTTTCCTGAAATTTCCCTGTTTACAAGGAAATGGCGGTAAAAATTTCCTTGTACCAAAAATCGCGAATTTCCTTGTTTTTCGCTGAAATTTCCTTGTTGTTCGCTGAAATTTCCTTGTTTCAAACTTGATTTTCCTTTTCTGCCGTCAAATTTCCTTTACCTCCGGCAGAAAAAGCTGATGTGCTGCTAGTTACTTTTACAGCTATGCAGCTGATAGTGTTATTTAAAATTTATCGCAAAACGTGGGTTGTAATAATCAATTATTGGAAAAGTTATTTTGTTATCATAAAAAACTGTCATAATTTTCCACGTGTTGTTATAGGTCTGTAAATAGAGCATTAGAAGTTATGCAGTTTGACGGATACGTTGAAACCGACTATGATGTTTGGACCGACGTAAGGAATCGGTCGCCTGTTGTAAAAGATCTTATCTTGCAAGACATCAGGAAACTTGTTAATTTGATTCAACTCGTAGGATCAAGGTAAATTTGTTTTTAAATTTATAGAAAAATTTAAGAATAAAACAAATAATATAAATTTACTTTTATCTTTTAGAAGCGTGACTGAAAGAGTAGTTAATGATTTATTAACGTTCAGAAGCTACCTCAGATCCTTGTATAACATCGTTCGTGCTGAACCATGATGGATGCTTTGGAAAAAAATAAACATGAATTAACTTAACTGAGACATTAAATAGTCTTTGTGTATAGTGCAAATATCGAGAAAAAATCACACCTCGAGTGGGACTCGAACCCACGAAGGCCATGGACACGCCTTGAAGTCCTATACGCGGACAGCGCTCTAACCAACTGAGCTATCGAGGCGACGCTCAAGGTAGTGAGATTTTCTCGATTATAACTTTTAAGGTGGAATGCAAAGTCGAAGTATACTTTTGAAGAGAAAGGGGTTTTCTTAAGAATCGGGTTTTTTCCCTCCAAAAATTTAACTGATTCAAATGGTTTCTTGTATTCAATTTTAAAAATAATTAATTATTGCAAATTGCAGCTGACAAATCGTATTTTTCGATTTGGAGGAAAACGAAGATGAATCTCGAGAATCAAAAAGCTGGCCCATAATTAGATTTAAACTCTGAATATATGCGCTAGCTTTTTGATTCTCGAAATTCTCCTTCGTTTTCCCTCAAATCGAAAAATACAATTTTTCTGCTGCCACGTCTGATGCGTGCTCAAGCGCAGGATGTACCACGTGATTGTCTGACTTGTGACGTAATATGTCAGACTCTTAGACCATTTAATACTCTAGACACGCCATCTGTATCTCTTACAACATTGAGAAGGTGAGGCAAACGTTTTTTGCGGGGAGTGACGTCACGCGAGGGTAGAAAAATGTAAACAATAATGATGAGGAATGGCGCGATTCCTTTTTTTCTAAATAAAATAATATTTTTTAATTCATAAAATCGTTTTTTCATTTTAAATTATGATGCTTATTGGAAGCTAGTAATTGTTGGTTTTGAGAGAAACGGCTGTTGTTATTGAAAAGTGCGCAATTGTGGATAAAAATATAAAAAATGGTGATGTCTTGTGCAGCTTATGGTTGCACACAACGTTCTCAAATAGGAATATCATTTCATTTGTAAGTAATGCTGCTTCTATCAACATTTACATGACGGGATAATGAGATTAACCTGCTAGTCACATATATTAGTTATATGATTATTTTGTATGTTTTATTATAGATTTCCAAAGGATAAAGAATGCTTTCAGAAATGGTTGCAAGCCATGAGAAGGAAAGACTGGGCTCCAACAGTAAATACTCGAATCTGCTCAAAACATTTTACTTCAGACTGTTATGAACAAAATGGGTGGAGTAGTCAAAAGAGACTAAAAATGGATGCAGTTCCAAGTATATTTTCATTTCCTGATCATTTGCAGAAAAAAGGGAAAAAAAGACCTGCTCCCCGTGAAAGAAATTCAAGTTTTGAAAACTTTACTGAGTAAGAAAAGAAAACAAAGTTTTTTGTAGCCAAAATATACTGTGTAATTCTGTATTATTTGTTTTCAGACATTCAAATAAAGATGAAGGCCAAGACAATCTGCAAGGTGATAATAATGACAAGCCAAACAAGAGGAAAAGGAGAAAATATTATTTTGGTGACTACAATGATCTATGTGAGGAAACTTTGCCTCCTGCTGTTGTTCAGTGTCTTCAAAAATCCAAGGAAGTTATATCTGACAAAAATAGAAGAATTAAAGTTTTAAAACAAAGAAATCGCCGCTTGTTAAAAAAGATAGAAACACTGGAATCTCTTTTAAAACATCTTCGCAATAAAAATTTAACTACAGAAGAAGCATCTTCAGTTCTTTTGGTACCAATAAGAGTTTAATTTCAATTAAATCTTTTCTCAAATTACTAACTCTTTCAGAATGTGATAATAATAGAATGCATACAATTTCCCAGTAACTAGTAGATAATATATTTAAATGATATAAATATTTAGTACTAATACAAAGTGATCTATTTCTGTATACGTCAATAAAAGTGCTCATAATTAATTTAAAGTCTTTCAGCAATGCATAAGTATCAAAATTAGAAATTAAAATGTGAAAAAGCTTCCCAGTAATTAACAGTTTTCCCAGTAACTAAGAGATTATCTATGCTATAATATATTTAACATAATTGAGTTTATTTTGTTGTTGATAAAAATAATAATTTATTTCAGATCTACTTTTTAATATATTTTGCATTTTAATGAATTTTTTTATTTTATTTTAAAAACATTTTTTAAATTAAAAAAAAATTCCCTGGATTCAAAAAAGATATGGCTAAAAATGCCTAGTCGGGTTTTGCTACACTCCGGTATAGCATATGCATATGACACAGTCGGAATTTGATACGGCCCCAATTTTTTAATTAAAAAAAAAAAAAAAAAAAAAAAAAACTAAGGTTAATATGAATTTCTGAAACCTACCCTAACGGCTACTTTAAATGTACACGATTTCAAAAATTTTTCGAAAAAATCTTGAAAAACTTAATTATTTTATGGATTATTTTTCTTTTCCAATTTTTTCGAAAAACAATATTTCGGCTCGGCTCGGCTCGATCCAAACAAAAAATGAAGCTCGACTCGAACTAAGGCTAGAAGAGGAAAAACTCAGGGAATCGAGTGTTTAACCGGGTTTTTTCGGACTCGAGTCCCGGGTTTTAAAAAATTTTGTGATGCTTATTAAAAAGTCCCATCTCTACTATAAATTAATTTGTATAAAAAATAAATAAAATTCGTAATACTAATAACTATTTAGTTGGCGCGAAAAGTAAATCCAATATCAATTGGAATATTATGTATTATGCACTGAAAATATGACATTTTTTTTATCTATATATATTTTTTATTTCTGTCCAGCTTGTAAAATAAATCAATTAAAAAATAAACAATAACATTTTCCGCAATTTAATGGAAGAAAATTAAAAAAACTGCACAAAAAAAAATAAATAAATATATGAAATTATTTTGTGAGTATATGGAGTATAGTGTTTTTACCCTCGCGTGACGTCATCTCCCCTTAAAACGCTTGCCTCAAATACGGGTATAGGGAAGTCGTGTCTAGAGTATTAAATGGTCTAAGGTCAGACTTTTAAAGATTTCTTCTGCTCTATGCCATAAGAGCAATGTAAGAAACAAACCGAAGCAGAAGAAATGGCTTCAAAATTCTGACATATGACGTCATGCGCGAGTCGGACGAATTTTCTATGCCGATTGAGCACACTATAGTTTTCACTATGCAAACAACGCTGAATGCACTTTGATTTCTGATTCCTGCCTGGTTGTATTGGAATTTTTATTCGTAATTTACTAATCATTTTTTTATAAGCTTCGTGTCAAGCATTAAACATCATGGGAAATAACGCGTCTCTACTTTTAAGGGAAGAGGAAATAGCCCAGATACAGGAAGAAACAGGATGTGAGTCTTTTTTTTTTAAATTATGTAAAACGCTTGAATGAATATTATTTGACACTATTCATTGTCAAATGTTTTTGATTGCATGATTCAATCGTGATTTGAGCAAGGCCACCTAATCATCAAATCTTTAAATCTTTGTTTCGATTTTCAGTTACACCAAAACAGATTGAAAGATTGTACAGTAGATTTACAAGTCTTGATCGAGGGGAGAGTGGAACACTTAGCAGGGAAGATTTTTTAAGGATTCCAGAACTTGCCATTAACCCTCTTGGAGATAGGATTGTTCATGCTTTTTTTGAAGAAGGTTGCAGTGATAGGGTTAATTTCTTACAGTTCATGCAGGTTTTAGCTCGTTTCCGTCCTATAAAGAAGAATAAGGATAATAAACTTAATTCAAGGGAACAGAAATTGAGATGTAAGTATTTTAGATCTTGTTTCAAAATTAATTTAAAAATTGATAATTGCATAATTGGTCCTTTTTTTTTCTTTTAGTTGCATTCAAAATGTATGATCTTGATAATGATGATAAAATATCAAGGGATGAGCTCTTAGCAATCTTACATATGATGGTTGGAGCCAATATAAGGTATGCAATAATGTCAGTTGTATTTTAAATGGCATATTTTAAACTCTTAATTTCTCTTTTCAGTGAAGAACAGCTAACCAGTATTGCAGAAAGAACTATTCTTGAAGCGGATCAAAATAATGACCAAATGATTTCATTTGAGGAATTTTGTCATGCACTTGAACGAACTGATGTTGAACAGAAAATGTCAATTCGATTTTTGAATTAATACATTCCAAAGATTACATTTAGTGCTTTGCTTAATTTAGTCAGCCTGAAAAATGTGATATATTATTTTCTCCACTCTGTCTGTAAAAGTTTGTAAAATAGGCCTATCCTAGTTAGAAAAGCAGTAAATAATCATTTAAATTTTATTTTATTTTCATGATTGTCTTTAAAACAAAAATGCATGAGAGAAATATTTTTATATGATAAAATGATTAATCCTTCCTTATTGTTTTTTTAGGTAAATGTATGAATTGAACTGTACATTTAGTGTATAAATATTGTAATTATTTTTGAAATCTTTATATTTGAAATTATATATATTATTTATTGGACATAAAAAAAATTTTTTTTTTTCACTTGTAAATTCCAGAATTTAAAATGTTTTCAAAATACAAAATAAGCGCGAATCGCACTATGGACGATTTTTTTTTCAAACACCAAAGTCTTATTTTTATATCAGCTAAGCTTTTTTAACTGAGTTGTTTGTACATTTTTTATATGCAACTACCTGTATTCGATTTTTTATTTATGCACGAAAATTCTGAGTAGTAAATACCATGTCACAAAGCGAACTTACAAGAGATTATGACATACGACGGAAGAATAAATTAAATCGTAAACACTTCCGAGATTCGAGGCTTCATGGTAAGATTTTATTATCCTATCAATTCTTAATGTATAGTGATTATTTTAATTTTTTTGTTAATTAAATTAGAGCTCGAGACACAGCTAGAATTTGCAGAATCGCGTTGCGGAACTTTAAAACAACAATTAGATTATATTAAATTGTTGTATGGATGTAACAGCGTGCCTGACTGTGGGAATTTAATTGATGGCCATGAATTTAAGGAAAACGGTCAAGGAGACAGTTTAGAGTTAAAAAGATTAAGCTACGACGATCTTCCAGCTTGGAGTATTCAAAATGCAGCTCACGGAGGTTAGAGCAATTAAAAGTTTACGTTAAAGATAATTCGGTAAAAAAAAAAGGACTAAAACCTTAAAAATTGTGTCATATTTTTCAAGTCAACAAGATCCTTAGTATAGAGGCACTACTTAAGTGTAGTAATTGCGTTATGATGAATACATTTTTCATCGGTGAATCTATGTTTAAGGATAAAAACATGGCTGCTATATAAGGACCTTAGGCTATGATGACACTTGCAAATCTTCATTTTGTGCTTTATTAAAACTAGTTATTAACACTTACCCAATAGTATAGCCACAAAGCTGAATAATATCACTTATGTTCTTAAATAAAGTTAAACTGGAAAACTTTAAAATATAACAAAAAACTATTTAAACACAACTCGTTGCATCCGCTGCCTGTACTTAACAAAACTGTAAACACGCGCAGCGTGAAAGGCATAGCGGCCATCTTTGTTTTGAAAAGGTTATCGTTCTTTAAAGGGCTCCGGAAATTTCTTTTCAGATTTTGCACAGCTGAATTATTTTATTGACTATGCAATAATATAATATTCCCAACTTAATATAAGTTCTGAAAAATTTTTATCTTATGAGTGCGTACTCTATTTTAAAGAGTACATTTACGTAAGCTAAACTCGTTTCCATTGTTTTCGAGTTGGCAACCCTGGGCCGCCGCCAGCGTATACTTCCCATTTTGATTTCTCTATTGAAAATTTCAGGGGGAGAAGGTGTAAAATGTCCCATTCAACAAGTTTCCTCCTTTTCGAATACGAATCGTACCACAAATTCAAGTAACAGGGTTAATTCATCCAAATCAAGCCTTCTTAAAAAAGAACATTCTTTGGAGCAGACGCCATATTGGAAGCCAAAATCTCAATCAAAACTTTCTAAAGTTAAAAAAAAGAAAACTGGCGGTAAACTTAAATCCAAATCAAAATCGAAAAATAGATCATCTCCTAAATGCAGTCAAACAGATCCGGTTGTGACAATTTACAAAAATACAGCGGCCAAAATGGAATCGGAAACGGGGTTAGAAGTAACTGAAAAACAGCCTAAAAGTACCTCAAAAACCTTAATGAAAAAACCTAAAAAAAGTTCAGATAACGATATCAAACTTGAATCCATTCCAAGCAACGTTAAATTCTTAAACTTATTTAATGTGAAAGTAAAAAGTAAAACGATCTTAATGAAAGAAGAAGGGGTTCAAACGGAGAAGGCCGAAGAGTTGCCTCAAAATGCTGATGCAAAGGTTACATCTACGGAAGAAATAATTCAAAATCACGCCGAATACGAATCCGAAAAAAATTATTCTCAGCCCACGATTGCTTCGAAATCGAAACAAGTCGACAGGAGCATGTGGGCAAATTTAAACGTGAAAAGCATTCCATTCGTGGCAGCGACATCAACGGCGCCAAGTCATAACATCGGAGTCAATATCCAGCAAGTTCTGTCGATTATCAAAAAAAGGCAGCCCGCTAATGAAAAAAATCCAAACACGGCCAGCCAAAATTCGATATGCGAGCTGCTAAATAACAAAAAATCAGGACAGAAATTTAATTCAAACGAAGAGATTTCGATGTCGCAAGAAAAAGATTCCAAAAAAAATACTGAAGTTGTAAAATCCAGTATGTCCTTTTGGCAAAGTGGATCGGACAAGGGCAAAAATAACGAAGACATAACCGACAGAGTCCGGCAATTAAAAAAGGTTTTAGTTTATTACATGAAGATTTTTCAAATTTAAGTCAGTAAGTTCTTTTTCTTTTTTTAAGCAGGGCTAAGAAATTGAAAAAAAAAAAAAAGAAATTGGAAGTACATAATAAATTTATTTCCAGAAAATATAAAAAACTTCAAAAAAAATTAACGAAAAGAAATATTGATAAAAATGACGCTAAAAAGGAACTGGTGGAAATAGAAAAGTGTTTGGAAAGGAAAGAGGAGGAAATCATTGTGATCATCGGATTATACAAAGAGGTAAAAAAAATTGAAGATTGGAAGCGAGCACAGGTAAATTTGTTTTTTTTTTCTTTTGGTTTCAGGTCCTGACTTTAAAAGACGAGTTAAAACGATTTCAAGAAAAATACGATTTTATATCCTGTGGGAAAAATTTATCAGGAGACGGCGTAGTGTATAGCAATAGTGCTCACTGTCAGATGAGTACATTGCTACGGAAAATTCAGAATTTCCAAGAGAAATTGAAACAATACTAACTTTTTTTTCCCTTTAATTAAAATAAATCATGACTGAATGGCAAATTTTTGAAAAAAAAAAAAAGCATATTTCTTATTTAATTTGAAAGAAAAAACCGTCTTATGAATTAAAAGTGCTTTTAATACGTTTTAAAACAAAAAAACCACAACATTTATTATTATTATTTCTTATTCTTATTTTTTAATTTTTTTTAAACTTTTTTTCTGATTTTTCTTTACAAGAACCCTCATTATATATATATATATATATTTTGTTTATAGATCAATTAACTTACAATTTTTTTTTTGCACTGTCCTCATAACATTAATTTAAACAATGAAGTCTCGAACATGAGACATTATTTCCTTCATACCTAAATTTGGTTTGGCGTAAAAATAAACAAATATGTATGGTGAAGTGTGGTTTATCCACTACAAAAAATTGATTTCACTTTCAAACAATTTTAGATCCGTAGCCAGGCCTAGAGACTAGAAACTTCAAAATTCCCTAAGGGGGCTTCAAATGACCCAGTGCTTCCTTTACCACTCCATTAAAATTTTTTTTTGGCCTTGCAAATCAAAAATTTTAAGAAACGCCTTCTTAGGAACTAAAACTAGCCCTGAAATGACTCTTCGCACTACGAATTATATTTAAAATATATCACCCAAAAAATTGGTGGATCAAATCTTTTTTAGGCTTTCATTTGCCTACTCCCCCCGGCTGCTGACCCGTGTTTTACACTTTTACGCCAGCCTATGAAAAAAAAAGAGATACACAGCTGCTTCTATTTTTTTTTTTTTTTTTTTATAAATTACCAACGAATAAAATTATTCACACACGTTCATTTACAGAAGTCCCAGAAAAGAGAAAAGAAAAAAAAACTCTATTTACAAAATAACTTTTTAAAATCTAAGCACTTTCAACACATAAAAGAATCGTGGACTTATACCCCAATATAAGTCGTATATTTATACCCCGAACGGAAAAAAAAAAATTAAATAAACACAAGTGAAGGCTTAATTATTTATCAGTCTTGACCAGAGGCACAAGTGATGTTATACAATATTAACTTTACTAGGACGATCTTACCGGTTTTTGGCCTTTGACTACGATTGGTTTATTCCTAATTGATCCTTTTTTGCGTTTGTTATTCTGGAAAAAAAATGAAAGAAAATAAATCAATTTCAATAACGAAAATAAGTCTTAGCAAAAATGATCAAGAAACTGCGCAACGCTGGATGCATTTAGAAAGCTTAAACGAAGTCTGATACTCAAATCTTGGAGAGTGGAGACCAAGTCCAATAAGCAAAGAAATGTTATTGTTAATAAAATAATATTTTGAAACAAGAAACGATAAAAATATTTTAAAAATGTTGACAAAGATTTTAATAGTATTTCTATTTTTTTTTTCTTCAAAAATTATTTGCATAATATTTTTAAAACATTGAAAAATACTTTGTAAACGTTTTATAAATATTTTGTAAACGTTTTACAAATATTTTGTACACGTTTTATAAATATTTTTTTAACGTTTTATAAATATTTTGTAAACGTTTTATAGGCTAAATACTTTGTAAACGTTTTATAAATACTTTGTAAACGTTTTGCAAATATTTTGTACACGTTTTATAAATATTTTGTAAACTTTTTATAAATAATTTGTAAATGTTTTATAATTATTTTGCAAACGTTTTATAAATATTTTGTACACGTGTTATAAATATTTTGTAACATAAACGTTTTATAAATATTTTTCAAATGTTTTATTAATGCCGCTTCTCCATTATGGCTCAAAATTAATTTTCTAGAATTAATTTTCAAAATTTCCGGAAGTACTGTGCTTTTGTTATTCTATGGATTTCTAACCCTAGATTTAAAAATGGAGTCGGCCATTTTTATTACATTGCATATTTTGTATTTTTAATCCATGGTCGAAAATTCATAGAATAACTAAAGCACAGTACTTCCGGAAATTTTGAAAATTAATTCTAGAAAATTAATTTTGAGCCATAATGGAGAAGCAGCATTCTTTATTTTGTTGGATTCTTAGAATTTTATAGAATATTAATATTTTGTTAATATTTTATAAATGTTAATTTTTTGTAAATTATTTTATAAATATTAATTTTTTGTAAATTATTTTATAAATATTAATTTTTTGTAACTATTTTGTAAATATTAATATTTTTTTGCTTATTGGGAAGTGACTGGCGAATAGAGTTGGCGACTCTCTTCCTTTAAGCTCTCTATTCAAATCCGAAAATTTTGACCAACCAAAAGCTTTCACACATGACTAAGAAACCTCTTATTGGTCTAATTTTTCCGATAATCTCAACCCCAGCGTCTCGCAGTACAATGAATCGCCTTCATTATTTTTTTAGTTAACAAAAAACATTAAGGATCCTCCGGATTTAACGGCATGGGTGCATTTTTTTTTTTTTTTTAAATTAACGAACAAAAAGGGATCATAAAAGCACAAAAAAAAAGGATTCAACGAAGTGGTTTGAAATTATACATCTCACTCAATATTTTTCGAATGAGGCAAAAAGAAAAAAAAAAAGAAATCAAGCATGGAGACAACAATGACGTAACTACCAATTAAGAGAAAAAATTTATTTCAATTAGCTTACGCCCAATTCGTTGTAATTTTTTCATTTGATGTTACGACTATATGCCTTGCTTTGGCTAAAATAAAAATAAAAAAAATTCAACCCCAATTGTAAAAAGAATTAAAACTTAACAGCCGGAAAAAAACTTTTTGTTTCGAGATTTTCGGTTGAAAAAAAAAAAAAAAAAATGTTCCGACAAAAAAAGATAATTACCTTTTTGGAAATGAACATTCTGCTTCGCTTGATTTTCCTTCCTGAAACTGGAATTCTAGGCCTATTAAATTCGTCTGGTTTCTTTACTCTGCAAAAAAATAGGAGAAAAAAAAAATTAATTTTAACATTTCATTTTCCGCTTCTGCAACTCTTTCTGGCACGTCCTTAATGTTAACAAACCAAAGTTAATGGGTTAGTTTCGGTTGATTTATTGCCAAAGCATTCAACGCTCCTGGTGGACGATTTTTGAAGCTGCCGACTTCAATAACAATTAAAACTTTACAATTTTTCCGCAAGAAAGCCCAAAAGCTAATTTCTCAACTACGAAATTCTAAAGAGAATTAATATGGCATCAGTAGCGCTCTCTTGCGGAAAAACTGAGAAGTTAAGCCGGAGGTTTTATCTTCGTAACGATTATTTAAATTAAAAAAAAAAAATTACCTATAAACCCTAACAAGCCAATGCTCTGTTGTATAAGCTTCTTCTAAATAAGTCAATTCAAAATTTTTATTTCCTATGACTGCGTTTCTGGTTCGATCAAACCCTGCAGGACTTCTGTAATCCATTTTCAACTCCCCGAAACGGTAGTAACTTAGTTTGTACATTAGGGAATTTAAAAGTGTTGGCGTTCCTTCGGAGTCGACACGGAATTCTCCTCTTTCGGTAAAATAATCTCCTTCCTGAAAAAAAATAAAAAAATAAAAAAATAAATAAATTTTTAAAAAAATAATAAAAATAATAATAATTATTATTATTACTACATTAGGCTTCTATTCTCTAATACACCAAATTTTCCTGGGAAATAAATTCTTGGAAAAAATTCCTAGGATTAATTTTTAAGCAAATCCAAAAATAATTTCAGTCTGGTAAAAAAAAAAAAAAAAAAAAAAAAAATTAATTTACCTATTGAGCTTTGACTGTCTAAAAAAATTTTCTTCAAAAAATTTTCACTTTTCAAATTAATTTTGAATTGCAAAAAAATCGCCTTGACCTTTCCTGATTTCTTCAATTTGAAAAACAAACCAAAAATTTTTCTCGGTTTGTCAAATATTTAAATAATTACCCTGATATCTTTCGGATGTTCCCCTTCCGCAATCCGAACCATCCACAAAAATTTATTTATGTCATCCCCCGAGTACCCGATGACGCCGCCGAAAATGACCAAAACGTAATCCACATCGAGTGACGTCATTATTTTATAAGCCTCGCTTTCGTTTGAAGACATGGCTTTCCCGACCAAAGCAATGTGACTGTTGTTCCAAGTGTTATTATCCACTAGGGTTGTTCTGTTAGCCATCCCAGCTATTTGGTAACCGTAATCCCACCAGCTCATCACCCTCGCATCGCTGGCGGTGTTTTGCGAAATCCAAAAATAAGCTTCCCGGAAATCATCTAAAATTTGCCTGGAACTAAAAAGAAATTTTTTATAAAAAAAATTAGCTCCGTTTATTCAACATTTTTTTTTTCAGCATTGCTTACCCATCTTGGCCATAAGAAGCAAGCACTATACTAGGACTGGAATAAGCATTGCTGGTAACCCATGTGCAGTGAACTGCAAACATCATCAACATCATTAAAACGCCAACAATAATAACGCTCCTAATATTGATTCCGAGGCCATCCGATTCTTTTTGTTGTTCGTGTTTAATTTTCCTGATTTTACCAGCCTAAAACAAAAAAAAAAAAAAAAAAAAAATATTGAAGTGAAAAAAATTGCTATAATCGCAGATTTTTTTTCTTTGAAGGACTACACACCTTATCGTACATGTTTTTACTGCTCTTCTCATTAGAGCCATCATCACTATCACTATCTTGGGCTACAGCCACTTCCTCCTCCTTCAAGTAGAGATCAAATAAAATGGAGAACGCGATTCCGCTAAGCATACACACAACAGGAGTTAAAGTAAGAATTAACCTGACCATGACACCAGCGAAATAGACGGCACTTAATGAATACAAAATCACTGAAACAAAAATTTTTTAAAAAATTAATAGCCTCAATTTCTTGAATTCGTTTTGTTTTTTAGAAAAACATACCAAACACTCTCTCATCATTAACATTTTTAATGCAGTACCACAATCCAACTGGAAACGTTGCAACTAAAATATGAAAATCAAAAAAGAAAGAAAACCAAGTTGTGGGTTGATGTTCCGAAACTGAAGCAATAATGGGAATGTGAATTTTCGCATAGCCGGTATCCCAGAGGGAGTAGAACCTTCCGCTCCAAGGAGCGATCACTCCCAAGTAAGTCAACAGCACGACTGTTAGAAAAACAGTCACAGCTGATATTGTTCCGGCTAATATGAATATGTACTTAAAATCAGATTTGCTTAAAATGGATTGAATATGCTTTAATGCGGCAACTGCAATCAGTAGAGCAAACACTCCTGAAATTAAAAAAACCAAAAGAATAATGTTAAATTTGATTACATTTGAAAAAAAAAAAAAAAAAAAAAAAACCATTAAAAAAATTTTATTACCTGAAGCCGCCATATGTTCACTTGTACGAATTGGCTGAAATCCAACAAATGGAATCTGCATGCTGAGAAGGAGACCCAATACATAAAATGTTGTGTATGAAGTGAACAGACGACTTGAATATCGTCCCATTATTAAGAGAACAAAAACATGAAGAGGTATGAGATTGATTATAAAAACGTAGCCTCCCCATGCTGAGACCTAAAAGATTCAAAATAAATCATTTTAGGGTATCCAAGCAAATTTTTAATTCTTGACAAACTCAAGTACAAGCTAAAGACGTTAAATTAATTATATTATACATACCATGTAAAAATATGATAATGCAGTCATACAGGACCAATATATTGATCCAGTCTTAACTGATTTAACCCATAAGAAATAAGTAAACTGTAGAGCAAATATGGCAATTCCTTCATTATCATAACTCCCTGCAACTGAACGACTTATATACCCAGGTACTATAGCTATAAAACAGGCTGCAAATAAACCAGCCCCTGGTGACCACAATTCTTTGGTAAGAAAGTAAGTAGATATTGCTGTTAGCCCACTGAAAATAAAAGAAATTAAAAAATTAAAATCGAACATTTCTTGATAACGTTCTTTTTTTTTTTTTTTTTTTACTTACCTGAAAACTGGAGCTAAAAACACGCAAATATCTCTAATATGAACTGGAATGTTTAAAGAATGTAACACGTAATGTATACTGCCTGATGTGATCATGAGACCAGGATAAACAGTTCCTCCAACTATTCTTCCTAAAGGGTACCATGCTCTCTCATCAAACCAATTTAAAAAATTATAAAATCCATGTTTTACCATATAAGCTGTCGACCGGTAATTAAACCTAAAACGAGATTCAAAAAGCGGTTTAAAAGCCGATAATTAGTTACAGGGATATACATATGATTTCTGTTTACTTTAAACGAGATAAAAATCTTTTATTTTGCTAATTTAATTAAGGGCGTCGATAATACCGGTATTGTGCCGAAAATCAACAACTTACCAAGGATCAAACTCGTGAATAATACTTTCAAAACGGATCACAGCAAACAGCCTCGAAGAAAAGCCGGCGAGCCATGCCAAAAGTAATACGGTAAATGTGATAAGACTTTTCCATCCTGACGGGTTTACCAAAGAATTTTTCTCTAGTCTTTTTTCTACCATTTTTCACGGAAAGCCAGAATTGGACACGTCTTTTATTTTGCATGTGCAGACTATAAATTTTGTCGCGAGGCGTTGACTGCCTATAGAGACCTTAGTAAATCAGACATGCGACAGTAAAAATTATATTCGACGCCATGCTCGGTGCTTCTCATTTAAAATGACCCTGAAGGAACGAAAATGGCGTCCAATTTAAAAGTATATGTCGTAGCGGCTTTTTAGAGTCCACGTCAATCGAAGTGGCCGAAAAATCGTCAAATCGACCTTCGTGTCAGGAGAAAAGGCGACAATTTACGAACACGTGTGTTTCTTGTTTACGGAGAAAGTTTTTTTCTTTTCATTCATTCGGTTAAATACTTTAACCTAGACCTATATTTCTTCCAGTCAGGATTCTTCTTCTCATAGATGCGGACTTCAAAATTTAGAAAATGGTTTTACGGTGTGTGAGTAAAGTTTTTCGAACGTCATACAGACAAATATCAAATTTATCTCGTCCAGTTATTGCACCTTTACAAGAGGCTGCTTTAGAAGAGAAATGCATCGTAGTCGACGAAAATGATAACGCTATCGGACAAGCTACGAAGCGTGACTGTCATCGAGTGCAGAAGGATGGCAGTTTAATGTTGCACAGAGCCTTCAGCGTTTTTTTGTTTAATTCAAAAGGTGACATTTTGCTGCAGGAACGCTCACCTACTAAGATCACTTTTCCTGGACATATCACAAATGCATGTTGCAGTCATCCATTATTTGAAATTGATCATGAAAGAAATGAAACTAATGCATTGGGAGTAAAGCTTGCTGCTAAAAGGAGATTAAATTATGAATTAGGAGTGCCAATTGATCAGACTGAAATTGATGATTTTCATTATCTGACAAGAATTCATTATCAAGCAACTGATGATAATATTTGGGGGGAGCATGAAATTGATTACATTTTATTTTTGAAAAAAGATGTGGATATCATTCCAAACACAGATGAAGTGAATGATGTTAAATTTGTGAGTCAGAAAGATTTTGATAAGTTCATTAAAAATTTGAAAGGACCCATCACACCTTGGTTCAGGTTAATTGTGAAAAATTGTCTGCATGAATGGTGGAAAAATTTAGATAATTTAGAAAAATTTAAAGATCATTTGAATATTCAAAGGTTTTAAAACAAATACCTCATTGAAATGATGTTCTCATTAGGCCATTGTTTTTTTTAAAAATTGCCATATTAACACTGCTTATTGAAAATTTGTGTTTTTTTTTTTTTTTTTTTTTTTTCAAACCAAAAAGGTGTTTGATATTTTTTCATAAAACCAAAGTTAAAAAATAAAAGTCATTAAGTTAAAAAGTATTTATCAGTGGCGGAACATAAATGAATTTTCTCATGTAATGTTAATTGTAAATAGCTTATTTTTATTACAATGAATCTTATTTTTAAAAAAAACTTTGCAATAGATGTAATCCTTTAAAAATAAATATTTTTATTTTGGCATTGACCTAGATGGCATTTCCATAATTAATTATTCTTTTTAAAAACTGCCAAAGATACCTTGCATATTGTATTCCTCTATATTGTTATTTTTAAAGTTTAATATTATTTGTTATTATTCATTTTGGGTGAAGGTTATTTTATTTTTTTAAAATAAAGAGCAATGAAAAACATTTTTTGTTTTTTTTTTTTAATTTTTCCTTTGATCCTTTTAAATTATTTACTGACTTTATTTATAACGTCCAAGGAGCATCAGGTACATAAGCTCTTTCTTTTAATATTGGTTTTGGCATTGATTCTAATATTGCTCTAACTTCTTCCGATACTGGCTGACAAATTTTGTCATTATCCATATCGGTATGGTAAAGATATCTAAAATTGCTGCAATTTTCAGTTCTATCCCAATGATATATTCTACATCGCACCCAAACTGTTTCTTTTTGATTAATCTGAAAATGGAAAACAAGTTTAATATCCAGTATTTAAAGCAACTTTTCTTTTTTTAAACTTACCTTTATTTTAACTGGGAATTCTTTCTTTTCAAGATTTGGGTCAGGTCCACTTATTTTAGTAACTAATTCAATTGCTTCATCTGAAACTACAATTCCTTCTCTTCTCATAGCTACTCTAATATGCCAAGGTTCTATGGTCCAGCTGTTCTTGTCACTCATTAAAACATGAACTAACTGCGTTGATAACCAACGAAGACACTAAAATAATTCATAAATATTAATCTAAGATACTAAATGCTTATAAAAAAAATATTACACACCTCTGAAACATATTTCGAGCTGTAAGCCTGTTCTACATTTTTGAATGCATATCTTGTCCTGTTTTCCTCAGTGGCATAAACAGCCAGTCCCGGTAGTAATAATTTTTCATAAGCTTCCGTTGGATTAACACTAATAACATCACCTTCCCCTCCTATTCCTTCTACATATTTTAATAAAATTAAATCTAGCGGCTTCTTTTCCTCCGCGCTTTCACATTGAACCTCTTTGAAAACAAAATCACGATTTTTCCATTTCATAGGCATAACTTGAGTTGTTTTTGGTATTTTATTTAATGGATAAAATCTTTCTAGTTTGTGAGTTGCCTGGAAAACAAAAGAGGTTATGTTATTGTTTTTCTTGTTCTCTGATCCTTGTTCTGCGAATGCGATTAAATTAAGATCATTACTCTAACTGATTGCTGCACATTTTTCGGCTTGATCGGCAGCAGGGGCTTAGCGACGAATCTTAAACTTTTTAACATTTTTAAAACAGGAGAATTTTAAAAATTATATGAAACAAACGAAAAATTCAACATGGAGCCGGAGCCATAAGTGAAACATAAAATAGTTCCGTTTTTAGCCGCTTGTTTCGCTACTTGTTACATATATCAACCAATCAGGTATTTGAATACAATAAACAGCTTGTTTACATCTTCTGTGCCGCTATTATTATGGATATAAGAAATTACATTTTAAATTTAAATACCCCAATTGTGATTCGAAATGGGTTGAGAACCTGGAAACTAATAAATTATTCAGAAAAAGATTGGTGTGATGCATTTAAAGGTCAAAAGCTTACTTTTCGTAAAGGCTACAAAGTTTATAAAAATGTAAAGTGATGAGGTTATGATTTAATTTTTTTTTTAATTTAATGTCTTATGTATCAATCATTTTCACAGGATCCTTACTGGGAGCAGCTTTGTCAGAAAGAAAATACAACCTTAGACGATTTTTTTAGCATTTCAAAGGAGGAAACTGATTATTGGCTGTATTATGATTATAAATATTTAAAAAACGTCTTTGAAATAGATGGCACCGTTTTAAAAGTAGGTAGGTTTTTAAAGAACCCTTCACAAAATAATAGAAATTTGGCCATCAGATAAATTTCCATTTGTTTTTTTTTTTTTTTAAATGTAAACTTTTATCTGACAACCAAATTCCTATTATTTTGTGTGGGGTTTTTTTCAGAAATCGAGATCAGTTGAAAATATTGTTGTTTAGGAAATTAAATGGGCTAGTTTGGGCTTTGATGATTTGTTAGGAAAAGACTCTACAATATGGATCGGGAATAAAGGAGCTCATACACCATGTCATATGGATACTTATGGGTTTAATTTAATTGCTCAGTTGTATGGAAGGTATAAAAATGATCTTAAGTTTATGTATTTTACTCTCCATAAATTTTTCTAATCTTATTTTTCAAAATAATTTGTTACAGGAAACTTTGGATATTATTTCCTCCGGAAGAAACACAGTCATTAAATCCAACAAGAATTCCTTATGAAGAATCAAGTATTTACAGCAATTACAACTTTTATACTCCAAATCAGGATTTTTTAAGTAAAAAAGGTAAAATGATAGATGTGAAATTTTTTTAATCAAGAGTGAAAACTAATTTTGATTTTTTTTTCAGATATTAAAGCCTTTAAAATAATATTGAATCCAGGAGAAGTGCTTTATGTTCCTAGACACTGGTGGCATTACGTCGAAAATTTAGAAACTTCCGTAAGCATCAACATTTGGGTACCTGTTGAGGAAGATCACGAAAGCCGACTGGAAGAATTATTAGTCAGGAATTATATTTTGAACTTATGTCAAGAGTTAACTAAAGAAGAAGCCGTTCAACTTTTAAATCCCAACGAATACGATTTATTAAATGAAAGTTTCGATCACGAAACATTATCGTTCTTTATTGAAAATTGTAAAAAGTATCGAAAACGGGAGAAACCGGAAAAAGATATACAGAAATTAAAACCGGAAGGGGTGTTTGAAATCGATAGTTTTACACTGGAAGAAATAAAAAATTATGTAGAAGAGAGGCAGAAATTAGTAAAGGAACCGGAGACAGAAACATTGTCGGAAAAACTTAAGTTGATAAAAAACTTGATCAATTCATATTGTCATCCAACAAATGTTACACTGATAAAAGAAACACTATTAAAACATTAATTAATTATTAATAAATTATTTATTTTTTTTTAGGTACTAATTTCACATTGTACTGTACATTACAAAAAAAAGTTTAAAGCTTCACAACATTCTGGAAATAAATTTAAAAAAAAAAAAAAAAGAATTATCTATGAAACGCGTTTTTGCTACAGGAACTTCAAAACAAAAATGTCTGAAAAATTTTCAAATATATACAAATACAATTCTAGTATGTACAAATGTATAAAATACGATTTAAGTACCTAAATACCAAAAATCGTAGACACGCAATCGTGTAAAAAAACATCTACATTGTTTTTTATGCTAAAAACCCAATTTTTTAAACTCGTGAATCAACACAGATTTTTTTTTATGCCCTATATGAGTGATTTAAACTGCATTCTACTTATCTAATATCACATAATTTTGTTTTAAAAATTGTCTTGTTGAATTTGTAACAAAGGGGTAGCAAGATTACCGAGAGATAATGACTGATAAGAAATCCATATGGCATAAGATTTGATCGTTTTTCCTATCTAAAGTTTCTTCTTCTTTCAGGAAAGATAACGAGGTTTTCTTTAACGTATCCCCGAAATTGTCTGGTAAAAACGAGTTAAAATTTACCTGTAAAAAAAAAAATGTACGGTTAAACATTTAGCATCTTTGCAAAAAAAATTAATGACTTACGACGCCGTCACTCTTTTCCGTGGCTTGTAACGGATCGTAAAAACATTTATCAAGATGTTGCCTAAAGAAAACTATTCCCGCGGAAGGATTTTTCTCTTCGTCCATCGTCCTCATGGAAACCAAATGAACATCCGATCCCAATTCGTCTTGAACGGGAGAGTAAGACAATTGAAGACCACAAGGCGTTTCGGGTTTCCATATCATTTTTATAAAAGGGTGAAGTAAACTCTGAGATGCTAAATGAGCGTTCATCGACAGCAAAGGCTGGGGGCTCTAAACAAACACAAAAAAAAAAGATTTTAGGGATTTTTTTTTTTTTTCTCAAACAAAAAACAACCCATTTTTTAAACGAATAAGCAATTTTTTGCAAACTGAATTAATTAGGATAGATTTTTTTGAAAAAAATGACCGACGTTTTCCGAACAAAAATTGACTAATTTTTTGGGAACCTGGCAAGACCCTTTACCTTTCAAAACTCCAATTGGGGTTTTAAAAAGTAGTGTTCTGGTAAGCCAATTTTTAGTCGATTGAAATTGCTTAATGAATTTTAGTCAGTGCAAATTGATTGACCAATTTTTAGTCGATTAAAATGAACTGATTATTTTTATTTTTCGTCAATTCAAATTAGTTGACTAATCTTTAGTTGATTTAAAGTAATTAAAGCATTTTTAGTCAATTAAAATTAGCTGACTAATATTTTGCCGGCTAGAAAATTATCTAAAATGAATTGTCAAATTTTTTAGTCAGTTGAAATTGACTGACCAATTTTTAGTTGATTTAAAGTAATTAAAAAATTTTTAGTCGATTAAAATTAACTGACTAAAATTTTGTCGGTTAAAAAATTGTCTAAAATTAACGGTCTAATTTTTAGTTAGTTGAAATTGACTGACCAATTTTTAGTTTGCTTCAATTTATTTACGTTAGTCGATTAAAGGTAACCGAATATTTTTCGTAGATTAATTTTTATTTGATTAAAAGTAATTAAAAAATTTTTAGTCGATTAAAATGAATGACTAATTTTTCGTCACTTAAAAAATTGTCTAAAATTAATTGTCTAATTTTTAGTCAGACGACTAATTGTCAAATTCGAAATTGACTGACCAATTTTTAGGTAGACGATTAAAATTAACTGAATATTTTTCGTCGATTTAAATCAGTTGAATAATTTTTAGTTGATCTAAAGTAATTAAAGAATTTTTAGTCGATTAAAATTAACTGAATTTTTTTTGTCGATTTAAATTAGCTGACTAATTTTTAGCTGATTTAAAGTAAGTAAAAAATTTTTCGTCAATTAAAATTAACTGCCGGTTAAAAAATTGTCTAAAATTAATCGTCTAATTTTTAGTCATTAAAAAATAAAAATTGATCAAATTTTTATTAACGACTCAAATAACCAAACCTAGAGTGACCGAGCTCTTTCCACACGAAATCATTAAATATCCATTTTCGGTCGAATAAAGCCTTGGCCAACTGAAAGCGAAGAATTAGAAGCATTGTTATTACCTTGCAGTCGGATTTTTGTTCGACTAAAAGTCTAAAAGTGGTGGGGGTAGGTCTGTTATCCAAAACCCCTTGTCCTAATCCTCTATTATCATCCTGCGTTAGCCTCCTGTCTTGCAGAATTTCAATATGGCCTTGTTTGAGGGACGAAACTCCTAAAGGTTGAGCCGTTAATATTGTTAATCTGGTATTGGAATCTTCTATGTAAGCAGCAGCAGGCATCGGGTAAAAATTTCCTTGCAAAGGTAATTTGGCAAATCGTTTCCTTTTAATCATCTAAAAAAAATATTTCATAATCAATAAATTCCTTTTTTGAAAATTAAAACAAAGCTCGTCCACCAGGAGCGCTAGTGAATTTTATTCTTTGACAAAATTTTCGTTGTTCAAAAATACAATTAAGGCTAAGGCATGGGGCGATTGTTATAGCGGAAAATATTCACTAACGCGATCCTCGTTTCCCATTTAAAATAAATTTTTTTTTCATCACTTACATTAAGACCATTGAGATCAGTATAAAATTCATCCCCGTTTGCAATATGACTAGTTATCCTCATGGCAAGTTCATAATTATTTTCATTTTTAATGTCCACGACATTCACGATTTCCAGGCCCAGGCTATCAACGCTAGGAGTATTGTACAGAGTGACAATATGTTTCACGTTCGGAAGGGAAACCTCAACTCTAGAATAAATGGGCCCCTCATAAATTTTGATCAGGGGAGAGTCCACCCTGACGATGTCAGCTTCCCCCTCAGGAAGAAACAAATACGCTCCGCTAGTTTCTTTATTTCGTCGAGCCAAATATCTGTCAAAAAAGAAAAAAAAAAAAAAAACAATGATGAATGAGGAATCATTTCTATGTTGGAGGCGTTCCAGATCATTTTTTCCTAACCCGTTTTTCCTAAAAAAATAAATTCCTAATCCATTTTTTCTAAAAATTTTGGTTCCTAAAATTTTCCTAACCATTTTTTTCCTAATATTAAATTTTTCTAAGATGTTTTGATTTTTAAAATAAAATTTCCTAAAATTAATATTTTTCCTAATTTTTTAAATCCTTCTAAAAGGATAAAAAAAAATTTATTTTAGGAATCAAAAAATTTTAGAAAAATTAAAAATTAGAAAAGAAAAAAATAGTTAGGAAAACAATTTTAGGAACCTAAATTTGTTAAAAAAAATTGATTAGGAATTCATTTATTTATTTATTTATTTACTTTTTTTTAAGGAAAAATGGATTTAAAAAAATGGTAGGAAATCGTTGGAGGAATCATCCATTCATTCATTCAATCAATCACTCATCAAACATTCATCATTATTCAGCTTGGGCCATTACCTCACAAAATCCAAATGTATAGGAGTTGTAACGGACGTCGTTTTCGATATTACAGATTTAAGAAGTCCGATTTCGCTCAAAACAAATTTAAACTCCCTATTTTCAATGGCGAATTCTCTCCCATCTGATATTTCTATGTCTTCAAATCCGGTGGATTTTTTAACAGTGCCGAAAGCGTTGAAGACTTTTACTTTCGAAAGTGTATTTTTCCTAAAAAAGAAAAAAGTGATTAAAGCACAAAAAAAATTGAAGAGAAGCTTATTACACAATGAAGTGAATAAAAGTCATAAAAGTTTCAAAAACCCGAGGGACCACCATGGAAGTAGATTTCCGCGTCAGGAAAAATTTCGATAAAAATTTTCAGGCTACCACTCAGGAAATAATATTCACTATCGCCCCTGGTGGACGATTTTGTTTTAATTTACGAAAAGGAATTAATTAATTAATTAATTAATTACCAAATTTTTTTTTCAACAAAAAGGTCGATTTTGACATAACATTTGGAATTTCAGTTTTCAAAATTGCTAAATTCAAATAAGACTAAAAGAAAAAAAAAAAAAAATTAACTCAGAAATCCGTGACCTTGAAAAACAAATTCTTGACAATTTTTGGAAACTACTAGAGTAAGAGTAAGAGAAATCGCCTTAACTGCCTTTCCGGAAATGAATGCCAGTTTACATAAGCTAAAAATATTGCATAAGGTCCAATTCGTACCCGATCATTTTTCCTAAAAAAATAAATTCCTAATCCATTTTTCCTAAAAATTTTGGTTCCTAAAATTTTCCTAACCATTTTTTTCCTAATATTAATTTTTCTAAGATGTTTTGATTTTTAAAATAAAATTTCCTAAAATTAATATTTTTCCTAATTTTTTAAATCCTTTTAAAGGGATTAAAAAAAATTTATTTTAGGAATCAAAAAATTTTAGAAAAATTAAAAATTAGAAAAGAAAAAAATAGTTAGGAAAACAATTTTAGGAACCTAAATTTTTAGAAAAAATGGATTAGGAATTCATTTAGGCCTATTTATTTATTTATTTACTTTTTTTTTAAGGAAAAACGGATTTAAAAAAATGGTAGGAAATCGGTGGAGGAACCATTCATTCAATCAATCAATCACTCATCAATCATACATCATTATTCAGCTTGGACCATTACCTCACAAAATCCAAATGTATAGGAGTTGTAACGGACGTCGTTTTCGATATTACAGATTTAAGAAGTCCGATTTCGCTCAAAACAAATTTAAACTCCCGATTTTCAATGGCGAATTCTCTCCCATCTGATATTTCTATGTCTTCAAATCCGGTGGACTTTTTAACAGTGCCGAAAGCGTTGAAGACTTTTACTTTCGAAAGTGTATTTTTCCTAAAAAAGAAAAAAGTGATTAAAGCACAAAAAAAAATTGAAGAGAAGCTTATTACACAATGAAGTGAATCAAAGTCCTAAAAGTTTCAAAAACCTGAGGGACCACCATGGAAGTAGATTTCCGCGTCAGCAAAAATTTCGATAAAAATTTTCAGGCTACCACTCAGGAAATAATATTCACAAGCATCCCTGGTGGACGACTTTTGTTTTAATTTACGAAAAGGAATTAATTAATTAATTAATTACCAAATTTTTTTTTCAACAAAAAGGTCGATATTTTTGTATTTTTGACATAAAATTTGGAACTTCAGTTTTCAAGGTTGCTAAATTCAAATAAGACTTAAAAAAAAAAATTAACTCAGAAATCCGTGACCTTGAAAAACAAATTCTTGACAATTTTTGGAAACTACTAGAGTAAGAGTAAGAGAAATCGCCTTAACTGCCTTTCCGGAATTGAATGCCAGTTTACATAAGCTAAAAATATTGCATAAGGTCCAATTCGTACCCGATCATTTTTCCTAAAAAAATAAATTCCTAATCCATTTTTCCTAAAAATTTTGGTTCCTAAATTTTTTTTCTTAATTTTTTAATTCTCCCAAAATTTTTTGATTCCTAATATAAAATTTCCCAAAATGAATATTTTTCCCATCCCCAATGGGATTTTAGGAAATTTAATTTTAGGGATTTTTATTATTTTAGGAATCAAAAAATTTCAGAAAAACTATTAAAAAAAGTTGGAAAACAATTTTAGGAACAAAAAGTTTTAGAAAAAATGGATTAGGAATTTTATTTTTTTTTTTTAATACATAGGAATTAATTTTTTTAGGGAAACTGGATTAGAAATTTTTTTATTTTATTAAAAAATGGATTAGGAATTTTTTTTTTAAATGGATTAGAATTTTTTTTTTTTTTAATGGATTAGGAATTTATTTTTTTTAGGAAAATTGGAATAAGAAAAATGGTAGGGAATCGACTCAATTCGAACACACTGTTAAGGCGATCTAGCTTGCCCGAGTAGAGTAGACCGAAAATTTCGTAATCGACTATGTCCTGATCCACCTTAAAAAATTTTTTTTTTGCTAACGAATTAAAGGAACTCACAAAATTTCATCAGCTGCAGTCCTAGAAATAACCGTGTAAGAAGTCAGTCCCAACGCCGGTACTTCGACCACGAAAAATATTTCGAATCGAGACTCGTCCATTACGGAACCTTGTGAAAAAACCGGGCTAGCTTGGCAAGGGACTTCATTTCCAGACGAATCCATTATCTGGAAAAAAAAAATCCATTAAAAAACTTTCCCGCTTATTTTTACCGAAAAATAGCTTTCCCGAAAAAATTACCTCAACATAAGGACTGAAAACCTGAATGGAAACCACTTCCTTTCGTTTATAAGTCAGCGGATTAAAAAACACTAAACGTTTCGCTTCCCCTTCCCGAAAAATCAAAAGTTTCCTTTCCGGCAGGGAATTCGTATTCCGGCGGTGATCGTCAAAATCGAAATAAGCCATTTCCGAATCTACTATGTAAGATTGATCGAGAGGCGAGAGAAGGAAATGCGACGTTTGCTGAATAACGTGTTGAGCGTTTTTAATAGCATCCAACATTTTTTTAGCGTAATCTTCCATCACGTTGTCCCTCGCCGTACCCGTGATCCCGTCGTGATGTTGAAATAAACTCAAGCTACGCCTTGATTCCTTCAGAATCTTAGCGAAGCCGACTTGGGGTTGGAGCAACCAGTCCGACGAAGGTTTCTTCGAACCCCAACTCAAAGCGTAAAGGATATCAGCTGCTCTTAAATAGTTCATTAAAATCCTATCCATCCTTTTGTAAAAAGGCCTGGAAGTGAAATATCCGCTCCAATAATGATCGTCCCTGTCGGCGTACGTGAAAAAATCTCCGGCCAACGTTGGGAAATTTTCCTCTGTGGTTTCTTCGAGCAAGGCGTTGAAAAAATCGGAAAGAGTACCGAATTTGGCTTCAACGTGTAAACTGGGATTGCTGTTTAAGTAGTCGAAGATTTTGTAATAGTTGTCGAATTGATTATCCCATTCGGCACTGTACTGGTAGCGAAAATCGTCCCCTAGCGGAGCTAAAATCACATTGGTCCGATACAGTTCCGATTTTTTTCGATATTGGTCGAGAAGCATCTGAGCTCTAAAAAAAAAACAAAAAAAAAATAATTAATGTACAATAATACAGGCTTAGGCAGTCATAAGTTA
This sequence comes from Liposcelis bostrychophila, assembly GCA_037577465.1. Classification (NCBI taxonomy): domain Eukaryota; kingdom Metazoa; phylum Arthropoda; class Insecta; order Psocodea; family Liposcelididae; genus Liposcelis; species Liposcelis bostrychophila. The sequence goes on along the minus strand of CM075209.1, from coordinate 19,919,272 downwards.
TGTAAAGTTCTCTAAGGAGAGGCTCCAAATGGCCTCTTTTAACATAAGCGATGAAAAAATTTTTTAGCAAAAAAAAAAAAAAAAAAAAGATTTCCTATTATTTTCCCCAATCAATGTTTCCTAAAAATTTTATTTCCTAAATTTTTTTTTCAATTTTAATTTTGCTAAAATTATTTGATTCTTAAAATCCCTAAAATAAAATTTCCTAAAATCCCTTTAGGGATTTAAAAAAATAGGAAAAATATTTATTTTAGGAAATTTTATTTTAGGGATCAAAAAAGTTTAGGAAAATTAAAAATAGGATAAAAATGGTTGAAAAAAATTTTAGGAACCAAAATTTTTAGGAAAAATGGATTAGGAATTTATTTTTTTAAAAAAAATGGTCAGGAACAAAAAAAAAATGACCAAGGGACTGAAACGAATGATTTTGTTTCCCCCCAAATAGGCCTACAATTCTTATAAATTTTTCGATGCATCCCCTCTCCCAACATCATTCAACTCCCGTGGAGCACTCTTCTTTTCCCAAAGTAAACAACATCCAGAAAATATCTCCACTTAGCATACCTGGCAGCTACATTTTTCTTATTAATTGCTTTCGGAGGTTCTTTCCATGGACAAGACACCCCATGGCCAGGGAGACGCTTAAAATCGAATTGGCAACAGATTTTCGGATCTGGACCGCAAGTATGAGGTACATCGTAGCTATAAAAAGGCATCATGTGGGTAAATAAATCATTTTCTCCGCTGGAATCTAAAAAACAAAATAAAAAAAAATTACATGAATTAAAAAAAAACTACTTTATTCTATTAAAAATTCTAAAAAATTACCCCACTGCTGTCTCCAACGAAACTCTAAATTTTTGGTTTGTGCCATATATTTTTTCACAGAGTAATGCACTCTTTGTATCACTAAACTTTCTATTCCCATTTTTTTGAATATAAATGGCATGACTGAGGATTCTCCAAAAGGATCAATTGTCCAAGCATGTCTAAAAAAAAAAAACAGATTTGTTTAAAATACTTTAAACTCTTACTAAAAATTTAAAAAAATTCTAAAACATACTTCGGTTCAACATCAACATTTCCCTTAACCCATAAATGTCCTTCAGTAAGCTGAGTTAAAATTGAATAATAATGTGAGTTTGCCTCATCATTCATTACCCAACCCCCTGTGACTATTTCAAGCTGCCCTTGTTGAATTAACCTAAAAAAAAAAATTAAATTTGTATTCTAAATATCAGTCAAAATCATGTTCAGCGCTTTAAAAATGTGGTAAGTTTTAGCTAGACCACTTAATTTTTTAAAAAAAAATTACGTTTTCACTTTTTCCTGATTCTCTTGAGATAGTTCATCCCACCAAAATGCCAAATAAGAAATTTCAGCCCAGATAAATTTTTTCTTTTCATCTGTGCTCATTTTTTGCAATAAATTATTTAAAATGTTTCTAGTTTCACTGAGGTAATAATCTTCAAAAGTTTTCAACCATCCCGGATCATTATGGGAATGTGGGACAACAAAAACTTTTAATTTTCTATCAATGCTCCATCGACTAGGATCAGTCTCAACGTTCCAACCTTGTTTCCATACCCCTCCATCCAGGTTATCAAATTTTAATTCTTTATAAACTTCTAACATCTGAAAAAGCAAAAAAAAAAACATTACATAAAAAATCATATTTTACATATGAAGCTGGTTTTACTTATAAAATTCAACCCCCAATTTACTGGGATATTATCAATTAATTAGTGGATAAATGTTAATCGAAAAAATTGGATGGAACAGAACATATTTTTTTAAGATCCTAATTTAATCGATTAAGAACAATTAATCCCTTGCTCAGTATTGTCCATTCAGAATAATTATTTTTATAATATGATGTACTAAAATATATTTTCTTACACACAACCAGCACATGCAAAAAATTATTATCTAATAAATAAAATTTGTAACTACCTGTATATCTGCATTAACTTCCTCAGAAAGTCTTCTACATGATTTCCTATTTATGCTATTATTTTTTTGTGAACCAATCCATTTACCCACTCCTCCACCAAAAAACGATTTGATCTCAGGTTTGTCATCTACTGTTTTTTTGCTGGTTTCATGGGGTTTTGTATCAGTTTTTCTGTGTACATATGTTTTCTATAAAAACAACAAAAATAAATTTTTTATTCCTATTTAAGCAGTCTTATACAGGCTAATAAAAAAAAAACTTACATCAGGAAATATTTCTTTATTTTCATCCTGTAGATATAGAGTGTAATCGGTCATTCGATACAGAATAATGCAACCAAAAAATATTACAACAGCCCCTACTAGGGCTGTAAATTTTCGAATTCTCATTATGTATTATTTCAATTAAAGCTATACATCATGCTAGAAGCAGATCATTGTAAACATGATCTTAATTTTGTTTTTTCAGCAATAACTATGCTTTACTGGAAACTATTAAAAATATTACGTTACAGTCAGCGTAGGTACATGCTGACAGTTAAATAATATTCACAAAATCACCGTAAATTTAAAAATATATAAATAAATCAGAAAATTTTTTTTATCAACAAAACCTCCTGGATAATTATCTGTCAAAGGAAACAAAATGGTTGTTAAGAATATGACAAGTGGTGTTTTAATGACGCCATCTTTTGGACACCTTCATATGATTAACACATATAATACGAAATATGGCGTCCTAATTAAATGCTACGTGTCTTAACTCCAATTGATAGGGTCTTCAAAAAAAATGGCGGCTGGTTATCTCTAAAAGGAAAAATCCAATGGCTGTATTTCAGGACAAAAAGTAAAAACCATAAAATAGTAAGTTTATATTGAAACGAAGAAGATTTAGTGTATTATGCATCAAATGAACATCATAATAATTTTTTTTTAAACTTATTAGTTAAAAGATGGAGGACTCTGTAATTGTTGCTTGTCATGCCCCTGCGCTATCTTTGTTATTGTATGAAACCGCAAGAAGTGTCCATGATCAGGTAAGGTTATACTGCATTTATATCATTTCATAACAGAGCAATTGGCTTACTTTTTATTATATTAATTTTTCTCCTTGTAATTTACAGAGAGGATTACTCATAGGCGAAGTATTCAATGAAGTTATCTCAAAGAAAACGGATGACAATGAAATAAATAAAGAGCATAAGACTGTTATATGTAAGTTGAGACTATCTTCAATTTAAAAAAAAAAAAAAAAAAATCTGCAATCTTATTCTTTTTTCTTTTACAGATGTCAAACATTGTATGCCAATCCCTAATCGGGATGTTCTTGGAAACGTAGGAGATATTAATGCGGAGGAATGTCTAAAATTTACAGATTCAAAAAAGGTTGTAGGGTGGTATTCCTTTAGGAGAAACACTCGTGTTTTGCCGAACACTTTGGGAGAGATGTTGATTCATAAAGCATTACTTGAAGTAATTCCAGGATGCAAACCTGAATTCTTTGTTGCTGCATTTATGACATCTAATATAGTTCAGAGTTATTCAACACATTCTTATCAACATATTTTCACTCGTTATAATCAAAACAGAGATAAATTTGAGCCTTTAAAACTAAAAATATACAGTTTGAGTGATAAAAGTGTGAATAGTTCATCAAAAACATCATTTCCACTGTCCCTTAGATTTCATAAAATCGTCGGAAGCTTTCAGTAAGTGTTTTAATTTTAATTTTTTTAAATTTTGGATATTAAATGCCCCATTATTTTTAGGAAAGAAGAAAATCCTGTGAAATCAGTCCTTGCAGTACATGACAAAGTTTCAGAGTTACTATCAACTTTCAGTTCTAAATTGCAAGAGCAAGAAAATAAAAGAAGTGAACTTGAAAGTGAGATTAAACAATTGAAGAAACAATTAGGACTTGATAGTAAACAAGGTAAGATGAGAACAAATCAATTTTTATTGACGCTTGCTTAATCATTTTCAAAAATCTCATTTTAGATGTAATCGTAGAAGAGGAACCAGAAATAGAAGAATTTCCCAAAGAAAAATTTATCTATTTTAATCCCGATAAAAAATACAATTCAAGTAGGACAAGTAATCCAATTAAAGTTTCTAATGTGTCACCTGTGCCTGATGATGATGAAGACGATAACGAAGACGTAGAGATCCTCGATGAAGAAGATCAAAAAAAACCAACCGCAATCGCGAGTCCGGCCAGTTTAAGAAGTTACGCCTCAGTGTTAGATAGAAATTCATCTCCAGCATTTAATGTCAAAGCTCCCAGAATGAGACCTGGCTTATCTCCAAACTTTAACGCGAAAAAAACCCCAGTTCCGAAAAAGGAAGTGGAAAATATCGAAAATCAGGACATATTTGAAAGTGCTGAAGAAATGGACGAAAACTCTGAAAAAATTACGACTGTGAACTCACAAAGTTCGAATCAAATGGAGACGGAGCAGTAACCATTTCTTATTTTTTTATTGTTGTTTTCAAAAGTTTAAATGGCATTCCATTTGTATTTTTCGTTTTTTTTTTAAAGCTAACCGTGGTATGGTTTTTTCTTTTTTTTTCATTGTTTATTATTTTTTTCTGATGTTAAAAGCCAAAAAAAAAGTAAAATTAACTGCCGAAAGTATAGGACTTAAAATTTTTTTGAATTTTTAATTAGAATGAAAAATTTCTAATTTAATGTTTAATTGCCTTTGTAAATAATGAAAGTTGAAAATTAAGAGAAAAAATTTACAAGCAGCCGCGGGGAGTCGAACAACCAGCCTCTCAGTATCATTACAAGTCGACGACTTGATAAATTTTAATTTTTTTTTAAAATGATTTATTTCTTTAGTGAATTCAGGTATTGAAATAAAAAAAAATTCAGATGTTCTGTTGCTGAAATCGTTTATTTGTCTATTTTTTTGATTAATTAAATTTATATAACACTCAGTTTTGTGTGACGAAAAAGCTGACTTGCAGTAAGAATAATAGTATAGGCACGATTAAAGCCGTCTTATTATGCACACGAAAAGAAGTAAAAGTGATGTCTCCAACATTAAATTAAATCAGGTCCTCGAAACACAACTGAACCAATCTTATAAAATGTTTCCATAAGAAGAAAGCTCTTTCATTATATCAGAATATACAACATTTAAAGCAAACGGCAAGGGTCGGATGAGGGGATGAGGCGCTCCTTTCAATCATTTAAACCTCAAACGGATATTCTGGATGATCTTTAGCACTAAAAGATAAATTTTCATGTTATTAAAGTTACCAAGTGCTGTTGCTTTTTTTTTAACACTTACGCTTTAAAAATCTTGCTGAAAATCAATAATCTTTTGTTGATGTTAAGTTTATTTAATTTCTCCATATCTCCGGAATCCAAATTAAAATCAAAGACGTCAATGTTTTGTTTGATTCTGTCGGGGTTGGTGCTCTTTGGTATAGCAGCAATATTTTTTTGAATCAAATGTCGAAGAAGGACCTGAGCAGGCGTTTTCTTGTGCTTCTTTGCAATTTCCACAACTGTTGGATTTTCCATTAAAGGCGGGAATTCCAACCTTAAAAAAAAAAAAAATTAATTAATCAATTTTTTTTTTCATTATAACAATTTTAAAGTCCAAAAAACCTTACTCAGCTCCGCGTTGTTCAAATAATTTTTTTGAACCTGGAGTTCCCAAGGGCGAATAAGCAGTAACAGTGACATTATTTTTTTGCAAAAATTCTACAAGTTCTGGTTGTTGGAGGTAAATGTGTAATTCAACTTGATTTGTAGCAGGTGGAATTTTGCAGTTTTTCAAAATTCGATCAACTTGTTTTACGTTGAAATTTGAAACGCCAATGGCTTTTGCTTTCCCGGTCTCCACAACTTTTTCCATTTCCTAAATAAAAAAAAAAGTTTCAGAAACTTTACTGTATAAAACATCTGACTTTTACGTTTAGCTGTTTTTTTTAAAAAACAAAAGAAAAGTTTTAAAAAAATACCTTCCACAATGCTAGATGGTCTGTTTTAAGATCCAGAGGCCAACTGCCAATACTATCACCTTCCTTGAAAACACCAAAAGGACAATGGATCAGGTACAAATCGACATAACTTAATTGCAACTTTTCCAAGGAACTACTAATATACTGCTGAACTTCAGCAGGACGCAATCCATAAACTGGTAACTTTGTAACAATAAAAAGGTCCTCTCTTTTAACTTTTCCTGAATCGATCCATTTCTTCAAGACTGCTCCAATAACATGTTCATTTTCATAAGCATAAGCAGTGTCAATATGACGGTAACCGGCTTCTAAAGCGGCTTCCAAAGCTGCTTCTAATTCACTGTCCTTCGCCTAAAAGTGAGATATGATAATTAAGTAAACATTGCAAAAACTTATGCAACGTTAAATTTTATGAATTTACCTGCCATGTTCCGAAACCTAAAGCAGGCATAGAAAATCCAGACGGTAATGTAATATTTATTTTGCAAGCCATTTTCCAGTAATATTCAAATCTAGAAAAAGAAGATAATAAATCAAAATATAACCTTAGAAGGTCAGGAAATAAATGTTAAAAGTTTTATGTTGGTTTTGCTTCGCTAATTGATGTATTATTACATGAGGTGAGCAGTTGCCACAACAAAATAAATAATTTTAATGCACTCACTGCTTGTGTTCTCGTTAGCCTTGAAATCCAATTCACGCCTTCGATCAACGAAGCTTTCAAAACAAAAAGTACGACAAAACCGGCGTTTTTATACGGTCTTTCAATCGTGCGTGTAGACTTTTGAGTGATGATCAGGACCGTTTGCAGGACTTTTACAAAGATCAACAATGTAAGATAAAAATTTTTAAAATGAGATCTTTTATCGTTAAATAAATGTTTGCAGATTGCAGAAATAAATATTGCAATAAATAATCTTTCCTTAACCGTTAGCGTTTTGTTTTGTTTTGACAAGACAACTCCCAAGCGCTGCCTGTCGGCAAAAATGAGAAATTAAAAAGGTTTTTTAAATCCTTCGCTCCTATTGGTCGGTTTCGGCACGAAGGTATTCGGAAAAGTACGAGATGAGCCGAGTGCTTTTTTAAAAAATTTTTTCTGAATTTTTGAATGAAATTAGGTAAAGAGGCGATTTTTAAATACTTAAGAAATGACAAATCATTTTAGATATGAATACGTGATCGTTTTATTTGATAAGAAAAAAAAAATGAACATATAAATGTAATGGAATGACTTTGCTGTATTTCAGTTGTGAGAGATCGTTCCGCTTAGAAACGCGAGGGACGATAATAATTGTTGATAATTAACCGGCCGTAAGTCGACATGGCGTGCAAGATAAATGTAACTACACCGTCCGGATTTTCCATGCCAATCGTTGGATTTGGAACTTGGCAGGTAAAAAAAATCGCCTTTTTTTTAAAAATTAATGACGGGTTCGTTTAGAGCCCCAAAGCTCGAAAAAACTTGATTAACGAAAAATTCTCTTTCAGGCAAAAGATGAAGCATTGGAAAAAGCTTTGGATCATGCTTTGGAAGCTGGATACAGGCTAATTGATACAGCCACTGTTTATGAAAACGAGCATGTTATTGGTAAAGTGCTGAAAAAATGGACTGATTCCGGAAAAATTAAAAGGGAAGAAATTTTTATAACTACAAAGGTAAGGGAGAAAAAAATGGCTGAATAATTGCTAAGCGCTCAGGTTAACTTTAATTCGGTAAAAAAAAAATTAAATTTTTTTATTTCGTCCTTTCAGCTACCTGCCTACGGTCTTAGAGCTTCGGAAGTGGAAAAATACTTAAATCAGTCCCTTCAAAATCTACAAACAAATTATGTTGATTTATATTTGATTCACTCCCCTGTCGGTTATTTTAAGGAAGGAAATAATCCAAGGGATTGGAAAATGGATATGGAGACCGATCATGTAGCTACTTGGAAAGTAAGTCAAACTATAAATTTTTGGCAAAACGGTTCTAAAAAAAAATTGAGATTTCTTCTGCTATACAAAAAGCTTTGGCTCACACAGGATTTATTCCTGAATTTTTTTTTAAAAAAATACGTTTTTTAGAAAAAAATTTTGAGGAAAATAAGCCAGAAATATTTAGGAGAAAAAATTTTGAATAAACTCAGGTTATCAATCCCTTCTCCTCCATCCTCTTTTAATAACTTTTGTTTCTATATTTTTAGGAAATGGAAAAGCAAGTTGAATTAGGTAAAGCCAAAGCCATTGGAGTTTCAAATTTTACCAACAAACAAGTGGAGCGTTTGTTAAAAAATTGTAAAATCCCTCCAGCAACAAATCAAGTGGAAATGCACATTTTGTACCAAAGGCCTGAGCTTGTGAAATTCCACAAAAGCAATAACGTTACCATCACTGCCTATTCCACTTTAGGAACCATGGGAACTAAAAAACTTTTCGAAGCTTTTAAACATTCGTAAGTTTCAAATTTTTTTTTTCATCCATAAAATTCTGAAAATATTTCCATTTTTTTTTCCCCCCAAATTAGCATTGAGTTTCCTAATTTATTGGAACACCCGGTCGTGGTAGAAATCGCTCAAAAGCATAAAAAATTGCCTGCTCAAGTTCTTTTGCGTCACATGATCGAAAAGGAAATAGCGGTCATTCCTAAAAGTGTAAATCCGGAAAGAATCAAACAAAATATCGATGTAAGTGCTGTGTGTAGGCTACACCGTAAATATTTAAAAAAAAAAAATTAAAAAAACTTATATTAATTAAAAATCTAATTTCAGGTTTTTGACTTTAAATTAGACGCAACGGATATGGAGAAATTAAATAAAATTGACGCCAACAGAAGAATTCTTCGATTTGATGACATAAATCCAAAGTAACTTAAAAATTTAATTTTTTGTTTTTAAATTGAAAAATTAAGCTTATTAGCTTTTTAATCGCTTGAATTTTTAATTTTCAGAGTAAAAGATCATCCCGAATACCCATATAAGGAGTAAATATTCGAAGCACATTTGGGAGAAGTAGCGATCGGTTGGACCCTTCGATGCTCAGCGGCTTGTCCGCTCCAGTTTTATTTTTGGAGGAAGGATTATGATGTAATAAATTGCACGGATTAAAAAAATAATTCACATACAAAGTTCAAATTAATGAATTAATTTATTTTTAATTTAAAATCGTTTTCGATCTCTTTCACATTCCAATCCGCTTTTTCCTTCATTTTGCTCACTTTGCCCAAGGATATTCTGGATGATCGACAACGCTAAAATAAAATAAAACAAAAGATTGATTCAAATTTCAAGGACGTCAAACACCCCATCAAAATTCTAATTTAATGTTACCCGGCAAAAATGGTGACGTACTTAAAACGTCATGAAAAATATAATAGGGGTCGTACATAAATTACGTAAGCACATTTAGGGGGGGAGGGGGTCCAAATTTGACATCTTACTCATAAGCTAAGCATAGGCGAAATGGGATAAATCGTGCAAAAAGGGCCTAACCCATGCTTACGTAATTTATGCACGACCCCATAGCCCAAATAATTGGGCTAAAAAATGGAACACCTTAAACTGGCATTACTTACGTTGGCATAAATTTATCCATTCGAAGAATTTTTTGGTTCAAATCTAATTTTTTCAATTTCGCCATATCATCATCAGATAATTTAAAATCAAAGATCTAAAAAACCAAAAAAATAAATATAAATGTATAGCACAAATAATACACATTAATGCACTATTTTTTCTTTAAACTTACATCTATATTTTGCTTTATTCTGGCTGGTGTCGTGCTTTTCGGTATTATAGCGATATCTTGTTGAATCATGTGCCGTAAAAGAATTTGCGCCCCCGTTTTTTTATGTTTTTGAGCTAATTCAGTTACTACAGGATGCTCCATCAAGTTGGGAATTCCAGTCTGAAAAAATAAAAATGCAATCAAAATCGGGTTAATCCCATTATATTCTCCCAAATTTGAGCTCCCAGGAAAAGAGGCAGTTATATCTTCAGAAAGCTAGGGGAAAAATTTGAGGTACCTACGTTTTAAGATTCCCTACCATTTTTCCTAAAAAAATTTCCTAATCCATTTTTCCTAACAGAAAAATAAATTCCTAATCCATTTCTTCTAAAAAAAATTATAAAAAAAAATCCTAATCCATTTTCCCTAAAAAAAATTCCTAATCCATTTTTCGTAACAGAAAAATAAATTCCTAATCCATTTCTCCTAAAAAAAATTCCTAACCCATTTAAAGAAAAATTATAAAAAAAAATCCTAATCCATTCCCGCCCCCCCCAAAAAAAAAATCCTAATCCATTTTTCCTAAAAAAATTCCTAATCCATTTTTCCTAAAAAAAATTCCTAATCCATTTTTCCTAAAAAAATTCCTAATCCATTTTTCCTAAAAAAAAAATTCCTAATCCATTTTTCCTAAAAAAATTCCTAATCCATTTTTCCTAAAAAAAATAAAAATTCCTAATCTATTTTTCCTAAAAAAAAAAAATAAAAATTCCTAATCCATTTTTCCTACAATTGATTTCCTAACTATTTTTTTTTCTAATTTTTCTAAAATTTTTTGATTCTTAAAATAAAATTTCCTAAAATCCCTTTAAGGATTTAAAAATTAGGAAAAAAATTCATTTTAGGAAATTTTATTTTATGAATCTAAAAATTTTAGAAAAATTGAAAATTAGGAAAAACGGATTAGGAAAAATAGTCTGGAATGAGGTTTTAAATTCCTAGATTGAAAAAAAAATGGACTTGAATCTGGCAGTGCTGCATATTTACGATATTTGAATAATTTTTGATTACACAGGAAAAAGCTCAAACTCTTAGAGTTGTGTTTTCTGAAAGCTCAAATTTAGCAGAATAACATAAAATCCGTTGCCAGTTACAAGTTTAAAAAATATTAGGTGTGAACCTGGCAATGCTCAATTTATTCCGGCCTTATGCATAGCTTTGGTATTATAACACACAATTTTTTTATTTTTGTAGCTAAGAACATGATTTTTCGAAAGCTCGAATTCAGGGGCATAAAACAGTGCCTATTTTAAATTTAAGCTTTTCATTGTACTGCCCGGGAAGTTAGCAGTACAAAGCTAATAATGAAAATAACTTTTTTGTTTTAAAAGCTCAAAAAAATCTTAAAATCCTGGTATAGTTTTAATAATTTGAGCCCTTTTATTGTACTGCTGACTTCACGAACCCCTAAATTGAATATAAAAGAAAATCAACTTACGCAACACCAAACTGTTCAGTAAGTTTTTTTGTCCCCATACTTCCCAAAGTAGCGTAGGAGGTAATAGTTATGTTATTTTTCTTATGAAATTCTACTAATTCCGGTTGTTGAAAATACACGTGCATCTCGACTTGATTATTAGCCGGTGGTATCTTGCAATTTTTGAGCAGCCTTTCCACTTGTCTGTTGTTGAAATTCGAAACTCCGATAGCTTTCGTTTTTCCCTGTTCCACTTGTTTTTCCATTTCTTTCCAAATGGCAATATGGTCGGTGGTTTTGTCGAGTTCCATATCGGTCGGTTTGTCTCCGGTCCTTCTATAGCCGAAAGGCATGTGAATTAAATACAAATCGACGTAGCTGACTTGGAGCTTTTTCAGGGACTCGTTCAAGTGTTGTTCGACTTCGGAAGCTCGATTACCGTGACTCGGTAACTGAAAAAAAAAAAAAAAAAAAAAAAAAAAAAAAGAAAGAAAAGAAAATAAAATAAAATGTAATAAAATGATCGTATAAAAAAAGGGGGGGGGGGTAAAAGAAATCTTACTAATTGTTACAAAGGGAGGAGAGGGGGTTCAAAAACCCGAAAAAAAGTCTTACGCAATACTTGAATGTTCCTGGTCACTAGTCAAGCAAGAGAAAAGCAGACATAATTCCCCCTCCCCCTTTTTTTTTGAATTCCATGCGCCAGACCTAGTAAGCAAAACATCGCTCATAATGGGTTAAAATATTTAAATTTGAAAAAAAAAAAAAAAAAAAAACTGACGGATTTCAAATTAGCGACCTCAAAAACCCCTAGGTACAAATTTTTACAAACAAATGGTAAACTTCAGCAAATACGGAGAAAAGTCGCCATATTAATTTCGCCATCTTGAATTTGAAGAAACTGATATCAGATCCGTATTCAGCTATTCCGAAAACCCCTAGATAGAGACTCTTAATTAAAAGAGGCTGGTCATAAAAAATGGGCGCGAAAAAGCAAAGTCAATGGGACATGCGCTTTGAGTTAAATTTTTTGAAGCAGCCGCCATTTGCAAACACGAGCAAAAGAAAATGGCGATTGTTTATTTAGGAAAAAATCAACATTAATCCAATTTTTCAATCTCAACATTTTGTATGTTTTATTTTCACAATTTTGATTATTTCCACTCGTTTTATTTGACACATTCAAAATTCGTTTATTTTTTGATCACTTTGATTTTTAAAAAATAAACAATCGCCATTTTTATTTGCTCAGGTCTGCAGATGACAATTTGCTTTATGAAATAAAAACTAATCCAGTTGACTCTGCTTTTTCGCGACCATTTTTTCTGGCCAGTCTCTTTCAATTAAGGGTCTCTACCTTTGGATATACAGTTTTATAAAAAAATCAATCCAACATTCGAAATCTCGTCCGCCATATTGGATCCGCCATTTTGAATTTTTCAATATGGGCAACTGTGACAAATGATGATTTAATTTTTCCGGGGGGGGGGGAAGAGTTATTAAAAAATTGGCGATATTAGTGAAAAAAATGACATGTTTGAACCTCCCTAAAAAAAAAAAAAAAAAAAAAAATCAAGTCAACTGTTTCTACACCAAACCGTAGAAAGTTGATTCCACGATCGGGAATTTCTATAGTTTTGAAAAATTACCTTCGTTGTAATGAAAATATCTTCCCTTTTAAGCTTTCCAGCGTCAAACCATTTTTTAAGGACATTCCCGATGACATGTTCGTTGTTGTAAACGGTTGCTGTGTCTATTAGCCTGTAGCCGGCCTCCAAAGCAGTCTCCAAGGCGGCTTCCAATTCGCTGTCAACTGCCTACAGCAAATATGCATTTAAAAAATTTAAATATGCACTCCCTTCTCCCTTCTCCATTCAAAACTCAAAATTAATTTCTTTTCAAAGTCCTCGAACATCGAAAATTCATATTTTATTTTCCGTTTACCAACCTGCCAAGTTCCAAATCCGACGATGGGCAAAGAAAATCCGGTCGCGGTAGTCAACACTTTTTTACAAGCCATTTTTTAAAAAAAATACAGTAATCGGAAAAACGAACTTAAGCAAGTAAAAAAAAATACTTTACGACTGCAGTATCACCTGCAACTTATTATATATTGTCCTCTACAAACACTGACATCACGAATATAACACACAATTTTTTAAGTGCCGTCCTTGAACGTTCGCATCCGAATATGTGACTCTTAACTTCTTTTCATGCTTATCTTATGAGACTCGGAAAATAAATACCTCATTCGTCCGATTCAAAAAAAAAAGTTTCGCGGTTCATATTTATCGCAAATGATAGATCAGAAATATAGGATGAGTTGACTAATATTTTTTTTATAAAAAAAAAAAAAAGAGCCAAGTCATGTTAAAACGATTTATTGATAAAATATAATTAAGTTTAAAATTTTATCAGTTTTAAAGATGAAATGGGTTGCATCAGATTGCGGTAACTCGGTTGTGTTGTGGTATATCATATTTTTTTTTTTTTTTTTTTTACAGATTGAGAATTAAATAATTAAGTTTATTACAAAAAAATTGAAGGAAGAAAATATGATAAAGAAAAAGGCGCCAATTACGTAATGCATTATGTTAGAGAAGTCAGATTATGGCCAAGAAAATTTTTTGGCCGAGTCTGGTTTTAAGCAAAAATTATTTAATGCAATTATTTGAGCGTCTCGTTAATCATATTCGGCTGAAAATACGCACTCAAGCTTGAAAGTCAAACTTCCACTTGAGAGGCACTACAATACACTGGTTACTGTGACAATTTTTTTTTTTTTTTTCTCAAGTAAAAAAAAAATTGACGAAATTGATGGTGGTGCTGGCAGCGATGCTGGAATAGGCTCGGCACCGGCATCAGCGGCGAAACTTTTGCTATTCCAGTGCCGGCGCTGGCACCAGCTCCAGCACTTTGGATACTTCGGAGCCGATGTGGGCGTTTGGTTCCAACTAAATTTTACCGGCTTCGGACTCCAGTTTAGGAGTTCAAAACAGGCGTGAATCTGGCAATGATTAATTAATAGCCCGCTGTTATTTTTTAATGTTTCTTTTTTCTTTTTCTTGCCCAGCGGAAAGTGTGTGCAGGAGTGATTCATACCTAGGCACCACACACTCTAGAGTGTCTCCTGCCTAGGCACCACGCACTCTAGAGTGTCTCCTGCCTAGACACCACGCACTCTAGAGTGATTGTTACCTAGGCACCATACACTCTACAGTAGAGCGTCTCCTGCCTAGGCATCACACACTCTAGAGTGTCTCCTGCCTAGGCACCACGCACTCTAGAGTGTCTCCTGCCTAGGCACCACGCACTCTAGAGTGTCTCCTGCCTAGGCACCACGCACTCTAGAGTGTCTCCTGCCTAGGCATCACACACTCTAGAGTGTCTCCTGCCTAGGCACCACACACTCTAGAGTGTCTCCTGCCTAGGCATCACGCACTCTAGAGTGTCTCCTGCCTAGGCACCACGCACTCTAGAGTGTCTCCTGCCTAGGCACCACACACTCTAGAGTGTCTCCTGCCTAGGCACCACGCACTCTAGAGTGTCTCCTGCCTAGACACCACACACTCTAGAGTGATTGTTACCTAGGCACCATACACTCTACAGTAGAGCGTCTCCTGCCTAGGCATCACACACTCTAGAGTGTCTCCTGCCTAGGCACCACGCACTCTAGAGTGTCTCCTGCCTAGGCACCACGCACTCTAGAGTGTCTCCTGCCTAGGCACCACGCACTCTAGAGTGTCTCCTGCCTAGGCATCACACACTCTAGAGTGTCTCCTGCCTAGGCACCACGCACTCTAGAGTGTCTCCTGCCTAGGCATCACACACTCTAGAGTGTCTCCTGCCTAGGCACCACGCACTCTAGAGTGTCTCCTGCCTAGGCACCACACACTCTAGAGTGATTGTTACCTAGGCACCATACACTCTAGAGTGTCTCCTGCCTAGGCATCACACACTCTAGAGTGTCTCCTGCCTAGGCACCACGCACTCTAGAGTGTCTCCTGCCTAGGCATCACACACTCTAGAGTGTCTCCTGCCTAGGCACCACACACTCTAGAGTGATTGTTACCTAGGCACCATACACTCTAGAGTGTCTCCTGCCTAGGCACCACACACTCTACAGTAACTCCTGCCTAGGCACCACGCACTCTAGAGTGATTGTTACCTAGGCACCATACACTCTACAGTAGAGTGTCTCCTGCCTAGGCACCACACACTCTAGAGAGTCTCCTGCCTAGACACCACGCACTCTAGAGTGATTGTTACCTAGGCACCATACACTCTACAGTAGAGCGTCTCCTGCCTAGGCTCACACACTCTAGAGTGTCTCCTGCCTAGGCACCACGCACTCTAGAGTGTCTCCTGCTAGGCACCACGCACTCTAGAGTGTCTCCTGCCTAGGCACCACGCACTCTAGAGTGTCTCCTGCCTAGGCATCACACACTCTAGAGTGTCTCCTGCCTAGGCACCACGCACTCTAGAGTGTCTCCTGCCTAGGCATCACACACTCTAGAGTGTCTCCTGCCTAGGCACCACGCACTCTAGAGTGTCTCCTGCCTAGGCACCACACACTCTAGAGTGATTGTTACCTAGGCACCATACACTCTAGAGGTCTCCTGCCTAGCATCACACACTCTAGAGTGTCTCCTGCCTAGGCACCACGCACTCTAGAGTGTCTCCTGCCTAGGCATCACACACTCTAGAGTGTCTCCTGCCTAGGCACCACGCACTAGAGTGTCTCTGCTAGGCACCACACACTCTAGAGTGATTGTTACCTAGGCACCATACACTCTAGAGTGTCTCCTGCCTAGGCACCACACACTCTACAGTAACTCCTGCCTAGGCACCACGCACTCTAGAGTGATTGTTACCTAGGCACCATACACTCTACAGTAGAGTGTCTCCTGCCTAGGCACCACGCACTCTAGAGTGTCTCCTGCCTAGGCACCACGCACTCTAGAGTGTCTCCTGCCTAGGCACCACGCATTCTAGAGTGTCTCCTGCCTAGGCACCACACACTCTAGAGTGATTGTTACCTAGGCACCATACACTCTAGAGTGTGTCCTGCCTAGGCACCACGCACTCTAGAGTGTCTCCTGCCTAGGCACCTCACACTTTGCCTGTACCGGTGCACCGATTTTTAAAAATAGTTCGATCATCGGCATTGGCCAAGATTTTCAAGGTTCGAACTCCTGAATTATTGCTTTATTGCAAATAAAAAAAAAATAAAATAAATAAATAAATAAAAAATTAAAACTTTTTTTAGGGCCCATTACTGAGTTTCCGTAACATATAAGGGAATAATATTTGGATATATTACTCTGTAGGATATTTTTTTTTATATTTCTGACCTTGTTAGAAAAAGGTTCTAAAACAAAATATTACAAGAGTATCGGTTCTAAGCAGTACTATAAAAGTATTTTAAATTTAAATGATAAAAAATAGTCTAAAGTTTAATTAGGCCTATTCCCGAAGTTAAAATTTTTTTTAAATGTTGAAAACATTTGTTAAAATTCGACGAATAAAAATTGTAAGGAAGTTGTTTGCTTGTTTTTGATCAAAAAATTCGAATTTTTTTTTTATAAATATAATTTTTTTTTCCTGGCACGAAAACAACTTAAAATTTTTGATAAAAAAGATCAAAAGTTAAAAAAAATGAGTCAAAATTTTAACTAAAGTCTTCAAAGTTATAATTTCAAACAGTCAAAATACTATTTAAAATTTTCGAAGTTAAAATTTAAACATAAAAATATTATTTTTAGGTGCGAACATCGCGACAGATACCTCTCGGACAGACAGATTTCCCCAGGACCGAGCCCAAAGACGTAGTCCTACATCAAAAATTTTCAGCGAACAACCGCGATAAACAAAGTCGAAGAAAAGAAGCAAAGGGAAAGGGAAATAAAATCACCCAAAATAATATTATTATTATAATTATTCACGAAAGTCATATAAATTTTAACCACTCCTGAATTCTTCAAATCATAAACTTTCTATTAACAACATTCAACAGCAATAAATCTACTCTACTTAATTAATAAATCTTGTTACTAATTCAAAGTCATTTGGATTTCTTTATTTTTTCAGGAGTTAAAAGGGTACTCCGGATGCTTTTCGACTCTGAAAAAATAAATAAATAAATAAAATAAAATAATGTCAATCCTGTTCGGATTCAAATAAATTCAAAAGCGAATTGAAGTACATGTAAAAGGCCTAGGAATGCCTCCGATTTTTGCGCAACATGCCGGCAACACATATACTTTTCCCCATAAATAAATAGCTGAATAAAGTTACGGAATTTCCGGAAAATCTTTTAGTTTTTTTTCAGAAACGGCCTATTTACTTAAAATATTTCGAAAGTTAAAAAATATATTTTGAATTTAAACTTACTCAGGGAGGATATCTTTGAAATGAAAAATCCGATTATTACAATCAAGGTCATCCAGCTTTTTCACGTCATCTGAATGTAGCTGAAAGTCGAATAGCTAAAAAAAAAAAAAAAAAAAATCTGAATTTAAAATGTAATGATATAAATGGGACTATGCGTTGCTAATAATAAAAAAGTTTTTAATTCAGCTGAAAAATAATTCGGACTCGCTTACGTTTATATTCTCTTCAATCCGAGCTGGATTCACGCTCTTCGGAATAACCGGGATCCCTCTTTGAATAATATGCTTCAGCAATATTTGAGCTGGGCTCTTTTGGTATTTTTCAGCGATGTGTGTCACAACTGGATGATGCATCAAGTTCGGAATTTCCCGTCTAAAAAAGAAAAAAAAATTATCATACTGCGTTAATTCCTTTTCATTTTAATTTTCGAATTTTTCTCGGGGGAGCCATCTTAATAAGGTATGAGAGAGGGAAGGGGGGGGGGGAGGGGTAAACAATCGCCTCCACCCAACTGATTTGGTATAATGTTAAATGTTAAGTCCTAAATTAAACATAGCAATCAATGCTTGGGGGCCGTCCATAAATTAAGTTAGCATTATTTTGGCAATTTTTGACTCCCTCCCCCCATTGGTAGCAAAGATTGGTATGTGGGCCCCCCTCCTAAAATTACGTTAGATTTTGGTTACCCCCTGCTTAAAAAAATTTAATTTTTTTAAATTAATATTAATCATTAAAAAAACTGAAATTCTTTGGAACTTAAATTTTGCAAAGAAAAGGTTTTTTTTTTTTTTAACTTAGAGCCAAATAGGTAAAATTGAAATGGTTTTTTCTTTTTTCTTTAAAGTGAGTTAGGTTACATAATTCAAAATATTTAAATTATTTTCATTCTTGCACATTTATTACATGAGACAAATGCTAGCGTTCGATTTGTAAGCCCCCCCCCTCTCCCTTGTTGGCAAAAGTTAGAATTTTGAATACCCCCTCCCCCCCGTAACGTGCTAAAGTAATTTATAAAAGGCCCCTTAACTCATAATATGCTCCTGAATTTTTATAAAATTGCGCCTTTGATTTTCCTACACTTTTCACACTTACTCCCGTCCCAACTGCTTAAACAACGCTCCTGATCCTACGCTCCCAAGAGGGGAGTAAGCGGTAACCACGATATCCCTGTCCTTATGATGCTCATGCAGCTCTTTTTGTTGTAAATAAGCATGAAGCTCTACTTGATTAACGACCGGTTTTATTCTCGCATTTTTTAAAATTCTTTCAACTTGCTCTATACTGAAATTCGAAACTCCGATCGCTTTAGTTTTTCCAGCATCAACTTGATTTTCCATTTCCTTTGAGAGAAAAAAAAAAGAAATTAAATAAATGGACAAAAGCCTTTATTTATAAGTCAAAAGCAAAAAAAAAAACCTTCCAAACCGCCAACAAATCAGTCGACATATCGATTTCGAAGGATCCATCTTCCTTCAAAAAATATCCTGTTGGTACGTGAAACAAATACACATCGACGTAGTCCAGCTGAAGAGCTTCCAGAGATAAATTAATATATTTTTCCACATCTTCTGGTCTATCACCGAACAAAGGAAGCTGAAATATAAACACGATTACACAATCATTTTTAAAAAAAATTGAATTAAAAACTAACTTTTGTAACGATGAAAAGCTCTTCCCTTTTAATTTTCCCAGAATCAATATACTTTTTCAAAACTTTTCCGATTTCAGCTTCGTTTTTATAAAAAAAAGCGGTATCGATATGTCGATATCCTATCGATAAAGCATAATCGACCGCTTTTTCCACTTCGCCACTTTGCGACTAAAAAAAAAAAAAAAAAAAAAAAAAAAAAAATTAATTAATTAATTAAAATTTTCAAAATAAAAAAAAAAAGATCGGTTTAATACCTGCCAGGTTCCTATTCCCACAACAGGCATAGATTGTCCTGAGTTGAGTGGCACACTAACAGGGCAAGCCATACCAGGTTCTTAAAAGCAATTAAAACTTCTTCCGAAAATTTCGCGATGCGAAGAAGTCGGAAAATAAAATAAAATTGAATTTCAAAAATAAAAACTAAACGACCGGATACATTAAAAGTTGACACAAAAATTAATAATTGAAGGAAGAGGCGGGTAAGGGTAGCATGTCGCTTTTCTTCCTTAAAACCATCGATTTTCTTTTGCATAGCCGGGTGTTAATATTAAATGGAAAATCGATCCAAGTGATAAAACTGATCAGTTGAAAATATTCAGACTTTGTTTCCTTATTCGCTTCCCTTTCTTTATTTACATTAAAATGACCAGTTTTAAAACTTATATTTTTAAAAAAATCGATAAAAAAACTTTCGAAAATATTTCTAATATTAAAATAGATTCTCACATTTGTAAAATTTATTTTCTATTATCTAAATAAAATATTCTCTATGTTAAAAAAATAATATCAGTTTTTTTTTATCGTGTGAAATTGTCGATACTAAAAACAAGGAAAAAAGAATCGACCTAAAATATGAAGTGATATACCGATATCACTGAAATCAGGGACGGATCTGGAACAAAATTCTGAGGGGTTGATTTAACCTTCATCCACCCAATTTTCTAACCCCCAATTGAATAATATCCAGTGTAAATTTATTTTTGCTCTGATCTTAATTAAATGTAATATAAAATCTCATGGCTCTGGGTGGGGGTGGTCGATCACCTCATTGCCCCCCCGGATCCGTCCCAGACTGAAATTCACCTCCTTTCATCAAAACGGATACTCCGGATGCTTCTCGATTCTGAAACAAAAGCCACAAACAAAATAAATGCACAATAATCTAATCGTAAATTTTAAGGCGTTTTCCAATTTTTTTTTTTTCCCTACCCTTTGAAAATGTCCTTCATCTCCAAAATTCTAACGTTTTCATTTAATGCGTTTAGCCTCGATACTTGATCGGCGTTTAGTTCGAAATCAAAAATCTAAAAAGCAAAATTAATTCAGTTTTTTTTTCTCTGACTAATTATTTTTGAACTCACATTAAAATTTTGCTTGATTCTTTCCGGATTTGTGCTCTTCGGAATGGCTGCGATCCCTCTTTGAATTATATGACGTAATAATACTTGGGCTTCGGTCCTTTGGACTTCTGTGGCGATTTGTTTCACAACTGGGTTGTTGAGTAAACTAGGAAGTTCCCGCCTAAAAATGTACAGAATTTCATGAATTCGGAGTATTTACAGTACGAATTTACTACAGTTTATTTCGCGAATAAAAATCTTTAATAATTACTCAGACAGTAACAACTATGACTGCGTGAATTTATAGGCCTAAATCATACACTAAGCCGGGCATGTAGCCAAGGGGCCCAATGAGAAAAAAAATATTAATATTTATAAAATATTTTTCAATATTTTAAAAAAATTATGCAAATATTTTAAGAAACAAGAAACAATAAAAATATTTTAAAAATGTTAGCAAAGATTTTCAAAATACTTTTATTGCTTTTTGTTTTAAAAAATATTTGCAAAACATTTCAAAAATATAATATTTATAAATAAATAAAACAAATATTAATATTTGTGTTGCCCCACAACTCCCCCCCCCCGGGTCCTGGATCTGGTTATGGGCCCGTCACTAATCCACGATTCCGACCAGAAAACTTTCTTGGCTCAACTTACGTCACTCCCAAATCTTTGAGAAATTTAACGGTACCGGCAGTACCCAACGGCGAATAAGCAGTTAACGTAATGTTTTTTTTCTTCAAATAATCCTGGAGTTCATTTTGCTGAAGATAAACATGGAGTTCAACTTGATTCGTAACCGGAGGTATCCTTGCGACTTGAAGTATTTTCTCCACTTGTTTAATATTAAAATTGGATACTCCGATTGATTTCGTTTTGCCGGCGTCTACTTGCTCCTCCATTTTCTGAAAACATTGAAGAAAATGTCGTTGATTTATGTAAATTTAAAAGAAGAGAAACATAGCTCACTAGGTTCGCTCCATGTAAGGGGTCGTACATAAATTGCGTAAGCACATTTAGGGGGGAGGGGGTCCAAATTTAACATCTTACCCATAAGCTAAGCATAGGCGAAATGGGATAAAGCGTGCAAAAAGGGCCTAATCCATGCTTACGTAATTTATGTACGACCCCTAATGTCAACGCATCCAATTTTCTCAACGAAGTCAACTAGTGACGTCGATTGTAAAAAAGGATAGGGAATCGAAAAATATAGATAATTAAAAAGATTGATATTCCAGGGGCCATACTCAAACTTTTCGGGAGCATGAATAAATTGATTGTTTTTACCCCCCCCCCCTCCCCCCCCCCCGCATGCACCCAGCCTTCAAAAATAACGTTAGATTTAGATTATTAATTCTCCTTCAAGGAAATTAATCATAACCCCTATTAAAGTTGTACCATAACCCCTAGGGTGGCTCTTATTTTGCCAAGTTTGGATTTTCGGAGGTGCCACCCCTAACTTGTTTTATTTGCATGAGAAAAATTTCCCTGAATTTTTTAAAACTTTTTACTCGACGGGAAAGCGTGCCTCATCGAGCATCCACCGGAAAAATTCCATTGGAACCAAAAAATTGATAATGTTTTTTTGTAACAAAAAAAAAACCTCGTTTCCTATCGGAAATTTTGAGTAGGTTTCAACCTGAAAATATTTTTTTTGTATCTGGTCCAATTTTTGAGCAAGAGGCCAAAATAAGACCAAAAATTGAGAAAAGTGACAAAACGCACTAAGTCCAAAGTTTTCAAGGCTTTTTGTCTTCGATCTCATAAACCAAACCAGGCACAAAAAAACGGTTTTCAGATTCGAAATCTACGAAAAATTTCCGATAGAAAACAATTAATAGTTTTTTACAAAAAAAAAAAAAAAATGATCAATTTTTTGGCTTTTATGGGATTTTTTTCGAACTAAAAGCTTGATGAGGTACTCTTTCCCGTCGAGCAAAAAATTTTAAAAAAATCAGGAAAACTTATCTCATAAATAAAAAAAGTTAGGGGGGTGGCACGTCCGAAAATACAAACTTCGCAAAATAAGAACCTCTTTAATAACCCCCCCCCCCGTTCATTAAATTAAATAATAAAAAGATCACAAGAAAAAAAAATGTTATCATTTAAGTGAATAGACTTTCCACTTAGCGATCATTTTGATCTATCAATGTTTTTCACTTATTCTTTTCGCTATAAAATTTGTACATCTTAATAATAATAAATATCGGTACACTAAAAAACTCTATGATTTTTTTGGCCCTGGAAAATCCTAAAAAAATTACTAGAATTTTTATTAAAAAGATGAAAACTTAAACGAATCACACGATAAAATGCTGACGTCAGATATGAGCAAAACACCCTCCCCCTCTTTTATCAGCAAAAGTCAGCATTTGCCCCTCCTGCACCGACGTGCAGATTTTGGCCCAAAATATTGATTCCGACTTTAGCTGGATACAAGATTTCTTTAGTCCAAAGCGCCGTCCATTTACTTAAGCAGTATATGGACTGATTTTGAACCCCCCCCCCCTGTAAGTGTTGAGTTGGCAATGCTGAGTGATATTGGGTTGGCATCACTGTGCCAATGTGATTCAGTATTCAGTTTAAAAATGATTACTAAAGTAAAGAAAATATATGACACTATATGTTTAAACTGAATACTGAATCACATTGGGGCAGTGATGCGAACCCAAAACCACTCAGAATTGCCAACTAAACACTTACACCCCTCCTTCCCCGAAGTAAGCAAAAGTAGGCTTTCTCCGATAAACAGTTAAAAGTTACCGGAAATATCTTCGGAGACCGAGAAACACTCCTTCCCTTCCGCCTAAAACATGTTTGTACATCATTTATGAACGACCCCTAATAGCTCGCCTGTCCCGACCTGTAGTAAGCAATTTTCGCAAATTTTTCAAAGGAACAAACCTTCCAAATAGCGATGAGATCCGTTGAAAAATCGATGTCAGCATCCCCGTCGGGTTTGAACGGAATCATGGTATCATCATCGACGTAAGCAAGTCCAAACGGAGTATGAATTAAATACAAATCCACGTAAGACAATTGAAGTTTTGATAAAGAGAGATTAATAAATTTTTCGACTTGCGATTCACGATTTCCGATATTTGCCAGCTAAAAACAAAAAAAAATTGAGTGACGTTAATCTAAAGAGATTAAAATTTAAGGAAAATCTTATCAACGGATAAATTTTTTTTTTATCATAGATAACAATTACAGAACACAACAGTTCGGTTTTACGTGATGAAAGCGTTAATAATATTTCTTTTGTGCTTTTTCAGTGTTCGGGCTCAAACAAGCGAAAAATGCCCGATCCCAGTGACTTGCACCTCATCCGAAACGATCGATTCTTGCCCGAAAGATACTTATTTAAGGGAAAATGTTGCGGTCCACGGGTGTTGTCCGGGTTGCGTAGCAGGACTAAAAAGTACATATAATTTTTTTTTAATAATTCGAAAAACTTCATCCGCCGCAATCGCTAATGGATGTCGTCTGCTCTCAGGATCCGATTAAATTGAAATTAAAATTTCACTGGGCGACACAATGAGGGCAGCAATTTTGCCGTCTTAAGCGTCATTGGCATACGTCCGTTTTGGAACTGAACGTGTTTTTATAAGTATACTATACGTATTCTTATTCCAGAACGGACATACGTCAATATCCCTTAAAACAGCAATACTACACTCAGAAAAAAAAATGGCAAATGCGAAAACAAAAATGTCTTGTGACAATAAATTTTCTTAAAAACCATGCGAAAACAATAAAAATATCTTGTCAAGAAACAACAAGTCCGTTGTAACGTTTTTTTTGCTATGAAACATTCCGCTTTTGTTGCAAGACGAAACTTGTTCAAAACATTTCCTTTTTCTGAGTGTATAGCAGATGACAATCTCTCGCGATCGTAGCGGATAAGTTTTGCGTCTGATTCTCCGATTCATAAAATTATACGATGGATAAAATTAAATTTAGATATAAATGAGGCATGTTTTTCGGACGATGAATGCCTGCCTGGACTTGCCTGCACAATAAAAGGTACGAGCGGCACATGTCAGAAGGACACCAACGGCCAGTGGTGTGCGGTTTTCAACTTAACACCGAATGATTTTTTTACTCCGATTTGTTTGCCGGACGGCACCTACGCCCCTAAGCAATGCAAGGGGGAAAAGCAAGGCACTGGTAGATGTTTTTGTTACGATGAAAAGGGAGACAGGCTTTTCGGTGAAGAGGATTATGCCAAAGCGGACAACATGACTTGCGGTAAGACGGCAGATCAAAAATAAGGGGAAACGGGGAAAATTTAAATTTTTTGAACACAAAAATTAAAATTTGAATAATTTAACATGGAAAAAGAAACTAATAACTTTAAAAAATTAGCTTGCAGTCGCCTAGTGGCGGAAATGAAGAAAACACTTGGCCGAACCGATATCACCATTCACTGCGACGACTGGGGAAATTTCGAAAAACTTCAATGCGATCAAGGAGTTTGCTGGTGTGCTGACACATACACTGGTGATCCTTACACCCCAATCGTCCCGGAAAAATTAATGGAAAGACTGCCGTGCTGTAAGTACAGGGATTACAATGGACCGAGCAAATATTTTAATAAACCAAACGATTTCAGATGACGATAGGGACGTCGGGATGCAATATCTCCGCCAATGCGACAGCGAAATGATTAGTCAAATCCACGGAGAAAAATTAATATCCAATCACGGAACCAATAACATTCATTTTGCCGAGATTCGATGCAACCCTGACGGGAGCTTTGCTCGGTATCAATTAATTGATAACAAGTAAGTGGGACACAAATTAATTAACTGCATGAAAAGTTCAGCTTCCTAGCAACCATACTTGTTAAAACTTGTTAAAACTTGTTCGAACTGGTTCGAACTGGTTTAAACTGGTTAAAACTGGTTCAAACTTGTTCGAACTGGTTTAAACTGGTTCAAACTTGTTCGAACTGGTTCAAACTGGTTCAAACTGGTTCGAACTTGTTTCAAACTTGCTTCGAATAACTTGCTTCAAACTTGTTCAACTTGTGTTTTGCAAGTTTGAACGTGGTTACCCAAATAATATTTTAGTGGCCCCTGAAGAAATGACAAATCTGATCCATTGAAACATAATTACTAATAAAATTCCAGGAAAAAATGCACGTACAGAAACAAAGAGATATTAACAGAAGGAATCGGTCAAGACGATGTACATTTTCCTCTTGTCGATTGCAATTGTGCTTATGATAAAAAAGTCGCAGCTTTGAACGGAGTAAAATTTGATAAAGAATGCGAAGCTTATGGGAATTATAAAAACAGGCAAATGTCTGCTGGGAAATATTACTGCGTCGATAAGGATGGTTTCCCCACTAAGGATTTATTCGACGAGCCCAATCCTAATTTAAATTCGTGTGATAAAATCATATAGTATTAATTAAATTAAATTAATTAAAAAATTTTTTTGATCTGGCGTATTTACTTTTGTCACTATGAAAAGTTCCTCTCTCTTAACTTTTCCTGAATCCAACCAACGTTTTAAAACTTTCCCTACGACGTGTTCGTTTTGGTAAACATAAGCTGTGTCGATGTGACGATATCCGCAAGTCAAGGCATGTTCAAGAGCAGCTTCTAATTCGTCGTCTTTAGCCTGAAAAAAAAAAGAAAAGGATATTAGTATTATTTTTTAGCTTAAAATTAAATTATAACATTGCTATTAATTTAGAAAAAATCAACGGATGTAACAAAGCTCTCACTGAAAAACGATTTAGTTGACCCAACCAAAATGTTAGTAAAGCAAATATCACCCCAAAAATTTTGGTTAAGACAACTGATTTTTTGGTTCAGCTGACCAAATTTGATTGGCTGAACCAAAAAATTGGTTGTCCTAACCGGGTGGTATTTGCTTTACTAACATTTTGGTTGAGTCAACCGAAAGGGTTTTTCAGAGTAAGGGATCTTTCAGAAGCTTAAGTTGACTCATTTCCCAAAAGATGGCGGTGGTCATTTTCCATAAAAAACAATAAGGAAAACCCTAGGCGACATCTGTCATGAAATAGAGAAACTAGAGTCGAACAGTCTGACGTCACATGTACGTTCAGAACACCAAAACCGCTGCCTCTTACCGGTGCTCCAACTCTAATTGGTCGAAAAATGGCAAAGCCTTTTGAATCAGCGTTTCTTGGACCCTGTGACGTCACGACTGTTCGACTCTATTCCAATTCAAAACAAAAATGGACGATCCAAAATAAAAACATAATTTCCTTTTCACCAAAAAATTTAAAGTGCAATGGAGAGAAAAGACTCCGAGTCATCCTTTCACTCTCACAAAAGCGGAGGCGGAGGCAGCAGCGGAATCACATCGGAATCCAGGGATTCCAAGGACAGCGATGAAAAAAAAGACGAAAGAGAGGGTCGATTTTCATGGAAAAACCAATGGCAACACATCTTATTCTTCTTATCCTACACTTTCTCCTGGGAAACGTTCACATGTTACATGCACGGGACCATCGCAGCAGTCATATATCAGCCGACGGTACTTCATTTTTTGTTGACCTACGCCGTCTTTATCGGTCCAACCATCTTCGTCGAAACGTTCATAGGTCAATACACTCAAAAGGGCTGCATAATCCTGGGGGCCATGCTCCCCGTCGCTTACGGATTAGCCTATTGCTTCCTCCTGACGACTCTCATCGACGTCATCGTCAATTCCTATTACAATTCAGTAATACTTTATTACGTCTTTCTCTCCTTGGTCAACTGGCCGATACCGTCGTGGATGCTGTGCTTACCGGAATATTTAAAAAATTATCCGAATTGTTTTTCGATCCGTCCGATCGACGAGTGCGCCTCTTGCACGTCCAGCGCCAACGCCACGAAATGCTTCGACAAAAAAACAAATCTTTTCTCCGCGGAAATATTTAAAAACGAAATCGTTTTGGAAGCCATGAGTGCGAAGGAAATGGTGGAAACCAGTAGTTTAGGAGGTCTCAACAAAAGGCAATTCGCTCTTTTAATCCTTTGTTTCATAGTAATCGGGCTGTTGGCCACGAGGGAAATCCGGGATTTAGACATAGCCGTTCGAATTTCCAACGTTTTCGCGTTCATCTCCGTCCTTTTGATCCTTTTCGTCGTTTTTTTACACTCCAAAAGGTGGAGGGGTTTATACGTCATGTTTACGGACGTCATCGACAATTCGGCTTCCATATTAACGTGGGAGACGTGGCTTTTGACGTTCATGAGATTGGCTCGGATCACTAAAGTGGCAAGCGGGGGTTACACCCTGTTCGGCTCTTTTTTACACCCGTCGACCAACACGAAGAAACGAGCTTTCGCCATGGCCGTCACGGAAACGGCGGCTTTTCTGATCATCGGAACTTTGACCTACACGATGAAAGATTTCCTGACCTGCCAGTTGAACGTCCCGTTGAAGGATTTCAAAGACATGTCGAGTCACAATTTGACTTACGTTCTGTACCCCACGTCCCTGGGGATCCTCCCAGCCGCCCCCTTGTGGTCTTCCGTTTTTTTCATAGTTTTGTACACCATGACTCTCCTGTCCGTTGCCCTCCAGGTCATCATCATCGAAGTGACTTTAAGCGACGAAATCCAGAGCGAATCGTATTACATTTACATTCGCCTCGCGATTATTATCGTCGCTTTTATGGCCTGCGGGACGTTGACCACACCGAAAGGCTCTTATTTAGCCGACAAAATAATGATGTACCGCAGTTACGTGATCCTCTTCAATTTGTTTTTGTTTTATTTGGCTATTTTCATTTACGGCGTTCAAAGGATCAGCGACGACATCCACTTTGTCCTAAGACGTCCCACCTCGTTTTTCATCAGAGCTTTCACGATAATAACCCCGATTTTGTGCGTGATCACGTTCGTCAAATTCTACGACGATATCCAAATCTCGGAGCTCAAAGAGATTTTGATCATCCTAATCTGTTTGTACGTCGCTCCGTTGGCTCTCGGTTTTATTTATAAAATCATTAAGGCCGTGAGGGCCAAAAATTTAACGGGGTTGTTGATGCCCTCGGAGGACTGGGGACCGTCCGACGTCGAAACGAGAACGATGAGAAGGCTCTACACCCCGAGGTTCGAAGTTCGCTATAGGAGACGTTTCGACAGGTGCAGGCATCGGTGTCTGTTAAACAGTCCGGTCTTGTTGAAAACTCTCGAAAAGGAACTGGCCCAGTTGAGCAACGTCTTGCTGGAAATCGAAGACAACGAAGAAGAGAAAGAAGCGAAGCAAGAAGTGATTGTATCGCTTCGACGCCACCGAGATATTATGGCTAATTTTATAGCTGAAAAGTCACTCCAAAACCAAAGAAGTTATCACGATTAAATAAAACAGTATTTTAATCCCTTTTATTATTTAAAAAAAAATACAGTAAGTTGATCCAAAAAACGGCGGTTATTTAATTTTTCTTTTCAACTATGTTCATACTGTGTCCTGTGATTTCCTGAGATCGGATTCCCTAGTACCTCCATTAGGGTGGGTCAAAATTCAAAAATTTTGGATTTTGAAAATGCCTGACAGCGCAATCGCTGTGGCTTATCTATTGCAAAAATTTTTTCCTTTTCGAAATTATATACAGTAGACAAACTAGTTGCTGCGCGATCCTACCTTTTTAAAGGATTATATCAATTTATTGATCCATCATCGATTAATTGTACCATTTTACGATCCATTTACTGATCCATTGTCGATCGCTTCATCTATTTATTGATTTATCGATCCATTATCAATTTACTGACCCGTTATAAATCGACTTATTGATCCATTATCTATCGATTTACTGATTCATTATCAATAGCTTTATCAATTTATCGATCCATTATCGATTTATTTATCCATTTACTGATCCACTGTTGATTGCTTTATCTATTTCTTGATTTATCGATCCATTATCGATCGATTTATTGATCCATTATCAGTAGCTTTATCGATTTATCGATCCATTATCGATTTATTGATCCATTATCGATTAATTTATTGATTCATTACTGATTTATCGATCCATTTTCTGTCGATTTATTGATTTATCCATCGATTCGATAGTGGATTGATAAATCAATAATGGATTGATAAATCAATAAATCGATCAATAATGGATCAATAAATTTATAAATCGACTAGTGGTCACCCGTCGATAAATCGACGGTAAACAATATAATTTTTTACATTCAGTTGCATGAATTATTTGTTTTGACCAATATTGCGATTTTGTCGCCAAATTCTTTGAATTTTGAATTTTTCTGGGATTTAAGTGAATTTTATGGAGCCTTCAGTCTAAACCCCAAACCGTGTGATCTTGATATCTTTCTAGAATTTTATCAAATTATGTAAGCTCCGCCTCTAAACTTTCGAACTCAAACCCGCGGAAGTATTTTTTTTTTTGATTTTCCTGGGCAATAAGCCTAAGCTTTTCAATTTTCCTTTGTTTTTCCTGAAGCCTGCATTGATGTTAGAAGTAGGAGAAAAACGCTCAATGACTCTTTATCCCATCCAGAAGTTAACTTTCCGGCATGGCCAAAAATTAATATAAAAATATAAATTTTCCGATTTTCCGGGAAAACGGGACTTTCCCGAAACCTGAATTTATTTTTCTGATCCTCTAGTCGAATTGAGACGACAGAATCATAGGTCGCTTAATATTTTACCTCACCTAGAAGTAGGTTAACACGCCAGGATAGAGAAAAATAAATAAAAAATGCACGGTTTTTTCGATTTCCCGGAAACCTGGGACATTTCCGAAAGTTGTATTTATTCCCTGGATTTTTTTTTCGCGATTTTAGACATCAGAAACACTATTCGATTTTCATTTTGTGTCATTTAGATTTGTTTTTAGACGTTTCTATGTATAAAAATGTAATAGAAAAACTACGATTTTTCCGATTTTCCGTACGGAAAATTTTTTTCTGATACATGAAAGTATTTTTAGTAAATCCAGCCTAAAATTAGCTTCAAAAATGTATTTTTAATCGACCTTCTATCTCATCCAGAAATTGGTTTTCGGACGCGGAAAGAAACGTTTTTATGAAAAAAATACAGTTTTTCCGATTTTCCGAACGAAAACAAATTTCCCGAAAATTGAGAGTATTTTTGGTAAACTCGGCATATAATTAGCTTCAAAATTTGTTTTTACTTGACCTTCTAGCTCATCGGGAAGATGGTTTCCGGATGCGGACAGAGAAAATCTCACGGGAAAATAAGGTTTTTCCGATTTTCCGGACAAAAACAAATTTCCCGAAACATGAAAGTATTTTTAAAAAATCTAGCTCGAAATTAGCTTTAAAATGGGTTTTTACATGACTCTCTAGCTCAAGTGGAAGTCGGTTTTTCGAAAATGGACAGAGGACAACTGACGTTTATATATATATATAGATAGATGGGTAATGGATCAATAAATGTGTTGATAAATAGATAAATAAATCGATAATGGATCCATAAATCAATATTCGATCGATAATGGATCGAAACAATTGAGATAATTCAATAAATTGATGATATCCAATAACAAATCAATAAATTGATGATAGTCAATAATAAATCAATAAATTGATGATAATGGATCAATAAATTGTTAATGGATCGATAAATTGAACGATAATGGATCAATAGATCGATAATGGATCGTGAATCAATAAATCGATCGATAATGAATTGATAAATCGATAGTAGATTGATAAATCAATCGTCGATCGATGATGGATCGATAAATTGAAATAATCCTTTAAAAAGATGGGAAGCGCGACGTCAGGCGATCGCGCAGCAGCTAGTTTTTTTTAAACGGGCATCATGAGAGTGCGCAAGGGGGTCAAAGTTTTGGAAAACTTCATAAGGGATAAAAATTCGACTTTTAGATTCTTTTGAAAAAAAAAAATTCCGTTTCCTGTCGGATTTTTAACGTAGATTTCGAAGATTACGTCGGTTTGCGTCTAGCTATTTCGGTTCCTGAGTTATTGTAAAAAATTTGATAAAAATATTGAATTTTAGAGTTTTGACATCTTCATGGTGAACTTGGCCTGTATCTCAAGAACAAAAAAAAAAAAAAATAGACGCAAACAGATTTCATTTTCGAAATCTACGTTAAAAATCCGATTAAAAAAACGGTACTTTTTTCACAAAAATCCAAAAGTCCAATTTTCATCCTTTATGGGATTTTCCAAAACTTTGGGGCTCTCTTGCTCCCCACCAAGACGCTGTTTAAAAAAAATTTCGAAAAGGAAAATTTTTTTGCAAATGATGAGCCACAGCGATTGCGCTATCAGGAATTTTGAAATTCCAAAATTTTTGATTTTCGACCCATCCTAACCTCCATTATTTTTTGAGACAAAAAATAATCACTAACCTGCCAAGTTCCAAACCCCAAAATCGGCATTTTAACGCCGTTGGACAAAGTTAAAGCCGGCACGGAGGACATGGTTGCAGTAAGATTTAAAACCAACTGAAGTATATAACTCTCCTTTCTCTTCAAGGAAGTTAACCTTGAGTATCCATCCATCCAAAGCGGAGTAGAGCCGCAACGTAAAATTAGTTTTATCTATTAAATGCGGTTTTTTTTCATTATTGTTTCCTCGGCTAAAAATAGACGAAAAAAAAAAATACAATTAAAAATCAGATCAGTTTGACCAAAAGGGGGAGATGAAGAGGTATCGATAGACATTTTTTTCATATGTTCCCAAAGTAATTGAATTACCATCGAAGCGGTTTTTATTTTTATTTTTTCTTTCCTTGACAATGAGCAATTTAAATTCGATTACTTTGTTGATTCGATATCCTGACTCTAAAAGTATCGGGGAATCCTACGATGATTGTCCCCGTGGTTTTTACTATGAACGAGAGGAAAAAAAAAATGTATGGCATCATTTACAAATGAAATAACAACGAAATTACTCATGAAGAAAATAGTTTGATTTTTATCTTAAACATTTTCGAGTGTTTTTTTCATGCGACATTTTTTCGGTTTCGTAACTTAACGGTCAATTTGCCCTAAGTGATTTTTATTATTTAAGAAAAAAATAAATAAATAAAGTTGGCTGTGCACCCACCTTTCGTGATCATCGTCCTTGGAATTAATAATCAGACGCGGAAACTCTGGATTCCAATACAGTTACAGTCAAGCGTGGAAAAAGTATTAAAAAACAATTAATATGCGTTTTTATGTCGTGATTCGTTTTTTTTTCTTTTTCCTTTTCAACTCATTCAAATCTGGATAACAAAAGCTAGGAGAAAGTTCTGCAGAATGATTTTATTTCGTATCATCTTCCGTGTTTCATATAGGAGAAGAAGGCGAAAGTAACGTTTTTAGCGGATCTGCAATAAAAAAAAAAAAAAACATTAAAAAATGCCCTTTTATATTTATAACGCTATATAAATTAGTGGTTCTATTTTAAATGGTTTTGTGTAATAAAATTTCGTAAAAAAACCTTAAGCAACACGGTAGGAAACTAGCCTATTATATTATTCGTCTATAGAGAATTAAAAAAACGTGTAAACTGCCGTGCCATTTAAATCTTAAAACGGAATCGGAATAAAAATCGGAATCAGGCAGGCTGCAATTCCGCGATTCAGATTCCAACTGCAAATATTTTAGCGATGCCAATTCCGATTCTGATTCCGATTCCGATTTCAGTCAAAATTGATAACTGTAATAACGGTACTTTCGTGCTTTTTAAATCAATCTGAATCGAAAATATTTTTTTGGGTGCTGGTGCCAATGCCGATGCCGAAGCCGAAGCCGATGCCGAAGATTCCGAAATGTTTCAGACGAGATTCCGATTCCGAATAACAATTAATCGGAATTGCAGCCCTGGAATCAGGCTCAATAATTGGTCGGAATCGAAATCTTAATCGGCATCGAAAAATAATTTTGATTCAAATTGAACTGGAAAGTGTGAATAAAAGCTTATCACGATTAGTACATATTTCTCAAAATATCGGAATCAGAATTGGAACAGCAGCTGTGGAGTAAACTTAAATCGTACCTGATTATCTAAGCCAGATATCTCCAAAATTAGTGCTTTAAAATCCTAAAAACCGAAAGTTACAAAAAAATGGATTGAAAAACCGTACTACGGAAGCCCTGAAGGGTCACATTTCTGTACTTGTTTTTTATTGTTTGTTCCGGAACAAACAATGTCTGTTCCGGAACAGGCAACGTTTAGTTAGAAAATTGTCTTTTCCGGAACTGACAATTTTTAAAATTGTTTGTTCCGGAACTGACAATTTTAAAAATTGTTTGTTCCGGAACTGACAATTTTAAAAATTGTTTGTTCCGGAACTGACAATTTTAAAAATTGTTTGTTCCGGAACTGACAATTTTAAATTAATTGTTTGTTTCGGAACAAGCAATGTCTGCTCCGGAACAGGCAACGTTTAGTTAGAAAATTGTCTGTTCCGGAACTGACAATTTTTAAAATTGTTTGTTCCGGAACTGACAATTTTAAAAATTGTTTGTTCCGGAACTGACAATTTTTAAAATTGTTTGTTCCGGAACTGACAATTTTAAAAATTGTTTGTTCCGGAACTGACAATTTTTAAAAATTGTTTGTTCCGGAACTGACAATTTTAAATTAATTGTTTGTTTCGGAACAAGCAATGTCTGTTCCGGAACAGGCAACGTTTAGTTAGAAAATTGTCTTTTCCGGAACTGACAATTTTTAAAATTGTTTGTTCTGGAACTGACAATTTTAAAAATTGTTTGTTCCGGAACTGACAATTTTTAAAATTGTTTGTTCCGGAACTGACAATTTTAAATTAATTGTTTGTTTCGGAACAAGCAATGTCTGTTCCGGAACAGGCAACGTTTAGTTAGAAAATTGTCTGTTCCGGAACTGACAATTTTTAAAATTGTCAGTTCCGGAACAAATAATTTTTAAAATTGTCAGTTCCGGAACAAGCAGTGAACTAAAAATTGTCAGTTCCGGAACAGACAATTAATAACAAATTGTCAGTTCCGGAACAAACAATTAATAAAAAATTGTCAGTTCCGGAACAAACAATTAATAAAAAGTTGTCAGTTCCGGAACAGACAATTTTCTAACTAAACGTTGTCTGTTCCGGAACAAACAATAAAAAACAATTACAGAAATGTGACCCTTCAGGGCTTCCGTACCTTACTATTCGTATAGACTAATGTGATTTGAGTCAAAAAGTTCCAATAAACATATCCTCTAAATCTAACCTTTATATTGGATATAACTATTAAATTAGAGATTTCTTTAAATTTTATTTAAGATTTCTTAAAAAAAAAAAAAAAATTGGCTGAAATTGCAAAGATTTTTTTTGGAGATTTCAATCCCCCCCAAAAAAAGTTCTGACATAAAACACTAAATAAGCTTCAAAAAGTTGAAAAAAGTTGTGTTAGACCAGTCAAAATCACGTATGGTCACCATTTATGTATTTTTTAAATTTCAACACAATTTTAAGCAAAAAAAAAAAAAAAAAAAAGTCATGTAAAAGTTGACATATTCGAATTCTGCAACCTTAGAAGTTTAAAAGGCAATATTTTGTTCGCATTTGAACCAGGAAAGGGCTTGCCGTAAGAAGAAGTTGCCAAATTGACGAGTATAATGAGCTAAATTCATTTTATTTTTCAAAAAAAATGTAGAAAATTGGATGAATTGAGACTATTTTTTTTAAATATCATGACGGACTGCAGTTTGAGCTTTTACACAACTTTTTTTTTTTTTTTGCCTAAAATTATATTAAAATTTAAAAAGATACATATACATGACTTTGACTGGGCTAATGTAGCTTCTTTCAACGCTTTGAAGCTTATTTAATGTTGTTATATGAGAACTTTTTGTTTTTTTTGGGAATCAAAATCTCCAAAAAAAATCTCAGCGTTTTTAGCCTTTTTTTTTTTTTTTTTTGACGTAGGACTACGTCATACCCCGTAACCTGGAGATTTCTGTTTGTTTGTTTATTCATTCGTTTGTTGGTTCGCACCTAAAAAATTATTTAATATTTTAATATTAAATAATGAGGCTAGAGAAAATGCTGAGCATGGATTCCACTGAAATCCACAAAAAAAGCCCTCTGGTGTGGAAAACGCTGAAAACAGTTTTTTTACCCATTTCTTCTTAGGATTCTGAATTAATTATTAGTGTTCAGTATTTTCCACATGCCTAGTGGATTAACATGAAATTAATTTTTTTTTTTTTTTAAATAAGAAGACAGGGCAACAGCAGACGGCAGCGGTGGATAATATCTGCTCCGTCTTCTTAAAGTATTTTATCTTTTAAATTATTTCTTCATATAGGGGGTAATGACCAGATTTTGTGGTATTATAAATATTATCTCATATAAATCTGGTAATGACCAGATTTATATGAGAACTTTTTGTTTTTTTTGGGAATCAAAATCTCCAAAAAAAATCTCAGCGTTTTTAGCCTTTTTTTTTTTTTTTTTTTTTTTTTTTTAAATCTTTAATATCTTGGTAAAGGTTAGATTAAGAGGGTATGTTTATTGGACCTTTTCGACTCAAGTTTTGAATCAATTTTTTTGCAGCTTTCAGTTGTTAGGATTTTAGGGCACTAATTTTAGAGATATCTGGTTTAGATGATCAGGTACGAATTTAGTTGACACATTTTTTAATTCTCTATAGGATGCCTAACAAATCCCTGAATTCAGTTTTTGTGGACATTTTTGTCGAATAAACTGGTTAGTTTCCTACCGTGGAGGGGACCTAAAAATTTCGAGATTCCCGTAAAGACCGAAAAAATCAAAAATTTAATTTTATGTAAAAATAGTCGTTTTCTATTCGGATTTTTATGCAGATTACGAAAATAAAAATAGAATTTATTTATGTCAAACGATTACTGGGCTGGAGGTCAAAAATATGAAGAATTTCGCAGAAAATGTAGCTACAGCATATTTTGCTAATTTTTGAACGCAATTAGGCCTCTATCATCAAAACATATAACTTTTAGCTAAATTTTCGTCCAAACTACGTCCAAAAAAAATTGGAAAAAATTCAGGCAATCTTCTTTCGGTTATTATAGAAGAAGTAGGGGGTGGCTTTCACCGAAATTCAAAAATTCGTAAAATAAGGGCTTAGGATTAGGAAATTATTTTTAAGTTTTTCAAGTTTAAACGTTTATGATGTGAAAGAAATAATATTTTCAGGAAAACCTCGGGCGTTTGTTTCTATTTCTCCCGGCTGTTTTGGAGGAATCGAAATGTGGATTGAAGGAAATCAAGTACATTTTCGTTTCCTTCAAAATTTTTTCGAGGTTATTTTAAAGGTAACGAAATGGAGGATACGAAAAATTTAGAAAAAAGAACTTTAAGCTCCCAAAGAATTAACAAAACTTTACTTTGTATTTTCTTCGGAATTGTTTTGAAGGCTTTGTCCTCAAATCCTTAAGTCCAGGAAAATAAGAAAGAGATTTGGTTAACGTTGAGCAGTTTTGAGGGTCCAGAGCGACTTTACAAAATTGTTTCATGACGAATGAAAAAAAAAAAAATGTACGTATTATTTTTCTAAAAAGTAGCAATTTTTCTTAAGATTCTCTTTCAGGAGAAATCTTAATTGTCTTCTTTTTAAATGAAATTTTATAGATTAGCTAAAATTAATCAGAATCAGAATTGGCAAAAAAACGAATTTAAAACAAATCTTCGTATCTCGTTCTCCATTTTTTAATACCTTGTCTCCTTTTCCTTCTTTGTTGCTTATTAAGCATGTATAAATTTTTGTACAAATTTTTGTAAAAATATTTTTTTGCAAATATTTTACAAAACTTCTATATTTCTTGCATTTCTTTTTCGCACGGAGAAATTTCAACTTATAAAACCCGCCTAAAAGGATGCATTCCATAAAAGTCATATTTAAAAAAAATAAAATAAAATAAAAAAATATTCAAAAAACAGATGTTGAAAATTCCCACAAGAGACCACACAAGAAGAGCCATATAAATTTCCCATATTTCATACGCATTGTTATGTTATAAAACAAAATTATATATAAAATAAAAAAATTACCTATCGCAATTTTACTTTATTTACTCGAAACCACACTAACCTACTCAAACAATACCAAACACACAAGCCCCCGCGTTCCCAATTTTTTCTCCCCTGTCAAAGCCTACAACAGCATCAGCATCAAATTACCCATTGAGAAAATCTGACATTTATTTCATACCCAACGGCTACATATCCCCCGTCTCATCAAACTTTTATTAACTCGAAGAAGCAAATAAACAGTACCTTAAGATAGCCTCGTAAAATTAAAAAAAAAAAGTTCCGAAAAATCCACATTACCGGATTATAATAAAAGGATGATGATTCAGTTTCCATTTTGCAAAAAGGGATTTCCAGGAGCTAGGGGAAGATTAAAAAAAAAAAAAGTTGTAATAATGGGGTGCAACAGGACACCGTGATATCGACGCGATTTAATGGAGTTTGACCAACCTGAAAATTGTGTATAAATAATTTGTTAAATATATTCCTTTCTTTTTGTCAGAGATGACCCTTCTCCGATAAATTGTATAATATTCGGATTGCTTGAATAATAATTTTCTTACTACTGATATTTTAAATGGGTTAATGGCAAAACCCGATAACTTACATTCGGCCGCTTCGTATTAATTTTTACAAAAATTTTGAGCGTAAACATGACGTTTGACACAAGTCACGTGGCAGCAGAAGTTTTTCAATCATCAAAACCGATGACGTCATCGTTCGGTGATCAAAGCGTCGCGACGTCAATGTCCCTGAAAAAAAAAAAACAATAAAAATCAAAATTAGTATCAAAGTGGCATATACGCTTTTTTGACACGCAACCGATAAACGCAAATAATAAAAAAGGGGATGATACACAATAATACGTTAAGAATATTTTGCGGTTGACGAGATTTTCAACAACAACAAAAAATAAAAGAAAACCGAACGCCAACATAAACATAGGCGGGATTTTTTTAAAAAAAAACCATAACATGGAGGATTGTTTATCTAGATCCATCACTCTCATAAAAGAAGATCGGCACGCTTCGCCAATTATTTTTAAAGCTTCTCCATAGCTCAAAAGGCGCCGCAAACAGTTGTTTATGTTGTCGAGTAATTTCAGAACAATACCTGTAAGGTATACACAGCATTAAACCAAAGCCAGGATCATTGCGGTTTAAAGCAAATTTCAGGGATTTTATTTTAATCCGAAAATTGAGATTACACGACGGCTTAAAAGTCTTTCAAAGATTTTTAATCCTGTAATTCGGCTTTTTTTTTGCGTGTTCCGACTTGCCATTCATAAAACGTATATACGGTAACCTGACTTACCGTTTCCGCAAGGAGAAAAATTGATACTGTGTGTTACGAAAATTCACATGTGTTTTTATTTTTCTATTTTTTTGAACAAAGAACGTTTAACGGGTGAATCTGATACATGATATGATTACAGGGAAGGAATTTAAATTACCCCACACCAATAAAAATTCGATATGCAAAATGCATAGAACAAGACGGATAAAAAAAAAAAAAGTAAATGGATGCGGTGTCTACTGGGATTTGTCCATGCAAATTATATCCTTACCCGTTTTTAAAATTAAAATATGTAATGGATATGAGTTTATTAAATTATAAATCAAATATTTATAGCGCTCAACCTTTTCATCAGTCGAGATGAAAAGGTCTTTTTTTTTTGTAATTTCTTAATAATTTTAATTATTAATTAAATTAAATTTGGGATTATCAGTAACCAAGGAAAACCATTTCTGGGGTTAAGCGATTTGAAATCAGAAAATTACCAAAATAAGGGAACTTTAATGAATAGCTAAAATTGTTAAACCAATGCCACGATTTTGAGCTTTTTTTGAGCTTACAGGAAAATCAAACCAATTAATTTGAGCTTCAAAAGCAAACAAGTTGTATTAACTTGCGCAACTCGCACAGCTAAATTTCCTAAAATTGCATAATGCGAAAGCAAAAAAGGCTTGCGACAAAATATTTTCTTAAAAATCACGCGAAAACAATAAAAATATCTTGTCAAGAAACAATATGTCCGTTCTCGCGAAGAATTTTTGCTTTGCTACGAAACTTGGGTCAGTGAAGTTGAGCTCAAATTTTTTGACTATAACCAAGATTTAGAGCTTTTTTTGAGCTTTCTAAAAAACCAAGTCTCCAAATTTGAGTTTCAAAATTAAAGGATATATAAGCATAATCTATAATGTACCGCTAAATTCACGGGCGGTACAATATACCACTCAAATTGGGAGATGTACACCAATGTATTGCGCTAAATTTGAGCTTTCAGAAAACCATCATACCCAATTTTTAGCTTTCAAATGAAGGCTTTCATAAAATTTTTTTTAAAAATGTCGTGTACCGCACCGCCAGCTTCACGCCCTTGAATTTTGAAGCTCAAATTTTGGGACAATGTCCATTATTTTGAGCTTTTTTGGAGCTTACGGAAAAACCATGTCCCCAAATTTGAGCTTCAACTGAATAATTAGAGCTTGACGAAGAACGTCCTTAGGAAAATTTGGAGTACCGCCAGCTTCACGCTCTTGAATTTTGAAGCTCAAATTTTGGGACGAAGTCCATTATTTTGAGCTTTCAGAAAAACCATGTCCCCAAATTTGAGCTTCAACGGAATATTTACAGCTCACGGGAAACATCAAGAGGAATATTCGGAGTACCGCCAGCTTCATGCCATTGAATTTTCAAGCTCAAATTTTCGGACAAAGTCCATTATTTTGAGCTTTTTTGGAGCTTCCAGAAAAACCATACCCCCAAATTTGAGCTCCAAAATTCAACGGCGTAAAGCTGGCGGTACTCCGAATTTTCCTAAGGACGTTATTCGTCAAGCTCTAATTATTCCGTTGAAGCTCAAATTTGGGGATATGGTTTTTCTGAGAGCTCAAAAAGAGCTCAAAATAATGGACTTTGTCCCAAAATTTGAGCTCCAAAATTCAATGGCGTAAAGCTGGCGGTACTCCAAACTTTTCTAATCACGTTCTTCGTCAAGCTTTAATTATTCCGTTGAAGCTCAAATTTGGAGACATGGTTTTTCTGAGAGCTCAAAAAGAGCTCAAAATAATGGACTTTGTCCCAAAATTTGAGCTCCAAAATTCAACGGCGGTGCTCCGAATTTTTCTAAGGACGTTCTTCGTCAAGCTCTAATTATTCCGTTGAAGCTCAAATTTGGGGACATGGTTTTTCTGAGAGCTCAAAAAAGGTCAAAATAATGAACTTTGTCACAAAATTTGAGCTCCAAAATTCAATGGCGTAAAGCTGGCGGTACTCCAAACTTTTTTAATCACGTTCTTCGTCAAGCTTTAATTATTCCGTTGAAGCTCAAATTTGGAGACATGGTTTTTCTGAGAGCTCAAAAAAAGGTCAAAATAATGGACTTTGTCCGAAAATTTGAGCTTCAAAATTAAACGGCGTGAAGCTGGCGGTACTGCGCAATTTCCTAAGGACGTTCTTCGTCATGCTCTAATTATTCAGTTGAAGCTCAAATTCGGGGACATGGTTTTTTCCGAAAGCTCCAAAAAAGCTCAAAATAATGGACATTGTCCCAAAATTTGAGTTTCTAAATTCAATGGCGTGAAGCTGGCGGTACACGGCATTTTTAAAAAAAAAATTATGAAAGCCTTAATTTGAAAGCTAAAAATTGGGTATGATGGTTTTCTGAAAGCTCAAATTTAGAGAAAAAACCAAATTTTCAGAAAAATTATGTCCCCAAATTTGAGCTTCAACGGAATATTTACAGCTCACGGGAAACATCAAGAGGAATATTCGGAGTACCGCCAGCTTCATGCCATTGTATTTTCAAGCTCAAATTTTCGGACAAAGTCCATTACTTTGAGCTTTTTTGGAGCTTCCAGAAAAACCATGCCCCCAAATTTGAGCTCCAAAATTCAACGGCGTGAAGCTGGCGGTACTCTGAATTTTCCTAAGGACGTTATTCGTCAAGCTCGAAATATTCCATTGAAGCTTAAATTTGGGGACATGGTATTTCTGAAAGCTCAAAAAAGCTCAAAATAATGGACTTTGTCCCAAAATTTGAGCTCGAAAATTCCACGGCGTGAAGCTGGCGGTACTAGTACTCCGAATTTTTAAAAAAAAATTAATGACGTTTTATTTTGCAGACCGAAATTTGGGTGAATTGCTTTCTTTAAAGCTCAAATTTAGCACAATACATAGGTGTATGTCTAAGAATTTGAGCGATTTGTTGTACCGTCCGTGAGTTTAGCGGTACATCATTGATTATGCCTACATATTTTTTCATTTCGAAGCTCAAATTCGGAGACTTTGTTTTTCTAAAAGCTCAAAAAAAGCTCAAAATAATGGGCTTCGCCCAAAAATTTGAGCTTTGAAAATCGATGGAGGGAACCTGGCGGTACACCGATTTACGCTGGGATCGTTTTTTCGTGACCTTCGATTATTTCCGTTGAAGCTAAATTTGGAGACTTGGTTTTTTCGAAAGCTCCAAAAAGCTCTAAATTCTTGCCATGGTCCAAACATTCGACCATTGGAATTAATTGGCGTGAACTTGGTGGTTTTTTTTTTTTTTAAGTCATTCTGCTAGCCTTTGGTGTGCAGGTTCAAATTCTGTAAATTATATATTTTGAAAGCTCAAATTTAGGAGAACGATATGCAATTGGTTTGGATTCTGAACCCACCGAAACATCACGTGTGGCGGCACACGTGTGGCATTTTTTAAAAAAATTTTATGAAAGCCTTAATTTGAAAGCTAAAAATTGGGTATGATGCTTTACTGAAAGCTCAAATTTAGCGCAATACATTGGTGTATGTCTCCCAATTTGAGCGGTATATTGTACCGCCCGTGAATTTAGCGGTACATTGTTGATTATGCTTATATCCTTTAATTTTGAAGCTCAAATTTGGAGACTTTGTTTTTTAGAAAGTTCAAAAAAAGCTCTAAATCTTGGTAATAGTCAGAAAATTTGAGCTCAAAATTGTACCGCCAAGTTCACTGACACCGAAATATTCCGGTTTTGTTGCATGACAGAACTTGTTCAAGACATTTCCTTTTCCTGAGTGTTCACGGGCAACGTCCAAAGTCCATAATAATCACGTTCTGAATTGAATTTACAAGTTATCTTTCAGAGAATTTGCGTTTCAATTTAATTATATTTTTAAAAACTTTATTTCAAGATTTTGGTGAAATAAAAACGAAATTGTTTCATTTAATTTTTTAAAAAAATCTCGAATTCAAAACTTTGATCAGGTCAGGGTTTTGCCAGATTTCCTTTTTTGCGCCCTAAAAAATCTCTGCAGGGGCATGGGATGGCATTAAAGCCATCCACACATTTCAGCAAAGAAAATACATTTTCTTAGTAATTATAAGTAAACCACAGAGAAAAAAAAAAGAAAAAAAAAAAAAAAAGGATTCAAATTTTCAACTTTTCATGTTTACATTTTAAATAAAATCTTATTAATAAGAAAAAGAAGGAACCCAGACGTTTAGGTCGTTTTAAAGCTAAAACAACTTGAAAAGAGGATAAGTTTCTACCTAATTAGACAGTAGCTTGTTATCAAAAGTTGTGTTATTTTTGGTAAATACCCAAAGGAAAAAGGAAACCTTAGTTCGTCTTCGGGATAAACAACTGAAATTTTTCTCCTCCAAGGGTGTTAAGCAAAAGAAATCTTTATAATCATACATGGAAAATTATTTTTATAAAATATACAAAGCTATAAAAATTACATATCGCATTCCGGATGCATTTTTAATTTAAAAAAAAAAAATAAGAAGAATTATCTTTATTAAAATATTTATAACCACCGAGAATTCATACGACTTCATTTCATCCAATTTTCATTAAGCCGAAGAAGTAGCAGGAAAAATTTTAATCCTGCATTATTAGAAAAAAAAAATAGACCATCTCATTGGTCCATTTAATGGGGTGAACATAAAAAGCAACCCCTAATAAGTGATCTAGGACCGCCTTTTCCACCCTTAATAAAACCGGATATGCCCTTTTAACATAAAATCCTTTTGGGTCCTCAAGCAGGATGATATTGATACATTTGATCCTGATTTTCCGTCAGTCAGTCAGCACGATTCCGTCAATTCGGTTCCAAAAAAAAAAAAAAAAAAAAAATGTCTTTAGTGAGTGAGTGCGTTAAGAGGTTCGAAGACACTAATTTAAATAGGTGCAACTTCAGTATAGATCACATCCTCAACGTCGCGGGTGAAAAACAATCAGAAGAAAA
Source organism: Liposcelis bostrychophila (assembly GCA_037577465.1). NCBI lineage: Eukaryota > Metazoa > Arthropoda > Insecta > Psocodea > Liposcelididae > Liposcelis > Liposcelis bostrychophila. The sequence goes on along the minus strand of CM075209.1, from coordinate 19,875,603 downwards.
TTTTAATAATAATTATCCGGCAGATTTAGAGGATAAAAGATTTGAATGGCTTAACTGCACGCGTTACCGGCCTCCAAAATTACCAAGTAAGTGACTCATTTTTAGAATCGTGTCTTTTTTGGCAGTAGTGGTCGGAATCCGATACCGGTGCCGGTGCTGGTGCCGATTCCATATTATTTATTTAAATCCCGATTCCGATTTTGGCACCGACCACCGACGCCGATGCTACCAAGCATCGGTTATCGTTCCCGACCATTTAGCCTAAAAAAATAAATTCCTAATCCATTTTTCCTAAAAATTTTGGTTCCAATTTTTTCTCCTAACCATTTTTAAACCTAATTTTAAATTTTCATAAAAATTTTTGATTCCTATAATAAAATTCCTAAAGTGAATATTTTTCCTAATTTTTTAAACCTCTAAAGGGATTTTAGAAAACTTCATTTTAGCGATTTTAAGAAATTTAATTTTATGGGAGAATTTAAGAAATTTTATTTTAATAATCAAAATTATTTTCGGAAAATTAAAAATTAGAAAAAAAAAATAGCTAGGAAAAGTTTTAGGAATCAAAATATTTAGGAAAATTAGATTAGGAATTTATTTTTCAGGACAAATGGATTAGGAATTTATTTTTCAGGACAAATGGATTAGGAATTTATTTTTCAGGAAAAATGGATTAGGAATTAAATTTTCAGGAAAAATGGATTAGGAGTTTTTATTTTATAAAAAGATGGATTAGGAATTAATTTTTTGGGAAAAATGGACCAGGATTTATTTATTTATTTATTTATTTTTTTTAGGAAAAAATGGATTAGGAATTTATATTTTAGGAATAATGGATTAGGAATTTATTTTTTTTTTTCAAGGAAAAAATGGATTAGGAATTTATTTTTTAGGAAAAATGGATTAGAAATTTATTTTTAATTTCAGGAAAAAATGGATTAGGAGTTTTTTTTTTTAGAAAAAGATGTATTAGGAATTTATTTTTCAGGAAAAATGGATTAGGAATTTATTCGTTTTTAGGAAAAATGGATTCGGTTTTTTTTTTTTTTTTTAAGAAATAAATGGATTAGAAATTTATTTATTTTTCTTTTTAGGAAAAAATGGATTAGGAATTTATTTTTAAGGACAAATGGATTACGAATTTATATTTTAGGAATAATGGGATTAGAAATTTATTTTTAATTTTAGGAAAAATGGATAAAAATTTATTTTTCAGGAATTTTTTTAAGCAAAAAATGGATTACGAATTTATTTTTTTTAGGAAAAATGGATTAGGATTTTTTCTTTTACAGAAAGATGGATTAGGATTTTATTTTTCAGGAAAATGGATTAGGAGTTTTTCTTTTAGAAAAATATGGATTAGGAATTTATTTTTTAGGAAAAATGGATTAGGAATAATGGATTTTAGGAATTTATGGAATTTTAGGAATTTTTTCTTTTTCTGGAAAAAATGGATAGGAATTTATTTTTTAGGAAAAATGGATTAGAAATTTATTTTTAATTTCAGGAAAAAATGGATTAGGAGTTTTTTTTTTTAGAAAAAGATGTATTAGGAATTATTTTTCAGGAAAATGGATTAGGAATTTATTCGTTTTTAGGAAAAATGGATTCGGTTTTTTTTTTTTTTTTAAGAAATAAATGGATTAGAAATTTATTTTTTTTTTATAGGAAAAAATGGTTTAGGAATTTATTTTTAAGGACAGATGGATTAGGAATTTATATTTTAGGAACAATGGATTAGAAATTTATTTTTAATTTTAGGAAAAATGGATAAAAATTTATTTTTCAGGAATTTTTTTAAGCAAAAAATGGATTACGAATTTATTTTTTTAGGAAAAATGGATTAGGATTTTTTCTTTTACAGAAAGATGGATTAGGATTTTATTTTTCAGGAAAATGGATTAGGAGTTTTTCTTTTAGAAAAATATGGATTAGGAATTTATTTTTTAGGAAAAATGGATTAGGAATAATGGATTTTAGGAATTTATGGAATTTTAGGAATTTTTTCTTTTTCTGGAAAAAATGGATTAGGTTTTTTTTTTAGAAAAAAATGGATCAGAAATTTATTTATTTATTTATTTTTCTAGGAAAAAATGGATTAGGAATTTATTTTTAAGGACAAATGGATTAGGATTTTTTCTTTTAGAGAAAGATGGATTAGGATTTTATTTTTTAGGAAAATGGATTAGGAATTTATATTTTAGGGAAAAATGGATTAGGTTTCCTTTTAGAAAAAAATGGATTAGGAATTTATTTCTGTCGAAAAAATGGATTAGGAATTTATTTTTTTAGGACAAATGGATTAGGAAATCATTTATTCATTTATTTATTTTTAGGAAAAATGGATTAGGAATTTATTTTTCGGAAAAGGGATTAGGAATTTATTTTTTTTTTTTTTTTTTTGAAAAAATGGATTAGGAATTTTTTATTTTGAAAAAATGGATTAGGAATTTATATTTTAGGAATAATGGATTAGGAATTTATTTTTAATTTTAGGAAAAATGGATAAGGAATTTATTTTTTAGGAAAAATGGATTAGAAATTTATTTTTTTAGGAAAATTATTAGGAAATCATCGGTTATATCCGATGCCGGCATCGACTACATCCGACCTACCAGCGTTGTTTCTTATAAAATCACTTGAATCTCAACTTTTCAATTACTATGCCAGTTTTAACAATTTCGCGATGGCGGTACCGGTGCCGATTTCGGATTTTAAAAAAAATTCTACGCCGATGCTAGGATCGGCATCGGCCAAGATTTCCAAGCTTCGGACCCCCTGTTTTTTGAGTAAAAAAAAAAAAAAAAAAAAAAAAGCATAGGCAACTAATTATCAAACTTTTCTTTTTCAGGACACCGGAAAAAGGAAGGGATTCAACGAAGAAAATTAGGAAGAAATCCTCGAATACCATTTTCCAGTTCTCAAGTCGCTTTCCTCGAAGCTAAATTTTTACAAACTCCGTATTTAAGCAGTAGCGACGTATCTCAACTAGCCAACTATCTCCAATTATCCGAAACCAGAGTAAGTGTTTTCAAAAAATTTATTTTTAGCCCCTGAAATATGAGAACCTAATAACATTCAAAAAAAAAAAAAAATCATCCGAAAGTGAGGATGTCAAATTTACAAGACCACGGTCGATTGATTTCGGAGATGCTATCACTGTAATAATGTAACAGTTTAAAAGTTGACAACATTCGAATTTCTACCTGGTTAAGCAAATTGAATAACTTCGGACACGTTTCTGCCTAACGCAACGTGAATTTTTTTTTTTATATCTATATATTTTTTTTTCTCTTTAGGTAAAAATTTGGTTTCAAAACAGAAGAGCGAGGGAAAGGAGAGATAGAGAAAACAAATGTAAAGCCACCGACAAATCGCCGAAGGATTCGTCCAACGAAAGGATTTCCGTAGATTTAAGAGAAGATTCCCCGAGTGAAAGTGAGAAAAGTTATCAAAATATACCGGTACATTATTTTCAATCGCTGAGGTATTTTATTCCGAGTGAACAGAGTTTCATACCGTTGACGGTTCCGTTGGATTTAAGTGAACGGAATATCGCATGCAAATGACTGACGGGAAATTATGAAGTTTTGTGATCTCAACAATTAAAAAAAAAAAAAATTAAGTTAAGTTTTTTAGGGAGCAAATATCTAGACAAACGCAGAAATTTTTTTTACATCTGAAATTTCAACGAAAACGAATGCGAAAATGTTGGGCAAAAATGTTGGTGTTTGACAAAAGTGGCGAACATATTGGACAAACAGTTTCACATAACATGCTTAAAAACTGTCACTGCTTATGTAGAGTTTCCCCATCATGTCGGGGAAACTGTTCGGTGCAAATGTTTGTCCAACATGTTAACCATTTTTTGTTTCAAGGTGCAAATTCACTATGGAATGTTGGATCAACATGATGGTACAACAAGTTGGGCAAACATGTTATACCAACTTGTTGGACCAACATTCCACACTAATTTTGGGGTAGAAGTAAATTCTGCAATAGTCATTTCGTTCGCTTGTCAACATGTTAATACAACAAGTTCGTCCAACATTGCAACAAGTTGGTACATGTTGGTCCGATTTGTTGTACCAACATGTTGGTCCAACATTCCATAGTAGATTGTCACCTTAACACCAACATGTTCGCCTATCACGTTTGACGTGAAATGGCGCCCTTGAGCAATACGAAAGTATTCGGTCAACATATTTGCTTTTTTGTTTAAATGACAATGTTGGACGAACATACTCATGCAAAATATCCATGACGACCAAGGCAAGCACTGAAGCACTTTTGTACGCTTCACTACCGCGCAAATTGGGCAAACAATACAAAGAAGTTGCAACATGTTGAGCTGACATGTTGGAAACATTTTAGCCCAACATGTTCAAAAACGGCTTATAAAGAGCTTCCCCTACAATTTGGGAAACATGTTGGATGAAAAAGTTTGTCCAACATGTTCTCCACTTGCATCTAACACCAAAATGTTCACTCAACATAACATTTTGGAAACATTTTCACCGAACATGTTCAAAAGAGCCTCACTGCTTATGTACAGCTTCCCCTACATGTGGGGGGAAAACATTGGATGAAAATGTTTGTCCAAGTCGGTGGCCATGTTGGGTGAATATGTTGTTGTTGGATGAACATGACAAATATGTTCCGTGAACATGTGTTGAACAAACTTTTTTACCGAGCGTGTTCGCCGAAATGGAGGGAAAGCTCTACATAAAAGCGCAAATACGCCGAACATGTTGAAAACATTTTCACCCAATATGTTGAAAAATAGCCTCATTGTTTATGTAAAGCTTCCCTTAAATGTTGGGAAAAATGTTTGTGGAACATGTTCAACCAACATGTTCGGCGTGAGTTTGCGCCCAAACAAGACGAACATGTTTAATAAACATGCTGGACGAACATTTTCACCAACACGGTCAGGAATGCCGCATTAGAGCTTTCGAACGTTTCGGGAAAAATGTCCGTCCAACATGTTAGTTTTGTTGGCCTATCATATATTGTTCGGTAGTAAATATTACTCATAATTATGGGCGCAATTTCACGCCAAACATGTTTGCCGAACATGTTTGGCAAACATGTTTGTGTTTGATAAAGACTGGCGAACATGTTCGGCAAACATGATGGACAAACATTTTCACCAAACATTTTCACCAAACATTTTACCCAACATGCAGGGGAAGCTCCACATACGCAGAGAAGCTTTTTTAAGCATGTTCGGTGAAAATGTTTGTGTTTGACAAAAGTGCCGAACATGTTCGTCGAACATTTCGGACAAACATTTTCACCGAACATGCTTAAAAAAGCTTCTCTGCTTATGTGGAGCTTCCCCTGCATGTTGGGGAAAATGTTTGGTGAAAATGTTTGTCCAACATGTTTGCCGAACATGTTCGCCAAACATGTTTGGCGTGAAATTGCGCCCTATTATAAAAAATGAATATTCCTCCCTTGTAATAACAATTTTGTATAAATGTCTCTTCTAGTTTTCATAGCATTGTACAGTACAATATATGATCAATAAAAAAATTATGAAAGTTATGAAGGCGATCATTTTTTTCTTCCTATGCACTAAAAAATAAAGCAGCAATCTCACGAGGGATTGTAAACGCCCAGTCATCTTCAACAAATAAATTTTTAAAAATATTTAAATGTTACACGAAAATTTTGAGAAAACCGGAGTCTCAAACCCTCGAGCTTACGTCGAAGATTTGAGTCGTCGTTGTATTAACACAAATTTTTATTTTAAAACTAAGTAATTAAAACGAGACCGGGTTGGTTTTTAATCCGAAATATATTTCCATCAAAAAAATAACTTTAACAAAAAACAAGATTTTCATGAAAAATCGATGCATTTTTATTACTGTGCTAAAACAAGGATTACACATCCATAAAAACGTAATTTTTTAATTAATACTAAGATAAATTCAGCCAAACGGATTATTTAACAACAACAATTCAATGGAAAAATCAATTTCAGGTCATCTTTTCCAAATCCTTTGGCTTTTGTCTTTTTTCTCTCGTCTTATTTCTTAATTGCATTCTACTGCATTATATTACGTAAAAAAAGCTAATTAAATTCAAATTAGGATTTTCTTCCGGCATTTTCAAAATATTATAATGCGGCTCCAGGTCCTGTAAAAGCCTTTTGCATAAGCCGATTTTAGATTAGCAGTGCATCACAGCGAAGAAAGTTTTAAATAAGAAATCAAAATTTTGCAAGAATATTTAAACTTTCCCCTGCTTTGTACTCAACTCCTCCACTGTTTTCCTTGTAAAATTATTTTCCCAAACTCGATTCGATTTTTTTAACTTAACGGTTCAAAACCCGTTATAGATTTAATAGCTTTGGCTTCCTGTGCAGCATCCATTTCTCTAAAACACAAAAACTCCATAGTGAACGATGCATTTCCTGAAGACATTACTCTTAATTGTGTAGCGTAACCTAATAATTCAGATAGAGGAACCTCGGCCACAAGAGTCTGGGGAAAGAAAAAGAAAAAAAAAATTATTATTTACATTTATTTTTTTTAATTTTTAAAAAGTATGTCCACACGTACCCTATCTGTACCCCTCAAGCCGGTGGATATAATGTCTGCTCTTTTACCGCAAAGATCCGTGGTAATGGTATCCATAAAATCGGGAGCTGAAACTATCTCTAAAAGCATAATCGGTTCTAACATTTTGGTCTGGGAAGAGGTTAACAATTTTTTGACGCATTGACTAGCAGCAGATGTTATGATCGATTCCGCTGTCCCTCTACCCACTTCCAACCAGTGCAGCATGACTTGAGTATTTATTACCTAAAAAAAGTGATGAAAAATAATTCTACAATCTTATAAAGAAGACACATACGAAATTTATCCGCCAGGGACGCTGCCGTCACATAATTGCGATTTAATCAAATTGACCGCAACGGTAACCGTTTCGGATACGTTTTCGTCTGCATCTCCAATTTTTAAAAAATATTTTAACATTTACTACATACTGGGCAATAAGCCTTCGGTCCACAGGTCAAAGCGGACTCCACTCCCTGTTTTACAGCCAATAAATGTTTAGGAAAAATGGAAGCAATATTTTGCGCGCTTTCGTGACTCCTGTCCAACAACAATAATTCATCGCTTTTTCTCCTCCTCTCAGACGGAAGCACGGACATTATTATTTTAACTCGCTGCCGACTGTTTCCTATTTTATGTTCGACGAAGAAAGTGTCTTTGACCAAATTGACCGGAGTTTCTTTATACGAAATTTGTAACGGTCCTATATAAGCATCAATTTTATATTCGGTTTGAATTCTTTTCTTAATGACGTCGATGTGCAATTCTCCCATTCCGCCAAGTATGGTTTGGCCAGTTTCGTTGTTAAGGGTAACCTGCAAACTTGGATCTTCCCTTTCCAATTCCGAAAGAGCTTTTTCTAAGGGTGCTTCATAAGCAGGCGAGGGAGCTTCGATCGAGCAGAAAAAAACGGGATCTGGAACGTAGGCACCGACGTTTAAACCTTCTGATTCCTTCTCCATTTTTTTCCGAACCATTTCTCCGACCGAAGAGGTGGATGTTATTAAATCACCCGAGGTGGTTTCCTAAAACCCAAAAAAATAAACATTACATTTCTTTAATAATTAATACAAATGAAATTAATTAGCAAAGTAGAATAAACTTATACTGAAAGTCACAAAAAAAATTCCTAAAGAATTAACTGAATACCTTAAGGCCTGTAACAGCTGCAATATTTCCAACTCCAATTTCATCTACTACTTCATAATCATCAGCATAAGCAATCATAACCTTTCCACATTCTTCATTCCTTTCCAATCTCATATTATATATTTTTTGCCCCTGAAAAAATAAAAAAATTAATCAATATAATAACGAAATGAAATTTTTCAAATGGCAGTGTACCAAAACGTTAAATTATTTTTCAAAAAAATTGAAACAATAACATTCAAATTTGAAAAGATAATTTAAAAAATGGCATCACATTTAAAAATTAAACACAAAAATTTTTTGGATAGGGCATAAATCAGAAATTATTAAAATTCATATTACTTTGCAAAGTTCCAATGAAATTTTTTTTTCTTTTTGAAAAAGATACCTTAGTTAAACTGCCAGAATAAATCCTAAAAAAAGTAACAGCCTTTCCTTGTAGATCATGCCTGACTTTAAATGCTCTTGCACATAGATTATTACCAAAACTTGATAACAATTTACTAGAAACACTATTTAACGGTGATGGTAAATAATCCACAACTGCATTCATTAAAGGCTGAACTCCCATATTTTTATAAGAACTACCACACAGCACTGGCACACCTAAAACAAATAAAAATAGTTTTAATTTACTTTTTCAAATAAAAAGAAAAAAAAAAGAAAAAAGACCTTTTAGTCCTAACACAGCTTTTTGAATAGACTCTTTTAATTTTAAAGCTGGCACAGTCTCAAGCGTAAAATTCTCTGTAATTATTAATTCTGCTAATCTGTCGTCATAATCTGTTAATGTATCAGTCAAACGTGATCTCGCTGATAAAGCATCCTCCCAGGTTTTTCCATCTTCTTTACTTAATGATGTTTTTAAATATTTTACACCCAATTTTCCTACATCCCATACAAATTTTTCCATTGACAATAAATCAATTATTCCTTTAAATGTTCTAGCTAAAATAAAGAATAAAAAAATTTTGTAACAACTAAAATTTCCATTTAAGCTAGTAAACCAATCTTACATGTGTCAAATATAGGTAACTGAATAACAATTGGTTCTACATGTAATTTTGTCTCAATTGACTTTAAGGATTGATAAAAACCAGCATCTGGTTTATCCATTTTATTTAAATAAATAATTCTAGGTATTTTGTACCTATCAGCTTGCTTCCAAACTGTAATTGTTTGAGCTTCCACTCCTGAAATTAAATTTCTAAATGAATAAAAAACAGCTCAATATATTAAGAATTATAAATTAACAAACCAGCTGATGCATCAAGTACAATTATTGCACCATCCATTACATTTAAAGTTTGCTCAACTTCCATGGTAAAATCGATATGCCCAGGAGTATCCAATAAATTAATTTTGTGATTTTCCCAAGGAAATGTAACTGAAGCTGCAGTTATTGTTATTCCTCTTTCTCTTTCTTGAGCCATAAAATCGGTTACAGTATTTCCATCATGTACTTCTCCCATGTTCCTAATTGTACCAGAATAGAATAGCATTCTTTCAGTCGTTGTCGTTTTCCCTTTTGGAAAAAAAAATATTAATCAGATATTTTTTTTAACATTTGCAAAAAAAAAAAAAAAAGTTTGATTTTTACCTGCATCTATATGCGCCAAAATTCCGATATTTCTAATTAACGATGGATCTTCTTTCTTTTCATGTTTCTGTTCGACAGCAGCAGTTTTCTGCGAATAATACCGACGATATCTGGCATTTAATAATTTACTAATAAACCTTTTACTTAAATTCATTTTTTTTTCACAGAAAAATGTTTGTTTTTATTTGAAAGATCCCTATTAATATTTAACAAGCGACAATGGCAAAATATTTGGTCCCATGTTTTCTCCACTTTAAAGGATAAACACGCGATAAATGACTGACGAAATGGCGGTAAGAGCCTAGTTTCACTCGTATAGGGTCTCTATTGCAAAGACGCGACAAATACTTCAATTACAAAAGTCTCCGATAGAGAGCGTTATTCGCTTTATAAAAGGCGGTATTTTTTTCCCCGGTTTCCAAGACTACTTTTCGATGTTTCAAACACCTGTCTTTCACGGAAAATTGCATTTTTCAATTTAAATTGGCATGCCCAATTGCGATGACCTATTATAAAACTTTGCACAACGTTGTGCAATAGAAAAGGCATATAAGGGCCTTTCAAGGAAAATTTAACTCAGTTTAGCTCCGTAATCATATCAGTAAGCGTCTCTTAAAAATTAATTTCTGTGCTCGTAATAAAGTAAAATAAAATCAAGTGGTGGTGTTTTTAATTTCGGTTTCTGTTTCAATTCAATTAATACGAGAGTGAAAAAAAAAATCTTCAGTGATTTTTACACCATTTTAGCTAGAAAATAATCCCCTTTTTTTGATTTTGAAAAAAAAAAAAAATCCTTTTCAGATTATGTCAGCCATGAAAAGAAGCATAGATGACGTTAATGGAATCGTAGTAGAGGAAAATAAAAAAAGGAGAATGCATCCACAAATCGGAGATACTTCATTGGAAGAAGACGACCATTTCAACGCAGGAAATTTCATAGAAAAGCTACAGCAGTTTAAAAGTGAAGAAAACTTTTTGCTACAATACAGCAGTGTAACAACAGAAACTTTCAGCATCAGCACTTCATGTATTTTGAAAGAAATTGGCTATCTACTTTTGCAAAGTAATATCGTTCAAAATAAACACAGAGATATTCAGTCAAAGTTTTTTCAAAGGGAAGATCAAAGGAAAAAATATGAAAGATTGAACGATCAACTTGGACGTGGCTGGGGGATTCTCCTTAAACAATATTTGTGGTACATTATCAAGGCAAGTGGTTATCTTTACCATAAGTTTTCTTATGGTCACGAAATGTATTTTTTGCTCAACGAAGACAAAATCAATGAAAGATGCAACGCAGACGAAACCTATAAAAAATTGACTGAGGATCACGAAAAGGGAATGTATTACTTGTGCAGACTCGCCTTCGATTATTTTTGTACGGAAACACGGGAAACTCTGCTTAATAGTTCGCCGGATGAAATCTCAAGTATTTTCCAGGAATGGAACGCTGAACTGGGTGAAGATTGGGATTTTGTTGTTTTTGCATATCCAGATTGCACAGAATCTCTCAAATTATTTTACAGGAAAAATGCAGCGAAAATCAATAATAAATATTATTGGAATGACAATTTTTACGGGAAATTAACTAAAAGCTACGAAAAGGCTTTTTATCATATCTCGAAAACTGTCATGAAAGATTTTTTTGCTCATGTTCAGCGTTTGAAGAAAGGCATTCACGCATTTGACGCCGACAGACGAAAATTGACAGAACTTGTGAATTTAGATTTTAAGGAAATCAGCCCTGGTTCTTATTTGGCTAGGTTGGTAAGCAGTTCCAAATTGGACAGGGACCTCATGGAAGTTACTTTTTATAAGTTAAAAGAAAATGACGAAAAAGAGAAAACCAAAACAACATATGCGGATGAAGTTATTATTATTAGTAATAAGTCTTACGCTAGCTACAAGTGTTCTTACTACAAAAAAATAGTTGGGGTATATGATTTAATGCATAGAGACTTTGAAAAAATTTTAAAGTCGGACAATGAAGAGATTAATCCTACTGAACTGAAAACAATATTGCAGTTATATTTTAGAGGTGAAGAAATCAGCGATAAAAACAAAACTATTCTTGAAAAGTTGAAATCATACATAGAACTGATTTTCGGGATTGAAGTTATAAGAAATTCATCAGCGCTACTGACAAGCGCAATGTTTTTCGATTTGTTGCATAAAAACAAATATACCTTGCTAGATTTATCAGACAAATTACCTATGGCAATGAAAGGTGCCGTAGATGCTTCTCGTGTTTTCAACGACAAGATGAATAGATGGAATTATGACTACCACATGGATGAACGTTTGCCAGGAAGTTGTTATTCAGATGTAGCGAAATTGACGAAACGGGACCAAATTATTTTACATGATTGGTTAGAGGAAAATATAATCGTCGAAATTGAAGAAAGGAAACTGAATGGTATATTATCGACATTCAACGAAGATGACGTAATACAAAAACTTAAAGATGCACAATCAGAAACAAAAAATAACAATTGTTTACATTTTTTGGATCTAACAGACTGCGATTCAAATGCTCCAATGAACAACGAAAAGACTTTAATACCATTTGAACTGCCATATTACTCAGGAAAATTAAGGTTAGAATGGGAAAAAAACTTTAAACGGTATAATATCAAAATTTGCGAAATCAGCAATGAAGTCTCCGCAAAAGTTTTTTACAACCTGATTCTTGAATGGTATAACATCGAACTTCAAGAATTAAATAAAGATGAAACAATTGAATTCGATTTTTCTCTTTATTATAAAGAAATACGCTGCCGCTGTGTTAACCGTAACTTCAGATGCTTGTAAACAATGGCGATTTTGGTACCGATCGAATCCTTATAATCCCACGAATTACATTTTATACCTAATTAGTGAGATATGAACCAGAAAAAAACTACTTTTATAAAATAAAAAGTAAATAAAAAAGAAAAAAAAAAGACGATCTCCATTAGGAATACAAAGAAACAAAATACAGTATATCTAACAGAGCGTGTCAGATTTTTCAAATAATTTTAGGCCCTGAAGAGAATCATTTTAATGTAGCTGAAATAAAAGCTCCAGTAATGCACAAGTGACTGCCATAAAACAAGAAACATTAAGTGCCAAAGAAACAAATAGCCAATAAGAAAAGACATTTATTAAGACTGTTTATTAGACTGTTATTAACTGTTTATTAAGACGGTTTATTAAGACTGTTTATTAGACTGTTTATTAGACTTGTTATTTTATTGTCATTTTATTTAATTCGACTTCAAAAGAAACGAAATCTAACATTTATCTAATCTCCTCAAACGTCAATCTGATATCAGATATTGTTACGGTAAGCGCTGATATTAGACTAATATCCGAACGAGGTCAGATGGATATCAGACTTTTTTTGTCCTGGGCAATTTTCATATTTTTTATATCAAATATTTTATTGTGCTGTCAGTATGAATCATATTTAGAAAATTATATTGCGCATGAAAGTCGTACTATTTAAAATCGTCATTTTTGTAAGCGAAATATCAGTTATGCACACTATTATCTTATTATATTATTTATTTTATTATATTATTTTGTTATATTTTATTTTATTTTATTATCTACATAAAAACGACTGTATTACAAATAATTTATTGTATGTTAACAATTATTTTAATTAATTAATATAATTTTTTTTATTTGAATTCGATAATTTTTTTTCTTTTCAATCCCCTGACTTAATTAACAACAGCAATGAGCAAATCATTGTAGAGTAAGTCAAAAATGGGTAAAAAAAAAAAAATGGCGGAACCTGGTCTCTGCAATTAAGCTTAAGCGGCAGTTTATATATTACGTAAGCATGGTTTTGGAAATACAGGACTCTGAATGACCTTGAACTGGGAATTCGGGATGTAAGAAAATTAGGGGTCCTATGTTTAGCTTATGGGGAAAGGGTTTAATTAAAATTCCAGATGTGGCTTTTTTTAAGAAATATAAATTAATTACTTCTCCCATAAGCTAAACATAGGCTTCTTATATTTTTTTTACACAAACATTTCACTTCAAGGTCATTTCTTTGCCATATTTCTGATAAAAAAAAAAAGTCACCAACATCTGGAATTTAAATTAATCCCTTTCCCCGTAGGCTAAACATAGGCTTCCCTTTTTTCCTAATTTCAAATTCTCACTTGAAGGTCATTCCAAGTTCTGTAATTCTCCTAGTTAGCCAAGTGAGATTCAATGGATCCTACTATCATAAGGACTACTACTTATCTTACTATCATAATGGATCTTTCTATCATAAGACTGAGTAATATTTCGGAAACTAGGATGACTCTTATTTTACCAATTTTAGAATTTCGGTGAACGCATTTCTAATTTTTGTTAAGTAACCTAAAGAAGACTGCCTGGATTTTTTCAGAAATTTTTTGGACGTCACTCAGTCAGCCATGTCCTTGGGACCTAAAAATTTCGAAATTCCCGTAATGTGTCCACTTAGGGGACACTTAGGGAAGAGGGGAGGGGGGAGTATTCAAAATGCTAACTTTTGCTAAAAAAGGGGAGAGGGAGAGGTTTTAGAGGCCATACCTAATGATAGCATTTGTCTCATGTAAAAATGAAAAATAAAATTTAAATTTTTTAAATTATGTAACTTAACTCACTTTTTTAAAAAAAACTTAAAATGTTACCAACGCATTTGCTCTAAGTTAAAAAAAAATGGCCGAAACGATAACGTAATTTATGGACGACCCCTAAAGATAGAAAAGTCAAAAATTTTATTGTTATTGTTCTTTCCTATTCGGATTTTCTTTTAGGATTTTATAAGAGACCCTAAATTATAATTTAGGGTCTCTAGACTTTATGCAGATTCCTAAAATACATTTAAAAGTTATATAGGTATGTCTTTTCATGTATATGTATTTCATATTTCTTTTCAGGTTTCTGTTCGACAGCAGCGGTTTCTGCGAATAATACCGACGACATCTGGCATTTAATAATTTACTAATAAATTTTTTACTTTAAATTCATTTTTTTTCATAGAAAAATGTTTGTTTTTAATTTAAAGATCCCTCATACTATTTACGAAGCGACAATGACAAAATATTTGGTGCCATGTTTTTTCCACTTTAAAGGTGAAATATGCGATACATGACTGACGACATGGCGGTGAGAGTCTAGTTTTATTACAAATACTTCAATTACAAAAGTCTCCGATAGAGAGCGCGTTATTCGCTTTATATACGGTATTTTTTTCCACCGGTTTCCCTGACTAGTTTTTTAGGTTTTCAAACACTGCTTTTTTTCATTTGAAATTGAGAAGGCCAAATGCGCATGCGCATGTCCAATTACGATGACTCATTATAAAACATTGCGCAACGTTGTGCGCAATGCAAAGGGTATATAAGAGCTTCTAATGGAATATTTTACTCAGTTGAGTTCTGTACCCGTAGCGGTAAACATCTCTTGAAACTTAGTTTCGGTGATCGTGAAGGAAATAAAATCAAGTAACGGTATTTTTAATTGCGGTTTCTATTTAAATTCCATTAATACGAGAGTAAAAAAAAAAAAAAACGTTAGTGATTTTACACCATTTTAATAAGGAAATAATCCAATTTTTTTCGGTTTAAAAAATAAAATTATCCTTTTAGGATTATTAGTATTCTTCAGCCATGAAGAGAAGCATAGACGACGTTAACGGAGGGATAGTCGAGGAAAATAATAACGACCTTGACAAACCAATTCTCCAGAAAAATAAAAAAAGGAGAATATATCCACAAATCGGAGACACTTCAGTGGAAGAAGACGATCATATCAACGCAGAAAATCTCATAGAAAAGCTACAGCAGTTTAAAAATGAAAAAGACTTTTTGTTAAAATATAACAGTGAAAAACCAGAAACTTTCAACATCAGCACTTCATGTATTTTGAAAGAAATCGGCTATCGACTATTGCAAAGTAAAATCGTTCAAGATAAACACAGAGATATTCAGTCCAAGCTTTTACCGGAACATCAAAGGGAAAAATATGAAAGATTGAATGATCAACTAGGACGTGGCTGGGGGATTCTCCTTGAACGATATTTGTGGAAAATTATCGAGAATAATTATCTTTACCATAGGTATTACCCTGATGGTCACGAAAAGTATTTTTTGCTCAACGAAAATAAAATCAATGAAAGATGCAACGCAGACGAAACCTACAAAAAATTGACTGAGGATCAAGAAAAGGGAATTCATTATTTATGCAGACTGGCCTTCGATTACTTTTGTACGGAAATACGGAAAACTCTGCTTAATAGTTCGCCGGATGAAATAACAAGTATTTTCAAGGAATGGAACGATAAACTGGGTGAAGATTGGGATTTTGTTGTTTTCACATATCCAGATTGCACAGAATCTCTCACATTATTTTACGAGAAATATGCAAGGAAAATTGAATATGAATCTCATCCGAGTGACAATTATTACGGAAAATTAACTAAAGGCTACGAAAAGGCTTTCTATTATTTCTCGAAAACTGTCATGAACGATTTTTTTGCTCATGTTCAGAATTTGAAAAACGGCATTCACGCATTTGACGCCGACAGAAGAAAATTGACAGAACTTGTGAATTTAGATTTTAAAGAAACCAGCCCTGGTTCTTATTTGGCGAGGTTGGTAAGCAGTTCAAAACTGGACAGGGATCTCATGGAAGTTGTTTTTTATAAATTACAAAAATATGGCCAACTAGGCTATGAAAAAACATATGCGAATGAAACGATTTCTATTAATAAGTGGTACAAGTGCGGTTACTTCAAAGAAGAAGTTGGAGCATATCATTTAATGCATATAGACTTTGAAAGAATTTTGAAGTCGGACAATGAAGAGATTAATCCTACTGAACTGAAAACAATACTGCAGTTATATTTCAGAGGTGAAGAAATCAGCAATAAAAACAAAACTATTCTTAAAAAGTTGAAATTATACATAGAGCTGATTTTTGGAATTGAAGTTATAAGAAATTCATCAGCCCTGTTGACAAGCGCTATGTTTTTCGATTTGTTGCATAGAAATAAATATACCATGCAAGATTTATCAGACAAATTACCTATGGCAATGAAAGGTGCCGTAAATGCTTCTAGTGTTTTGAACGACAAGATGAACAGATGGAATTACGACTACAGAACAGAATTCTTCGAATACAGGAGTAATCGCGACGTAGCTCAATTAACTCAAAGAGATCAAATTATTTTATACGATTGGTTGGAGGAAAATATAATCGTCGAAATTGAAAAAAGAAAACTGAATGGTATATTATCGGTATTCAACGAAGATGATGTAATGAAGAAGCTTCAAGATATGCAAGTAAATAATGATGGCTTACATTTTTTGGATTTAACAAACTGCGATTCAAATGCTCCAATGAACAACGAAAAGACTTTAATACCATTTGAACTGCCATATTACTCAGGAAAATTAAGGCTGGAATGGGAAAAAAACCTTAAACGGTATAATATCAAAATTTGTGAAATCAACAAAGAAGTCTCCGCAAAAGTTTTTTACAATCTGATTCTTGAATGGTATAACATCGAACTTCATGAATTAAATAAAGATGAAAAAATCGAATTTGATTTTTCTCTTTATTACGAAGAAAGAAACAGTAAAAATAGCACGACTCATGATAATACTGCAAACGGCAACCTGTCGAATCCGGAGGAAGGAATGGACACAGGAGAGCAAGAGATTTCTGAAAACACGATGGAAACTGATCACCCGAAGCCAGGAAAAATATTAAAGGAAAAGGAAGCTCATGCTACCGAGCTTAATCAGTCTTAGGAATGGGAAGATATTGTGACCCTGATCATTATTCTTTCCAGTGAAGACAATTAGGGCCTAAAATTGTTTGCAGTGGGGAAAAAAAATTTTGGGGGGGGGGGGGGAAGCAGGGAGAGTGGAACCTTCAAAAGTCTCTACGTTTTGAGTTTACTTAATTGAGTTTTGAGCGTTCTTAATCATAACTTTTGAGCTCAACTTTTGTAATAGCTATTTCAAATAATTTTAGGCCCTAAAGACAATCATTTTAATTAATGTAGCTGGAATAAAAGCTCCAGTAATGCATTCGCGACTGCCACAAAACAAGAAACATTAAAGTGTTCAAGAAATTAATACGCTTAGAAAAATTTTTAAAAAAAAAAGAATACCCCTTCAACAAAAAGAACTAAAAAGCAAAAAATAATTTTTTTTTTTTTTTAATTTTTAAAAAAGAACTGAAAGGCAGAAAACGAGATCAATTTTCACTATATAGGTAAGAGTTTGATTTGCCGAAAAAATGAACCATGACCTTCAGATTTGAAAAATTTTCACTACACGCAATAAATAGGCCAATAAAAATGCATTCAAAGGACAAAAGAAGCGCAGAAAAAATTTTTGTTGAAGGAGCAAGTTTTAAAAAAAAAAAAAGGGGGACTTGCTCCTTCAACAAAAATTTTTTCTGCGCTTCTTTTGTCCTTTGAATGCATTTTTATTGGCCTATTTATTGCGTGTAGTGAAAATTTTTCAAATCTGAAGGTCATGGTTCATTTTTTCGGGAAATCAAACTCTTACCTATATAGTGAAAATTGATCTCGTTTTCTGCCTTTCAGTTCTTTTTTAAAAATTAAAAAAAAAAAAATATTTTTGCTTTTTAGTTCTTTTTGTTGAAGGGGTATTCTTTTTTTTTTAAAAATTTATTTATTTAACGCATTTCAGTGTTTTTTTAAATTACATTAATTTTGAAGTTTTTTTTTTTTTTTTTTTTTTTTGACGATTTATTTTGCCCATTTTAGTTAATTGCAAATTTTTTATTTTCATTCTGATTCTGACTAATTAATTTTTTTCTGACTCGATTTATTCCGAGTCCTAATCCAATGGAGAACTTTTGCTCTGTTTGTCGTTCTTATTCCAATTTTTCTTTTTTTATTAAATAAAAAAGTTGATCCCAATTCCGATTCCTATTTGCAAAATTTATTTCAAGATTCCAATTTTTAGCTGTTCACGAAATATATTCAGATTCTTATTCACAAATTTACTGCAAGATTTCGATTACAACAATAAATTTTTATACACTCAAGAAGTTGATCCCCATTCTTTTGTATCAAATTTCCTCAAGATTAGGGGTCCGAATCTGATGCCGATGCCTATTCCATATTATTTATTTAACTCCCGATTCCGATTCCGGCACCTACACCCGATGCTGATGCCGACGCCACCAGGCATCGGATATGATCGATGCCGTCTCTGATCCAGATTTTAGTGGGGAAAAAAAAGTCATAGAGCCATTCTAGATTGTTTTTAAAATCAGGGGTCCGATTCAGAAGTCGGTGTCAATGCCGATGCCGGCATCGGATTTTTTTAATTATCCCAAATCGGCATCGGCATCGGCATCGACCCGAGATATTTAGGCGCGGCCGCGGCCGACATCAGCACCGGCACCGGCATCTGATTCGGACCCCTGATTTCAAAAATCGTCTAGGCTCCACGACTTTTTTTTTTCACCAAAATCGGAATCAGAGGCGGCATCGGATATGATCGGAATCGGGAATCGGGAGTTAAATAAATAATATGGAATCGGCATTGGCATCCACCCGAGATTTCAGCCGGCTGAGGCCGGCACCGGCATCGGATTCGGACCCCTGTTTAATTCCCGCTGGATTTTATAATCCAACACCATTAATTAATTCTTTTTAATTTTTAATTTCTTTTAAAAAAATTATTTAAGAATGCTTAGGCCTACTTCACAAAAACTAATAATTTCAAAAAAAAAAAAAAAAAAATCAGCTGTTCACAAGTTACATTTCTTCCATCTTTTTTTTTATTTTAAATTTAATTTAAATGATAAAATGTTATTTCGTATTAACCGCCAGCCTTCTAACATTCTACTGTTGAATGAAAATTATAAAATGACTGAACGCTTATGCGATGATCAATGGTTTGCCGTCATGTTATGTGCTCACTTCAAGGTCCGATTACTATCACAGAAATATTCGAGATATGATACTACCCTGTGAACCACCTTAACTTTGACACCCCCTTATTCCTGTTGATATTGTCAGATTTTAATTTTGAAATTTAAACATTACGTTGGACCTTCCTTGTCGGATAAGCCAAAAAAAGATAGGTCATCACTGAAAAAAAAAGTTTTCTCACTACCAAACGAAACCCTCCGTTTTTCTCTTTTTTTTCTTCCGCCATAAGTTAAAGCTATGTGTTTTTGTACATTTTAAATATTTTCGGATTTCTCGGTTTACTCAAAAACTGTTTGGAATTTTCGAAAAGATAATTACACAGGGCCTCCGGGAATATGTAGAATCAACTGTGAAATTTTCAGATTTCTACATATTTCCGTTTCAAAGTTACAAGGAATTCCAAAATCGTCCACACGGCAGTCAGTCAGTCAGCCAGCCGTATAGACCATTAATTTAATTTAATTTATATTGATCTTTTTTTACATCAATTTACAATCGGCTTTCTTATTCACTATACACATTCACTATAATTTCTTATTACAAGAGTAAACGAAAAGAAAAAAAAATACATAAATAAATAAATAAAAATAAAAAAAGTAAAAAAACTGTGATTAATTATAACTAACAATTAACTGGGGTCAGCGAACGATATAGCCTCTTTAACGAATCATGAAAGAACTTGAGCATCATTTTTTGAGAGCTTTCTTGATGGAAGATTGAAGTCCAAATCAGAGATGAGGACTTCTCATTCCATGACGCCAAGGCAGAAAAATAGGAGAGTGCCAGTGATGAAAGTTCTAGCAACTGGTATAAAAAAAATGGGGGTCTCGTGGTACCATTGCGAAACCTTAACATTGGTACTTAAAATTTAAGAGTTCTAACAATTTAGGGCAATCAATCAGACCTGAGACAAGTTTTTGAATAAAATAATCTGTGCTATCTGACGTCTATCACTTAAGCGAGTTATGTTAATTCAGATAAAATTCAGAAGTTCTCGTTGTGATAGGTGGAAAAATTTTATGTTTTTTAAAAGAAAGATAACGTAGCCCTATGCTGCACAGAATCTATACTTCTACGAGAATCAGCAGTAGACTGAGACCAGACCACAGAAGCATATTCAAGTTTAGGTCGAACGTAGCTATTAAACAAAATTTCAATGGTGTATAATTGAAGTGCTTCGTATTACGTTTAAGAAATCCTAATAGCTGATAGGACTTTGAACAATAGAATTAATATGTTTGTCAAACACTAAACCTTGGTCAAGAAGTAAGCCCAGGTCTTTGAAAGAGGTGACATTTTCAAGTGGATTACCGTTCATCTGATTTGATAGGTTATTGGTGTCTTTTTTCGTGAAAATTTAGCGATTTGCATTTCCTAAAATTAAAAAAAAGTTTATTCACTAGGCCCACTGGATTACCGGACAAGATCCTGTTGTAATAGGGTGCAATGAACCAACGCAGTAATTAGCCTAAAAATCTTTAAGTCATCAGCATAAAGGAGACATTTTGAATGCTGGAGAACATTTGTGATATCATTAATAAAGAATAGAAACAAAACTGGTCCCAGAACACCTCCTTGAGGCACACCAGAGTAGCAAGGTAAGGAGAAGAGGTAGAACCGAAGTAGGAAACTTGTTGCGCCTGTCAGACAAATTGAGGCAAAGAAGTCTATAAGACTTCGAGAGAAGCCGTACGACCAAAGCTTAGCCAGCAAAAGGTCATGATCGACCCTATCAAAGGCCTTCTCGAAATCAGTAAAGATACAGTGCACTTCAGCCCCGAGATCCAGGAAATGTGAAACCTCTTGAGTAAAACATAGTAAATTAGTAACAGTAGACCGATGAGGAACAAAACCATGTGCTCTCTATCATTAAAGTATTGAAATGGTTTTGAACTGGTTATGGATGACAGTGTCAAAAGTTTAGCAAATGCGTTTTGTAGGGAAATTGGACGCTGTAAATTCAATTCACCGTTGGACCCCGATTTCGGAATAGGTATAACTGTCGCACTTTCCAACGTTTTGGGTAAACTGAATGATGAAGTGATAGATTAAATAAGTATAATAAAGGAGTGGAAATTACTTCGAATAGACCTTTTATAAATAAGAGGAATGCCATCAGGTCCAGCTCCCCTAGTGGTTTCAAACGTTTAATACCTTCAAAAAGATCATTCAGTAATATCATCGAGAATAAGCAAGTTAGAGACATTATCACGCACAGGTCCTGCACAAGCTAATGACGGCTTGTAAGTAGAAGATTCCTTAGAGTAGGACTGCGAAAAGACATCCGCAAGTAAATCAGCAATTGTTTTATTGTCATAAATTCTGCGACCCTCGTAATAAGAGAAGAGCCAGTTCTTTTTAATTTTTTGCTATTTAAAAACTTAAAAAAGGTTTTAGAATCAAAGCGAAATTTTTTTTCAAGTTCTAAGTTATAATTCTTAAGCGCATTTTGAATCTTAATTTAAATTCTTTTCGTAATCAAGGAAAACACGATTGTTAGATTCACTATTATATCTCTTTTTCTCAAATTTCCGCTTCTTTTTCAACTCAGCAATTAAAGAGGAATCAAACCACGTGGATATTTAATTTTTTTAGGATGAAGTTGCTTTGGAACGAATTTATCTAAAGTTTAAAAAAAATTTCATAAAATAATCAACACTATTATTGACGTCATTTATGGAATAGAGAGCTCCCCAGTCCTCCTTCGCTAGCTCCCGATACATATTTTCAAAGTCAGCTTTATGAAACTGATATTTAGGAATAAAGTTAGAATTGAACGAGGATTTAGACGGAGTTGAGAGTAAAGGAGCACGAATAAGAAGCGAGGGATGATACGGATCTTCAGGTACTAACGGTTCCTCTTTTAAACCTGAGTTTTGGAATATTACTTAAGACAAGATCTAGGGTCTGGCCATTATGATTTTTAATATCGTTGAGAGAAGCAAGATTGAAGTAGTTTATAAATGCAGACAAGTCCCTAAGTTTCTGGTTTTGCAAATCTAAAGGAAATGATATATAATTTAAGTTAAAGTCGCCAATAATTAAAAGTCTGTCAGATGACAAAATCTCCGCTGCTCATATAATTGATTATAAAATTACGGTAGACCGCAGCGGAGCTACTACAATTATGTAGACAACGCATAACAAAGAGTGAGATGCGGGTACCGATTTTAATACATAAGGAATCAAAACGAGGGTCTGGAGGAACATTAAGTCTCAAGGATTGAAACGAGCCTTTTACACCCAACAATACTCCTCCTCCACGCTCCATACCCGTAATGCTCGGATCCCTATCCTGCCTAAAAACCAAGTAGCGGTCATCAAACAGTTCACTATCATGAATTTATCAGAAAGCCAAGACTCAGAAACCACTACAACGTCATAGTTATTAGCCAGGACAGAGGTCAAAAAATTATCAGTCTTCGTTCGCAACCCCTAGTATTTTGATAAAAATCGAAAGCTCAGCGGTAGTATTTTTTACAGTTTTAACTACAGGTGGCATTTTCGAATTAATATATGATAAAGTTCTAACAGTTTTTAAGATTTTTAAAATCGCGCTTAATCGACTGGTGATGCCGAGAAGAAATAACTGTTGGTATTGAAGTCACAGAGAAATTATTGTTATTATTATACAATCATTGTCATTATTGTTTGTATTAATATTATTATTATTGTTATTACAGTTGATTAAGACAGAGCAACGATCTCTCATTATTGAATCTTTTCTAATTTTAGTCGGTATTGAATAATTTTCAGCCAAATGGCCTACGCTCAAATTCTCATTCGAAAAACCGTTATTTTGAATAACATTTTTGATCTTTTTACTAAGGACATCACGACCCGAAACCGAGTAGTGTAATCCTGAGCGACCCGAAATGTATTCTACGTAAATTATCTAAATTCAGTAAGTGAACAGAACTGTTTTTAAACGAAGTTCTAAAAACGAATTACAATTATCTATAACAGTATCAAATTTCGGAGGTAAATCAAAGCGGGTCGGTATCTCCGATACAATAATATTAGTTAACTTAGCACATTTTTAATATTATCAAGGCCAAAAAATCTTTGAGGTGACATGTTAGTTGAGCAAATGTCATTGGAGCCGCTAAAACGATTAAAAAATCCTCACACCTAATTTATTATTATCTTATTTGTTTTTAAATCACTAGTAACATCATTGAACTTAGCTCCCGGTCTGCTAAAAACACATAGATCATATTTATCATTTAAGTTCCCATTAAGTGAGTAAGCCAACCCCTGCTTTGGCTATCACCAACAACTATAATTCTAGGCTTCTGCGCCGAAGACGAAGAGTTAGAATTAGATATATTATTTGCATTGTTTATATTATCACTAGTACTAACATTTATTAATTACTAAAACCAATCGAATTAATTCCTGAAGATTCCCTGTTGTTTATATTATCATCAGCATTAACATTAATTAAATTATCAAAACCTAAGGAACTAATTTTCGCGGATTCCTGAATATCATTAGGATTTAAATCGACGGCTTTAGATTTTCTTTTGCTTTTATGTTTGCGTTTATGTTTACGCTTACGCTTTTTTAGAGAGCTTTTTATTGAACATGGAGAATTCACAGAATATGCAGAGGCATCCGAATCCGGACAAGAGAATCAGGAGAGTCTAAAAGTTTTTGATACCGTCTATAAAAACATTCTCAATGTGGTTTTAAAATCTTAGTGTCTAACTCTCGAAATTTTATCAATCAAAAAGAGAGCTCATTTGGCGATAAGCTTTCTGTATGGGGCAACAGTAGTATTGTATTTGTAACTGGGGCACAAATCGGACGATCGTAGGCCGCTACCGTATATTTAAATTTCCAAACCTCAATCTCATCACGGCACAAGTGAAGCTCAGCCTCGAGTTCGAGACACTCGCAGTTGTGCTGCTCGAAGCGATTCCAGTAATCATTTTTGTCTTCTAAATTTACATTGTAGTGCATGAAGGCAGTATTGCATGAGCGGAGACAGCCGGAAAGGCGCCAGGATTCATGTTTAAAGAATTACCCGGCGAGGCCCCAGCCTCAGTGACGATGTCCCCACCTCCATCAACTTCAGCAGGATCCCCAATCGAACCAGTAACGGAACCAGCAACGGAATTTTTATCTGACTCATCCTTAGCCGAATCCTTGCTAAGCCTTTTCAGTAGACGGTTCAGAATCCCTTCTCGATTCGGATTTTTAAACAAACCGGAACACTGCCATTGATTTAAATTATCACTTTGTTCAAGGTCATTAAATTGCCGAACAGTAACATCTTGACATTCTAAGTGGAAATTGAAGTAGCATTTTTGACATCGCAGATATTCTGCATGTTCATAAATGGCTCGTCGGCATGAGCGCATTTAAGATCATGATGCATTTAAGTAATTTAAAAGTTTCAATAAAATAATAAAAAAAGAAATAAATTAAAAATAATAAATAAGAATAAATAAAAGTTCTAAAATTAAGTTTTTTTTAAAAATATGCAAGGTTGAAAAGTGACGCCGAAATCCCGAGCTCAAAATTAGGTCTTCATGGATTAGGTTATTAACGCTAGATGGCATCGCAGGTACGACTGCATCTGAATATTAACCAGACATTAACCAGACGAAGCGATAAACATAACGCCCTTCAAATTGGTTGAAGGGGTAAAAAAGACATTTATTAAAAGACTGTTTTATTATGCAAGTTTATTTATTTTATTGTAATATATTTTATTGTGTTGCCAGTATGAATCATATTTAAAAAATCATATTGTGTATGAAAGCCACACTATTTAGAATCATAATTTTTGTAAACAAAATATCAGTTGTAGGTACACAATATTATTTTATAAAAATGACTGTACAAATAATTTATTGTATGTTAACAATTATTTTAATTATTTAATATAATTTTTTTTTTTTCATTTAAATTTGATTTTATTTCTTTCAATCCTCTGACTAATTAACCTTTTCCTGACGGCGGCATTATATATAATGCCACTAAAAGTGCATCTACCCGACGGCGGCATTATACAGTATATAATGCCAATTTTATTCTGACTAAAAATCTATTAATTGAAAAATTAGGAAACTTAGTATTGACAAATTTGAAGTGGTTTAGGGTCCAAAAATCCAAAAAAAATGTTTTTCACAAAAATTTGATTCCTATGTTTAGCTTATGGGAGTATTTTTGGTAATTATATTAACTGTTAAAGTGTTAATTAGTAACTTAGACAATTAATTGCCAACATAGGAAACTTAATGTTGACATATTTGAAGTAGTTAAGGACATAAAAATTAAAACAAAAAAATTCCCAAAAAATACGATTCCTATGCTTAGCTTATGGCGAAAAAAAAATACTGGCAAAACTGAATATTTAACAAAAAAAATTCTAGACTTCTACATGTGTTGTACATAAGAATCATTAAATGGAATTTCTTGTTACTTTTAAATATGTTTTCATCATTCAGAACGGTAAACCGAGTTTACACATCATATTTTTAGTCATGTAAATAAACCTTAAAAGCATATCAATTTTTCGATTTAAAAAAAATCATACCGTATATAAACCTTTTTTTTTTTTAAGCAGACGCAGAAAACTATAACCACATCATTCTCTCATCACTGTCCAAACCATTGCAAATCAGTTGCTTATATTCACATTAAATGAACAACCTTTTTTTTTTTTTTTAAATTTCAAGTCTATTAACGAATTTTTGGAAAATGTACGTTAAAAAAGGACCCCAAAAGGCTGAAATGGCCCCATGAAAATTATGATTACATACTCAAAATCAGCAGCCTTAAAAAAATAAGAATTGACTTTAATGTCGCCTTTTTCGGCATATATTAAAAAGGGCCCAATTCTATGGGCCCCGGGGAAGGGCCCATCAAAATTTTGAGTACAAATTTAAGATTAGATGCCTCAAAAACATATAAACCCAAATTTTCAATCTCTTACGTGTTATAATAAAGGAGCTACTATTATTTTTTAATAATTTTTTATTAAATGCATTGCAAGTTGCCTATATTGCAAAAATGGAGGGGCACGTGAATTTAGTCTTTATTTTTTGCTTTAGGACCCTAAATACTTGATGTTACCATAAAAAAATTAAAAAATCACCGGCCGTCGGGTGATACCATTTTCTCAGTGGGAGCACCGACTGGAAAGGGTTAACAACAGCAATGAGCAAATCATTGTAGAGTTAGTAAAAAATGGGTAATGAAAAAAAATCATGACCAAATACCGGTTTACGATGAAGGACACTAGCCTATTACCCGTAAAGCACACTCCGTTCCAGAAACGTTTCAAAACGCTTCAGAAACGTTTCAAAACGCTTTAGAAACGTTTCAATGGCCTCAGAAACGCTTCGAAACGTTTCTGGAACGGAGTGTGCTTTACGGATAATTGTTTGCAATTTTGTTGGAAGACGTTAATAATTTTTTATTTTTTTATTTTTAGTCATTAAAATTTTATGACCTTTTTAGGAAAATCTCATTCCATTTAATTAAAAAAAGAAAAATTCAGTCATGGGACACATGCAAAAAAAAGTGCCTCATACGAAGTCTTCCCAAACTTTCCCCTCCCCTCTCAATCCCTCTTACCCTCTTAATAAAAACTATCACATCCGCATTGGTGTCCAAATAACCTCCCCTCCACTATTCCCATTAAAACTATCCCGTCAACCGAAATAAAGAAAAAAAAAAGCCCCTAAAAAGGGGGAATGGGAAACTACCAATTTTACATAAAAATAAAATTTTTGATTTTTCGATCTTTCGGATCTCCGGGGACACGGCTAAACGGCGTCCAAAAAATCTGAAAAAATTCACGCAATCTTCTTTCGGTTACCATAAAAGAATTAGGGGTGCTTTCACCCCTATTCTTAAAATAAAGACACCCTACTGACAACCCCTTCCCCTTCTTTCCTCTGAACATGCTTTCATAATATATGTAGACGACCCCTTTTACGGAATATGAATTTTTTTTTCATTCAATTTAAATAAAATACCACGTGCGCATGCGCGCTAAGTTGCATCATTTTAAGGGTCGGTTTAATCAAAATTCAAGAAGGGCTGTATAACTCAGTTTGTTTCCTTCGTTGCATAGGAGAACGCACGCTCTTTTCAGAGCGCATAAAAGAATATTTCATATGCGGACTTTTTTTCTACTTTATTTTGCGGGACTCCAAATTTAATACGAGAAAAAAAACCTTTCTGGGATTTTACACCGGAAAGTAATACTTCTTTTGAACTGGAAAAATCGTCACCCAATCAACTTTATTAGTAATCGTCGGCCATGAAAAGAAGCATAGATGACGTTAATGGAAGCATAATAGAGGAAAATAATAACGAACTTGACAAACCAATTCTCCAGAAAAATAAAAAAAGGAAAATATATCCACAAATCGGAGAGACTTCAGTCGAGGATTTCGACTCAGAAAATCTCATCGAAAAGTTGATAGAATTTAAAACTGAAGAAGACTTTCTGCTAAAATATGACAATGAAAAGCCAGACACTTTCAACATCAGGACTTCATGTATTCTGAAAGAATTTGGCTACCAACTTCTACAAACTAAAATCGTTCGAGATAAAGTCAGAGATATTCGATCAAAATTTTTTTCGGATTCTCAAAAGGAAACGAATGAAAAATTGAATGATAAACTGGGACGAGGCTGGATAATTCTTCTTAAAGATTATCTGAACGGAAATAACATTGGCGATAATTCTAAAGTTACGAGACTTATTTTATTCTCAACCAAGAAAAAATCAGTAAAAAATGTAGCGAAGACGAAACTTACAAAACATTAACGAAGAATCACGAAAAAGCAATTTATTATTTTTCTACGATAATCTTCGATTATTTTCGTAAAGAACTACTGGAAATTCTGAAACTTGAAATTCCGAAGAAATACAAATACCAAATTGTCAGGGATTGGGAAGAAGAACTCGGTAAAGATTGGACTGTCGCCGTTTATTTTACTACGAAGACTACCGAGTCTACCAAAATCTACAAAAATCTACAGAAAATTTTTCACAATTTTTTACAACGTTTTTTAAACGAAAAGAAAATCAGCAATATTAATGGAGACGATGAAGAAGTTTTCGAAGCTTTCAAATATTCCTCAAAATAAGTCTAAAACATTTTTTCGATGATGTTCTCGATTAAAAAAAGGCATTCACGACTTGGACAAAAGCAGAAGAAAATTCATAGAACTTGTAAATTTAGATTTAACGGACACCAGCCCCGGTTATTTGGCGAGACTGGTATGCAGTTACCAATTGGACAGACACCTCGCAGAACTGCTTTTGCTCAAAATGAAACAAACAAATGAAGACTGTTTAGAAGAGGAAACTTATTCGAATGAAACGATTAAAGTTTATAAAAAGTCATGCAAATATTCTCACTTCAAAAAAAACGTTGGGACATATTCTGCAATGCCTTCAGTTTTGGAGAATATTTTAAAATCAGAAAATACAGAGTTTGACACCAGTAAACTGAAAACAATATTACAGTCCTACTTCAGAGGCGAGGAAGTCAGCGACGAAAACAAAAATATTCTCACAATGTTAAAAGATCACATTGAACTTATCTTCGGAATCGAAGTTAAAAGAAATTCATCTGCGCTTTTGACACATGCTATGTTTTTTGATTTGGTGGATAAAAAGAAATATACTTTGCAAGACTTATCGGAAAAATTGCCGATGGCTATGGAACATGCAGTTAAGGCTTCTTGTGTTATCAATGACAGGATGAATAGATGCAATCATGACTACAGAAGAGAATTTTCTAAAGACAGGAGTAATCACGACGTAGCTCAATTGACTCAGAGAGATCAGACTATTTTATACGATTGGTTGGAGCAAAATATAATCGACGAAATCGGAAAAATGAACCTTTTATCGATACTCAACTCAAATGATACATTGCGAAAGCTTCGAGACATGCAGACGAAGAACAAAGATTTACATTTTCTGGATCTTACGAATTGTGATCCAAATCCTCAAATTGGAAGTGAAGAAACAATCCTAGCATTTCAGTTGCCTTATTACTCAGGCAAACTGAGGCTGGATTGGGCAGAAAATCTCAAACGGTACAATATTAAAATATGCGAGATGAGTAATGAAGTATCCGCAAAAGTTTTTTATAATTTGATTTCCGAATGGTATAACATCAAACTTGAGGAATTAAATACAGAAAAGAAAATCGATTTTGATTTTTCTCTTTGTTTAAAAGAAAGAAATAACAGACACCATTACTAATGGCAATCCCGCAATTTTTATAAAAATTAAAAAATGGAATTAATAATAAATAAGAATATTTTATAAAAAATAATTATAAATGATAAATTAGTATATTTTAAAGTAAGAAATATAACTATTGTACTATATTTTAATTAATTCGACCTTTTTATATATTTTATAATACATATTTTTTATTAAATACCGGTACTGTAAATGACTGATTCTCCATTACTGAAAATTATTTGATCAATATAAATTTTATTCTTGTACAGTATTTTATTTTACATCATTTGATTTTATTCCCTTCAACCTATAGACTTAAGTATACCGTAAGGGGCCGTTTATATACTCCTAAGCATAATTTTGGAAATTTCAGACCCCTTCCCGTCCCCATTTGTAAGTTAAAGTAAGTTTTTTGAAAACCCCTGCCTTTTTTTTTAAAGTAAGATTTCAGTCCCAAACCCCCCCTAAAAATTGATTGTTTTGCGCTTATTAAATATTTTCCTAGCTCCCCCCTCACCCTTTAATGTGCTCACGCAATGCTAACGTAAATTTTTTTAATAAACTATTTTTAATCAATTTTTAAACTCGTTAACCTGGTCCTTAGAGACGGCAAGCAATATAAAGTATTGATGTGCTAAAACACACACGTGTAGTTCTCCGAAAATTAAAAAAAAATTTACCAGAGCGTTTTGGGCACTTTAGATGTGGGGGGTTGATTGGGACTCTCGATGAGGGGGGGGGTGCAATCTCTCTTTCTTATTTATCTCATTAACTGACTCTTCGAAAATTTTTTTTAAAGAAGTTGGGGTTGGGGGGGGGAGTGTGATAGGTGTTGCCCCCACGCTCAAACTGATATCTTTTTTGAAATCTACGTCTCCGAAAATCCAAGAAACGAATATAAACAAGGAATTTCGGGAAAAAAATTGAAAGGGGGGCGTAGCTTCCCAAAGAGTGGGCCGATTTCCCTCAAAATTAATTGGGACCTAGATCTTGTTAAAGTGAATGTAAGTACCAAGTTCATCGTTCCAAGTTTATCGGTTTCTGAGATAACGTGGTAACAAGATTTGATTACCCACAGATAGACGCACAGACATGTTCACCACTAGCCCCTGGAATCATGGAAAAATCGAAAAAAATTTCAAAATTCGAAAAATCAAGAAAGTTTAATTTTGTTACAATCGCAATACTCTTAGCCTTATAAATATAACGCGAAAGCAAAAATAATACCTAATAATAAAATAAAAATTAATTGAAAAAATAAAATCGCCGACCCAGCTCATTCATGCCATAGCTGTTATTTTCGTTCCAATCTAAACAAGTTGAAACTTGTATGATACAAGTCCAGACATGAATACCGAGTCGTTTCGTTTAAAAGAAGATTTCATTCGCTTTTTCTAAGAAAACAGGTTTATATTCGTAACCGTCTTTAAAAAGGAACCATCTTAAGTTTTTTTTTTTTCCAGTACCTCTGAATCTTTTTCACATATTAAAAAATGGAGTTTTTGAGGGGGATTTAAAAGCTGCTACAACTGTTTTTCCGAATCTGTCTATTTTACAATTTATTTTATTTATAATACCAAAAAAATACATTAAAATAGTTCATTTTCAGTCTGAAAAAGGTTTGTTTTTCGAGTTTTCTGTGATTAAAAATATATAACATATATTTTTTTTATACCTCATTCCTGACCGTTTTGGATTTCCGAATCCATAGGTTTTATCACGCGTAAAAAAATTTGATACACGACTTTTTCAGGCAATGGAACAAGATTAAATATTGACGAACAATGTCCTCAGGTCTTGAATCTACTTCTTCAGCAAATGCTTACCATAATCCCGAAAAAAAAATATTATCACATTAAGACAATAACATCCACAACTTGATTGATTTATTCACAGGTTAATCTAATGTCTTTGAACTTTTAAAGATTTCCCAAGCTCGCATGACCGAAAACCAAAAACAAAAAGAATAATTTTATTCCTGAATTAAGCAGGAATATAAACATCATCATTCAAATTAATAGATCCTCCACCCGATCTCAATCCCATTAGTATCCCCATTGCCGGTCCATTACTTTTTCTCAGAGTCTCATGCCTACTCATTCTGTACCTTAAAAAAAAAGAATCCTCATTAGGTTTAATTACTAAAAAGCAATGAAAAACAATTTTTCTTACTTCCTCAACGTTTTTAAGGGCTCGATATCGCTTCCTTTGATGGCCGTAGCCGGATCAACCGTAGTTTGCAAACACCTTTTTTTAAAAATTAAAAAATTAATTTCCAATTTTATTAAAAATTTTCATTAATATTACCTAAAACATGGGCTTAACCGGCGAAATATCACATCACCGACCTTAACCCACTCCCAATTATCTTCTTCAAACGGGATTAATTTTTCCCCTTTTACAACCAAATTAGGCCGAAATCGTAGTGCTTCTACGGTACGGCCCGGTACTCTACTTTGAAGTTCGTCGACGGATGCCTGGGATACTAAATGAAATGATGTTTTACCAGTAAAACCACCCTGAGAAAAAAAATTTTGTAAAACGAAGGGGTTTAAAGATTTTTTAAAAATTGGGGAGCCTCTAAAAACCCTCAATTTCTGGACTATAAAGCTTTGGGAAACGTACGGAATCGGTGTCTTTAAGGTCTACGTCCATTATTTTCGCAGCAGCGACCACAGATTTATACACCCGTTTCGCAGGAGCGTTTTCCTTTCCGTTGTATATCAACCTTAGCCCTTTTTCTTCTCCTAAAATGAAACGCGACAACCATAGAGCTACTTCGTCCCCGCAGTCTATACCTTCAGAAGGGGAATTCAACAGCCTTTAAAAAGAAGTTAATAAAATTTTTTTTTCCAATTCTTAGCATAAAAAATTAAATTCCGTCTGATTATTTAAACAAAAAAAATCTATATAGGAACGTCAAATTTTACGAAGCCCGATTCGGGGTTTGGAAAATTCGGCGTTTCTAAAGTGGCTAAAAAAAAAAAGATAATCACAGAAATCTTTTCGTTTCTCCTTTAAGGTTCGAAATCTCCACTTCCGCAGTTTCCGAGCAACCTTCAGCAGACAATATTAACTTCGTCCCAACCATGGATGGGGTGATTTTATACAATTTAGGCGTATGCATTCCATATACGACTTTTCCCTCCGAATCAAGAACCAAGAACATCCTTTAAAAACAAAAAATAAACAAACTTATAAATTTTAAATCAAGGACCTAGCCTGTAAAAATTTTTACATAAAAATAAAGATTTTGATTTTTCGGTCTTTGAGGGAATCCCGAAAATTTTTGGGGCCCAGGGGATTTGGCTAAACGACGTCCAAAAAATCTGAAAAAATTCAGGCAATCTTCTTTCGGTTTCTATAAAAGAATTAGGGAGTGCGTTGGCCGAAACTCAAAAATTCGTAAAATCAGGGCCACCCAATTAGCCATAAAGGCAATTGGACGGGCTACGAAGCATAGGACGTTTTCCTGGACTTAAATGCTGGCGAATTTTTGCGGGATCTAGTTTAGAAAGCCTCTTATTTAATCGAAATCAAATTTTGATTCATTAAAAAAAATGGATGATTATAAGATGATGGTTAAAGATACGAGCTGATTTTGTTGAGATAACGGCTCGATGACAATATTTTTCTTATCTCGATTTAAATATTCAAAACACGTTGCCAGTGCGAGATTATATAATTAGCGAGAAAATAAATTTTTTCTTCGAAAATTTGTCTTTATAAATGTTAAGTTACCGCGGCCAGGGGACTTTGGCCAAATGACAAAAATAGGCACTTCCTAATTAGATAAAAAAAAGAAACTTTTAAGTGATCGTTTTCAAAACATCTACTTATTAACACCGAATACGGTTGAGTTTCATCACATTATGAAATAATTAAAATCCTAAATCAAACCGTCTAACGCCAGATAGGGAAATAATATTTATTCTGTAGTTTTTCCAAAAAAAAATTCTTGTTGAGGAAATATTGGATGAATTCACGAAAAGACTTAACAAAAATGGACATCTGAAATTGTTTATCTTTTAAAATGTAAACATCATCGGTCACACATGTCAATTAGCATCTTGTTCCTGTGGACTATGCATTAAAGGCCTCCATTTCACTATAAAACATATTGCAGCGACTGTAACATGTTAGCAACATGTTGATTAACGTAGAAATATAAAAACATATTACAATCGCTGAAACATGTTGCCAACAAATAACAATCGCTGAAACATGTTGCCAACATATTACAATAGCTGAAACATGTTGCCAACATATTACAATAACTGAAACATGTTGCCAACATACTGTATTACAATCGCTAAAACATGTTGCCAATATATTACAATCGCTGAAACGTGTTGCCGCAACATGCTGCCATCATGTTTCAGCGATTGTAATATGTTGGCAACATGTTTCAGCGTTTGTAATATGTTGGTAACATATTTCTACGTTAATCAACATGTTTGTAGCATGTTACAATCGCTGCAACATGTTTCATCATTAAACTGCGACCTAACATGTTGCCAGCATGTTGATTAACATGTTGCAGCGTAGGAACATGTTAGCAACATGTTAATTAACGTAGAAACATATTGCCAACATGTTACAATCGCTGAAACAAGTTAAAACAGCATGCTGCCAACATGTTAGACCACTATTTCACGAGGAAACATGTTGCAGCGATTGTAACACGTTAGCAACATGCTGATTAATGTAGAGACATGTTGCCAACATGTTTCATCTTGAAATTTCGGTCTTATTTCATTTTAAACAAATGTTTTAGTTTAGATATGAACAAAATCTATTTTTATTTCAAAACTCTTACGGTTAACGTCCTGTCAAGTCATCCTTAGGGTCCAATTTCACTTCGAATATTTTTGCATAATGAACATTTTAATTTCCGAACCAAGCACTTTCTGATTTTTCAATAAATCTACAATGCCATCTTTTACCTACCGATCTTTCATGTTTCCTTTCTTAAAGCCCAATTCGGTAACTTCCAACGAATTCTCTTGCACAAATCCGCAAGATTTCACAGGATAAATATACATATCCCCAATTCCCCGATTTTCATCCATTTAGTCGGAGGCTTATTTTTCAAATATTTTTTATACCAAAAAGCTCCTAATGCCAAACCCGAAGCGGTCGCTACGGTGCCAATCGCTGCGAGCTTACGGTCTCCTTGATTAAAAAAAAAGAAAAAAAAACAATTAACAAGCACGGTTCTAATTAAAATTTCAAATTTTTTTCATTGTACGTACCAAGCGTTAAACCAACCATTTTTAATAATGAAATCAGTCACTGCGCGAGATAATGACTGAAGCACTCAATTTGACATGAGACAAAAATTAAGCCGATTGATAATGAATAATTAAAAATTAAAAGGGCATATCTGAATGAAAATTAACAGGGACTGATGTGGATTTTTATCGGGGGGAAAAAAAAGGGAAGAGAAAAAACCTTTTATTCGTTTTTTGATAAGAATTTAAAGGGGAGATTTTTTTATAAAAAGCATGGGGCTTCTGCTATGTGTTATTGGGGAATATTTACTTGGTCAGTATAAAAAAATATTTTTTGGTCAGTATTTTTATTGAATGGTCAGTAAATTATTTAGGTTGTCAGTAAATTAATGAGATGGTCAGTTGATTAATTAGCTGGTCAGTAATTATATTAATTGGTTATTATAAAAAATGAGTTGTCAGTATTTATATTAGATGGTCTATATTTTTTTCCCCGGATGGTCAGTAAAAATTTTTAAGTCGTCCGTAAACATCATATTTCAAAAAATGTATTATGAAACAAAAAAATTCACATCAGTTGTGTGACGTCAGGGCCGAGGTAGCTCAGGGGTAAAGCATTCGACTGGAGTAAAGGTTATTTTTGGCACTGGTGGATTCAGAGCCAGGGACGCGGGAGAGAGGGGGGTAAGTTTAGGGAATGCAGGGGGCCCCAGGCGCTTTCCCCGGGAAATAAAACAAAATTTTTTTCCTAGTTTTTTTACATAGCACAGTCAGGACAAAGATGGACTAGGAAGTATAATTATTTAGTTAGGTTATATGGAATGTTAGTTTTGGGGTCGCCCCCCCCCCCCCCATTAGTGATCGGTGGGCTAAAAGTCCAAAAGGGCTGTACTAGTGCCAGTCACGGACTGGCCCACAGGGATATGGAGAAATTCCCGGTCCGCCTTGCGTTCTGCGCAAAAAGTGCGCCCTTACAGACGCAGCGACGGTCACAAAAACACGGACCGGGGAGGGGGGGGAGGAGGAAGACTGAGCGCTCTTTTTTTGATTTTTTCCCGCGCCCTCAAAGGGAGCTAGTCTGTGTCTGGCTAGAGCGACAAAATTATGGTAAATTAACAAAATCTTTTTTTTTTTTTTTTTTTTTTTTTTTTAAAGAAAAAAATTTTTAATAACAAATACTGACCACAAAATTATATTACTGACCGTTATCATTTAATTTACTGACCAAATCTATTATATTTACCGACCAAATTTAAATTATATACTGACCATTTACATTATTTTTACTGACAATGTAATTAATTTACTGACCAAAAATAAAAAAAATACTGACCAACGAAATACTGACCAAGTCAATTAAAAATACTGACCAAGTAAATACAGGCCTGTGTTATTTCGGCTAAATTACTAACAATTTGAATAATGCGGGGAATCTGGAATGTTTTAGAGCTTTAGCCAATTTAAAAAAACAACACGTAATTATGAAATTGGAGAAATCAATGATACTTTTTGCGAAAGTCTTCTATGATTCAATTCTCAATAACACAGAAAACGCCTACAGTTCCCAAGTTAGACTTCCGTGCTGCTTCGCACAAAAGCATTACAGATTGCATATAATTCAGGGAAGAGGGAGGCAAAATGAAGTGGCAGACAAATTTCATGTCATGTAAATTATCGACAGCAGGCACTACAGACGATTAAAAAAGAAAAGAAAAAAAAACTTGAAGAAATTGGTTTTAAAAGAAAAATCGTTTTTTGGGGGGGTAGGGTGCTTTTTTGAAACCGACTTTTAAATTTTTGTGAAACAATTTTCCTGATTTTGTTCCAATACCTATACGATTATTCCGCAAAAAATTTTAGGTCGACCGGTCACCATTAAGAAATGTCCCAGGAGCCCAAAAATTTCCAAAGAGGTCCAAAAGTGAAATTTTTTTTTGGCATAAAAGCCAATCGATTTCTATTGGAAATTCAGCGTAGATTATGAATTTGAAGTTCAAAATTAGTTTTGGTGCATGGTTTTTGTGCTACAGGCCGGATTAAAAAAGCTCTGAAAACTTTGTTATGGCATTTTGCCTGTGGCTCAAAAACCATGCACCAAAACTAATTCTGGGCTTCAAATTCGAAACCTACGCAAAGTTTCCAAAAGAAACCAATGGTCTTTTATGCCGAAAAAGATTTCATTTTTGACCTTAATATCGGATTTTTGAAAATTTTCGGGCCACTGGAGATGGTAACCGATCGACCTAAAATTTGTTGTGGGGTAATCTTACAGGCATTGGAACAAAATCAGGGGGGTTCGTCACCATCAATCAAAAAAATTTTTCCCCCTATTTAAAAAAACCGCCCTAGTGTACAGTCCAATAGAGTTTTAAAACTCCTAAATTTTCATTTTTAGCTTCAGTTTCCGATAGACACCCTAAC
Source organism: Liposcelis bostrychophila (assembly GCA_037577465.1). Lineage (NCBI taxonomy): Eukaryota > Metazoa > Arthropoda > Insecta > Psocodea > Liposcelididae > Liposcelis > Liposcelis bostrychophila. Next base: position 19,838,450 of record CM075209.1, on the reverse strand, counting down.
TGTATTTTTTAAAATTTGAATTTGCCAACTTTTGCTTATTTTTCACGACCACAGTTCCGGAACTTTTTTTCTCGGGACAAAAGCTTGAAATGATGAAAAGTTAACAAAATTCATTTTCACAATAATGCAGATATATTTTATTTTTAAAGCCAGTGCAAAGTCAAATTTCAGTGCAAACTATAACAATAAAGATCATATAACTTTTAAATGGATTGCAAATTAGTCATGATTAAAAAATAACAAGTTTTTCAAATGTTCAAAGCCAAAGAAAAAGTGATCGGACTCCGGGGTTTTATTTTTGCCTTTATAAAACGAATGATATAACTCTCCATCTATAAATTCCTCAATTTTCAATTGGCAAGGCAAACCTAACAATGTCAAAATATAAATCGTGTAGAACAAGCAATTTTTAAAAATCAAGTACATATGAATATGGGAAATATCTGTTAATAAAATGCGGCGACGTTTCATCCGGATTATGTAATTTTTCATCTGGCTGCTTTTCATCCGATTTCTGTACTTTCGTCTCTCTCCGCTCTTTAAATTTCGAAAAAACTTCGAAATTTTCCTGTCATCGTTGATATCCGGAAACTTATTTTTATCTTTCTCGAGATTTAAATAAAACGCAGTTAAAAGGATGGAACGGAAATGAGCCAGGGTAGCGTCGGCTCCACAGCTGCGTTTCCAGTATATGACAGAGAGAATGAATACCAACCAATCTCCATCAAAAAACTTCAAAATGTTTTGGTCGGCTTCTCCAATTTCCATAATTTCATACAATCTGAAGGGGTATGGTGTTCGAAAATATCAGAGGATCCAACATCTCTGAATGTTGGTCCTCAAATATATATCTGTCCTTTCTGATTTTCAACTTTATTTGAAGTTTTTTATCTTTGTCTTTAAATAGTAAGCCGCAGATTCCTTGAATAAGACGCTTGGATGCTGAATGAGTAGAAGGTTCGTCTAAATCTTCTATCGCAATTGTTCTGGCATTGAATTCTTGATGAGTCAGCATGTCAAGCATCAAGCTGGGTAATCCCCCTTCCCTATATAACTCTACAATTTTTCAGGGACGCCACATTTCTTAACGATGACATTTTCTTGTACATCCATCCAATCCAATTCAATATCAACCAAGAGACTTTTTAATGTGGCATTCTTTCTGAAAGTCGAATCGAGAGTGACTTTAGGATTTGTGTAATTGTCAATGACAAAATTGATTTTAGTTTCAATTACAGACATATCCATCAATGATCTTTCGTTTAAACGTGTAATTATTTCAATTTTAGCAGAGTAAAAGTCTTTATTTTTAAGCCATTTTAATGCGGAACTGCATTTCTCGTCTTGACTTATTTTGCGGCCTTGAATTCTTTCCAAGAGGTTCATTTGAAAGTAATCGTCATTCACCAAAACCGGGACGAGAGGTAAAACAGAAGCTGAAACACTGTGTACCCTTATAAATGTTTCCCTATCGAATTTCTTAAAGCAACCTTTATAAAATATTTCGTCTTCCCAAGGTATGAAAGTTACATTTTCGCAGATACAAAAATCGTAATCGATGCTTAACACCGGGATGTTCAATTTTCCCGCCAATGCTATGATTTCTTCATCGGCTTCAAAGTCAGCTCTGCATACGAAAATATCTAAATTCTTCAAAACTTGCAAAAGTATTTCCGTTTTAAAAATGTAGAACGGATAATTCATGCCCATGTTATAATCCTTATTGTATCTTTTTACCTCGTCAATCCTTCCTTTACCTCTTTTCTTCATAGTAGAAGCTTTCTCGTCTTTAAATCTGCCATCCAAAATAACGATCGGGTCACATCATCTTTTAGTTTACTGAAAAATCGAAACATATTCTCTCGCAATTTCTTGTAGTCACCGCCGAATCTGTCATCGCATTTCGTCAGTTTAGCTAAGTTGATTGAAATTCCATTGCCATCGACAATAATAAGTCGAGTAGATTTTAGTTCGTAAGGAACGAGGAATCTCCTGGCGTAGTCTTTTAGGCCCAAGATACCCATAACGACCTACAAACAACGAAAATATTAGGCGAGTTCGACGTATTAGAAGTGGCCTGGAGATGGACATACGGGAATTCCCGTCGACATTCGAACGGAAGTACGAAGATTTAGCGGCAATTCGCCTGCTCAATTTGGCCGATGCTTGGAAAATGCACTAAACTTGTCGAGTTAATTATTCACAACCCATATTGACAGCAAGTCACGTGTAATACCCCAAATGAACACGTAAATTTTAATAATTTACACTGACAGAGTCCTCACTAAAATGCAGACTGCACAGATTCACCCAGACCGTACAGACTGACACAGACCCCCCACCCAGACCGTACAGACCAACACAGACCCCCACCCAGACGGAAAAACAGATCGATGGTCTGTAATATTTCTTTCGGTCTGTGTTTGATCTGGAATAGGTCTCGATCTGGGTCTCGGTCTTCAATAGTGAGGACCTGAAGAGTGTAAAATTGGCAGGGCCAGCCTGGCGGTTCCCCTCGGCCTTTATTATTTGTTTGGAACCTGCGCATTATCCGGGCTTTGAACACGGCAATAGGAGGTGACATCGGCGGCTACCAGCCGTCCCAGCCTCACTAAAGCCCAAAAACCCACTTTCGACCGGCCCTACTGTAGTTCTTGCTGTATGGGGAATAATTTCTTTAGGGTATTTTTGTTCTGCATTTTCGTAGTTGCCAGTTTATAGTGGTTGTTTCTCTGCATGACTAGTTGCTGGAAATAGAACAGTTCTTTCCTAAAGTTACCTAGCAGTAGTTTCTTTGCATGAACTGCATAATCGGTTGCAGGAAGTGGAACAGTTCCTCCCTAAAGTTACCTTGCAGTAGTTTCTCTGCATGAACTGCATGATCGGTTGGAGGAAATAGAATAGTTCCTTCCTAGAGTCACCTTGCAGTACTTCCAACCCACTGAGATCTCGACATTGAACTGGCAGCGCTGGCTTTTTTTCGGCCGCAAAATACGAACAAGACCCTCAGATAGAAAAAAAATCACCATTCCCACCTAGGACTTCCAGCGGACTTTTCAAATGTTCTTAGGCTATCATTGTGCTCACTCACATGGACGAGAGCGGACCCAAGGACAGTCTAAGGACATTTAAAAAGCACCCAAAAGACCCTGGGAGGGATATGAAAGTCGCTATCTGGGCTCGTTCATCGTACTTTTTTTTTACATTTTTTTAACCGTTCCCGGGAACTCATCATCAACCGTTCTCCATTGAAATTTAATTTCAAGAGGTCCATCAATCCTAGAGACCGTGAATACTTAAAGAAAAAAAATTAAATGAGATTTCAGTTATTACGTAATCATACAAACACACCGAAGTAAAATAATCAAAATGACTAATCGTCTTAGGATTATTTTACAAGCACCTTACATACAAATCAATTTATTTATTAAATAATATTAATTGCAATAAAAACATTACCGGTTTCCTTTCGATTTTTGAACAAAAGGTTTCAACAGATATTTCAATAAAAGTAACAGACGTCTTCTGCGCAGCTAATCACACCCAGGGAACAATGATCAATGTTAAGCTAAGACTAAAAAGTGACGTAAGTTTAATGCTTCTCAATGCAGTTATTTGCAAGTAAACATACATAAGGCAAGTATTATTTGAATTCGGAGTTGATTTCCGGACGGCAAACAACAACTATAGTTTTCATCACAGAGTTCCCTAATCTTTTCCTCTGTCAAGATTTTTTTTCTAGTTAATGTTCATGTAACAAGAATAATGAGTTCCCGGGAACGGTTAAAAAAATATTTTTAAAAAAAGTACAATAACTCGTAGTATTTAAAAAGGTGTCTGTGCCTAAGGCAATCGTTTTCTTAATTTTGAGAAGTCCCTAGAAAATGATTCTTAAAAAAAAAAAAAAAAAAAAGTACCCTGAATTGAATTTTGGTTAAAGTGCGGGAGATAAGAACCAATCCGGTGCGTGCGATACTATTCCATCTAAAGTGCTAAACTGTCTGCAATAGTTCGGGAAAGTTAAAATATTTTATCAATTTGAAAATTGCAATAAACGACAGGCAATTTTAAAAATTAAGAAACCAACAATACTTCCCCGTAAAGACGTCATTTACGAATTGAATTCTCGAATACAGTGTTATAACCCAGAAAACGCCCACAGTACACAAGTTAGACTTCCGTGTTGCCTCTCACACAAGCATTAAAATAGCATCATAATATAGGGAAGATATGGAGGCAATTTTAAACCGGCATACCAATTCCATACTCTGTAAATTGTCCGATAAATAATAAATCCGATAATTATCGCATAGCTGATCCTATTCCTGGTGTACAATCGGCACCTGGTCCTACAATCGGACTAATCAGAGATAACAACACAACAGAAATGATTTTAAAACTTGACAACTATCCACATCATAACGCCATAACTCTCGAAAACTCGTCTCATCTATATTAAGCTTATGGTGCAAAAAAAAAGATATAACAATTTTCGAGACTTAGTATTCATTGTATTAACAGGTACTACAATAAGCAATTGTTACTGTCACAATTTTTTTTTTTTTAAAGTAAAAATAAAAATTGATGGTGGTGCTGGCACCGATACTCGAATCGCGGCTCCGGCACCAGCACCAGAGGCAAAAATTTTGCTACTCCGGTGCCTTAGCTGGCGCCAGTTCCAGCGCTTTGGATATTTCGGCGCCGATACCGGCGTCGGCTCCAACCAATTTTTACATGCTTCGGACCCATGAATGAAAACCATGTGATTGGAGAGATTCCAATTTGGTATTTTTAAATTTTTATATAGCTATTTTTAAAAAACTGCGGTAGGTACACTCTGTAGGGTTATAATTAGAAAGTGACAAAATTTCATTAAATCCTTTTTTTATTTTCAATTTTAAATTTTTCTGTTACATAATAATGGATTTACATAAAAAATTTAACTTATTGAATAAAAACAACTTTTTTCTACGATACTCCGAAAAGCGATTTCAAATTATGAAAGCATTGCTAAAGTCACTGAGATCTCCTCTAAGGATTTTCCTTTCGTTTCAGGTAAGCAATAATAGACAACAAACCAGCAAGAAATTGCGATTATGAAAAAGATAGAGGGGTAGACGAAATCTACCTTATTATACCAATAAATATCGGAATACACTAGTTCAAAGGAAAACCATAGTTCATAGTAACATAACAAGATATAATCTCCAATGTAAACAAATAAATTACAGAATGTAATTCCTGATACTCTTGAATTTGTTGTGAATAATTCAGACAGTAATACCCAAGGGACGACTCTACAACCTAAATAATACATTATACAGGAAACGATTTGAAAAATGTCAAATATCCAACTTACGCTATTTTTCGCAAATGTGCCGTCGTCCCATTTTAATACCAAGTAAAATAACCCCGAAAACAAATAATAAAATATAAAAATCATGACTACACCACCGCAGGAAACTAAAAGTAAAAATCTTCGACCACTTCGTTCGATTAATGCCATTGCTATGATTATTAGGGATAAACCGATGAAATAATCCACGCACTGGTTTGAGAATAAAGGATCGAAATATTCCAGCAAAAAAATCTCATCCACAACTTTTTCAATACCTTTGTTTAATTGTGTTGCATTCATAATGACCGATCCTAGAATTAGTCCTTTCCTAAATCCTGAATCTGTAATAAGACTCGTCTTTTTGTTTGAGTTTGATTTTTCGACCGAGAGTATTAATTCATTGAATTCCCAGTCGGTGATTTCATCGTCCTTCCCTCGCAGTTTCACTAAAGCCGTCTTTGCATCATCGGTTTTTTTATTTAATAAATAATAGAGAGGAGTTTCCGGTAGCCAAAACAAAGGTACTAAACATATGACAATAATAACTAAGAAAAAGAAAAATAAACCATATCGTACACCGAAATAAAAACCAGGTAAGTTCCTAAAGAAGGTGAAGTTGATAAATAAGAGATTACCCAGTTCTAATGAAAGGATAAAAGATGAAACCAACACTCCTCGATTATGGTCCTCAGCTACTTCACCTATATACATAGGTGAAATGAGGTTTAAGCCTGAAATTCCTAAATCACGAGTGATCCTCGTAACCATTAACGCACAATCAAGATTTTCATCATTATCATGTTTTCCAATATACATATTAATGTGACTGATTTGAGAAATAAAAATAAAAATTCCCGCTAATAATAAAGACTTTTTTCTCCCAATTCGAGAAGCTAGATATCCGAAGAGAAGGACACCAACAATTTGAAATATCCAAAACTCCTCCCAGGTACCCTCTGATATAAATCTCTTAACAAAATTTCCACCAAAACCAAGCAAATTTACTGAAAAAAAAAAAAAAAAAAAAAATTTTTTAATTTTTTGGTATCAGTATTATTTTTATATGTATTTTTACTTACCTATGAAGCAATAGATGTAGAGGGGTTTTACATATCCTAACAACAATCGTGCACTTGGCATTTTTTTTTCCTAATATTTATTTATTTATTTATTAAACCAAAAAATTCCTATAGGAAATCTCGAATCAAAGCACAGAATAAAAAATTATTTAATACAAGCTGAGACTATAAAAAAACATATCACAGGCCTTATTATGGCACATATGCTAGAGAATATAATAAAACGAATGACTTATTTTTGCGTTGACCTTTCAGTTAATTTTTCCATCCAAAGGTTCCGACGGGTTATCATCATGAAATATTAAATTATAAAAGCTTTAGAAATCACAGAGAAATGCTTAGCTTATTAAATGTTGCAATAACGTTTAGCATATCAAAAAGTTGCATAGCCAAATTTTTCCGGGGGGGCACTTTATCTACGAACTGAGGGAGTTTCTGATAATATCTTCTTTTATTTGGTTTTCATCGTCTACGGAGGTTGGATGATCGTTTAAGATTTTCCTAAGTAATTGTTGAAAATGGTGTAGACCATATGCATCCTACAAAAATACAAGATTCCAAGAAACTCAGAGAAAGTCGTCAGTTTTATCCTCTTCCTCAGCCGTTTACAAATATTGCAGCCTTTAGAGTTAAAAAAAAAAGAAAGAAAAAGAAAAATTTAATGATGATATGCAAAAAGTAGAAAATCAGCTTGAAGGACTGATTCTAGAATCATAAAATTATTTCAAAATGTCCCATTGTTATATTAGCAGAAGAGATAGAAGCTCAAGTTTAGTTAAACAAAAATTTGTTGAAATATGAAATATGTGTCTTTTAGCAAATTCAAATTGCTAGGTAAAGATTACAGCAAATTATTTTTAGCTTATCTAAAATTAAGAAAAATGCAACTAAATTAAATATTAAAAAATTATCGTATCAATTTTTAATCTATTTTATTTATATGAAATCATGTTGTAAATTGACTATGTCAATATAAATTGTAAATTAAAAGCTTGATAATGTCCTTACAATGGTAGCACCCTGAAAAATTAACAACCCGGAAAATGTCATCACAATCCGATTTCTCCAAATATTTATATCCAGGCAGAATTTCAAAATGATCTGGTTATGTTAAAATTAAAGACATTTTTTAGAACATACTAAATCCTGCTTGATTGCACTGATGAAATTGATTAACAACAACAACAAAAAAAAAAAAAAAAAAAAAAAAAAAGGGCAAAACAGCTTCACTTGCATCCCTATGCAACTTTTATTCCATTGCCATTGCCTAAGGTAACCTACATCATGACTGCTTTGTAATGTTTTATATGCTTAATACAGAACGTAAGGAAAAATATTCAACATTGATGGATTAACCAGAGATAATTCAGTCGGATTAACCAGAGATAACACCACAACAGAAATTATTTTCAAACTTGACAACTATCCACGTCATAACTCCGTAACTCTCGAAAACTCGCCTCATCTATAATAAGCTTATGGTGCAAAAAAAAAGACTTAGCGATTTTCGAGGTTTAGTATTGAGTTATTAACTGGCACTACAATAAGCGTTGGTTACTGTCACAATTTTTTTTTTTAAATTGACAAAATTCATGGTGAAGATGGCACCCATGCTCGAAACGCGGCTCCGGCACCAGTACCAGAGGCAAAAACTTTGCTACTCCGTTGTCGGTGCTGGCGAAAGCTCCAGCACTTTGGATATTTCGGCGCCGTTACCGGCGTCGGCTCCAACCAATTTTTACATGCTTCGGACCCGTGAATGAAAACCATGTGATTGGAGAGATTTCAATTTGGTATTTTTAAATTTTTATATAGCTATTTTTAAAAAACTGCGGTAGGTACACTCTGTAGGGTTATAATTAGAAAGTGACAAAATTTCATTTAATCCTTTTTTTATTTTCCATTTTACATTTTTCTGTTACATAATAATGGATTTACATAAAAAATTTAACTTATTGAATAAAACCAACTTTTTTCTAGGATACTCCGAAACGGGATTTCAAATTATGAAAGGCTTGCTAAGGTCACTGAGATCTCCTCTAAGGATTTTCCTTTCGTTTCAGGTAAGCAATAATAGACAACAAACCAGCAAGAAATTGCAATTATGAAAAAGATAGAGGGGTTGACGAAATATTTAAGTTTATCCAAATTGATATCGGAAATCAATCGTTCACCGGTACTATACCAGATATAATCTCCAATGTAAAAAAATAAATTACAAAATGTAATTCCTGATACTCTTGAATTTGTTGCGAATAATTCAGACAGTAATACCCAAGGGACGACTCTACAACCTAAGTAATACATTGTACAGCAAACGATTGGTAAAATTAAAAATATATAAACTACGCTATCTTTCGCAAATGTGTCGTCGTCCCATTTTAATACCAAGAAAACTAACGCCGTAAGCAAATAATAAAATATAAAAATCATGGCTACACCACCGCAGGAAACTAGAAGTAAAAATCTTCGACCACTTCGTTCGATTAATGCCATTGCTACGATTATTACGGATACTGGGAATAAACGGGTGAAATAATCCACAAAACGACCCACGTACGGGTTTGAGAATAAAGGACCGAAAGAATCCAGTCCATTTGTTTGATCCAGAATTCCGTTAATACCTTTGTTTAATTGTGTTGCATTCATACTGACCAATCCTAGAATTAGTCCTTTCCTAAATCCTGAATCTGTAATAAGACTCATAAACGGGATCGTGTTTTTGTTTGAGTTTGATTTTTCGACCGAGAGTATTAATTCATTGAATTCCCAGTCGGTGATTTCATCGTCCTTCCCTCGCAGTTTCACTAAAGCCGTCTTTGCATCCTCGGTTTTTTTATTCAATAAATAGTAGACAGGAGCTTCCGGTAGCCAATACAAAGGTACTAAACATATGACAATAATAACTAAGAAAAAGAGAAATGTACCATATTTTACATTATAATAAGAACCGGGAATGCTCGCATAACTGATGAACTTTGTAAATAGGACATCACCCAGTTCAAATGAAAGGATAAAACATGAAACCAACACTCCTCGATTATGGTCCTCAGCTATTTCACCTATGTACATAGGTGAAATGAGGTTTATGCCAGAAATTCCTAAATTATGAGTGATCCGCCTAACCTTTAACGCACAAATATAATTTTTAACATTATAAGGTTCAGTAATATGCTCAGTTATTTGACTGAGAAAATCGGCGATTTCAGAAATAAAAATAAAAATTCCCGCTAATATTAAAGACTTTTTTCTCCCAATTCGAGAAGCTAGATATCCGAAGAGAAGGACACCAATAATTTGAAATATCAAAATCTCCTCCCAGGGACGCTTTGATATGAATCTCTTAACAAAATTTCCACCAAAACCAAGCAAATTTACTAAAAAAAAAAAAAAAAAAAAAAAAAAAAAAAAAAAAAAAAAAAAGCAATAGTTAAAAAAGCTACAGTGGAGGTTACTCTTCAATTTCATTTAAATCTTACTCCCACGAGTAAAAATGTCAATAAATATTATGTTGTGTTTTGAGTGTGGTTCTTAAACACAATAAACTGACAAATTAAACTGTTCTAGAATGTTCCAGAATGTAGTTAAATGTTCTAGAAAATTGCAGATGTGCGAAATTGAAAAAAAAAAAAAAAAAAAAAAAAAAAAAGGCCAGGTCCTAACAAATAAGATAAAATACAAAAACCGTTCGATGTATGGACAACGTTTACTATATTGAAACCTTCAATCGGATATAAAATGCATAGCCTAATTTGACATAATGATAACAAAAGTGAGAAAAAAAAGAAGCCACGAAATGTAAATATTTTTTTCTTTTGTCTGCACCAAAATGACTTTATCAAACATTCCGGAATGTGAGATAACCATTTTCGCTGACACAGCTCAGATAGAAATCCTAAAAGAGATTAGCCATACTTGTAATTCCGGTTCTTCGATATTTTTCTCCTGAAAATGATTGGCCCATTAAAAATTTTTTTGGAAAATTAAGAACGTAAATTGAATATAAACAGTCAGGAACCATTTTGCAAACTTAAAAAATTTAATATTTCAGACTGGAATTTATCTTTCGGATTTATCGAAAAACCGGAAATGGCTGTACGGCTAATCTCTTTTAGGATCTTTAAGCTCAGAAAGCGATATCTACCTGCATATACGAAAAACAAAGATAAGGAAAAAAAAGTTAAAAAAAAAAAATATTCCCGCTTTGTTAAATTTAATATTATACCTTTCGAACGGCTGCCGTTCTGCTGTATGCGAACGAATTTAGACCATAATTTATAAAGTTCTTGTCCTTAGTGCCCCCTATTCATATCCCATTTGGGATCGATCGGGCTCAAATTGCGTCTCCAATCAAAGCATGAAAAATGAGGACAGACGGACGGACATGTGTAAATAGCTTTGGATTCAAAAGTTACCCCCGGCAAGTGCCGTTCGTTTTGCTCTCCGTTCGATATTAACGGAGGTACCCTTCACTCAAAACCAAATTTAATATACTCTTCTTATGAAATTGAAGAGTATAAAAAGAATTCAAATTTTTTTCAAAAAAATTTCACGCCATAAGTATGGATTTTTATATCTATTTTTACTTACCTATAAAGCAATAGAAGTAGAGGGGTTTTACATATCGTAACAACAATCGTGCCCTTGGCATTTTTTTTCCAAATATTTATTTATTTACTAAACCAAGAAATTCCTATGGGTATCTCCAAGCTGCACACAATAAAAAAATTTTTATTATAAGTAGAAATTATACAAAAACATATCACAGGCCTTATCATCGCACAAATGCAAGCGAATTTTAAAAAACGAATGACTTATTTTTTGCATTGACCTTTCAGTATTTTCTTCGTCCAAAGATTGCGACAGGTTATCATCATAAAATTTCAAATTATAAAAGCTTTACAGAAAAATGCTTAGCTTATGAAATGTTTCAATTCTAGAGTTTCGTATATCAAAAAGTTGTATGGCCAAATTTTTCCGTGGGAGTACTTATCTCGGAACTGAGGGGTTTTTTTTTGAAAGCATCTTCTTTTGTTTGCGTTTTTTCATCTAAGTAGGTTGGATGATCGAAAATTACAAACAATGATGTTGTAAATTAATTATGTCAAAATAAATTATAAATTAAAAGTTTGATATTTCCCTACAATGGTAGCACCCTGAAAAATCAACAACCCGGGAAAATGTCAGGACATGTTCAATCCAATTTCTCCAAATATTTACATCCAGGCAGAATTTCAATTTGATCTGGTTATGTTAAAATTAAAGACATTTTTTATAATATACTAAATCCTGCTTGATTGCACTGATGACATTGATTAACAACAACAAAAAAAAAAGGCAAAACAGCTTCACTTGCATCCCTATGCAACTTTTATTCCATTGCCATTGCCTAAGGTAAGCTACATCATGACTGCTTTGTAATGTTTATATGCTATATAATCCTGAATCTGTAATAAGACTCATAACGGGATCGTCTTTTTGTTTGAGTTTGATTTTTCGACCGAGAGTATTAATTCATTGAATTCCCTCTCTGTAATTTGATTGTCCTTCCCTCGCAGTTTCGCTAACGCCGTCTTTGCATCCTCGGTTTTTTTATTTAATAAATAATAGACAGGAGTTTCCGGTATACAAAACAAAGATACTAAACATACGACAATAATAACTAAGCAAAAGTAAAATACACCATATTGTACACCGGAGAGGTCGGAAAATTGTAAATACAGGTCGAATCCCATAAATATATTACTCAATTCTAACGAAAGGATAAAAGATGAAATCAACACTCCTCGATTATGGTCCTCAGCTATTTCACCTATGTACATCGGTGAAATGAGGTTTATGCCTGAAATTCCTAAATCACGAGTGATCTGCGAAACTGTTAGCGCACAAATATAATTTTTACTATTATAAGGTGTAATAATATACAAAATAATTTGACTGGAAAAATCGGTAATTTGACAAATTAAAAAAAAAATTCCCGCTAATATTAAAGATTTTTTTCTCCCTATTCGAGAAGCTAAATGTCCGAAGAGAAGGACACCAACAATTTGAAATATCAAGATCTCCTCTAAGCTACTTCGTTCCGAGAATCCGGTAACTATTTTCCCACCAAAACCAAGCAAATTTACTGAAAAAAAAAAAGAAAAAAAAAAAGTTAAAAAAGAATTACATTTTTTTTTTTAAATTTTCCGCTATAAGTATGAATTTTTATATCGAATTTTACTTACCTATGAAGCAATAGATGTAGAGGGGTTTTACACATCCTAACAACAATCGTGCACTTGGCATTTTTTTTTTTTCCAAATATTTATTTATTTTCTAAACCAAAAAATTCTTAAGGCTGTCTCCAATCCAAAGCGCACAATAAAAAATCTTTTATTATAAGTTGAAATTATACAAAAACATATCACAGGCTTTATCATCGCACATATGCAAGCGAATTTTAAAAAACGAATGACCTATTTTTGCGTTGACCTTTCAGTAATTTCTTCATCCAAAGATTGCAACAGGTTATCATCATAAAATTTCAAATTATAAAAGCTTTACAGAAAAATGCTTAGCTTATAATATGTTTCAATTATAATGTTTCGCATATCAAAAAGTTGTACAGCCAAATTTTTCCGTGGGGGTACTTATCTCGGAACTGAGGGGGTTTTTTGAAAGCATCTTCTTTTGTTTGTGTTTTATCATCTACGTAAGTTGGTTGATCGAAAATTACAAACAATGATGTTGTAAATTAATTATGTCAAAATAAATTATAAATTAAAAGTTTGATATTTCCCTACAATGGTAGCACCCTGAAAAATCAACAACCCGGGAAAATGTCAGGACATGTTCAATCCATTTCTCCAAATATTTACATCCAGGCAGAATTTCAATTTGATCTGGTTATGTTAAAATTAAAGACATTTTTTATAATATACTAAATCCTGCTTGATTGCACTGATGACATTGATTAACAACAACAAAAAAAAAAGGCAAAACAGCTTCACTTGCATCCCTATGCAACTTTTATTCCATTGCCATTGCCTAAGGTAAGCTACATCATGACTGCTTTGTAATGTTTTATATGCTATATAAATCCTGAATCTGTAATAAGACTCATAAACGGGATCGTCTTTTTGTTTGAGTTTGATTTTTCGACCGAGAGTATTAATTCATTGAATTCCCTCTCTGTAATTTGATTGTCCTTCCCTCGCAGTTTCGCTAACGCCGTCTTTGCATCCTCGGTTTTTTTATTTAATAAATAATAGACAGGAGTTTCCGGTATACAAAACAAAGATACTAAACATACGACAATAATAACTAAGCAAAAGTAAAATACACCATATTGTACACCGGACAGGTCGGAAAATTGTAAATAGAGGTCGAATCCCATAAATATATTACTCAATTCTAACGAAAGGATAAAAGATGAAACCAACACTCCTCGATTATGGTCCTCAGCTATTTCAGCTATGTACATCGGTGAAATGAGGTTTATGCCTGAAATTCCTAAATCACGAGTGATCTGCGAAACTGTTAACGCACAAATATAATTTTTACTCCTATAAGGTGTAATAATATACAAAATAATTTGACTGGAAAAATCGGTAATTTGACAAATTAAAAAAAAAATTCCCGCTAATATTAAAGATTTTTTTCTCCCTATTCGAGAAGCTAAATGTCCGAAGAGAAGGACACCAACAATTTGAAATATCAAGATCTCCTCTAAGCTACTTCGTTCCGAGAATCCGGTAACTATTTTCCCACCAAAACCAAGCAAATTTACTGGAACAAAAAAAAGTTAAAAAAGAATTAAATTTTTTTCAAAAAATTTTTTCGCTCCCAAGTATGAATTTTTACATTTATTTTTACTTACCTGTAAAGCAATATATGTAGAGAGGCTTTACATATCCTAACAACATTCGTGCACTTGGCATTTTTTTCCCTAAATATTTATTTATTCACTAAACCGAAAACTTCCTACGGGTGTCACCAATCCAAAGCACACAATAAAAAATATTTTATTTTAAGCTGAGATTATAAAAAACATATCACAGGCCTTATCATCGCACAAATGCAAGCGAATTTTAAAAAACTAATGATCTATTTTTTGAGTTGACCTTTCAGTAATTTCTTCGTCCAAAAACAGCGACAGGTTATCATCATAAAATTTCAAATTATAAATGCTTTAGAAACCACAGAAAAATGCTTAGCTTATTTTCTGTTTCAATAATGTTTAGCATATCAAAAAGTTGCATAGCCAAATTTTTCCATGGAGGCACTTCATCTCAAAACTGAGGGGGTCTCTGAAAGTATCTTATTTCACTTGTGTTTCATCATTTACATAGGTTGGATGATCGTTTGAGATTTTTCTAAATAACTAATATAAATGAATGATGACTAACAAATTAAGAGCACACTTATTGTAAAATCATATGTAGGCAAATTTTTACAAATTTAAATTACAATAAATTCAAAGCTTCGAATTATCCAAAAATAGCAACCAAGTGCATTATTTACAAGTATATAGTACCAATTATACCAACCACCAAGTGTACCATTGATAGTAACCAATTACACTAGTTATATTATTTGTAAGAAAACTTACAAAACTTTTTTTTTTTTTTTTTTTTTTTATTGATTTATTTGGCTATCGGTCGGAAGACCCTTGGCCATGTACTCTGTGTTTTTAATCCTTAATCGTAAGCCGTTTTTTATGAGTGTCCAAAGTCGTATAAATGAAATCCAATTTATGTGTAAATCCAATTTATGTGAATATCCACTAGTGTGTTTAATGTGGGAACTACGTATTACAACGAGGTTAAGATGGCTGTAACCGTAATTCCTACAATCCCGTTAGAGGGAGAGAGTGTGGCGGTCACCATCCAGTAGCTGGCCGTCATCAATGCTGCTTAACTTCATTGATCACGAGCCGCTATTCAGAATGAATCACCACTGCGACCCTCATCTTACAAAACTCCGAACCCGTAATTGCGGCAAGTTTTGACGTGGGAACAGACATCACGTGACAGGCCGACGCCATGTTTGTTTACGTTTAAGATTTACTGAATGTCATAGATCATTATGTGATTTAGATTTTTTATTATGATTGAAATAACAGCGAGATTAGTTCGAGGTCCTGTATTTTATTTCTCAATTAAATAGAACATGGCGACCGAACGTAACGAAAATGATAACATTGATTCGTTTTTATCCAAATATTATTCGAATGATGACTTAAAAAACAAAGAGTTAGATTATTTAAAACGAAGTCTGAATTCTCTTTCGAAGACGGATTTAGAACGTTTTTTCCGCATCTTGTCTGACTCGACGGAAGATAACGCGAACGGATGCGTTATTGCAGTCGATTATACGACACCTTTTTTTGAACCTTTTCTTTCAGAAGTTGATATGGTAAGTGAAAAGATTCTCTTTTTTTGCTTTATCGACCGCAGGGAGAATAAAGCATTGTTTTTAGCACAAATTTCAGATTTTGAGTTTTTGATATTTTTACACGTTTTGAAGTCCCCTGATGCCGAAAAAAGCAAAATTTGGATGGTGGCCGTGTGTGTGTATGTGTGTATGTGTGTATGTGTGTATGTGTGTATGTGTGTATGAATGTATGAATATATGTGGAAAAAAAAGTGTCTGTCCGTCGAAAAGCAGAAAAACGAAAGAACGGATCTCGATGATTTTTGGTGGTTAGCAACTTCTAATGAAATGTAGGTGCTGATTAGTTTTTGAGCCAAATCGGTCCAGCGATTCGGAAGCAGTGAGTGAAAATGTTAAATTTTCAACAATTTCAAGATCTTTTTTGACTATACATCGCGAACGCAGCCACCGATTGAGTCAGATTTTCGTACCGCAGTAGATATTCATCCAGATACGCTACCATTAAAATTTGGTTAAATTCAGTTGAGTGGTTCAGAAACGGTGAGCAGGGCTAAAAGTATGGGTATAGGCCTAAAAACCGATATCTCAAACTTTTGAAACGTCACGATATGACGTCATCGATCACGTCAACAAAGCGATTTGGATACTGATTGGCGGGTTCCTCGTGGAAGCTAACGAAAAAATAACCGTATTTTTGAGAATATTTTCGGGGTAGAGGATTCCGAATCTGAAATAATTTTTCCGAAATTCGAATTCCTTATGGCCGTATTGCGACTTTGGTGGACCTCTGATCAAAAATCTAACCGTATTTTTGAGAATATTTTCAGGGTTGAGGATTCCGAATCTGAAATCATTTTTCCAAAATTCGAATTCCTTATGCCCGTACTGGGGCTTTGTTGGACCTCTGATCAAAAATCTAACTAATTTTTGAGAATATTTTTGGGGTAGAGGATTCCGAATCTGAAATAATATTTCCAAAATTCGAATTCCTTACGCCTATACAGCGACTCTGGTGTCTCTGATCAAAAATCTAACCGTATTTTTGAGAATATTTTCGGGGTTGAGGATTCAAAATCTGAAATAATTTTTCAGAAATTCGCATTCCTTGTGCCCGTACTGCGGCTTTGGTGGAACTCTGATCGAAAAACTAACCATATTTTTGAGAATTATTTAAATAGTCGATAAAGCACTTTGATCGGTTCACCGATCTCATTTTTTCTTTAGCAGCAAGCTTATAGTTTTTTTTCTTTTTTTTAGGGAATGGAGCGTATAGTTATTAAACACTTTAGAGATAAGACGCTCACCATCTACGATCGCCTTAAACCAAGAGTCGGAGTTTGTGATTTGAGATTACCTAAACCGACGGAATATGCACATACATGCATCAATCCATTTCATTATGATATAGTGAAAAATTTTTTTTAACCAGCATCATCTCCTCAGGAAGAAAGCAAGAATTTAAAAAAAAGATTTGATAGCTTTCAATTTGGTGGAAAATACTTTCATGAAACATGTAATATTACGCATTATAAAAAAGTTTAATTGAATAAAAATTGTAACTTTTCTCATCATGATCGGAATATGAAAAAGATTTTTTAGCCCATTATAATTAATTATTTATAAGCCTCCTGGATCCAAACTCGCCCAAATTTTATATTGTTTTTCAATTTACATCATCCTAGATCTTTCTTCATCCATTTTAAATTTTAAAAACAAACCAATAAATTTTTTGAAATTGAGGAAATTCTTGTAAGATGGACTGGATTGTTAGTTCATGGTATGGCAAAGGACAAAAATTTTCAGTATAAACCTCAGATGGTAAATATCCATCATCTACATAGGTTGGTTGATCGTTTGATATTTTTCTAAATACTGTATAAATGAATGATGACTAACAAATTAAGAGTACACCCATCATAAAATCATAAGAAAATTTTTAAAAAAGAACACCGCACACCAGGATAGGGAAAATGGTTTCAGTTAAGTATGATGTTTATTTTTAGTTAAAAGTTTGTTTACTAACATAAACAACATATATAAAAATCCATATTTAACCGAAACCATTTTCCCTATCCTGGTGTACTTCTTTAAATTACAAATAATTCAAAGCTTTGAATTATTCAAAAATACCAACCAAGTGAACCAACTTATATTATCCCGAATCAAAGGTTTCTTTCAATGTCTGTCTCCCTTTGGGTTTTCCTTGAAGACTTACATTCTCCATTATTTGTGTTATTTCTTCAAGAAAACCAAGGTTTTTTCCAACCAAAAGAAAAGCAGTGTTGAAAATTATTGGATTATTGGATCATCCCACGATATATCAATATAAAATTAAAACTGGCGGACGTTCATACAGTGGCTGCATTCTGCATCGAAATTCATTTGATATCATAAGTTGCTGCTCCATCGGTCAAGAAATTGACCATCTCTCAGAATTTCAGAAGGATCTGGTTATACTCAAATTTAAGACATTTTTTAGAATATACTAAATCCTGTTTGATTACACTGACAACATTAAATGTTTTACATAATATCAAGTGATATTTTCAAACAATGTTAATAATGTGAGCATTTGTCATGTGATAATTATCAAGGGGAGAAGGTATGGATTAAAATTTTGGAGAATGCATCCTTCAAAATAACAACATTAATGACAGGAACCATTAATCAGAAATAGTTAAAAATACTCGTAGGAACCTGTAAAACGCTTTATCAGCATTCTGGCATTTAATTTTCTCTAGTTTTCAAGAAAATAATACAATTAAATAATGAGCAGATCAGTCAGTTTGTTTTCTTTATCCCCTTTTTTTAACACTGCGATAAAACAACGAATACGGAATGCACCAACTTACCAGCTGCTTCTTATTTCACGGCGCCGTCTTTTCACATAACTGACGAAAAATATCCAAGAGTATCGCTGAACACACATTTTTCATCACAAACAACTAAATATTCAATGAAAACTACAGAAATTATAACAGAAAGCATACAAAACTCCGAACGCGTAACCGAATCATAATTGCGACAAGTTTGGACGTGGAAACAGAAATGAGATGTTTCACGTGCGTGACGTCACATGAAGGCGGACGCCATGTTTGTTTACGTTTAAAATTTACTAAATGTCATTTAAATTAAAATAATTAGATTTTAAATTATGATTGAAATAACAGCGAGATTAGTTCGAGGTCCGGCATATATAGCAGGGGAGACCGTAGAATGCTGTATTACTTTCTCGAATCCACAAGATCCGAACCAAAAGAAATCTCATAGCAATAGGTAAGTTTAAAAAAAAATTGAGGTCAGTTAATTATTAATTAAAAATTTGACTATGATATTCACACAGAAAAATTTTTAATTTTAGCGATGTACTTGAAAACCTTGCATGGGCATCAGCTCAAATTCATTGCCAGTGCTCGACAAGCAACAAAGTAGTTCACAATAAAAGCAGCAGCGACAATTCTGATATTTCAGCAACCAATGCAGGTAAAATTTTTTTTTAATGGGAAAATTTAGTTCTGCATAATACTTATTGGTTTCATTTGGTTTAGATACTTCGTTTGAACCTTGTAGAGGTGAAACTGGTCATGTTGTTTTATCTACAAAGCCAAAAATATTATTCTGTGATTTACGACTGGCAATGGGGGAAAGCAAATCATGTAAGTGGTAATGTTGTTTGTCTGCAAAAAGAGAAACAAAAATGAAATTACATTTTTATTTATTCTGCAGATTTATATAGGGAAGTTTTGCCTGGAGAAGCACCTCCATCATACAGAGGCCAGGCAGTTAAATATTCATATAAAATAACAATAGGAACTCAAAGAGTAAATTCGCCTATTAAATTATTAAGAGTACCTCTAAGAGTTTTAGTCGTTAGTGGTGTATCAGATTCTAGTGCCTGTGGGGATAGTGAAGACCTAATGCCAACCAATCCTTTCTTAGAAACCCAGCAAAAGGATACTCCTTTGGAAATTGCACTTCAAATGTTGCAGGTAATAAAAATTTGAAAGCAAGTTTAAGTAAAGAAATCAATTATATTACAAGTAACGAAAAAGTACGACAAAAAAATTCTTCTAAAAAAAATCATAAATCTTTTCAGAATATTACAGCTAGGAGAAGTCCCAATTTTTACAATATCACCAATGTCCATGGAAAAGTGGTGCGATTTTGCCTTTTTAAGCAAGCTTACAAATTAGGAGAAGATATCGTTGGGACTTTTGATTTCACCGACGCAACTGTTCCTTGTGTGCAGGTAAAATTACTCTGTAAAAAAAAAATAAGAAAAAAAAAGCTTATTTTGATTTTTTTTGTTTTAGTATTCTGTGACGTTACAAAGTGAAGAGGATGTACAAACCGAATACAAACGTTCCAACAAACAAGGACCGGCCGTTGTTTCTTACAATAAACACCACGAAATTTGTTTAAGTTATAAACATTCCCAGTTAATTCTTCCCATTCCCCTTCATATAACCCCTGCATTTTCAACCGATTTGGTAACGTTACAATGGAGACTACATTTCGAATTCGTAACCAGCTTAACCCCGACGATAATTCAGTCTTCCAATTTAGAAGGAAAAGAGGATAAAATGACTCAAGGGCCGTCCACGCTCAACATAGAAACTATGATATGGAATCTACCGATAAAAATATTACCGACTACACCGCAGCACATATCTCAGGGTCTTCAAGCCCAATCGAAATATATTTTAGTTATTTAAAAAAATATAAGACGTTATATTAAACCGTTACAAAAATTTTTGCAATGAGCCTACCTTAAAAAAACAAGTGAATCGTTTAATGACCGATGGTGATCCCTGCGTTTTGTTTAATTTGCTCGATTAACCTTTTGGCATAAGCTTTGCTATCTACCGGTTGGACGTCCACGACGGTGATTTTCAAGCGAGTTTCATCGTTGTAACTTTCAGTCTTAGCTCGGAATTTCATTTGGAATTTCTTGAAGTTGACGGCGGTGAAATATTCCTGGAAAAATAACGTGAACATTAAAATGCTCTGTACGAGTAATAGCGACCAGGAACAAAAAAGTATTTACTTTGTAAGAATCATCCTTATTATCAATCGATTCTCCAATGACCTTCGCATCGACGCCAAGTAATTTTTGTGCTTCGTCGTGAAACAAGCTAACCCAATGGCTATTGGTATAATCAGTAACTTGAGCCTGAAAAAGAAAAAAAAATTGAGTAAATTTTACCTAAATTAAATTTAAAAAAAAGATAAATAAAAACTTGACACTGACCGATAATAACATTCGGTATATGAAATGATCATGATCCTTATTACATTTCTCGCATCGATACGATCCATTATTCATATCCAAAACTTTCTTCTTGCAATCCGGAGTAGGGCAAGCTTTATACACGCAATTATCATTCCTAACCATGAGAACGTTGACGACATCGGAAAAATAATCAGCTTTATCCCCGCGACCCAAGCCTTGAGAAGCGACATCCCCGAGGAAAACAAAATTCGAACTGCCACCTCCGCTGGCCCCGGCTTTGGCAGAAATGGACACGACATCAGTGGCAGAGCCCCCGTTATCGTACCAACCTCGAAGCCTGTGTGCTTCATTTATGTCAGGATCAATTTCCATAACGGAATTTTGAGTAAGGGAAATTGATTTCCCTCCCATAAATTCGGCTAATCTTCCATTTTTGATGGCTAAAACAGGTTCCCGGGTTGTGTCGAATTCTTCGGCTTGTGTACCCCATAAGGTCACCGCCACCTTGTAATCAGAAAAGGGAAAAATTAAAAAATTGTCTTTAACTTTTGTTAAAAAAAAAAATTACCGATGTGTTGCTTTGATCCACCAAAGTAACTTCTCTCTTCTTTAGCTCCCTTCCTGTGCTCCTGGCTACTAAAGTCTGAACGTCCGACGCTTGTTTCGCGACACCTATGATATCTGTTTTAAAAAAAAAAGTATCATTAAACCTGATTGCCCTATATATTTTTAATTTAAAAAAATAAATAAATAACACGCGACTTGATACTTACCGACCATTGAATCAGCATCCATTTCTGCAATTTTACTGATCGGAACAAACTTGTAAATGGTACTTGGCAAGCTTGCATCATCAGCACAAGGCACAACCTGAATAAAAAAAATTTTTTTTTTGAAATCAATTTTAATTAACAATAAACTTTCGAACCAGCATTTTCATGAACATATTATTCAACTGGATGAATTTAATAATCGAACACAAACCTGGGAATCATCATTAAAAGTCATCTCATAATCAGCTTGGGAGAATTTCTTATTTGCTGGCTTCACACTACAATTGCTGACCATGTACACCTTATTAAGCTGCAGAAAAAAAAAAAAAATCAGCCCATTATTTACTGTAATCAGTAATAATAATAATCAATCAATAAAATAATTACCTCCAAAAGGTCAAAAAATTTATCAACTGCAGAATTGAATCCTGTGCATTTTATATCTCCACTATCATCTGTGAAAGTCACATTAAATAATTTCCCTTCTCCACGTGCATTTGTGTAAGTCCTAACATTCTGCTTGTTGGTCACCCTTGCTTTAATGCACCATTTGTTCTGGTATGGATTCAAACTTGATATCGGATGAATCGTACTGTTAGGCCCTGGTGACATTTTCACTTGGTTACCATAATTTGGCCTAGCTGTAACAGGAAAACAAAAAAATTATTACATCACATGTTTCAAAGCCACTTTTACAACTAAGCAATCTTTTATCCAATAATTACAATGCTCTACTGGTTGAGGGACTGGCCTTGCAGCTGGTGAAGGAGTTGGGTTTCCTGAATGATTCCCTGCATTATTAGGTGGATTTGTACCGTCATAATTTTGTGGATTACCAATACGAACACCAACTTCATTTCCCTTCTTAATAACCTCAAGGTCCAAAATCACCAAAAGACGCCTGCAATAAAATTAATGAATTCACATTCCTTTAAATAAAAAAAAAACGATGACAGCAATTTAAGATCTTACTTTTCCTTATCTGAATTGGTATTGATAGTTGATGTTGTGTACTTTTTTATAAGCACAATTGTGTAATCAGGTAATTCACCATTTGCAGCCAGTGGAGCTAATTGTGTAGAAAGCATAGTAAAACTGTTTAAGTATTTCCCGTCAGATACAAGCAGTCTGTATCTGTCAACAGCATTTGTGGTTGAAGCGACTTTCTTGCAACCCTGTAACACAATATAATTCAAATGGTAGAAAATTAAACAAAATATAATAACCCAAACACAAGATGTAGAAAACCTTACCAGCACTTGAAGGATGGGGTCTTTAAAGTCACTTCCTGACATCATCATCTGAAAAAATAACAAAGAACATTAAGGTTATAATGTACACAATCTGCGGACAACATAAAAAAGGATGAAATCTACTGCAATAACAAAAGAAATGAAAATAAATACCTCAATAGCTCCTTCGGTTAATTTGAACGACATTTTGAATAACGAAAAAAGAATTTACAAGATAAGACAAACGTTTTTACGCAAAAAAAGAATTTACAAGATGAGACAAACGTTTATGTACATAAAATTGTGTAATAATTTGGCGGCATCACGTACTACCTAACCTCTCGCACCCTCTTTTTTTTTTTACTTCAGTGACTTTTCGCGCTGGAATGTTGGTAGTATTCAAATGTCAACATTGCGACAGAAACGAACCAATCAAGGCGAGTTAGGGTAACTATATGATTAAGAAGCGTCACACTGATCGCCATGTTTTGGTTTTCCATTTAAAATGCATTACATATCGCTCTATTATGCCGTATTGCCCTATATATAGGATTCCTGTTTTGTAAATTTCACGAAAAAAAAAGTAAATAAATTAAAAATGAAGCTAAAAACAGAAAAAAGTACGAGATGATTATTGTGAAAGCTGTTTCAAACAAAAATGATTATCGTTCGTATTGTTGATATCAGGTTGGTTACACAACAGTTTAAGAGTTAGAATCATGATTGATAGAAATCATGTGTTTTATTTTCTGTTTTTGTTTTTCTAGCAATGAATCACAAACCAGCAAAAAAACTGGTAGAAGTATGTCCTCAATGTCGAAAGTTACTTGATTCTGAAGCAAACAGGCTGGTTCAAGACACCTGTGGACATAACAAATGTCGGGTATGTCTCATAACAGAGTTAACAGGTTGTTTATTGTGCATCGCCAGGAAAGGACTAGAGCCAGCAACAGATTCTTTAAAAATTCAAGAACCACCGCAGCGAAAATCAGTCATAACTTCCCTAGCCATCCAGATAGCAGAGCAAAAACATTTTGATGAAAAATTAATTTCACCTGCATCACCTCAAGTAGATAAGGATACATGTCAAGTCATCAAACAAAGTCTTGAAAACAACATTTTATTTCCGGATGAGATAGCCAAAAAAAGCGCAAAGAATTTTTATCATTTAAAGCGGGTATTTAGTCAAAGATTTTTTAATGAAGGAAAAAATAATGAAGATAAACCTTGTAACACGGAAGAGAATTGGGAGGTAAAAAACGATGCACCTGAGGAAAAAAAAGAAGAACCGGATCCAAAACCGAACCACAAAATCCCTCCTCATGTAGAGGTTAGATATTATTGTAAAATACACAAGAGATCATTCCTACAAAAGCAAAATTTTTTAAGACGTCATATGACTTGTAATTCCGACAACGTATCTTTCAACTGTAAAATATGTGATAAATCTTTTAAAGTAACTAGTAAATTAAACAGGCACATGAAAATACATACGAAAGATTCAAAATTTAAATGTTCAACTTGCGGAAAGCCGTGTGTGGATAATTACGCTTTAAAGACTCACGAAAGGACTCACACCCATTCGCAACCGTTTACCTGCCGTTATTGTGATAAAAAATTCTCCGGCTGGTTTAATTTTAAAAGACACGAAAAAAAGCATAGGGACGAAAAAAAATTTGTGTGCAACGATTGCGGATTCAGGTTTTTGACCAACGTCGAATTAAAAAGGCATTCGGTTACTCATACGAACGCGAAACCGTTCGGTTGCTCCGTATGCAATTGTAAATTTGCATTTAAAAGGACGTTAACGAGGCACATGAAAACCCACGATTCAAATCCCATCGCGATTAAATGTCATTATTGTGATTCCACTTTTAAAAGGAAAGATAATTTAGATCGACACGTCAAAAACGTTCATTTGGAATCGAGCGTTGAAGCGCCCAGTGCAGTAGCGTAACGCCGCCAAGTCCCAAATATTCCCTAACGGGAGTTTTGGAAGTCTCAGTAAAATCCTTGGGGAGTCTTGAAAGTCGAGGGAGGCATAGGGACTCAGCCATTCGCAAAAAAATTAATGGCTTTTTATTTTCGAGGATTTTATGGAGACTTAAAAATACTTGTAATTAGTTTTTTTTTTTAAATATTTTGATAAGGAAGATGTAAATAAATAAAGATATATATTTTATAACTGAAATGATTTTTATATTTAAGATTCATAAATTATCTAACGTAAAATTAAAATTAATTTAAATCAGGCCTGAGATACACTATGTACAATACTGATTCATGGTAAGAGCATCGGTCGATCGTTCCTCTTAGCTCAGTTGCCACAATGTAAAAATTAAAAAAATTGATTTAAAACAGCTTTCATGGCTTGATTCCGATTTTCACGATTTAAGTACGCGT
Organism: Liposcelis bostrychophila; assembly: GCA_037577465.1. NCBI lineage: Eukaryota > Metazoa > Arthropoda > Insecta > Psocodea > Liposcelididae > Liposcelis > Liposcelis bostrychophila. The sequence continues at coordinate 19,813,014 of CM075209.1, read as the reverse complement.
TTAAAAAAAAAAAAAATCCGATTGAGAGCAAATAAATTAATTTTTAATGAAACCAGTCATTTATAAAAAATTTTTGAAGAAAATTATTACCAACCTTTCCAGTTACGTTTAGCTTATGGACAAATATTCCATAAGCTAAGCATAGGAGTTAAGCCATAACTGGAAAGCACCAACTGAATAAAATTTTACCTAAGCGGCAATGCATGCCTTTTAATCGAAAAGGACTTTTTTTAAGCTTGTTTGGACATGCAGAGCTGCGTAAGGACTATTTTTTTCTTTTTTATTTACTGAAATAAAACCGACCTGGACTCCTGCCAGGATCTCTTTCGCGAACCCGACCCCCCACTTTTTCTGTAAAACAACTGCAACAACAATGAATAAAAAGCAGCACATTTAGACTTTGAATTTTCGACGCGGTTCCGATCGCGCGCCCTATTTACAATATTTAAATTTTATTTTTTAAAAAAATTACAATACATATTTTTTAAATAACTAGTCCGCTCTAATTTTTTTTTTTTTTTTTTTTTCAAAAATAAAAAATAAAAATTGTGGAGTTATCCCCTATTAAAAGGAAAAATCAGCACTATTTGACTATCAAGCAAAAAGAACAGAATAGAAAGCAAAGAAAAAAAAAAAAAAAAAGAAGGGGGATATTTTACATAAAAAAAAAGAAAAAAATCCGATTTGTCACTCTCTTTAGAGGAGGATTCAAAACATAACGAATAGCAGTTTTATAACCTAAAAATGGAATCTTTTAAGTTACCAACTACATTTTTGCATAGCCAAAAAAAAAAAATATCGTTTGATTACCTGTACGTCAGAGCCAAAAGCTTCAATGTGCAAATTAAAATGTCAACTAAACAATGTTTACCCATAACAAACGGCCATCTTTAATTTGCATATTGAACCTTTTGACTCTGACGTACAGATATATGATCCATAAGATTTCAGCACAAGAGTTTTAATTTTTCGCAGGATTTGTACACCCGACAAAAAGCAGTAAAATAGTAAATATTTAGGTACAGGGTGTCTACCGAGCTTGAAAACCTTTAAAACATTGAATTAGCCTTGAATTTGAAATTGAACCTTGAAAACCTTGAAAAGCCTTGATTTTTTGAGACTTGATACCCCAAAAACAGGTTTTTTTTAGAACTTTTAGTTTTTCTGAAGACCAACGTTCTCAATTTTTCATATCTTATTAATTACCTCGGTTAATTTTATCTTACTAAGGTAGGACTCCACCCTGGAATTCCCAGTCAGAAAAAATTTTTTAACATTTATAACATATTTTTAAAATATTTTTTAAAACATTTTTCAATATTTTTTAAAACATTTTTCAATATTTTAAAAATATTAGGCTACAACAAAAAGCGATAAAAACATTTTTAAAATATTTGTCCACCTTTAAAAAATATTTTTATCGTTCCTTGTTTCAATAAATATTTTAAAAAATATTGAAAAATATTTAAAAAATATTTTATAAATATTTAAATATTTTTCCCTTATTAGGTTTGTTTTTAAATTCAAAAGTCGTTAGTCTTACTCAGTCAACTTTCCTAGGTAGAGGAAAGAGGTTTTCCTCTACCTAGGATAGAGGTTTTCCTCTACCTAGGATCTACCATTTTTTAAAGGTGGACAAATATTTTAAAAATGTTTTTATCGCTTTTTGTTGCAATATTTTTAAAATATTGAAAAAGAGTGACAAATGTTTTAAAAAATTTTGAAAACCTCTTTCCTCTACCTTAAAAAATCCTTGAAAAAACTTTAAATTTCGAAACTGATTTTCAGTAGACACCCTGTAAGAAGGCTTCTGTCTCGCTTAAGCAAATGATTGCATTATGCCTTTTTCGCCTTTTTTAGAAGCCTTGAAAGGTCCCAGACCCTTTTGACAAGTCTTAACTGTCAGCAGTGAAACTAACATCACCTGTTTCAGGGACCAGCAATGTTGCAATGCACTGGCATAGTTAAAAGTCATCACAAACCGCCTTAAAAACGATGATTAGATTTCCGAGTTGTTCAGAATTCGAATACACGGAAATCTAAGCAACATTTGTAAGGCGAATTGACGCATGAAATGCTTCGCCTTAAAATTGTTGATTAGATTTTCGTGTACTCAAATCCTTGAGTACTTGTAAGTCTAATCAACATTTTTAAGGCGAAGTTTTTAAATGTTTTTAAATCGCCGTCACTGCAATGGCGGGCAGCTTACTATTATTAATTTTGTAAGCACGTCGAGGGATGTGGGGAGAAGGGGAGGGAGAGGAGGAGTAGGTTTAAGAAATTTTAATTTTTGCTGGGAAGTGAACTCAAGGCCATGAAATATTTTTACGTGAATGGGAAAGAATCTATTTTCAGGGTAGATGTAGGCCTGAAACGGTAGGTAATCCAAGAGGTAAAAGTAGTCGAAAAACCTAAATTTTAATTTTTCTACAAAATAGCAATTCTTTCCAAAAACTTTTCGAATCTCCTCTTAAAGCTGAGGAAACATTATTTTTCTGAAGAAAAAAATTTTAACTCCCGTTTGGCCTATTTATTACGATGGGGCCAGGCACATGAGTTTAAAAAGTCAGACAAAATTTCAAGCGAAATTAAAGGGTAGTATCGTCTTGACTTTTCACGTCATCGCGAAATCAACTGATTCTCGGACTCATCTGGTCCCCCACTTCGAGAAGCGATGCGCCTCAAGGGTAAGCACAATTTTTTAAAATTCGCAAAATTAGGCAACAATGAATTGAAATCTGATGCAGATTACACTCATTGAATTTAAGACTAACGGGGATTTCTGGTACAAAATTATTCCACCAGTGGCGCTGCATGTCTTTAGACACAGCCAATAAAATTAAATGTGTTCCAAATTGGTAAATTTTGATTGGCTACTACTAAGGATATGGGGCGCCCCTGATGAAATCCCCATTCTCTTAAGACCTTCGCTGGTTCGAATCCTGCAAGACGAACGCCTTAAAATTTTTTCCTGAAAAATAAAAAACTTAAAATCAAATTTAAAAAATTAAATTAGAGCGAATTCGTTTTTCTCAATTCCTACTTTTTCCGCGAACGATCCCAAACCGAACGTGCATGACATGCTGAAAGCATTATATATAATAAAATATAATATAAAACGAAAAAAAAAAAAAAAATACTGTCTATCTGAAATAAAAAACACTATCAATATTTTTGCATCTTTTTCACGGTAGCACGATGTAAAATGGCACTCACAATTAAAATAGTGTCCAAGCTATAATTATATACATTTTTTTTTTCTCATTCTTTTTAATTTAAATTTTAAAATTAACATTATTCACGGTTTTAAAATATTTTTCATTTTAAAATCTAAACAGACACTATGATTATTATTATTATTTTTTTTTTATTTTTTTTGTTATTTACATGGCGTCGTAGTACGATATACTTATAAGCTTTTTTTTCTCTCGCTTTCAGCCACGGGTTTGTTTTTAAAAATATCGATGAACCTTTTTTTTTTAATTTTTTAAAATTTTTTTTAAAAAATATTTAACAACTACATTTGTACTAGCAGAGCTGTTCCATTTTTTCCCTATCAACTTAAAAAAAAAAAGGAAAAGTCATTCGCCAAATCGTCACAAGCAACAAAGAATAAATTAATTAAATGTTTCGAGGAAAATTTCACGAGTCAGTTGAGCATAAGCTCAATGGCGCCATGAGAGCGGATTTGACTCAATGCGCTTCTCCTTTAGTTCGAAAGTTCGAAAATGAGATTTTCATCTCTTTTTGCCGTTTCTTTCGGAGCCCTTGGTTCAATTTGACCTAAAAATGATTTGATAAAGAGCATCCGAGCAAATCGGCAAATCGGATGATTGAATCCCCTTTCTCTCTCGCAATATTTTCCTCTTAAATAATAAAAATGCTTGCTTTTAGCCTCGAAAAAATAACAACGATAAATTTTTTTTGATTTTATTCAAATAACACACCGACCTTCCCCAAACATCAAAACTATATAGGCTTCGTGCAAGTAACTACATCAGCGTTTTCAATCGTGAAAAATTCGCACTTTTAGCACAGGCGCTTTTACGGGTTATTTGCACGATAAAGCCGTATCCTAATACTGTTTCCCTTGCAATCGATTCAGTTTCAGTCTTACATCATTAAAAAAAAAAAAAAAAATTATAACAGTAAATAATTAAAAAATAGTTTCTATTTTTTTTTTAAATTATATTTCCGGATGTAGCTCTCGCCATTTTGTCCTTTCTTAACCCTGTTAAATTTAATGGATTTCATTTCGTGACTTTTAAACCTCCCACCCCGTGAGAATATAAGCTTCTTGGTAAATTGAGATCAGTATAGTTTCTCCATAAGCTAAATATAACAATACAAGAGTTTGTTGCAAAAATTAGCAAAAAAGTTCTTGATTTTACGATCCGAATTCAGTTCGAATCCTGCTGAACGTGATTCCCCCTTCCCCCAGAAATGATTCTTATTTTTTTTAGCCGTGCCCTGAAAAATCAATAAAGAAATATATTTAGAAGATTAAAAGGGCAGCGCCAATCACATAACTTCTTAACAATGGCTTTGCTTTCTCATACATTGCAAAACAGGCGTCTGTACCTAGATCTGTAGAAAAAAAAAAAAAAAATTAACACAGTCAAATTAAACACAGTCAGAAAAATATTAAGAGAATATTAGAACCAGCTATTAAACGATAGTGTTTTAAACACAGTAAAAAAAATGGCGGAATGGCCTTTCTTTCGAATTTCATGACGTCATAAAGCTTATGGAAGCTATTTGCTAAACCCTTATTAAGCGGCGCTGTCGCCTTAAAAAAAATGTATCTATCAGCTTTTTCAGAAAAAAAGCCATGATACTTCCACAATTTTCAAAAAAAAAAAAAAAAGATTAACATCCTTCTTATAAGCTAAACATATGTTTAAGAATTAACTTCATAATGTTGCCTTTTTTCTTTTTTTTGGGATATTGCATATGAAACATTTGTCCTACCAGGACCGTAACCAGAAACAGCAAAGCCAAAGCGGCCAAACCTGGGAGGAGACAATATGAGTTCCGTATATATTTTTTTTTGACCCATGCATTTTTAGTATCTCTCATGTTCTAAAAGGCTTCAAAGCTCCCCATAAAGATTTTTGCCTCCTTAACTCCCCTTTAAGGTTCTAGTTCCTTTACATAACCGGTCCGTCAGCCGGGCGGTGAAAATTTTTTAACAATAAAAAAAGTTCAATTTTTTTTTTAAATTCTGTATTTTACACATAAAAATATGATCGGATCGCACCGAAACCGTGCCAAAACGTATTCTTATCTTTAAAAGGTAAAGATTCAATATTGAAAATGTCTGAAAAAGGCTTTATAGTACTTAAATTTGATAATTTTTTTTTAATGTTTTCGAAATAAAAAAATAAGGCGCCATTTTCCTTTTTGTTGTTGAAACAGTTCGCGGTTTTACCGCTAGAGCGCTGCACTAGTCCCTCGGAGATAAACATTTTTTTTTTTTTTTTTTTTTGCGAAAACAATTAAATATGGATTATCAAATATAAGAACTATTAGCCGTATTTAACATCATAAAAATTTATCTCTAAACGTTTTGGGTACGATTTCGGTGCAGTAAGACCCCGTTTTCATGAAAAAAACATTAGATTTAAAAACTTTTTTTTAACATATTTTTTTATCGTTAAAATGTGTACAATGCGCGGCTAACCGGCCGGTTATGTAAACGAAATAGAACCTTTAGCCGCTAAAAAACTTTACCCTTCACAGCAGCAGCGGTAAAAATAAAAGCAGCGCCTTGAATAACGCCGACAAACTGTAAATAATAAGACCCAAAGCAATGACGTCATGAAAACGGAAAACTTAAGCCATTTTGCTTTTCTTAACCAGCTTTGGTTAGAAAATAACAATTTCACACAAACAATTTCACGAGTCAATTTTGAACTTCCTAATTTTTAAAAAGTTAGAAACCTACGTTTCTATGCTTAGCTTACGGCATTTAAAAATCTTCATTTAACTATTCAATTTATTAATGTGGGATTTGCTCAAAAAAAGTACTTTTCCCATAAAAAAATCGTTTTCCATTCAAAAAAATTTTAGTTTAAAAAAAAAACATCATTAGTATGTTCAAAACTGACTCATTTCCAGCAAAATTTTACTGAATTCTTCCTATTTTTCATTTTTTTGTGTAACAAATTCCCTTTTATAAATTAAAACAATTTATGGCGACTTTTCACACAGCTCTACTTTCCATTCCCTTTTTTTTATACATTCATTCTACATTCATTATACATACAGACATTCATATACACTTTTATCACACAGGTACGAAAAATAAAATTATAAAAATAATAAAACAAGTGGAACTGTAAAATTAAATTAACTACAACCGATATCGCGGTTCAAATTTATAAAATAATAAGATACGCAGAGTTGACCTTTTTCCGTAATTCAATCCTTCCTAAAAGGTAGGAAATTGCCCTAAAACAATTTTCTTAATTAAAAATCCTAAGCGGTAAAGAAAAATCTTCCTTCGATGACGTTCAACAGCAAAAAAAAAAAAAAAAAAAAGTGGATGAAACTGCCATACAATTCGTTCATTCATACATAGGCGAATTAGTTAACGATTCTTCTTCGTCGCTGACCGATTTACTCGTCGGATCAGCGACACTTGGTTCTCAGTCCACGTGATCCTGGAAGATGAGACGTGTATAGCCAGGATAACCGGATAAAGGAGTCGCACAGAATGGGCACACAGCGTTGAAACCGTTTGTTCCGTGCGGGATCGCCGTCTGTGACCAAAACCTGGAAAAGAGGAAAAAGAAAATATTAATACATAAAATACTAAGGAGGTCTTTTAAGGCATTACCGACAAAGAATAAAAAAATATGGAAGCAAGACATTCTTTACAGAAAAAATACATGAAAACAAGTTTCTTGGATCATTTTTTTATTTATTTAAATTTACTTCAATTCTAAAAATTTGAGATAACAATCACAAATATCAAGGTTAGAATTCTGTAACAAAGTCGACATAACCAATACTGGTTAAAAATCATATGGCTTCAAATTTTATTTATTTTCTCTTTAACTTCATTTAGGGTGTGTCATTCCGTACACCTCTCTTTATTGTACTTCAGCTGACAAAATGCAATATTGCCATTGTGGTTTTAAAACTAATTTTAATGCAAAAGTTAATGTTCTAAGCTTCTTTGGATATTTTCGAACAAAGAAAAAATAATCCTGTTTTAATTATTTTTCATCCACTTTACTCTTCCTACTATTTTGATCATTTACTTCATACTGATGCCAAGTTAATGAAAAAAAAAATATAACAATAATTTAACATTCGAAAGCATAAAGGTATATTAAGCCCTAACACTTGTCGACAGAATAAAAAATACAAGAAACATCAAATTTTAAGAATGAAACGAATCCTAAATATTTAATAAAATAATTTCAAAATATACAGGGACAGGCTGATCTAAATATTTACTTAAAAATTTGTAGTTTATGAACTTATTATATCAGTCCATGAATCAGTTCTTGAATCCCAGAAATGTTAGCGTAAACATTCCAAGACCAAAAAGTCTTCAGTAAACTATCATAAAATCAGGGTGCACGGAGTGCACCAGCCAAGTTTTAAATGCACTCCACTGTGCTCCCTTTACATGAGTGGTTAACTTGACGATTTTGCGCATCTATAACAAAGGATCTAGAAGTGGTACGGAATCGGTATTTTTTTTAAAAGATTTTCGCTAGCCCAGTTATGACATATCCCGAATTACATTTTTCCAAAGTTGCTCATTCCTGAGATATAGAGCTTTGAAAACGGGTAGTTTGAGCGTCATATAGCCATATATATATACTGACAGAACGAGCATAATTCAACGTCGCGCAAAAAGGAAACAACAAAACAAAAAACCAAATGCCTAACATCTTTATTCCATTATCAGTTGTTTTTATTATACCAAAAGGATGAAAAAAAAAAGTTTGACATGCAAAAAGTGAAAGCTTAAGCGGGGAAAAATTCCGAGACATTTTTAATATTACCCATATTGAAATTAAAATTTTAGTTTTAGTTTGGGACCTGGCAAAACTACGGCCAACTTTTTGCAAGGCCAGGGTTCTAAAATGCAGTATTTTCATAATTCTTTTAATTTTTTAAATTGTCGTTATTCTGAAAAATTAATTACAAATGATTTCTGAGAGATTTTCAAAAATCCGGAGTTTTTGTAAGGCCAGGGTTCTAAAATGGAGCCTATGACAAACCCCCGAACTTTTGAGAACCCAGAATCGGGGCTCTGCAAATTCTGGGTTCTGAAAGTACTATAATTTTCCATTAATTATATTCGACGTTCCGCAAATTCGGGCTTTTGCATTTTAATCATTATTTTTATTTTTTATTTATTGTCATTGTTTCGAAAAATTAATTAAAAAGGATTTTTCAGAGATTTTGAAAAATCCGAACACGTCGGGGATTTTTTCGTTTTAATTTCGATTTTAATTTTAAAAAAAATTTAATAAGCTCAAGTTTTTTTTTTTTTTTTTTGGCGGAGAAAAAAAATATTTAAAAAATCAATTTTCAGCAAATATGATCTCTTTATTTTTCTGTCTTTTTCGGCTGATATTTTAACTGTTAATAAAAATGCTCGTCACTGAGCAAGTCAAAGGTTTCTGACGCAGAAACATCTAACCTTGATCGAGTTATCTATCTTGCAAGAGTCTGGCGCGGCGATTGGGCTTTTTTACCCAACAATCATTTATGAATGGCCAGTATCTAAGGCGTTAGTTTTGTCTTATTCCTCCCGCTTCCTATATTATATTTCTGCAAAAATGACTGATATCCCAACAAAAACAGATGTGTAAAAAAAGAAGCCAAGTTTAATTCGACTTTCCAAAAACCTTCGGCCTTCAAAAGTTCTGATATGAAAAAGAAGGCCAAGTTTCAAAATCCCGGTTTGACAAAGTTTTTCCCCTGCCTTTCATTGGAGATGCGTGCATCAGCCGTTCAACAATTCACCGCTTCTAAAATAAATATTCTTGCAAAAAATTGGCTGCCTTCGATGCTTTTTTCTCCCTAAGTTTATTTTCTTTGTTTGTCCACTTTCACCTATTAGTCTTCTTCTTCTTATTGTGCCGTACCTGTGTCCAGGCGTAGGCGACCATCGATGAGATTCTTATACTCATCTCTATCGGGGGCAATCCGGAAGAGCTCCTCGACACCTAAGCCGGTCCAAGCCCTTAAATTACGCAGCCACGATAGGTTATTAGTCAATTAGTCACGATTAGATCTATTAGTCAATTTTACTTAATACATTTTTCCTCACATAATTTGAATAACACGGTGCTACTTTTCTAATAGTATCGAAACATTATTTCATATGTAGAAATACGTTTCTAAAATCCTCTTCAAACCATTTCATTCCTCCTAAATTTTTCAATAATATGAAGTCTCTTTTTTGTGTACTATTTCTGTACTAGGCAGGCCAACTGAGCTATGTACATCACAATCGAGTATGGACATATATTCTTTTGAACCGATGCAGCTTAAAGCCGCTTCAGGCAGCAGTTCAAAAGAATGTATCTTGATCCACGATTGTGATGGACATAGCTCAGTGGACAGCGGACCACGCATCTCCAGTGGACCTTTAGTACAGTACAGATTTAAAAATGAGTGCACTCTATACTCTCTGCAAAATAAAAAATAAAATAAAAACAGACGGATGTATATTATTTAAGGCAACACATCGTATTAACTAATCGTATTAGCTCATATTATTCGAATTTTTATTAAAAGAACCAATTGTTTTGGTCGTTAGGAATAGAACTTGTTTACTTTTCCTTAACAAACTTAATGTCGTGAACGTAGTTTTCATTCTATTTAATATTGTACTGTATACATTGCACATCCAAAAATTATCGGTCTTAAATATTTTCCAAGCTCCCGTCTCCATTGTTTAACACAGAAGGCAGCCAATTTTTTGCAAGAATATTTATTTTAGAAGCGGTGAATTGTTGAACGGCTGATGCACGCATCTCCAATGAAAGGCAGGGGAAAAACTTTGTCAAACCGGGATTTTGAAACTTGGCCTTCTTTTTCATATCAGAACTTTTGAAGGCCGAAGGTTTTTGGAAAGTCGAATTAAACTTGGCTTCTTTTTTTACACATCTGTTTTTGTTGGGTGATACTTTACTATTTAACGATTTCAGCCTCTTGATTTGAAAATTGTTTTACTAAACATTTAAGACAAGCTTTAATCTTAAGAATCCTAATTTCACATATCTATCATTCAGTCAAGAACTGTAAGTAGTTGAAGTATCTTTATATCTTTAATATCTCGAAAGCTAAATATGATTTCCTTACTTATTTGCATAAACTCAACCTCAGCATGGACGAAATGGCCAATACATTGGCACTCAATAAAAAACATTCAAAGTAAATAAAAGACACAACTTTTTTCATTCAAAAATTGAATATCCAAAGGTACTCAAAACATGAACTTTCACGTTAAAATTTGTTTAATAAATCACATTTCACATGTTGCCACTTTAAAATTAATTATTGTATTTCATCAGCTGCAGAAGATAATAAAAAAGCTTTCAATAGGATGTCACTTCCTAAAAAAAAGAAAAAAAAAGAGTTATTTGAAAAAGTAAACATATAACAAAACCCTGATTGTTTAACCAGTATAGGTTATGTTTACTATGATATTTTAACCTTTATACGAAGTTCCTTCCTGTTTTCTGAAAAATTACAAAGTTGAACGAAATGAAGAAAACAATATAGCCATAATTCAAATAAAATAAAATGAAATAAAATCGAATAGAAAGTGAAAACATTAAATTATTTCAACGTTTAGTTTTTTTATTTTTTTCCGTAATCTATTTTCGTTCGCCATATTAAAACAGTGACGTCACGATGGTTGTGATTGGTTATTCAAAAAATTCAACTGATTTTTAGAATTTCCTGAATAATCAAAACCTAAATCATACATTGCATCGTTTGAAGTAGTTTTAATGGCTCTTGTAATAGGCCTATTTAATCATTTTATCTCAAAAAGGCGACTCTTAAGTTTACAAAAAATATAAAAGACTGCTATCGAGCCTTAGTTTTAGTATCACTTTTTTAGTTTTTATATTAAGTAATTTGAAAGTAACATATCACTGGCAAAAATTTCACGTTTCGACATTTTTTCCAACATCAATCTGGTTAGCGCTTGTACGTGTTTGAATATTTTTAAATCCCATTGGCAATTGATGGTCCTGATGCGATATCCATTATCAGGTCGGATATAATTTTTCTTATGAATCTCATTAGGCACTTGATACTTAATGTGAATATGATTTCCTGGTATACTATCAGTTAGAAGTTACAAATATTTTCAATCTTTTGCTCTTTTTAAAAAAAATCATTATAAAAATTTTTGAGCTTAACATTTTTTTAACAAATTCAATATGGCGGATTAAATATGGCGGAACCCAGTTCTCTCGCAATTATTGCATTGTTGGCTTAGGCTTATAAAATTTACGGGAATCTTATTTTTCAGGGAACAAATTGATGGTCAACGGTTTAGGATAACCGAATAGTGCAATTTTTGTGGTGTACAGTTAATGCAAAAGTTAAAAAACGTTTGACTCTTGTCTATCAATTTTTTCGTCAATTTTTTATACCTGAACTCGTATCCTTAAAGACTCTTATCTCTGGACAATTTTTTAAAGATCTCAAAAAAAAATGTGTGACATTTTAAAGAGTAAACGAAAATATTCGAGCAGAAATCAATGATCACTGATTTTTCTTTATACGTGAATGTTAGTCTTGTTGTAACAGTGTCGTCTGTCTCGGGGATATTTCGTTTATAACAGACCTAAATAACACCAAAATATCCTGCCCTAGGGAGTTATTTCACAAATAACATGCCTCTGACGTCACCACCAACTGTTTTTGATGCAAAGCAAGTATGCCAACCTAAGAATTAATGTTGGTACACTTTGCATTAAATTCTCATTTTATTTGTTTTTGTTTACAAAAAATTCCTCTGCAGGTGTACCACTTATAAAGAAAAGTATCTATCGTCAATATAGAATTATGGGTAAAAAAACACCTCGACGATTGCCGCTCGAGCGAAGCGAGAGCGGCAATCGTCGAGGTGTTATTTTACCCATAACTCTCTAGTAACGATATATACTATATTTGGAGCCATCTTTTTGGCAATAAAATAACTATTATACGAGAGCAGAGCTTTATATACTGGGAGAAGCGCAACCAATGTCATGGCCGGATTCGTACGGACGTTAAAATGGCGAATATTTTTTTTGATGCACTTTCATCAGTCGCCATCTTTGATTTATAATAACGAGACGCCTAGTACTCCTTGTGGTAAAAATTTGAATTAAAATGTGAACTATTATTTGAGAGCCTAAAATAAGAGAGCCGCCAACTAATGATAGACAGGAAGGGCGTCTCTGATTGGTTAGATCAAAAAGTGGTATCAGAAGCTGCTTTAACCTCAACTGGTTACATCAGTGTTACTTCTTTAAAGTCATATATATGTTAAAATATTTTTAATGCACAAAAATTCAAAAAATTCTACTTAAGAGGAATCATCAGTCGTGGCAGCAGACTACTCGTATTTTATTTTTTACGGAAAAACGAAGACAAATCTCAAAACAAAAAATATTAAGAGTACGCATCAGTGAAATTTTAGCGATCATCGATTCATAAGTTAAACATAAGCGGAAATATTAAATCGTGGCAGCAGACAAGTGACTGATGCGTACCCTTAAGGAATTTTATGTTATTATATTGCATGTGTGTCTTATTTAATGCATATAAACGAATATATGCTTTAAACAAATAAGATTTATGTAACCAATTGAAGTTAAAAGAACTGCTAATGCCACTTTTTGAACTAACCAATCACAGAGCTCCCATTTAGTTGACGACTTTCTTATTTCAGGCTCTCTGACTATTATACGAGAGCAGAGCTTTATATACTGGGAGAAGCGCAACCAATGTCATGGCCGGATTCGTACGGACGTTAAAATGGCGAATATTTTTTTGATGCTTGTAACGGCAAAATGGCGGAGCAACGCCTATGTTTGACTTACATAAAATACAACTACAAACTATTGACCATCAATTTGTAAGAGATTATTCCCCGAGAAATAAAATTCCCGTAAATTTCATAAGCCTAAGCCTACAATGCAATAAATGTGAGAGAACTGGGCTCCGCCATATTGAATCCGCCATTTTAACTCTGTCATCACGCGAAGATCACGTGACGACCGTTCTATTCGAGCTCCCTACAGAGAGGTTAACGTTCTTTCTGAACATATTTTTACACATACAACTTACTTCGCAGTTTTTTCTGTAGTCATATGCCCGCAAGGACTGAAAGCGTAAAAAGTAGAAGATTTAACATCGACGTAAAACGCGGGCTCGACTCCCATGCAAACCTTGACGACCGGACCCATTTTAAAACAAAGGGAGCATTTCCTAGTGTCCGGATCCTTTTCATTGTGACCCCAGCTGTGATGCCCGTGGACGTGCCCGCAATTTAAATATACATATGGCTGATGCATTTCATTTGTTGCGTCGCTTAATACCTTCCGCGGTATTACAAGGGTGTTCAGTCCCACCGGGCACAACGGTTTCCCGGCATTTAATTGATCTACCAAAGATTCTATATATTCCCTAGTCTGAAAAAGAAAAAAAGAAAAAATTAAATGAAATCAAAACATAGTTACGTATTTTATAAAACGTTTAAGAATGAAAGAGGTATGAGAAGCACGTTGACATTTAGACTACACGTTCCTCGTTTCACCTTTGGCAAGAAAAAAAAAAAAAAGCACATGACCGCAAGCATTTTTAAAATGTCATTTTTGTTTTTCAGCTACGCATTTCCCACCTTTCCTATCTTTTCTTCCACATGAGTTAATGTTTGATACACGTATGCTGCGCTTTTAGGTGATATCAATAAATAAATGTCACGTGAGGATGGGTTTTCAACGGAAATAAGTTTATTTGAAATGTGGAAGGGGGGGGGGATATGTTTTTCCTGGGGAGGAGGAACGGAGATCCGAGGGGAAATGGGAGGTTTTCTGCTTCGTAGAAGCAAACGGGACCGATATTAAACATTTGACGCAAATCAACTGAGCTAATACAATAATATGTATGCGTAGCATTCGCTGACGGATTAGAGCGTAATCTGTCAGGCTTACAAAAAAAAAAAATTACTTGGACATGATTTTCATAAAAATGAGTTGCGAAAATAATGAAAAAAGGTAAAAACAATAATAATAAAAAAATCATGGCTTGTGAAACTGTCATTAGTTTTAAACGCGAAAAATCTCGATGCATTTCAGGTTTCTCTTAAGGCTTGCGTTCGTTTGCAATGAGCATGTTTACACATGCTTAAAAAACAGCGTATTTAATTGCGAATTCGTACTATCTATTTAAGTAAATCAAACTGTCAGCTGATTTTTATTTAAATAAGTAGATGATGACAGGGATCCCAGGTATGAGCATTACTCACTAAGCGGCGCTGTATGTACTGAAGGGCTATTGGTTTGGATCGAGGGTTTTGATTGGCTGACGGGATTTAAACCAATGAAATTAATCTACTTAAACCAATGACCGTTTAGTACATAGAGCGTCGCGTAGTGAGTTATGTTCCTCATTAAAAGCGCCGCAAAGCCGTATGGACGTTAAGAAGTATGGCCGTAAAGACGTCAACCATATACGTACCGGAGACGTCATCGGGCATGGTCACTTTCCGAGACTATTTTACGAGATTTTCGACGTCAAAATGACGTCATTATGTATGACCGATAACGTATCTCATTGAATGACGGCAATATGACGTCTTATTGACGTCATGACGTTTGTATTTCGAAATTGAGTTGGCGTCAGTATGACAAAAGTTAGAAGTCAAACAGTCACAAATATTACCCGTCGTACTGTCTTGACGTCATTATGACGTCGAAAATCTCGTAAAATCGTCCCGGAAAATATGACCATACCTGGTGACGAAAATCGGACTCGTCACCATGACGTCACCATTTTCGCTGGGAACATGCCGAATCGTTTAAGCCGAAACTCTGACTGGGACTCTCGTGGCGGCCATATTTATTACAACAAGAGAAATTCGCCGCCATTGTTGTTTACAAATCTCAACGACCAATCAAAAAGCGTCTTGCGTACAAGTAGCGCTTACGATGGTAGAAAGGAAGAACGAATTTTCGACTTGCACATAAATGGCCGCAAAAATCAAATTATAAATTTTTTGTCAAAAATGTAAATCCTATTTTTAGCTTATGGGAGTATTATTACTTAATTAGAATATGAATTAATGGCATTAAAATTATATTTTTGATATTAATGTAAATAAATAAATTATAAACTTTTGTGATTTGGCCAAAATTAAAAATTGTGAACGGACATGTTTATCATGTGACGAATTTCTTACTCCCATACTTAGCTTATGGAGCTACGAAAAATCAAACTTACTTAAGCGTAATATGACAAAAAAATTGCATAACCTATAAATTTTGATATTAATATAGATTCTGAGACTTGTTATTTTGATTTTACTGCATTTTATAATTTAGCGATTTTTGTAAGATTCCATTAAAAATATTTTTTTCCCCATAAGCTAAACATAGGCGGCCAAATATTTTTTTATACTAACTGCCTCTATTGATCATACGGTATGAAAACATTGCCGAAAAAGACCAAACAGCCTCTACGGCCCTAAAGCTTCAAAGAAAAAATAGACTTCGGACAGCAAAAGGTTAATAAAAAACAGTAGATTTTTTTTTTTAAAGATAATTGGCGGAGCGGGACTTTAAATTTTTTTTGGTCTTAGAATAATGTTTTCGAAGGCTAGAAAACAATGGCCACAAATAGCTATAAGGGTACACTAGAAGGGAGGAAAGTTAGCAGCGTCGTTCTACTAAAAATCTAACAGCAGAGTTGTAAAAGGAACGTCGGTAAAGAGATTTGGCCTTTTCCAACAAGTTAGCTACTCAGCCAATCCTTCTACTCAACTTTATTTAAGTGATATCACAATTCTGTCATCAGTGACATCAAAGGCAATTGAAAAAATTTTTTTTTTTCGCTTTTACACAAACGATAATTCTCTTACTACCAATTTCAGGCCTATGTCAAGCCCTCCGCTAATTACAAGGAATAAGAAATCAGCGTATATACTTTAGACGATGTCACCGCTATATCTATTTTCTTCAAACAAGCCAGCGGAAGGACAAATATTACATTAATAATTGCCAACTAGACAGCGAAAAAAAAAATTACTCTAATGGTTTAATTACATCCTACGGTGCTAATCACGTAAAATTAGAGAGCGTTGCATTTTAATCAAAGTCCGATATTTTCATATACGAGACCTTTTTTATTTTTCCCATATCGAATATATCAGAACCAACCATTTTTTCCCCCCTCAGATTCATAATTATCCCAAGAAAAATTTTAAGGCTCGGTCCGATGACTCAGGAATTTAAAGGCGTGAAGACGACAAAATCTTCCATTTTCCGGGTCTTTAGGAATAATTAAATATAATTTACAATTAGCGCCAAAGGTGAACCTCATTAGCGATTTTCATTCCATGCGTTTCATTCAGTGTCGGCTAGAGGTGAAGGCAGAAGCCGCAGAACAAGGAAAAAAATGAAAATTTCTGGGAAATTCCTAACCTAATAATTCTCTTCCAACCGAAATTATCCGAATTATTTTTTTTATTTGACCGGAAGTTACCCGCCCGAATTTCTGTGAAACGACAATTTTTTTTTCGTGTTAACTGTACTTTTTTTTTTAGAAGGCGATTAAAATCGCAAAACTTCTTGCATGGAATGTACATTATAGGGAGTGATTTTCCTTGTTAAAATTCGGGTGCTTCGTTAAAAATCTTTTGATGCCATTCACACTTACAGGAGATTTGGCTAATCCCTCCGCCGAACGCCATAACAAAGTCGCTCCGCACAAATCAATTAACGTTCCATCCTGAAGAATATTCGATTCATTTTCGATCTAAAAGAAAAAAAAGAAAAAAAAATTTAAAACATCTCAATTAAAACCGGCGTCACCTGTCGAAACAATGCATAACACACAAAGGATTCCACAAATTACCACAACAATAGCAAAATGGGGAATTCCTTTGCGCATAGATAAATCTATACAACTAATTAAAAAATGACTATACCGGCATATGGCATTGCATAATTTTCGCGGATGATAATCACGCGACATTCTTATTTCGTTTCGAATAAAACAGAAAAAAAAAAATTATCGATCGGCAACAACGAAAAAAAAAAAAAAAAAGTAATGATAATAGAATGCCAGACTTCAATCAAATTTCCCACCGCCCTTCGTTTATTTTTTCTCCTAGTTAAACCGACCGGAACATAAACAGTATTCAGGCCCCCTAACGATCCCATATTAATTTTCAAAGTAAAAAATGGAAAAAAAAAAACCGTCAATTTGACTTGCGAGAAAATGTGTTAGTTTGCGTAGTATGACGCAAGGCTTACATCGAACGCAAAGGCAGAGAGAGATGATGAAAGGGGAAAGCTTCGTAAGTAACCCTTTTTCACCCCCGGCACAGTGGGACACGCAACAAGAGTTCACTGGCAACAAATTGAGCAATATTACCAAGGAATTTTAAATAAGATTTTGTGGTAAGGGGGTTTGTCAGGTCGCTGATTCGATTAAGTGCTGGGATTTAAGATCGCGGGACAATGGCAGTAGACTACGAGGCAAATTTCTTAGAATTCACTCCCCATAAGCTAAGCATAGGCGAAATGCTATTTGTTCTTCGGATACATAAAACAAGGATTAATTTAACTTTTTACCCTAGGATTTTGGAAAATTTCCAGGGAAATTTGGGAAGATTCTCCCCCAAATTGCACTTTATATTTTTTCGGGAATCAGACTGGGATATGGGTGCATATCCCTCCGTAGAACTAAGTTTTTAGGGTACTGTCCTAATATTGCTAAACTTAGAAAATGAAACAATTAAAAATTTTTAAGGAATTTTTTTTTTTTTTTTTTTTTGCTGGTTTTTAGTTGAAAACCAGCACTTATTTTTTGATAAAAAAATAAAAAACATTTTTCCAGGCACGAAAAAAACTTTAAATTTTCGATAAAAAAGGTCAAAAGTTGAAAAAAAAAATTAGTCAAATTTTTAATTAAAGTTTCAAAGTAAAAATTTTAATAATAAAGCACTGCTTTAGCTTACATTCTTGTTAATTTAATTTTAAGTTCATTTTTTGCAAATCTAATCAAAATATTTAATGAACATTTTATTTAAAATTTCTAAGTTTTTGCTTTTGATCATGTAGTCTAATTTTAACATTTAACAACAAGATATTTTTTAAAAAACGGTGAAAATTTAAAAAAAAAGTTAAATAAAATTTTAAAAAAATTTTAAGTCCTTGCTATAGCAACTTTAAGTTTTTTGAAAATTTAAAAGAAATTTTGGAAGTCCATGCATTGTTCATGTCGTCTAATTTTAAAATAAAATTTTAACTTTGTAAATTTTAATATTTAAAAAAAGATTTAAAAAAAAGTTAAATACAATTTAAGAAATTTTTAAGTCCTTCTTTTAGCAACTTTAAGTTTCTTAAAGTTGCTAAAAGAAGACAGGAAATTTTTCAAGTCCTTGCTATTACTATTAAAAAAGTCCAAATGTTTAAAAACAACAAAAAAATTGTCAAAATATTATACCCCAAAATTTTAATTTTTTAAAAGTAAAATTTACAAAATATTTTCAAAGTCCATAATTTCGTTCATGTTGACTAATTTTAAAATAAAATTTTAACTTTAAATTTACTTTACTTTTACTTTAAAAAACAGCAAAAACTGTAAAAAAAAGTGAAATAAAATTTACAAGAAATTTTTCAAGTCCTTGTTTTCATGTAGCCTAATTTTACATTTAAAAAAGGCCAAAAACTAAAAAAAAAAAAAGTCAAAATATTATTTGAAATTTTCAAAGCTAAATTTTAATATTAAAATAATTAATTATTAATTTTGGGTGCGATTTCCCCAGGACAGAGCCCCAAGACGTAGTCCTACGTCAAAAAGCGCCTACTAAATTTTAGTATAGCAACCCGCATTACAAGAATGCAATGCAAAATATCGCATAAAATTTTTTTACTTTAGCAAAATATTAACATAATAACAAAAAACGTTTATGGTAATTTTATTGTCGTTTTACGGTCACTGTTAGGGTCACTTTTCACAAGGTATCGGAAAAAAATTGGCAAATTTTAGCATAAAAAAATTAAAAGGAGCGAAAGCAAGATCGATACCCTAATTGACATTGTGGAAATAAGTCATATTTAATCCAAATTATTAAAAAATGATAAAACGTTTTTGATTCCTATGTTTAGCTTATGGAGGTAAAAAATGAAATGTTTATACGCAAACTTAATTAATTTATAAGCACTAATCCATGAAACTAAGTTGAAACTTTGGAAATAAGTCATGTTTAATCCAAATTAAAAAGTTATAAAAAATTCTTGACTCCCTTGTTTAGCTTATGTAAGTAAAAAATATGCCTGTTTAACGCATTAACTAATTTATTGAAAAGTTCTATTAATTACAAATATTGGACTTACAGTACTACACCATCAGATGAACATAGCCGTACCTGAACGACTATAAAATAAATCACTGCTAAAGCTTTTGCTGTTGCGTTCCGGCTTTTTTTTTGTATTTATTTGCAAAGTAACATATTGCATTTTTAACGAATTACCCAAAGCTGATGATGTGCGATAAGGTAAATATAAAAAAGAACGATTCCCATAAGCTAAACATAGGCTTATTGAATAACAATATTCGTACAATTGTCTTCTTCAAAGACTCCAGTCACACTAATCATCCTAAAAAGTTATTTAAAATAAGTCTTACATACGTTAAGGAAAAATTTTTTTCTCTCATAAGCTAAACATAGGAATGAAAAATTTGCACTAAACTTGCTCAACGTCTAGGGCATTTAAAGTTTCTCTTTAAGTCTGAAGATTATAAAAAATATTGAGATCAGACTTCGGCCATTTTTGACCTCTTCCCACCGTAAGAAGCATTTTGACCCCCCCGCCCCCTAATACTAAAGTGACTGCATATACATGAACGGAGAGAAAACAAAAAAAAAAGAAAAAATTAACTTACAACTTGTCCTTTTTGTTGTGCAGATCTTGATTCTCTAGTAGAAAAAACCCCTCCTCCGACCGAAACTTCCCTCCATAAACCGGGCTTTGAATCTCCGTCAGCGAAATTTCCGACAGGATGCATAATCAAAACTCCGTTTGTGGTTAGTCCGTCTATTTCTCTCCCGTCTTGCCATTTGGTTGCTTTTTCCTGTTGCAACATAAAAAAAAAAAATTATTTTATTGAATTAAATACGGCATGCCTATAAGAACAAAAAAAACATTTCCACGTCATTTCACTTCATCGATTACGAATTGCATATCACAAAGTAAATCGTACCAGGTGGTTCCACAAGATCGCAAACGAAAAAAAAAAAAAAATTCTTATATAACAATTTCCAAAAAATCGGGGGCGAATAAAAAATACAAAAAAAAAAAAAAAAAGGAATTGGAAAATAAAAATGCGTTGGACATTCAAAACCGAATTTTTTTTTTTTCTTTTTCGGTATTTAATAAAAGGTCGATTCTCACGTCACAGGGGACACAATCTAATCACTTCGCGTGACTCTCAATAGGTCACATTATTGAAATTAAATATTCTCCGATCATGCTTACAATATGACACCTAAGCCGGATCGACCTTAATACGGGAATAAAAAAAAAAAAAAAAAAAATAAAAAAAGCATCTGGCTAGGGTTAGTTTTCGTTTTTTTTCTTTTACTCCTCGTTATAATGACGTTCGCATATGGTTTACACAACAAAAGGAGGTAAAATTGCCTTATCGTAAGTCATTTCCTTTTTTATCTATAAAAATAAGCTAATAAATTCATATGGTTAAGTATACGGCAGGATTTGCAATAAAAGAGTTTGTTTTAAGATTAATGAACGAGTGGAAGGACGTGCCGCTCTTATAAGGATAAAAAAAAAAAAATAGATTCCATGTGGGGGGATTTACCGAACGTTTGGTAAAATAAACATACGTTGAATTTTCGCGCCATGTTACTTCATTTGCAGGTTTTTCTTTCGGTATTTAACAAAATGCTTCAAAAGAAGAAGAAAAAAAAAAAGATTAAAAAGCTGGAAACCGAAATCGTATTCCCCATTACATTCCTTGCATTCATTCACATTGAGACAAGTTTCAACATGTTAAGAGCGGGAACACTTAATAGAAAAGGTTTATCAAAAAGTTTAGATTCTCCTACTACTATTAATTCCGGCTCGCAAAATCTTTTTGAAAAGAGCTGAAAATTGGATGTCAGTTTTTCAGTAGTGTCAGAAATTTAATTCTCTCAAATTTTACGAATTGATTTAGGCAGCCTTGTGAACCCACTATCAAACTCACTCTATCAAATAGGTAGCTCTGTTTGAGATTTTATCATTTCGTCTCTCTTTCTCTTCTCAGTTTGTTGAGTTCATCCTGACAGGGATGATTGTTTTAAAACAAATTGGTTTAAAACACGGTGTTTTAAAACGTTTTTAAACATTTGAATAAAAAACACCGTTTTAAAACACTAACGTTTTAAAACACTGTTTTAAACACTGTATTTTATTAAGTGAATAAAATACGTTTTAAAATGCATTTTTAAGAGGCCCGAGCCCGCAATTTGACTGAAAATTTCCTTTGTATTTTCCTTTTTCCTATGGTATGGACCATACACAGTAAAAAATATTATGTAAATATGGGATTAGGAGTCCACATAAATTTTTTATGTTGTTTCTGTTTATGTTTACCTTTTGGAGAAAAACAACAGAAAAAATTTATGTGGACTCCTAATCCCATATTTACATATTTTTTACTGAGTACCATAGATTGTATGAGCCACTCATATTCATAATGGTCAGGGATAATTGTTTTAAAACAAATTGGTTTAAAACACGGTGTTTTAAAAAGTTTTAAAACACAGTGTTTTAAACCAATTTATTTTAAAACAATTATCTCTGAAAAATAGAAACGAATTTAAAACATTTTGAACGTGTTTTAAAACATGTTTTAAAACGTTTTAAAACCAGGCCGAATAAAAGACGTTTTAAAACGTTTTAAAACATGGGAAAATAATATAAAACGTTTTAAACTGTTTTTTATTAAAAAATGTTTTAAACAGCAACCCTGCGATCCTGACCAAGCTGGTGGATCCACACTGTGCCACTACGCAAAAAGCAGGGTTGCTGTTTAAAACATTTTTTAATAAAAAACAGTTTAAAACGTTTTATATTATTTTCCCATGTTTTTAAACGTTTTAAAACTTTTTAAAACGTCTTTTATTCGGCGTGATTTTAAAACGTTTTAAAACATGTATTAAAACACGTTCAAAATGTTTTAAATTTGTTTCTATTTTTATTCAAATTTTTAAAACGGTGTTTTTTATTCAAATGTTTTAAAACGTTTTAAAACACCGTGTTTTAAACCAATTTGTTTTAAAACAATCATCCCTGCGATTAAGCAACCATTATGAATATGAGCGGCTCATACAATCTATGGTATGGTCCATACCATAGATTGTATAAAATGAGTCGTGCGCGACAAATTGCGGGCTCGGGCCTCTTAAAAATGCATTTTAAAACGTATTTTATTCACTTAATAAAATACGGTGTTTAAAACAGTGTTTTAAAACGTTAGTGTTTTAAAACGGTGTTTTAAAACGTTAGTGTTTTAAAACGGTGTTTTTTATTCAAATGTTTTAAAACGTTTTAAAACATCGTGTTTTAAACCAATTTGTTTTAAAACAATCATCCCTGGCTCTGTTTGAGATTTTATCATTTCGTCTCTCTTTCTCTTCTCAGTTTGTTGAGTTCATCCTGACCAAGCTGGTGGATCCACACTGTGCCACTACTCAATAAGTAGTTTTCTTAAAATTTTATATTTTTTTTTCAAAAAAAAAACCTCTAGTAAATATTTGTTATGAGCCTCGTGAATCCACTTTTTTTTTTTTTTTCAAAAAAAAAAAAAAAAGAGTTTGTTTTCTTGCAAGTTTGGTTCTTTTTCCTCTTTTGATTCTACGGTCACGTTGCACCGTCCTTTTTCTTTAAAAAAAGTAATCAGGCGGAATCCGAAGAAAACGATTCCTTTTTCTTCTTCTCGTTCGATTGTTCTGTCGCATATAATTTTTGTGTTTCTATGGAAAATTGGTTCAGATAAACGATATCTTTAGCAATTACCAATTAAATAACGGATTTAACGTCAATTAGCAATTTTAAATTTTCGACACTAATAATAATATCCTCGCCTTAAAGAGAAAAATTTTCTTATCTGGGTTCTTATCCGGATTGTAAAAATCAAAAGACACTTAAAGACAAAAAAATTTTATTAATATCATTAAGCGGTTTTGATTTTTAAGAGTTGTTGTCCGGAGGTTTAATAAAAAAAAAGTCTTAAAAAATGGTTTCAATTAATGTATTGTTTTCATTCAATTCTGACCAACGTCTCACAAACCTACAAATTCCTTCTAAAAGAAAAGAGGAAACGCTGTTTCCCTTTTCTTTTATTTCGTTTTCAAGCATTTAGATAAAATAGCTATTACAATTTTCTCAGTTTTCTTTAGATCTCACTCGTTAAAAAAAAAAAATTTTATTAATATCATTTAGCGGTTTCAATTGATATCATTCTGAGATTTCCAGTAATTCAAACCAATCTTAGTTACGTTTACAATTTGAGTTTTCACCAAAATAAAAAAAAAAAAAAAATTAAGGTAAAACAACTTCTTTAATCGTACCAAATTTTTTCGAGTTATCGATTTTAAGAAAAACAGTAAGAACGAAATAAGATAAAACAATAAAGGCAGCCCATGTCAGTCGCATCATGTATCACTGAAGATATTTATAACGAGTAAGAATAACCCTTAAAATTTCGGACGATCTCGCGGGCAGTATCCCTACTGCTGCCACTAATTTTGGTACGCGGACCAAATTGAAAAATGGGAGGAAAAAAAAAAAAAAAAAAACAGGAAACGCTAGAGTTGTTATTGTTATTTTGTCGCTGATCAGTAGGCCTAATCAGAATGTGCTTTAACACATTTTTTGTACATTTTTTGTACAAAAACACCAGTATGTTTCTCACCCCGAGAAACAGAATTTTGACGGAACATGCCACAGAAATTCCGTGTGACCAAGTTTATACAGTCACATATAATTTCTCTTAATACCTGGACATCCGTTCATGGAAAATCTCAAATGGCAATTCAACCGCAAGCCCTAAATCCTAATATTCATAATTCCTGGTATTTTCACCATATTTCTTCGATTGGTTCCAGTGGACTTTATACCCAAGACCAAATAGAAAGTTTAACCCGTCAGATGCTTCTATCGTCCGAAAGAGAAGCAATCGCCAACATCATTGTCAACACTGTTCAATTCGATCCTTCGGGAAAGCAAGGAATTTCCCTCGGAAGTCTAATCGACACCAGCGTATTGGACAAAATCGAGTCTTCATTTCAGTACTACATATGGGGAAACCTTTAAGTCTTTGGATCCATGTGTTCAGGATTTGTTGGAATGTACATCATCGCAAAAATGGTCATGTCCGCCTTCAATACAATTGGAAGAGGTTGCCCCCTCTTCAGAATAGTCGGATGGAGCTTCCAGCTCCTCGCAGCTTGCTTTCAATCCTCATTTCTATACGTTGCCCTCCGTAAGCCCAAACGAAACTCCGAAGAGATAAGCCAAGTCACACTCAAGACGTATACAGCAATCGGAATCCCATCAACGTCCCAAGAGCAGCCACACGACAAAGACACCGCAAACGAAGAAATCAGCATCACAGCTCCGCTAGCATCATTCGCATCACAGCTCCGGCCCTGCGGCATATGAAATATTCGCAAAAAAAAAAAATTTTTTATCGCTACGAAACATTCCATTTGTGTATTCTTCACAGTGTTTGCCTTTTAACGTATTAAGATAACCCTACATTTTAGAAAACAATAAAAAAAATGTTAAATTGGCGCCGCAGATAACATAACAATTTAAAAAAAAAAATAATATTTTATCTGAATTTTTGAAATACAATTCCGATAAATTGTCAGCATATTTTTACGCATTCTAAAATAAAAACACCTCGGACTTTTATATTAAAATCAACTTTATTTAAAAGTTTTCCACGAGGTTTAGTTCCGAAATTTTAAGTACCGGGGGAAAAAGAAAAAAATTGGTTTTGTTTTGGAAACCGAACAGGAATTTTCTTTTCCAAAGCCCCCAGTTGGTCGATAAATAGGGCACACACACACAAATAGGAGAGCTTAGGGAATCCTCTTCATGTTTCTAATTTTCTTTTTTTTTTCCTCTCCCTTTTTTTCCAAACAGGGCGTCGACCCGTCAAAAAAGATTCCCTACCATTTTTCCTAATGCATTTTTGAGTAATGTCAGCAAAACTTCGATTTTCACTTTTAAAACAATTTTTTGTTTTTTTTCGCTAAAACCGAGTTTTGGTACGATTTTAAATCGTAATTACGATTATGTGAAAAGAAATAATAGCAATTTTAATTAATTTTTTTTTTCCCGCTGTAATATCAATGAAAACTGTTATTTCCGGGGACACCAATGACGATAAAGGGACACCAATGACTTTATTTGCAGAAATTAAAGGAATTTAACCATTAAATTGGACATTAAACTGAACTGTTTTCGTTTCAGGGTAAATTCCTAGGTATTAAAAGGGCAGGTATGCAAACTTATAGGGAGAAAAATATAAGTTAGCTTTAAATTTAGCCAGGTGTCCTAAAAAATGTGATCAGCCCTAACGTCAGACCAATGTCAGATAATTGACTTATATTAAACAAATATCGGTCAAATATTCACTTAATATAATAATCACAGTAGTAGAAGTTTTAATTTGCAAAAAAAAAAATTTAGATTCACACAATAGAAAAATAACGGTCTGAAATGAGCCTCATATTACAGCAGTATCACTAAGTTTTGTAAAGTATCTTAAAAATTTTTTTTTAGAAATTCTACTTTACGTTTTTTGAAATTTTCGTACCTTGTACCTGAAATGGGGACAAGAATATAGGCAAATTCGTAATCTACGATTCAATAGCTTTGGCTGTTCTGCCCTTCGTTTTTTGAAATTTTTTGTTCTTCCACCTGAAAAAGTGATAAGAATAAAACAGTCCAAAAATTCTAAGTCCCTCGTTTGTGGGCTTAAATAATCGAATTATCAACCACTTTTGTAAGCTAAAGAGTAATTTTTATTACATAAACTTGCCTTCCATTCTGTCAACAAGGGGAGAGATCTGAGAAGGGGGGACACCATAGACGGGACACCA
Organism: Liposcelis bostrychophila; assembly: GCA_037577465.1. Classification (NCBI taxonomy): domain Eukaryota; kingdom Metazoa; phylum Arthropoda; class Insecta; order Psocodea; family Liposcelididae; genus Liposcelis; species Liposcelis bostrychophila. The sequence goes on along the minus strand of CM075209.1, from coordinate 19,786,628 downwards.
ATGATTATTCTACTTTTTTGCTACTTTTTGAAGACTATGACATTTTTTTAAAACTTGCTATATGAGGGAGGTTTTACTTATGAATAGCACTTGAAATCTGCGTAAAAATTTTTTCCCCAAAAATTCTAGTTTTAGTGCACCATCATGGGGACACAAATGACGTTTATAATAACGAAATTTAAACGCTTACCTTATATTCGATAAAATATAACCTAATAATTTTTTAAAAAAATTTTTTTCCATCGGATATAAATAACAATGGCTTATTTTAAGCAGACAGATGAAAAAAAAGTTTAAATTTAAAAAATTTCGGATAAAATATTCGATTTTAATTTAAATCAATGACGGGGACACCGATGACGTGATTCTGTAAGACACAATTTTAATGTTTAATATCTCATTCAAAAAAATTTTTTTTTAAATTTCTACAATTTTTTGGGAAACCTTATGGTTTTTTATAGCAAAAACCACTGAAATGATTTTTGTTTGATTTTTTTATAATTTGAAATAACTGTGTTTACAAAATAGTCTGGTGTTGGGACAAGCGCCGTCGATGAAGATTTACTGTTTCTTATGATGTTATTTTATATGTAACATATATTTTTGTTAAAGATATAAATTTTTTTCATTGTATTACTCCTCATTCTTGAAAGTTAACCATGAAAATTTTTTTTTGAAATGTATATTAGCGAAAAAAAACATTAGAACATGAAAAAAAAGTTTTGCTGACATTACTCTTTTCCTAAGCAAAAATAATTTCCTAATTTATTTTTTCTAAAAATGTTGGTTCCTAAACTTGTTCTCCTATTTTTTTTTTTTCCTAACATTCAATTTTCCTAAAATCTTTTGATTCCTAAAATAAAATATTTTAAAATCCCTAAAATAAGATTTTCTAAAATCCCTTTTAAAAAATTAGGAAAAATATTCATTTTAGGAAATTTTATTTTAGGAATCAAAAAATTTATGGAAAATTGAAAATAGGAAAAAAATGGTGAGGCAAAAAATTTAGGAACCAAAATTTTCAGGAAAATAAAATTAGGAACCAAAATTTTCAGGAAAAAACATTTGGGAACCAAAATTTTTGAGGAAAAAAAATTTAGGAACCAAAATTTTTAAGAAAAAAATTTTAAGGGCAGTCTCCACTTGATAACGTTCACGGCATTCGCGTTGTCCGTCATCGCGATTAACGTAACCGCACCGGAAGTACTTTGCAGGTTTTGCTCCCGTAAACGTTTGTGGCATAAAAAGAGTACCGTAGATTTCATTAAGTATACAAAATTGGCTTACCCAGAATTTGTTTTGGAACAGATTTATTGTCTTCCCCATGCCCGAATTAAAATTTTTCTTTTTAAATCCGTAAAAACATCTTTCAAAACCGCCATTTTTAATGTTTGTAAATAAAAAAAAGCAGAAGATGATCAAAAAAATCGTGGTAAAAGATCCATAAAACTTCCGGTGCGAATACGTTCATCGAGAAGGCGGATAACGCGAACGCGGTGAACGTTATCAAGTGGAGACTGCCCTTTAGGAACCAAAATTTTTAAGAAAAAAATTTAGGAACCAAAATTTTAAAGAAAAAAAATTTAGGAACCAAAATTTTTGAAGAAAAAAAATTTAGGAACCAAAATTTTTAGGAAAAAAATTTTAGGAACCAAAATTTTAAGGAAAAAAAAATTGAGGAACCAAAATTTTTAAGAAAAAAATTTAGGAACCAAAATTTTTAAGAAAAAAATTTAGGAACCAAAATTTTTAAGAAAAAAATTTAGGAACCAAAATTTTTAAGAAAAAAATTTAGGAACCAAAATTTTTAAGAAAAAAATTTCTGTACGTCAGAGCCAAAAGGTTCAATATGCAAATTAAAGATGTCCGCTAAACGTAGTTTACCCATAACAAACGGCCATCTTTAATTTGCATATTGAACTTTTTGGCTCTGACGTACAGATTTAGGAACCAAAATTTTTAAGAAAAAAATTTAGGAACCAAAATTTTTGAAGAAAAAAAATTTAGGAACCAAAATTTTTAGGAAAAAAATTTTAGGAACCAAAATTTTAAGGAAAAAAAAATTGAGGAACCAAAATTTTGAGGAAAAAAATTTTAGGAACCAAAATTTTAAGGAAAAAAAAATTGAGGAACCAAAATTTTAAGGAAAAAAAAATTGAAGAACCAAAATTTTTAAGAAAAAAATTTAGGAACCAAAATTTTAAAGAAAAAAAATTTAGGAACCAAAATTTTTGAAGAAAAAAAATTTAGGAACCAAAATTTTTAGGAAAAAAATTTTAGGAACCAAAATTTTAAGGAAAAAAAAATTGAGGAACCAAAATTTTTAGGAAAAAAAATTAAGGAACCAAAATTTTTAGGAAAAAAATTTTAGGAACCAAAATTTTAAGGAAAAAAAAATTGAGGAACCAAAATTTTGAGGAAAAAAAATTTAGGATCCAAAATTTACAGGAAAAAAAATTTAGGGACCAAAATTTCGAGGAAAAAAAAATTAGGAATCAAAATTTTCGGGAAAAAACATTTAGGAACCAAAATTTTTGAGGAAAAAAAATATAGGAACCAAAATTTCGAGGGAAAAAAAAATGTAGGAACCAAAATTTTCAGGCGAAAAAATTTAGGAACCAAAATTGTTATAGGAAAAATGGATTAGGAATTTTTTTTTTATGAAAAACCCGTAAAACGAATTATAAAAAAGGTTCGGGAACGTCAAAAAAAAAAAACTTAGGACGTTTACTTACCCCAAGGAATATATTTCTAGATGAATCAAAACCCGCCGCATATATTCGACATATCCTAGGATTATTTCTATCAGCTAGTATTCTACATGCAAAACGAGATATGGTACTTTGATTAACTCTCTCCTCTCCTTGTTTATCTCCCGGTACCGTATCCAATACTACAAAATCTATCGGAGGATCCGACGACCGGCCGATCTGAAAAAGAAAAAATAAAAAAAAAAATAAAAATTAGAAAAACAAAGACAGACAAAAAAAAAAATACTATTCCAGGAAAATGAGCTCATTGTCCTGTAACCACGGCGACGAATACCAACCAACAAAAAAACCTCGACCTTGTTTTCATTCAGCAAAGACTTTTCCTTCAAAAACTTTTTCTTTCATATTTTTTTTTCTCCCTTTTTTTTTTTTTTTTTTACGTCACCGCGTGTGACGCACTTCCGGTTATTTTCCAGTTATATCATGACGCTCGGGGAAAATACAATTCGAAACGGTTTTCGATCGGGGGGAGGAGGCTATACGATTTTTCTTTTTCTCGTATTTTCCTTTCATTTACATAGATCGGAATCTTTTCGAGCGTGAGGGATATCGAACACGCCATTACACTAAATCAAAAGCACGCAGGAATGTTGAAAATCGTTTTAAAATTCGGCGACAGGCTCCCACAAAAAAAAAAAAAAAAAAAAAAAAAAGGAAAATTATAAAGGACCTCCCATCTAACCTTATGATCGATTACATTTTTTTTTCTTTGTTTTACTGACTGAATTTCGAATGTCAAATCGTTATAATTCAGTGGGGTTTTCAGCTCGCAGACTAAATCCAGTGATAACTGTTTGGGAATCATGTTTACGTATTGCGTTAAGAGGATTTCGGAGTTTTCGAACTCCCTCCCCCCATCGCCGTAAGATATGGTATGATTTCTATTAGGTCGTTCAAAGGATGACGTTCCTACAAAATGTCCATACGAAAAAGAGATGCATAAATTATATAAAAATCGTGTACAAATTAAACAATAAATTAGACGTGCATAAAAAATGCAAAAATAATGTATATAAAAGTTAAGCTTCTTTGCCGGAAATAGTATATTACAACATAAGGGTTGCAAGAGAAAAAATTTTCCGTCGAGGCCGATTTTCCTTCGTTTTTGCTAAAAACTGATCTGATGACCTACTTCGAAATTTTTTTCGAAATTATACTACCGTAAAAGTTTTGAAAAATGAAATATGACCTAAACATTTTGAAAAATTTTCTCAAGCCGCTGTTAGCGATATTATTTCTATAGTTTTTGAGAACAAAAAAAAATAACAAAAAAAAGTGAGAAGCGGGAATTTTTTTTTCTCAACAATAACGAACCAAAAATAAATAAAGGATTACCTGGAACATGTCCGTCTGGTCGTCGGGCATATATTCAACGATAATCGCTTGATTCCTAGATAATGTGAATGATATCGAATGCTGTTTTGAGTCCAATATGGCCTGAAAAAAGAAAGAAAAAAAATATATTTAATGATTTTCCTATATCGTTAGATAAAAGTCTAGGATGATTTTCTGAAAATTTCCAGGTGCCCTACTTCATGACGGTCATAAAATGCAGGTCTAAAAACTTATGTTCCAAAATTAATCCCATTCAAAATAATTTCTGTTCGTGAAAGACAACGCGTTAGGTAGCATCCGTATGAAAAAGAGATGCATAAATTAAATAAAAATAATGAAAAAAATTTACAAAAATCAGACTGGGATACGGGAGCATATCCCAGAGTGTGTGGTGCCTAGGCAAGAGTCACTCTAGAGTGTGTGGTGCCTAGGCAGGAGACACTCTAGAGTGTGTGGTGCCTAGGTAAGAAGCACTCTAGAGTGTGTGGTGCCTAGGCAGGAAACACTCTAGAGTGTGTGGTGCTTAGGCAGGAGACACTCTAGAGTGTATGGTGCCTAGGTAGGAATAACTGTAGAGTGTGTGGTGCCTAACCAGGAGACACTCTAGAGTGTGTGGTGCCTAGGTAGGAATAACTCTAGAGTGTGTGGTGCCTAGGTAACAATCACTCTAGAGTGTGTGGTGTCTAGGTAGGAAGCACTCCTAGAGTTTGTGCTACCTAGGTATCAAAAACTCTACTTCGATATACAGTTGAGTCCGGTTATAACGTAATCCAAGGGACTGGCACTTTTTCTACGTTATAACCGGATTTACGTTATAAAAGGATTTGGTCATTTTCATTTAAAAACGCAAGTTTAGCCGCAAAAATTTGTTTTTTCTTTCAAAAATTTGTCATTCTAAAGACAACATTTTTCTTTTCGCCATGATTGTAGACTAAATTAATAAAATTCCTTTGTTTGTATGAAAAAGCCTCTTTCGATGTGACAAGTCTCTGCAGATACAGTAGAAACTTTAAACATTCCGATTAAACCATGTATACCTTACGAAAAGTTAAATCATTTTTGCCGTTTCGAAAATAATATTCCTTTACTAAACTTTTTTTTTTTATTTTTCAGTAGCGTATCTTCAAAAAATTTTTAAAAGTGACCTTAAAAGGCATTTTTTTTTAAAATTGTGCTAAAATATTTACGTTATAACCGGAATTTTGCTACGTTATAACCGAACTTAAATAACATGGTTTTATATGGGATTTTGGCGGGACCGGCCTAAATTGTACGTTATAACCGGAATTACGTTATAACCGGATCCGTTATAACCGTACTCGACTGTATATATTGTTTTCTACCTGAAAGTATTGACAGGTAAGAAACACTTTAATATTTAAGAAAAAGATTACTTAATTTTTTTAAGAATTAAGATTAAGACCCCATAGATATAGTCCTAAGTAGAGAGATTTCCCCATATCCCAGTATTATTTTTTATATAAATATTGTGCATCTATTTTACAAAAATTTCATACACCTTTAGCATCAATTTTTCGTACGGGCATTCAAAGCGGCTTTAGAGTAGCCATGCGGCCAAATATATGCGTTCTCTCATGCCAAAATTAATTTCAGAAGAGCAACAAGTGCCTCTTTTGCTCCGTCTTTGTTGCGACATCATAAATTTCCAACCAGGAATAATGTTTTCTTACTAAAACCACGGCATTGTAAAAAAAAAAAAAATCCCCGTATGAAATTTATAATATATCATCCTCCCCCATACATAAAAATTACATATAATTTACCTGTGACGAATGAGGTGTTTTAACCACATAGTGTTTTGATTTTTTGACACCGTTCGGTTGTGGTCTTTTATACAGAACGAATTTACTTCTCCGCCGCCCTCTGTCTCCCGGAGGAAGAAATCCATTATACCTATTAAAAAAAAAGAAAGAAAAGAATTATTATTATTATTAAAATTAAAATGACATCAATCTTTTTAATTTTAAACGTCAAAAAAAAAATTTTTTTTTTTTTCAATTTTTTTAAAAAAATAGTTTGCTGAGAGAGCTTTGCTGAGAGTCGAATCTCTCAGACTTTTGCCTCAATAAAAAAATAAAAATCGGTGGCTCCGACATTTTATTTACTTAGCAACATAATATTTGCAATTGCATTAAAAACTATTTTTCAGCAAATTAACCGTCTCTCTTTTTTCCACTCAAGGTGACCTTTTTATTCCGATGATCGTTATGGACGAAGCAATTTATCCTTGCATGGAAAATTAATATAAAATTATTGAGAAATATGCCTAGGTTGCGATGGAAACAGCAAGCAATTTCCAAGGGGGAAAAAAACTGCTTAGTAGGGAAATTTTATTTCGCCAAACGTATTTTACCTACACAAGGAAAACCGACTTGGGTAAACCAAAAACTTCCATCAATTACTTTAATTAAATACCTGAGCGCTATGAATATGCCGAATCAAAAGAAACAGGATTATTCCTTTAAAAATTCCTTCTGGAATATTATGGGGCATTACACACCAAGTCGTCCTTTTTTAACGGTTTTCGACCTCCGATCCCAATGCTGTAGGGATTATTACCGGATTGTAATGGCTGCAATTTTTACGTTTTATATCGGAATTTTACATTGAAATTGCCTGAGAATTCGAAGAAGAAAAAGTGGAGCAGTTAAGGAGCAATCTAATAATTACGTCTTCATTTAGTCAGAAAATATTAACCCCCCCCAACTACCCCCACCCCCCAATATGCTGATGTAATATTTGAATGGCGCCTTCAAAACAAAAAAAACAAAAAAAGACTGTTCTTATGGTTTGCATCTGCATCTGCATCTGCATCGTCATTAAACAACCCCCTCCTCCCTCCCCCTATAATAGCAGCTCCTCCTAATAAACCTCCCCCAAAAAAAAAAAAAAAAAAAAATCGTCTCCTGCCAAGATGGTAAACGGTGGAAATGGGAATCCGGTTAGCTCCATGATGACACACCGCTGCAAAAATCAAAAGCAGGGGTGGGTTCGAATCTTGAAAATTTTTGGGGGCCCTGGTGCAAAAATTTTGAAAATAAAAAATAGTTTTCAATTTTTTTTTTTTTTTTTTTTTTTTTTTTTTTTGGAAATGTTGAGTGCAAAGTTTTAACATTATTCACGATTCTTCTTTGATTTCATGAAAATTAAAACAAGATATTGGGGCCCCTTCAGGTCGTGGGCCCCGGCGCAACGCACCCTCTGCGTCCCCTCCCGCTACGCCACTGCGGGAGCCTCATAAAACCTTAAAAGCCAAGCCCCCTTCTCAACTGTGCATCACCGGGTTTTCCCACTTCAGAACGATTTCGAGTTACTTCACTTAAAAGTCTTGTCTACATCACAACACTCCAGAATTCAATACCGGATAGACACCCAAAGAAAAATAAAAATAAAAGTAAACAAAAAAGAAAAAACGAAATCGACAAGGGTTACGTAGCCTAATATCGGTAAACAAAAATCCAAGTCAAGAAAAAAAAAAAAAAAACCCCAACGGGAACAAACATAACGGAAATACAGTAATATCAACTGATTGAGTGTAAAACCCGTCCAGACATGTTGATACGTGTTCTAGCAATAGTCATAGTTCCTTGAATTTGATGACCGTTGAACATTTGTGTTGGTTGGAAGAGCTCTTACTCACATTTGCATCATAATCAAAACGTTAAATAAGGAAATCAATGAGCGCGGCAAAAATTTCGTTCAGACAAGTTCGTACAAGTTCCATTTCATACAACGATTTTATATAAAAAATCCAAACAAAAATAATTGGGTCGCATTGAATAGAAGAAAAAAAAATGGTTATAAAAGTTCGGTGTTTAAAAATGGCATTATGTTTACAACTCATTGCATTTTTACGGTATTTTTAAACTACTTTCTCTGCGGTTTCATTCAGTTTTTTTTCGCCGGTATTTAAAGCAGAAATTTTTGCATCTACCGAAAGGTTCTAATAGTCGGAAATTATTTTAAGAGAGCTGGGGGGGGGGGGGGTTAGAAATTTTTGTATCTCAGAGCCAAAACTTAGAATTTGAAAAATTCAAAATGGCCGCCAGCAATCACGTGACATAACTTTCAAATTCGAAATTTTGGCTCTGATCAATGATTGCGGCGAACTCCTCCGGAAAAAAAAAGCCGTTTGGTGCGGTTTCTTTTTTAAAAGGGAAATTAGAATTCAGTTCCGACTTGGTTCGATTTGGTTCTTTTCGGTATTTTTTTGGGGCAAAAAAACCGGATACGGTTTGGGTTTTTTGTCTGACTGAATTAGGTTCGTTAAAAATTTTTGGTGGTACGGGTTTCGATTCAGTTCTTTTCGGTATTTTTCGAAAAAAGAAACCGGATTCGGTTCGGCATCGGAATCGGTTTGGGCTTTTGATCTGACCGAATTCAATTTGGTATAAATTTTTGATGATTCGGGTATCGGTTCGGCTTTTTGTCTGACGGAATTAGGTTCGATAAAAATTTTTGGTGGTTCGGGTTTAGGTTCGGTTAGGCATCGGTATCGGTATCGGTAACGGTTCGTGCTTTTTGTCTGACTGAATTCGGTTCGGCATAAATTTTTGGTGGTTCGGGTTTCAATTCGGTCCAGTTCTTTTCGCTATTTTTTGAAAAAGAAACCGAAACCGGATTGGGTTCGGCATAGGTCAGTATCGGTTGGGGTTTTGGTCTCGCTGAATTCGGTTCGGTTTAAATTTTTGGTGGTTCGGGTTTCAGTTCGGCATCGGTATCGGTATCGGATCAGGCTTTTGGTCTGACTGAATTCGGTTCGGCATAAATTTTTGGTGGTTCGGGTTTTGATTCGGTTTGGTTCTTTTTGGAATTTTTGGGAAAAGATATCGACACCGAAACCGGATTGGATTCGGCATAGATCGGCATCGATCGGTATCGGTTGGGACTTTTGGTCTGACTGAATTCGGTTCGGCATAAATTCTTTAAGGTTCGGGTTTCGGTTCGGCTTTTTGTCTGCCAGAACTCGGTTCGATATCAATTTTTGGTGGTTCGGGTTTCGGTTCAGTTCGGTTTTTTTTGGTATTTTTTTGGGAAAAGAAACCGAAAACGGATTCGGTTCGGCATCAGTATCGGTTCGGGCTTTTGGTCTGACTGAATTAGGTTCAGTATCGATTTTTGCTGGGTTTGAGTTTCGGTTCGGTTCGGTTCGATTCGATTCAGTTCTTTTTTGTATTTTTGGGGAAAAAAAAACCGGATTCGGTTCGGTTTCTGTTTCGGTATCGGTTCAAGTATTATATATAATTATTGTAAAATGTCTTACTCAGTAACATATAACTGACTTATAATTGGCAAATCTAGAGTGGTGATGACCAAAAAAATTTTTTAAACAATTTTCCCGAAAAATATGGTTCCTACGTTTAGCTTATGAGAGCATATTTTTTGCCTCTTCAATTTCTTTTTTTTATTAAAAAATATAAAAATATTTATAATAATAATCAAATAATTGTCAAATATTGTCAGATTTAATGAATAAGACGTGTTATGTTATCTTGCGAACATTTTGTACTTTCTATGTTTAGCTTATGCAGTTATTAAAAATTATTGAAAAATATCGGTTTTTATTATGTAAAAATTTCTTTAAAGGCACAGATGTTAAACATGGAAATTATTAAATTTGTTTAGAAGCTGTGATCAAGAGTCCCTTCCAACAATAATTTATTAATTTAAGATGTTTTAAACAATTTTTAAAGTATATTTTTCAAAAAAGAATTTGTCCATAAGGTAAACATGGACAACTTTTAATAATTTTTTATAGAGAATCTTTTTTGGTTCCATCGATCGTATACTACCGCAATTTGCCAATTGTAAGCCAAATGAAAATGGCGTCCTATAATACCCAATATGGAAATAAGGTTTCGGACTGGAAACGGTTAAATGCTAAAACACTATAACTCCATATACAATTGATTTTAATATTTTCCCAAATAAAAATAATTACTTAACAGTCATGATCACAAACCCATGAAAACCTAGCAACACGAAAAATCAGTTATGGATTGAAAAGCTAGTGGAAAATATTTTACCGTATAAGGTTACAACATCATGTTCAATCCCCTCAGAAAAAAAAAAAAAAAAAAAAAAAAAAAAAGTTATGTCAGGAATATAAAACATCCGCGAGCAGATGAAAATTTCCTCGGGAGATGGAAAGGCGTGGATCATCCTCATCTCTGTTAAGATGAAAAATGACGAAGTTAAAAAGGAAGATTTCTGCGGAATCAGCTAAAAGTTTTGCAAAATAATTTTCTTGAATTGAAAAGATGTTGGGGAGGCAATAAAATCGAGATGATTGATGCGAAGCCATGAAAATTGTCACCGATGTGAAAACTGGTGTTCGTTGGATGTGTTTTTTTTTTTTTTTTTTTTTTTTTTTTTCAGAAAAGGAGAAAAAAAAGAGAATAATATTTGGGATTTATAAGAAAATACGTCAAAAAATGTAAAAATCAACATTTCAAGGCTGAAAAAACTCGCTTAAAATTCTAATTTTAATATTAAAAAAATCAGAAAAAAAAACAAGGTCGCTAAAATCCTTAACCGAAGCAAGGGCATGTATTCAAAAACATAATGCACCATATTAAGCATGAAATTTAAGCATCGAAGCGACCGTATGAGGATTTGGTAAATAAAAAAAAGGCCTCCCATCGCGTGATTCTCAATTACCGCTTTTCCCCGAAGCATATAAAATACAAAAAATATTATAGGAGATAAATGATGTAATCCAGGATAAAAAGAAAAAAAAAAAAAAAAGGTGCTCAAGTTTTAACGGGATATAGGTCAAGGTTGGAAAAGGAGAAAAGTAAAGTCTCGGGGGGGAGAAAGGGATTCTCCGGAAAAACAAAAAAAAGGGAGCCGTTTTCTTTTTTTTTTGTCTTCGAATGTCAAGGCGAAATAATAAGGTCACCGTGCCAAATGTCGTGCACTTTTACTGAATAAACAATTAACGAACAATTCATTTCGTATTCATTGTTGTTGCTCGTCTATTAAAAGGAATGAAAAAAAAAAAAAAAAAAAAAACACGTGGAAATTCGCGGAATAACGTGCTACAGACAAACAAAAAAAAACTTGACATAAGTCAGTATCTCATTTGAATTCAATAAACGCAAACAATTGGAATAGAGTAGAATAAAATGAAAAAAAGTCACACGAATGTGTATACAAACTTTCATCACCCTCATCGAATGTAAATAAAAATAGCTAGGCATTACTTCCTCGCCTACTGTGATATTCTAATTATAAATAAGTTCATAAACCGCGGGGAGATCTCATATAGAATAAAAAAAAAAAAAAAAAAAAGAAAAGAAAGACGGGGTTATGATTTTTGAGCGTCTCCCCGCAAAGATTTAACGACCTAAACACAAATTTATTTTGCGACATGTCAAGACGTGTGGGTCATAATACTTTCCATACACCCGTTTACCGTATATCCTAAACAAGTCAAAACGTGCTCAAATCCTCTGAAGAATTTTTGTAAGGGGATGAAATGGGGATTTTAGGCGCAAATTTTTTTAATACCGATTTAGATTCCCCTGCGAAGAAGTGATGCGTGAATTATATAAAAATCAAATATGAATTGTACAAAAAATTGGAAATATATAAAAAATTCCGAAATTATATAAAGGACATAGCTTTTTTTACCGCAAGTTTTTTTTTCTTTTCATAATCCAGATTTTTTCTTTCTCTTTTTTATATATCCAGATTTTTATGCTTTAAAAAAATAAGCATAAATTTTGTAAAAACTATATGCACATTCAATTTTGGAGCTTATAAAATATGCATAAACGTTTATAAAAATTATGCATATCTTTTTCATGCTTAAAAAAATTAAGCTTTCGTAAAAATTATGCATATTCAAGTCTTGGTGCTTAAAAATGCATAAACGTTAGCAAAATTTATGCATATCCAGATTTTTAGGCTTAAAAAAATTAAGCATAAATTTTGTAAAAATTATGCATATTCAAATTTTGGCGCTTAAAAAAAACACATAAACGTTTAAAAAAATTATGCATATCCAGATTCTGGTGCTTAAAAAAATTAAGCACAAATTTTGTAAAAATTATGCATATTCAGATTGTCATGCTTAAAAAAATTAAGCATAAATTTTGTATGCATATTCATTTTAGCACTTAAAGAAATGTATAAACGCTTGGAAAAATTATGCGTTTGCAGATTTTTATGCTTAAAGAAATAAGCATAAATTTTGAAAAAAATTATGCATATTCATTTTTATGCATATTTTCATTTATGCATATTTTCATTTATACATATATTACATTTATGCATATTTTCATTTTTACATATATTACATTTATGCATATTTTCATTTATACATTCATTTATGCATATTTTTTTATGCATATTCATTATCGTGCTTAAAAAAATGTAGAAACGCTTACAAAAATTATGCATATCCAGATTGTCATGTTCAAAAAAATTAAGCATAAATTTTGTAAAATTATGCATATTGCAACGTTGGTGCTTAAAAAAAATGCATAAACAACTAGAAAAATTATGCCTTCGCAGATATTTATGCTTAAAAAAATTATGCAGAAATTTAGTTAAAATTATGCATATCCAGATTTTCATGCTAAAAAAAATAAGCATGAATTTTATAAAAATTATTATGCATAATTCAAATTTTGGTACTTAAAAAAATGCATAAAAGTTTGCAAAAATTATGCATATTCTAATCTTTCTGTAACTGCACATAAATAGTACATTTCTTATAAAAAGTCTGTCTTTATTTTGCAAAATTCTTATACAATTAAGCAATATTTTTTTATTCTTTTTCCTGTGGGGGGGATACGGCGTATTTTTTACGATTAAAGTTAATCATTTCCAAGAGTTCTTTCATTTCCAAATTACGGAAATCGTAAATTTAAGACTTGCAATATCTGGCAAAGAGTCCTCTTCTAGTGATGAAATCAACATATGACGGCATCCGGATCCTAAATTTATATGAAATCCCGTTTTGTCAGGGCCTAAAAGGTAAAAAAAGATCTAATTCTTAGTCTCGAGGAAGAAAAAAATTTTGAAATATTCTAAGAAATTAAAACTAATTTAAGCCATTAATTTAAAGCGTAAATCAAAATTTTAGATAAAGAGATAATTAACAGAGAGGTCTCTTCGCCGTTGACTTCTTTAACCTGTCAAAGAACGAACTTCGGATACGCAGAGATTAGGACAAAATTATTGCAAATTATCTGCGTTTTAATGAAGGGCCCGTTCTTTGCCCTCCGTTGGTCCTGATTAGATATGTTGCCCCCTTGGCTTTATTAACGCTAAATGTACATTTCAGGGTCTTTTAGCTTGACCCGTCATCAGTGACTGTACATTAATAAAAGATGACTGAAATAATAAAAAGAAAAACATAAAGAGGATGTGATTTAATATCGAAGCAAAAGACCAACAGAAAAAATTCATTACAACATTGAAAAAATTTCGGAATGTAATCGAGATGCCCGTACGAAAAAGAGATCCATAAATTCCTATTTAGATAAAAGAGATCCTAAAAGAGATCCTAAAAGAGATCCTAAAAAAAAAAATTCCTAATTCATTTTCCTAAAAAAAAATAAATTCTTAATTCACTTTCCTATAAAAACATAAATTCCTGATCTATTTTTCCTGAAAGAAAAATAAATTCATAATATATTTTTCCTAAAAAAATAAATTCCTAATTTATTTTTTCTAAATATTTTGGTTCCTAAAAGAAAATTTCTTTAATCGCTAATTCCCTATAATCCCCTTAGGGGTTTCAAAAATTAGGAAAAATGTTCATTTTAGGAAATTTTATTTTAGGAATCAAAAAATTTTAGAAAAATTAAAAATAGGAAAAAACTTTAGGAACCAAAATTTTTAGAAAAAATGAATTAGGAATTCATTTTTTTCGGAAAAACGGATTAGGAAAAATGGTCGGGAGCGATTATGCAAAAGTTACGCATATCCAAATGTTCATGCTTAATATAAAAATCATGCATAAATTATACAAAAAAATGGACGTGCATAAAAAATGCATAAATTTGTGCAAACTAACTTTTTGGCAACGAAAAAATTTCTTCCATCCTCCAATATAATTATGACTAAGATTATGCATAAATAAGTATGCATAAATAAGTATGCATAAAATGGAAAAGAAGTTGAATGAGCATGATATTTGCAAAATTTTTCTGCTTTACTAGTTAAAAAAAAATATGCATAAATTATTTCAGATTCCTTACCATTTTTCCTAAAAAAAATTAAATTCCTAATCTATTTTTCTACAAAAAAAATTAAATTTCTAATCCATTTTACTAAAAAAATTAAATTCCTAATTTACTTTTCTAAAAAAAAAAAATTCCTAATTCATTTTCCTAAAAAAAAATAAATTCTTAATTCACTTTCCTATAAAAACTTTAAGGGTTTTCAAAAAGTCAATCGGATCCAATCAGATTGAATTTTTGATGTTCGAAAAGTCCATCGGATCCAATCGGATCGACGTTTTTTGAATCCGATTCGTGTTTTTTATGTTCGAAAAGTCATTCTATTCGAATTCGATCGAAAAAAATTGTTCGAAAAGTTTTTAAAATTTAAAAAAGAGCGATCATGCAAAGGAGGAGGATCCAACGCCGACTTCAATCCGATTACTTTCCGAACAACTTTGGGGGGAAAAAAAAAGAAAAAATAAAGAAAAAAATGAAGTCGGTGAACCGATCAAAGGGCTATATCGACCATTTAAATAATTCTTAAAAATATGATTAGTTTTACGATCAGAAGTCTGCCAAAGTAAAGTTAATTATGAATTTTTTTTTAGAAGTTATACTTTACGAAAAAATCGGGGTGGTGAAATTCATGTTCTACGGGTATTTTTGCATAAGTATGAGTGATACCAATCAAATAAAAAACTTTTCAGAGCTTAAAAATCGAGATTAAGCCGAATTTCAGACGGAAAAATCAGGTACAAGCTTGATAAAAACGCTAATGACGTCACAGGGGTTAATCGGAAAAATTCCGGATAGTGAAATTCGTGTTCTACGACCTCGAAAACAAGAAAACATTTTTTTAAAATATTTTGTAGACCCTTAAAGTGGATTAAAAAAATATGGAGTTTAAAAGAACTTGATTGCAAAATTTTTAAAAAGCTAAAGTGGCTTTGGGGGGCCATTAAGGGGTTAAGAAAAAATTTGAAAAAAATTTTTTTAGTGGTTTTACACCGGAAGGAAGCCGATTTTCAACATGCCCCCCCAACATTTCAAAAATTTTTTTAAAATGACACACCCTAGTGGTGAAGATGGTAAGGTAAAGGAGTAGTGACAATAGGAACCTAACCGGAATGGGTTCTAGCCCCATGGCGACTTAATTTTTTTTTAATTTTCAAAAAACTAATGTTACTCTAATATCACCATGACATAAGCATTATTACAGTGTGAATTCTTTACTTTAAATCATTGCGATGTCTGATCAATAACATTATTTATTGTTAAAAAAATCCTCTTTTTTTCGGAACTATCTGTTCCTTCATTGCGTAAAAGAATTAAAAGTTTTTAAAGTTTTTAAAATTAATCGACAGCTTTCAATCCTTTCAAAATAATTCAAACAAATACTTTTGTGGAATCAAAAGATGCTATAAAGTAAATATAAAATATTTTAGACATGATATTAATTCGCTATTAATTTATAATCAAAAAATCGATTTTTTAGCGAAAAAAAAAATTAATTAAATTCCAATCCGATTGACTTTCCGAACACTACAGTCGTTCGGAAAGTAAAATTCAATCCGGATTGAATCCGATTGACTTTTTGAAAACCCTTATAAATTCCTGATCTATTTTTCCTGAAAGAAAAATAAATTCATATAATATATTTTTCCTAAAAAAATAAATTCCTAATTTATTTTTTCTAAATATTTTGGTTCCTAAAAGAAAATTTCTTTAATCGCTAATTCCCTATAATCCCCTTAGGGGTTTCAAAAATTAGGAAAAATGTTCATTTTAGGAAATTTTATTTTAGGAATCAAAAAATTTTAGAAAAATTAAAAATAGGAAAAAACTTTAGGAACCAAAAAATGAATTAGGAATTCATTTTTTTCGGAAAAACGGATTAGGAAAAATGGTCGGGAGCGATTAGGCAAAAGTTACGCATATCCAAATGTTCATGCTTAAAAAAACTATGCATAAATTTTGTAAAAATTTTGCATATTCAAATGTTGGTGCTTAAAAAAATATGTATAAGCTTTGCAAAAATTGTGCTAGATATTTGTAAAATTTTCCTGTTCTATTATATTAAAAAATTGTATTCATAAATAATGCAAGATTAACTACCAATTTTCCTAAAAAAAAAAAAAATTCATAATCCATTTTTCTAAAAAAAAAAAAAAAAAAAAAAAAAAAAAAAATCCTAATCCATTTTTTCTTAAAAAAGTCAAATTCCTAATCCATTAACATAAAAAAAATTAATTCTTCATCCATTTTTCTCAAAAAACGAATTTCTAATTTATTTTTTCTAAATATTTTGATTCCTAAATTTGTTTTCCTAACTATATTTTTTTTTCTAATTTTTTAATTGTTCAAAATTTTTTAATTCCTAAAATAAAATTACCTAAAATTCCCTTGGGGGTCTAAAAAATTAGGAAAAATATTCATTTTAGGAAATTTTATTTTAGGACTTCAAAAGTTTTAGGAAAATTAAAAATCAGAAAAAAAAATTGTTAGGGACAAAAATTTTTAGAAAAACGGACTAGGAACTGATTTTTTCAAGATAAATGGGCGGGAAAGATTATGCAAAAAACTATGCATATCCAAATGTTAATGCTTAAAAAACCATGCATAAATTATGCAAAAATTTTGCATATTCAAATTTAGGTGCTTAAAAAAATATGTATAAACTTTGCGAAAATTATGCATGTCCAAATTTTTGTATAAATGACACCAAAAATAATACATCTTTATATGAATTTTCTGCATTTATTTTTCAAAAATTTTAATTTAAACTGGCAAAATAATGTCGCACCTAAAAATTTAAACCCCATCCTTACAAAAATTCTTACGTCAACTTGTAAAACCTAAGTTTTTTTTCCCCCTCAACTCAATTATTTCCTCACTTTTCCAATAAATAAATGGAAAAAAAAAAAAAAAATTATAGCCTCAATATAAAAACTTTAACTTACACACACCTTGACAAGGAGGGAGTGGAAAAAAAATAAAAAAAAAGTCCAACCTTAGGGAGTTTTTCGTAAGACTCCACTTACAAAAGTCGCAGGACATAAAATTTACGACGGAAGGGGATGATGACGAGGACGGCTACGTCGACCCTTCACCGTTGTGTGTACGTTACAGAAAAACATAGAATTGGTGACTCATTTCTTTTTATTTCCTTTCGATTTTCAAACTTTCCCTTTTTCCAAGAAATATTTTTATCCAAAAAAAACTTACCCTAATATGACTAGCTCTCCGTATTTAATTAACTCCTTTTCTTCCGGTCTGAAAATAGAAAAAAAAAAAAAATTAAAATTAATGAATCGAAATGGCAGAGGTGCACATACAGACAAAAATGAATAAAAATTCGTGGATTAAAAAACCGAGAAAACAAAGATTGGGACGGTTGACAGAGCAGGACAATTCAAGGGTGACAACCACAAAAGAATCTTCTCCGATCGGCCCTGATGACCGAAACCGTAACGATGAAAATAAAACTCTCCAATGAAAAATTACGGATGAATGAATATTTTTCTAAAAAGTTGAGAGCCCGTCCACGGTAATACGACAAGGGTTGGTACGGTGTTGTGAGCGATCGCGGATTTTTATTTACCGATCGGTAGGGCCTATGGACCTATTAATTACCCCAAGTCCGTTTGCTCCCATCACCCTCCCCAATGGAGTTATGAAGGGGGGTAGTTTTGGGGACTTTTTTTCAACGAAAAATGGTCTATTTGGTTTTTTTCGTCTCACACTCTCATTTTTCAACCGATTTGGATCGGTGAGGTCTTAAAATATTCAGAATAAAGTACTGAATCGAGTGTGACGCACATTTTTTGTCCTTGCCGCCATCTTGGAAAATGGCGGACAGAAACGTGTAAAAAACTACGGAATCTTCAACTGCCTCTACAACCCCTTCCCCACACGATATTTTGAATTTTTTTTTACTGAAAAAAATCCTTTTTTTATAAGCTTTCGATTGGTTATAGGCAGAATTTTGGGACGGATTTACTTTAGAGTCAAAATAATAGTTTTTAATCGTGCGACGCAAAATTTGGAATTCTTCACGGTTTTCTACTACTCCCTCTGTCCCAAAATACTTTGCAAGCTTTTGATTTTTGCCGGACCTGTTTGTACCACTTTAGCCACCCACCCAAGCACTATTTCACACCAACCCCCCCATCCCCCCCAGGGGTCCCCCCCCCCTTTGGGAAATAAATTACCGAAAAAATGGAAAAAATTAAAAATTTCTATTATTTTCGCCCCGTTTCAGAAACGAAAGCGAAAAATTTGAAAGTGGTCGGAAATGAGAGAGTACATTACCCTAAACAAGATTCCCCCATGAGAAAATTTTTTTCATTTGTCGCAACCCCCCAAAAAAATTAAATATGTCGAGGGTCCGACCAAGGGGGCGAATTTTTAAATCTCGATTAGATGGTCGCGAAACGTTTGTTACGGGGGTTTTTTAGGTCGCTGATTTCGATTCTGAGGTCCGTTTTTAAAAATTCAAGATGGCGGATCCAATATGGCGGACCTTTTCTTTATAAATCGATTGTTTTTCACTAAAACACGTAATCGGGGGGTTATTGAGGACGCTGATTTTGATTTTGAGGTCGGTTTTTTAAAATTCAAGATGGCGAATCCAATATGGCGGACGATTCCAAAAAGAAATTTTTTTAATTCAGTCGAATTCATGATTGGGGGTTATCGGTGAACGTCTGCCATATTGCATCCGTCATCTTAAATTTTTGAAAACGAACCTTAGAATCGAAATCAGCGTCCCTAATAACCCCCTGGACAAGTGTTTATGTGGGAAAAAAAATCGAATTTTTGAAGAAGAAACGCCATCTTGAATTTTAAAAAACCGACCTCAAAATCAAAATCAGCGTCCTCAATAACCCCCCGATTACGTGTTTTAGTGAAAAACAATCGATTTATAAAGAAAAGGTCCGCCATATTGGATCCGCCATCTTGAATTTTTAAAAACGGACCTCAGAATCGAAATCAGCGACCTAAAAAACCCCCGTAACAAACGTTTCGCGACCATCTAATCGAGATTTAAAAATTCGCCCCCTTGGTCGGACCCTCGACATATTTAATTTTTTTGGGGGGTTGCGACAAATGAAAAAAATTTTCTCATGGGGGAATCTTGTTTAGGGTAATGTACTCTCTCATTTCCGACCACTTTCAAATTTTTCGCTTTCGTTTCTGAAACGGGGCGAAAATAATAGAAATTTTTAATTTTTTCCATTTTTTCGGTAATTTATTTCCCAAAGGGGGGGGGGACCCCTGGGGGGGATGGGGGGGTGGTGTGAAATAGTGCTTGGGTGGGTGGCTAAAGTGGTACAAACAGGTCCGGCAAAAATCAAAAGCTTGCAAAGTATTTTGGGACAGAGGGAGTAGTAGAAAACCGTGAAGAATTCCAAATTTTGCGTCGCACGATTAAAAACTATTATTTTGACTCTAAAGTAAATCCGTCCCAAAATTCTGCCTATAACCAATCGAAAGCTTATAAAAAAAGGATTTTTTTCAGTAAAAAAAAATTCAAAATATCGTGTGGGGAAGGGGTTGTAGAGGCAGTTGAAGATTCCGTAGTTTTTTACACGTTTCTGTCCGCCATTTTCCAAGATGGCGGCAAGGACAAAAAATGTGCGTCACACTCGATTCAGTACTTTATTCTGAATATTTTAAGACCTCACCGATCCAAATCGGTTGAAAAATGAGAGTGTGAGACGAAAAAAACCAAATAGACCATTTTTCGTTGAAAAAAAGTCCCCAAAACTACCCCCCTTCATAACTCCATTGGGGAGGGTGATGGGAGCAAACGGACTTGGGGTAATTAATAGGTCCATAGGCCCTACCGATCGGTAAATAAAAATCCGCGATCGCTCACAACACCGTACCAACCCTTGTCGTATTACCGTGGACGGGCTCTTGAACGTTTCCAAAAAAAAAAAAATTGCCATCTCAATGATCTCTCTCTCTCTTCTTTCCTCATCACATCCAATTAGGATGAAATAAAAATGTTTAGGCAAGCTTTCAACCGCTTTGAACTCTTGAAAAAAAAAAAAAAAAAAAAATACAACAAATAACAGAAAATGGGGGAAGCGAAAGTCTTTTTTTATTTTTCGAGGAGATATAAAAAGTAAGCTATATGTAACAAAATACCTCTCTCATTTTACTTAAATTATGTCAACTTCCTTCTTCCTTCGTAACTGCGTTATACTCATCTTAATCATTATGTAAACAAATTCGTTTGTTATTGATAACTTTTAACGTGTTTCTTTCTCTTTAGCATTCATTATTAACGTTGAATAACAAAAAAAGGGACGGTTTTTGTTTAAAAAAAAAAATACAGAGGAAGTCGAAAAGGAGTCAAGAAAATGACTTGTCATTTACGAGTTTGCTCCACGATTTTAATTCATTCAGAGTGGAAATATAAGTTTTACAACTTATTGTTTTGTTGTAAAATAATCAGAACAGGTTAAAAATCGTTTGAATGAGAAAGGGAACAATTTTGACACCGAAATTATAAAATGCCGGTCTGTTTTGCAGGTCTAAACAAGGAAAAAAAAAAAAAAGAACGTAATGGAGGCTTGACCCTGTCCCCGACTGACTTTCTGGGGTGTGAAGCTGGTAAAAATTGGTTGGAGCCGACACCGGCATCGGCGCCGAAGTATCTAAAGTGCTGGATCTGGTGCCAGTGCCCTCACCGGGATAGAAAAATTTTTGCCGCTGGTGCCGGAGCCGATTCCAGCATCGAAGCCAGCACCACCATCAATTTTGTCAATTTTTTTTTCTTTTTTTTTTAATTGAAGAAAAAAAAATTGTTGCAGTAACCGCCGCTTTTTGTAGCGCCGGCTTCGGCAGCGGCATGAGTTTTCAGCCGGCCGCGGCTAACATCGGCGCTGGCGCCGGCGCCGGAACCGGAACCGGCTTCGGACTTCTGGTGACTTTTACACTGTTAAAACTTTTATGTAAAATTAGGTCTACATAGAATTAATATAAATTTTTATATTCATTTTTAGATCTGCTACAATTTTTCCTAATGCATTTTTTTTTTAAATTCCTAATCCATTTTTCCTAAAAATATAAAATTTCTAATCCATTTTTCCTAAAAAAAAATAAAAAAATTCCTAATGCATTTTGCCTGGCCTATTTATCTGCAAATTTTTATTCCGATTTCCGAATTCCGACTAAAATTAATTCCGACAACCGATTTACGAATTCCGACTCCCGAATTTAATTTATTCCGAAAATATATTTTTTTATTTTTAATACTTATTAAAGCGTGGTATGAAGTCAGATTATGTTAGATTTATTCCGCGGGTTAATGGAAAAAATCCCGAGGAACACGAATTTCACTATCCCGATTTTCCCCGATCAATGACTGAATAGGGGTATAAGTAAAAATTTGGTTTTTTGGGCCGAAAATGGATTTTTTGCCAAAAAATGGCGACAACTTCTCACCAGTTCGATTTAGAGGCCATGTTCAATGACATTTTTTACTCAGGACACTCTCAGGATATTTTGTGTTTCGAATCAATTTTCGAAATTTGGATTTTCAAAAAAATTGCGGGTAGAACTTCCGACTGTAAAAAAGATTGGAAAATTGATTCGAAACGCAAAAGATCCTTAATAATTAGGGTGTCCTGAGTCAAAAATGTCATTCAACATGACCTCTAAATCGAACTACCATTTTTTGGCAAAAAAATCCAGTTTCGGCCCAAAAAACCAAATTTCACTTATACCCCTACTCAGGCGTTGATCAGGGAAAATCGGGATAGTGAAATTCGTCTTCCTCAGGCTTTTTTTCATAAGTATAAGCAACTTCAAAAGAAAAAAAATTTGGGGGTTTCAAATTTGGGCATAAATAAAAATTAAGCCCGGAAAATCGGGTTTAAGCGATTTCATTAAACGCTAAGAAAAAAACTGTGGTTTAGACCCTTTTTCTGCTCTGCGCCACCCCTAAATCGTTGTTTTTCATAATCTTTTTTGCGTTTGTACACTTTAAAAGATGCAATTGATAAACACCGATCTGTTATTCATCGATTTCGAGGCAAATAAGTATTAAAAATAACAAAAAAATATATTTTCGGAATAAATTAATTTCGGGAGTCGAAATTCGTAAATCGGTTGTCGGAATAAATTTTAGTCGGAATTCGGAAATCGGAATAAAAATTTGCGGACTTATTCCGGGGAGCGATGCATTTTTCCTAAAAAAAAAAAAAAAAAATTCCTAATCCTAAAAAAAAAAAAAAAAATAAAAATTCCTAAAAAAACGAAATAAATAAATAAATAAATCCCTAATCCATTTTTCCTAAAAAAATAAAATTCCTAATCCATTTTTCCTAAAAAAAATAAATTCCTAATCCATTTTTCCTAACAAACAAAAAAAAAAAATCCTAATGCATTTTTCCTAAAAAAAAAATAAATTCCTAATCCATTTTTCCTAACAAAAAAAAAATCCTAATCCATTTTTCCTAACAAACAAAAAAAAAATTCTAATCCACTTTTCCTAAAAAAAAATTAATTCCTAATCCATTTTTCCTAAAAAAATTAAATTCCTAATCCATTTTTCCTAAAAAAATAATATTTCTAACCCATTTTTCCTAGCAAAATGAATTCCTAATCCGTTTTTCCTAAAAAAAAATGAAATTCCTAATCCATTTTTCTTAAAAATTTTGGTTCCTAAAATTGATTTTCCTAATTAATTATTTTTCTTCCTAATTTTTAATTTTCCTTACATTTTTTTATTCCTAAAATAAAATTTTCTAAAATCCTTTTAGGGAAAAATATTTATTTTAGGAAATTTTATTTTAGGAATCAAAAAACTTTAGAAAAAAATTGAAAATTAGGGAAAAAAAATTTTAGGAACCTAAGTTTTTAGGAAAAACGGTCGGGAACGGATCGGCCTACCGCAACTTATAAAAACGAGCGAAAGTTTGCTTAAATTATTTGAGAAAAGATTTTTCCGCTTACAAAAATTCAATTGGAATCGAGTAATTTTCTAAATAAATATGGGGATGTTCCTCTTAACTTTCTCCACAAATTTTTGTAACATGAAATTTTGATCCTGAAGCTTTTTTTTAAATTCCTTCAAAAAGAAAAAAAAAAAAAAAAAAAAAAAAAAAAATCCTATGTTAATAAACAAAAAACGGCAAGCATCCCTTACGAAAAAGTGGTGCAAAAAGTGTACAAAATTTTTGCAAAAAATTACATAAGCATTGTATTATTTTTGTACAATTGATACAAAATATTTGAAAATGCATAATTGTCGCAAAGTTTATGCATAATTGTTCTAAGCATAAAAATTTGGATATGTATAATTTTTGCATAACTTATGCATATATTTCTTTAGAACCATAAAGCAGGAAAATTTACAAATCATATGCTTATTCAGCTCATTTTTCCATTTTATGCATAATTTATGCATAATTATATTGGAGGATGAAAAAAAATTTTCCGGGAAAAAAATTAATGCTGCTTCTCCATTATGGCTCAAAATGAATTTTACAAAATTTATTTTATAAAATTATTGGGAATAATGGTTTTATTTTACTAATCGAACATGAGGATGACTTAAAAAAGAATAAGAAATCTGTAAAAAATAAATATGTTATGAAAAAAGAAAGAAAAAGCGCATAATTTCCGGTAATTTTATAAAATTAATTTTGTAAAATTAATTTAGGACCATAATGGAGAAGCAGCATAAGTTGTTTATACATAATTTATGGGTTTTTTATGTATTTCTAATTATGTGTATCATTTTTACACGATTTTGATATCATTTATGCACAACGTATGCATAACTTATGCATAAATAAATGCATAAAATGGAAAAAAGTTAAATGAGTATAATATTTGCAAATTTTCCTGATTTACGGTTTAAAAAAATTATATACATAAATTATGCAAAAATGATGCAAATCCAAATTTTAAATTCTTTACATACATTTTATGCGTTTACTTTCGCACAAAATTTTATAAAATTTCGTACGGGCGACTAAGCACCTCGAAAATTAAAATTGCTTGCAAAATTTATTAATTCCGCAATGAGGGATGTAAAAATCTGCAACTAAAAATAATCGAATAAAATTTTTAAATATATTACACGCCCCTTCATTATAGCTATTACATCACATAATTATACCACTAGATAGCGTTGTAATCAGAGACGATCATAAATCACAATCCCGTCAATTTCGCAAAAGAAAAAAATGCAAAAAGTCGTACACCCGATAAATAATTTCACAGATTTTGAAATAAAAAAAAAATTTAATAGAAAGTTCGGTTAGTTACACTGAAAAAAAAAATATTATTTTCCTCGCCTTTTAGTTTTCATTAACACAGTGAAAAAAAGTAGAGTATCATGCATAGACACTCCTTGGACTAATTTCCTTCTCCTCTCGAGAATTTCGTGACTTTACTTTCCATATTCGCAAAAATTAAAAGTATCCATGCCTTCCTTCAATTATTTAACAAAAAAAGAATGATATTAATAAGTTGGTCAGTTCCCACAATGTCACGATTTTTTTCGTCCTCCGTGAACGCAAAAGCTACGTCGTCATGCTTCGTCATTAAAAACGGAAATGCAAGAAAAATCCGAAAAAAAAAAAATTCGCATTGCATAATTTTTTGCAAGCAATTTTTTTTTTTTCTCTTTTCCATTTCTGCGATCTTTGTCCTTTTGACGTTATATTACGACATCCGTTCTAATGTCAAATCATTGTTTTACCTTTTTTATCTTTCAACAATTAAATCCGTGATAATATAAATTGGGTTAGATCAATTAGACCTTTTTTTTTTTTTTTTTTTTAATTCTCCCGAGGAAATTCGATGCCAGGAAACGATTAGGAGCGTTGCAGCTGCGCAATGCATGGCGGGGCCGGGGCCCGTATTGCCATTGTACCTAACGGTACCCAGGTACATGTCATACCTCTCTCTCACTCCCTACTATTTTTAATCCATAGATGCGCAGATGGTCTGTTTGTTTTGACGGCCTACGGCGTCCCACTTCCATAATACGATTTTTATCGGTAAAAAAAAAAGAAACAATTACAGAAACGCCCGAAGCTTCCGTCAGGGATGGATGGCAAACCGAACTGAACCCGGGTTTTTGTTTCAGAAAAACCAAACCGAACCCTTCAAAAAATTTTATTTAAAAAACCGAAAGGAGAAAAAAAACCCGAACCGTTTATAAAAAAAATTCTGGACCAAAAACCGAAACCGAACAGTTTAAAAAAAAACGGGATTGAACCGAAACCGGGTTACTTTTACTAAAAAAAACCGAATCGAATTAAAACTTTTTTTTCTATTTAAAAAAAAATCCGGTTTTTTACTCAATTTTAGAACCGACACCCGGGTTTTTTACTAAAATCCGAACCGAAACCGGAATTTTTTTTTTTATCACAAACCCAACCAGGGATGGCAAACCGAAAAACAAAACAATAACAAACCGAAAAACGAAACGGTTCGGTTCGGTTTCTTTTCAAGTGGAAAAGTTGAATTCGGTTCGGTTTCGGTTCAGATTCAAAATTTTTTGAATACAACCGGATTCGGTTCGGTTTTTCTTCAACCGGTTTTAGGTTCGGTTCGATTCCGGTTTCGGTTTCGGTTCGGCCTTTGTGATTTACATTATTTGGTTTTCACCCCATAACGGTTCTGTTTCGGTCCGGTCCGGTCCGGTTCTATATTTTAAAATCCGGTTTCAGTTTCGGTTCGGCTGATTTCCTCAACTTCTTTCGGTTCGGTTTAAAACCCTTTTCAGATGTTTAACGGGTCCGTGTTTCGGTTTGGTTTGCCCCTGAAATTTCCTCAATCGGTTCGGTTCGGTTCTTTTTAATGGAAAACCCTGGGTTCGGATCCGTTTTTCCGGTTCGGTTCGGTTTGCCATCCCTGAACCAAACCGAACTGCACAAAATCGGTTTTTTAAAAAATCGAACCAAAACCGCACCGAAATTGAAGCAAAAAAAAAAACGAACCTAAATTGAATCCAAACCCAGCGATTTAAACGCCGGAAGCCGGAAACCGGTTTTGCACTAAAGCGAAAAAGAAAACCGAACCGAGCTGAACCATATTCAAAAAACTACGGATAGGTACCCAAACCAAACCGATCTGAACTTTTCAACTTAAGAAGAAACCGAACCGAACCGAACCAAACAACGGAATCGAACTGAAACTTTTATATATTTCATATTTTATTTCTTTTTATTTAAAAAAATCCGGTTTTCTACAAAACATCAGAACCAAAACCGGATTTTACTTTACCAAAAACCGAACCGAAACCAAATATTAGTTAACGAAAAAGCCTGTTTTTAAAAGGAAAATCCAACCGAAACCGAGGGAGGTTTTAAGAAAAAAACCAAACCGAAACCGAACCGGATATATCAAAATACCAAACCGAAACCGAACCAGAACTAGGCTAATTTCAAATAACGAACCAAACCTGAAACCGGTTTTGTACAAAAACTAAAAAGAAAACTGAACCGAAACCCAAATCCAAATCAGGAAAAAAAAAAAAAAACCGAACCGAAATCAAATCAAATCCGAACCGTTTATAAAAAATATACCAAATTGAAACCGAACCAAAAAAAAAATTTTTTTGCAAAAAAACCGAACCGAACCAAACCTAACAACCGAATCGAACTGAAACCGTTTGCTTTTTACTTTTAAAAAAATCCGGTTTTCTACTAAACACCAAAACCGAAATCGGGTTTCTCTTTCTGTAAACCAAACTAAAACCGGATTTCCTAAACCAAAAATTGACCCGAAACGGGATGTTTTTACCAAAAACCGAACCGAAACCAAATATTTGTTAACCAAAAAACCGGCTTTTATACAAAAAACTAAACCGAAACCGAAACGGATATATCAAAATTCCAAACCGGAACCGGAACCGGAACCGGAACCGAACCAGAACGAAACCTGAAACCGGTTTTGTACTAAAAAGGAAACAGAAAACCGAACCGAACAGAGCCGTATTTAAAAAAATATTGATCGGTACCCAAACCAAACCGAACCCTTCCTGATGGACAGCATTTCAAAAGAAACCAAACCGAATTTAATTATTTTTAAAAGAAACCGAATCGTTATGATTTTTGGAGCTATTTTGCCATCCCTGACTTTCATACATCCAAGAAATAGGTAAATGATGTGATTTTTTTTTTTGTGTCTTGCGGAGATGAGGTCATAGTTAACACCTCATTGACCTCTCTAGTGGATTAAAACTCCTCCTTTCATTCCGGGTCTTGGCTCTTTGCCTGCTGTTGTTGTTGTGCTTGTCCGTCTCTTCCACAAATATTTACAATCTTGCGCCCCTTTTGTTCATTTTGACATTGTTTCGTTAAATAAAAAAATTAAATATTGAAAAGAATTGGGATCCTGTTCCGGATCTTTCTTTCTTTAATCGGCGTTAAAAGTCCGAGATCGTGATGAGTTCGAACTGTGAAGATTCAATCTTAAAGTGGAAGTACGTAGGATTTAGCATGAATCTTTTTTTTTTTCCGTTTATTATTATTTTTATACGTGGAGTTCTTGACCTGATGAACCTGAAACAGAATCGGTTCTCGTGCTCTTGCAATTTAGGCTTTCCTTTGCCTTTAAGCATGCATTTAGGGTAGACCGCACGTGATTTACGGATTTTTAGCGAACGCGTGATATGATGGGGTCAGTCCATGTGAAACAACAAAATTGAAATCCGCAACTTTCGTACCAAATTTCGGAGCGGGTGGTTTTAAAAATTTGAAAATTTGGGGTTTTCGTAAGGCCGATGGGTATATTAGATTCCCCCAAAATCAGAAAAATTAGTGAAGGTAGTGGATTTCGATTTGGCTATTTCACATGGACTGGCCCGATTTTTTTTTTCTTTTAAACGATACATGGATTTAATTTATTCTTCGTGAGGGAAAAAAAAAAAAAAAAACGCTTGAATAAATCGCATCCAGTTAAAATTGAATCCGGTCATCTGCTACCCCGGATAATCAGCTACTTATAGACACCTGCTCTCTTTACCTCCTTAAAGTTGAAAGTCAGGCTTCCTAATACTAAAAAAAATAAAAGGGAAAAAATGGTGTTTGAATTGGTTTTTTTAAAAACCCTTTAACACACGAGAAAAAAATTTTTTTTTTTTATTGGAACCGAACTTTTGTGCTAGTTCCTGCAGGAATTCCTGCAGGGATTGACATCTTGGAACCAACACCAACTTTATGTTACGATTATTTTTTTTATGAAGTCAATTTCGTCTTTAGGCCAAAGCTATATGAATGTAAGAAAAAAAAAAAGAGTATAATTATGTATGAAAATTTTTTAGACATTTCCTACCATTTTGCCTAATCCATTTTTCCTAAAAATTTTGGGTTCTAAAATTGTTTTCCTAACTATTTTTTTTCTTCTAATTTTTAATTTTCCTAAAAATTTTTTATTCCTAAAATAAAATTTCTTAAAATCTCTTATAATAAAATTCCCTAAAATCTTTAAAATAAAATTTCTTAAAATTCCTTTACGGTTTTGAAAAAATAGGAAAAATATTCATTTTAGGAAATTTTATTTTATGAATCAAAAAATTTTAGGAAAATTGAAAATTAGGAAAAAAAATGGTTAGGAAAAATGGATTAGCAATTAATTTTTTTAGGAAAAATGGTCGGGAATGTTTTTACACAGTAAAAAATTTTATGTCAAAATCAACATAAATCAACATAAGCAGGTCCACATAATTTTTATGTTGTTTTTGTTTTATGTTTGCCTTATGGGAGAAACAACATAAAAAATTTATGTGGACCTCTTAGAACATATTTACATAATATTTTTTACTTTGTAGAGTATAAAAAGAGTATAATATAGCCAGGGAAAGAATATAAGTTTATGGAGGAAAAAAAAAATTATTTAACTATGAAAAATAAAATGACAACGTTTTTCGCAAACTAACGAAGATAATTTGAAAAAAGAATACTCTTAGAAGTACTCTTAGAGAGTTTAAATAATTTGAAAAAAAGAGTACTCTTTTTTAAAATTTGAAAAAAGAGTATATTCGGGCAAATTCAAAAAAAGAAAGAGTACTCTTTTCTCTCTTAGAGTAAATACTCTTATAAATGGCAAGCCTAGCCAAAGCCCGATGCCGATGGTAGCATCGGCATATCAAAAAAAATAAAATTTCGGATATTAAAAAAAATCCGATCAGTAGCATCGGCATCGGATTTTTTTCAATATCCGAAATCGGCATCGGCATCGAACCGAGACATTTAGCCGGCCGCGGCTGGCATCGGCATCGGCACCGGCACCGGAATTGGACCCCTGATTTTAAAAATCGTCCAGAATAGCTCTATCATTTTTTTTTTCACTAAAATCGGAATCAAAGGCGGCATCGGATATGACCAATGCCGGCATCGGATATGACCAATGCCGGCATCTGATATAATCGATGCTTGATAGCGTCGGCATCGGCATCGGCATCGGTTGTCGGTGCCGGAATCGGAATCGGGAGTTAAATAAATAATATGGAATCGGCATTAGCACCGGCATCGGATTCGGATCCCTGCTAAAATTATCTCTGTGACATCCTATATTGTTCGCCCATGTTTAGCTTATGGCCAGTCGATTTTCTTAAAACAAAAATATTTGTAAATGACCGAACTGCCCTTACGAAAAAGCGATGCAGCAAATTAAATGCAAAATAATTTATATAAAAAATGTATACTTTTTGAATCATTTATTAAAAAACTTAGACATTAATAATTTTTACAAAATTTATGCATAGTTTTTTTTTAAGCATGAAAATCTGGATATGCATAATTATATTGGATGAAAAAAAAAAAAAAAATTCTGGTAAAAAAGATTAAGGTCTTTACGCATAATTTATGCATTTTTTATGTATGTCAAATTTTCAGTCTAATTTACACATCATTTTTACATAATTTCTGCATCTCTTTTTCGTACGAGTGATTGAAAAAAACCCTTAAAATAAGTTCTACATGTTCTTCAGTACTTCAGACTTTTTAATATTTAGCTTACGAGATTTTTTAAAGTGCTTAGTCTTTTTCGAATTTTGAAAAATTTTCTTTTCTTAAAATCCAGACTCTCATAAGAGCTCATCCAAATTTTACATCACATTTTTTCCATTTTTAACCTCCCCCTCCCCCCCCCCCCCCCCACACACACACACATACTCCCCAAACATCAGTTATTATCATTCGCCGATCTCCTTCAAAAATCACGTCATCGTTTTCAATACCCCTTCCCCTGTGGCGAATTGTAAAATTTGAAAATTTTGAAAATAAAAACTTGTAACGTACTTTTAAAAATTTACCAAAATTTTATGCTTTTGTCTGATGTAAAAAGTAACATTAAACATTTTACTGCTATAAGTCAATGTAAAAAAAAAAAAAAAAAAAGAAAAAAAAAAAAAACAACGAATTTTCTCAAATTAAATCCACCCTCACATTTCACCAAAGCTGGACGTCCCTTACTCTTTGGTTCCTACTTTTTTGACAATTCAGCTGTTCACTCAAAAATTTATAAGTGCAAATTAGTAAAAAAAAAAAAAAATTTAAATGTAAGCTTTAATTATATGGTTAGCATAATCGGAACAATCATCTTAAAATAAATTTTTGCTGGCTGACTTACAGTAAGACGAATCTCACGCCTAGTCTGAGCAACTGAAATTCTAAGAATTACAAGTTTTTAACTCATAAGTTTAGATTCTCATCTACAAGTTCCTACATGTTTCGACTTGCAGCCTCAAGTTGCCTATTACAGCACAACGCCAAAGCCATTTTCCTGGTTAAATGCGTGGTCCTTCCGAGAAAAAAAAGCGATTTCAACTAATCCTTTAAAGCAAAAAAAAAAAAAAAAAAAAAAAAAAAAAAAAAAAAAAAAAAAAAGGCGAACGTGAACATTGAATTCCCATTAGAACACCGAAATTCTCCACTTTATTTTCCTCTTTTTCACCTACAAACCAATCAAAAATCTAAACGTGAAAAAAAAAAACAGAACTACCTTTATACAAACTGAAGTTTATACAAACATAAAAATAAAGATAGCTATCAGAGAAAAAAAAAATACCCAAGATGTAATATCACAAGGCCCTTTACTTTCTTTTCAAAGATCTCTCAATATTTGATTTTTATCTCGATATTCATAAAGAGTCCAAAGGAATGTTCATTCCGATTTCATATTATTTCTCCCTTTCCTATTTTTATTCCTTTTTTTTTAAGCGTTTAATAAAAATCATTTGGTATTTCATAAGAAAAAAAAACTGAAAACTTTTTTGCTGCGGCTAATGTCACCAGGCGGGGTACAAAATTTGCCAAGTTCGAAACGCCTTTGGTCAAATAAGACTTAGAGACAAAAATATTTGCAGAAAATGTTGCCCAACTCCGGAAATTTTCTAAATATTGAAAAAAAATTTGCAACACCTGGGAAAAAAAATTCCGGGAATTTATTTTCTATTCCTATAGATTTCCGGCAATTTATTTTTTATTGCTACAACTTTCCGGGAATTTATTTTTATTTCTATAAATTCCCGGCGAATTCCTTTTTTGTAAATGTGAAGAATGCTAAATAATTCCTTGAATAATTCCGGAAATTTATTTTTTATTCCTAAAAAATTTCCAGGACTTTGTTTTTATGTCTACAAATTCCCGGAAATTTATTTTTGAATTTTCAGCGAACTTCTTTTTCGTGAATGTGAAGAATGTCTTGACTTGAAGAATTCTGGAAATTTATTCTTTATTCCTGTAAATTTCCACGACTTTTATTTTTTATTCCTATAAATTTCCAGGAATTTATTTTTATATCTATAAATTCCCGGCGAATTTCTTTTTTGTGAATGTGAAGCATGCCTGAATGTACAATGAAAAACGATTTAGTTGACCCAACCGGAATGTTAGTAAAGCAATTATTACCCCAACAATTTTGGTTCGGACAACCAATTTCAGCTGACCAAATTTGATTGGCTGAACCAAAAAATTGGTTGTCCTAACCAAAATTTTTGGGGTGATATTTGCTTTACTAACATTTCGGTTAGGTCAACCGAAAGGGTTTTTCAGTGTAAGGAATTCCGGAAATTTATTTTTTATTCCCATAAATTTCCAGGAATATATTTTTATGTCTATAAATTCCCGGAAATTTATTTATGAATTCCCAGCGAATTTCTTTTTTGTGAATGTGAAGCATGCCCAATAATTAAAAATCCCGGAATTTTTTATTTATCCCTATAAATTTCCGGGAATTCATTTATTTATTCCAGGCAAATTTTCTTTTTAGTTATTGTAAATCATGCCTGAATTTAGAGAATGTGACTGCGGTAAGGGCTGAAATTCATTCAAGTACTCGAGCAAAAGTTTTTAAGTTTTTCGAATCTTTAAGCGCAAGTACAGACTTGCAAACAAAAAAAATTCAAACCAGTAGCTTGGGAAAACAAATCGTAAATTATTAAAATGCAAGTCAGTATTTTAATATTTTTCCAAATATTTTTACAGCACACACTTTTCCGGTGACTGATTCTTTACTGAAAAGAACCGATTGACCTCCTGATAAAAATCACCAAAGTCTGCCTAGAGAAAATTTCCTTCGGAAAAAGGAAAAAAAGCTGCGAAAATAATTACTTCCGGCTAAACTCAACAGCACGCGTTCAGGGGGGGAGAAGAAGTTTAGTGATCCGGCGAAATGAGAGAAAAGAGAAAAAAAAAAAAAAAGACATCGTAATCGTTCTCAATTACACTGTCATGGTTTTAACAGAACAAGTTGTTTTTTTTAATAGTTTTTTGGCCGGTCGTGAGTGTTGTTATCTTTATAATGACCAGTCATAAAAATTTCAACTGTTTTGGCTCCGGTGAATTTTTAAAATAAAAAGCTTAGCGATGTGGAATGTTTTTTTTTCTTTTGACACCCGATATCGAATTCTTTGATCGTAATCCATGACGGTATTTTTTAGATATTCAGGGGCGTATCCCAAATTATTTTTTTTTTTTTTAAATCAAAATCCCCTAAAACGCAAAAAAACATTGCCCAACCAACGCTTTTGTATTTGTACGGAGACGGTTTTTTTTTTTATGGGAATTGGGTTGCAAAGTGCAAGGCTGGTTTTATATACCATTCGAGTTAATTGTCAATTCAATTGCTTTTGGTTATATAGGTCTAGGTTCGTTCGCTTTGCAGGTTGTGCAACATTTGAAAAACGCTTCGGTTCGCTTCACTATTTTTTAAATGACCCCCCCACCCCCCGCATATCATCTGACCTTGAACGTAAAGACAATATATTTAATTTTTCCTAAAAAAATAAAAAAAATTCTTGCATCAAGTCGCATATTAAAAGTTGAATGTCTCTTTGGCCAATGACTTGTAATGGGTAATTGGTCCTGGTGAGTAACTACTTGCCCGAACGCGAAGAGCAAGAAAAGTTGCCTGATTGCTAATGAGCACCATTACTGAAAATAACGCTAAATAGATTAGCATGACGACGTTGATTTCCTTTTTGAACTCACAATTTTTTTTTTTTTTTTGGCCGGATACGTGATTCGGTTTTTGTAAAATATTTTCCGAATATAAACCAACATTTAAAAATTCATTATTAAAAAATATAAGATCGTTTTTTTTTTCTTTTACAAAGGAGCTAATTATGCATCGTTACCATGGTAACTAAATGTTAAAAAAAAAAAAAAAAACCCTTTAAGGTATACTTGGCACTTTCATTAAAAATGCATTCGAACCTGCAATCTCCGTAACGGTTATTACGTTTAAAGCGAAACAAAAGCAGAAAAAATACCGTAATATCTGATTTCGGGTGTTGTTTTTTGTGCTTCAACCGGAAAATTAATCGAATGAAATACATCAAGTACAGTTTCTTACAATCGAAAGGAATTTAAAAAATCCATTTTCCTTTCTTACGCTTAACAACAATTTCCACTCAAAATTTTTAATTTAACAAAGTTCTCGAGCCAAGAAGCAAAACTCCAAATTTTTGAAAAAATAACCACAATTAATTTTTTTAAAAATTTTTGCAAAGAAATTTTATAAAAAACATTCTGAACAAAAAGTTTCTGTTTCAAAAATAAAAACAAAAAAATATTTGCATGAGAAACTACTGATTAAATGACTCACAAAAAATCCTTTTCATAAACATGAATGACTCACAAAAAAAAATAAAATCCTTTTCAGGCCAGTTTTAAAAATTTTTCAAATTGGTTTTCAACATTTAGCTTAGTTCACATATCATTCCGATATTCCTTATAATTAATTTATCACTCTTATTTTGCAAAAATTCTTCGGCAGACCTAAGCTTAAGTCATACTTTCCTTCAAAATAAACTTCCCTTTTTTTTAGAAACCGATTTCCATAAGAATCATCAAACTATTTAACTCAAAATGCTCCTCAACAAATATTTTAATAAAAATCAATTTTCCCTTTTAAATTAATTACTTGACAAGCTTTAAAAAAAATAACGTAGCAAGTCGGTCAACGAGTTCATCGCAATTATTTTATGAACTCAAACTTGTCACCT
Source organism: Liposcelis bostrychophila (assembly GCA_037577465.1). Lineage (NCBI taxonomy): Eukaryota > Metazoa > Arthropoda > Insecta > Psocodea > Liposcelididae > Liposcelis > Liposcelis bostrychophila. Next base: position 19,751,838 of record CM075209.1, on the reverse strand, counting down.
TCATCATTATTCCTATTATGATGATGATATAAGGACTTCACCAAAAAATAATAAAAAAAAATTACGATTCATTTTTAAAAAAAAAAAACGTTTAAACTGTCTTGCTCTGATTATCAGAACCAGTCATTACCATTTAAACTTTTAAGATTCATTGCAAGAAAAGAAATAAATAAATGAAAACCTTTCTCCTAAGCACCGAAAATTAGTTTGGCTCATATAAACAAAGGTGTTTGTTTATTTTATTTAATAATTTTTTGAATTACGCATTCACAACCTGAGACTTTTTTTTTTTTTTTTTTAAGGTATGAATTTGTAAGATCTCAAATACACAAGCTTACGTTCATAAAAAAAGTAAACAAACGTTTGTTTATACCAGTTTCACAGAGCCTAAGAAAAAAAAGAAAGAACTTTTTAAATCGACCACATTCAAAGTCGCAGAATAAAAAAAAATCATATTCTCCCTTTCCACACGTTTTTCATAAATCCCACTAATAGCCGACTGTTTTTAAGAAGCTTTTCATAAGGGTGAAAAGCCGTTTAAACCCCTTCGACGGATTTCCATAAAAAGCAATTTAAAGTCCTTTCTCGTCGATTTTCTTTTTATGAATAGGGGGAGATTCCTTCGTTAAAAAAAAAATTAAACTAGATCAAATAAACCCACCTGATGACCATTTTTAATTAAAAAAAAAGAAATTTTCATCCAATAAATTGACAACTCCGTAACAGAACACCCGCAACACTATCGAACTTGAAATAACAAGTCTGTGCGACGCGAAGACTATATTCAATTCATTAGTAAACAAACCTAGTGGCGAAATTATGAACTAATGTGACCACCTGTTTAAAAAAAAAAGTTAATACTTTTCTTTGTTATCATACATTGTTTTAATTAATTTATTTATTTATTTATTATTTATTTATTTTCTTTTTCACTAATGCCATGTTTTCATTTCAATTTCAATTTCATTCCTCCAAAAAAAAAAAAAAACTCATTCAAGTTCGAAATGGACATAACTGCCTTTAATTGCTTTAAATATTTACTAATAAGACTCGTCTAGCCCTAAAATTCATGAACAGTTATTTCCCCTGTTTTGAAAAATTGAAAAACAACTATTAAAAATAAAAACTCCAATACCTTTGACTCAGCCACATATTTGCCACTCGGAAACTCCAAATGAACTCTTTCAAGGCACGACATAGAGGAATCTCCCATCAATTCAACTGCAAAAAAATACACATTCATAACTCAAGTTAAACAAACTCCCAGTCTTTTTTTTTACCTAACTATTAAAATGCTTGGAATAATTGACAAACCTAACATCAGCCTTGCAGGGAGAATGAAAAAGAACAATGAAAGCGTCGCAGTTATCAATATGATAAGTAAAAAAAAAGAAAAATAAATAAAGAATGGAACTGCAATAATGCATTCATTTATCCAAATACGGTATTATTTATCATTCCATTTAGTTACGGAATAAGTTAGTTTATCGAAATACGCACAACAAAAAACATACACAAAAAAAAAAAAAAAATAATCAAATTGCATTTGAAAATTGGCTACGCTCATTATTACACTATAAATAAGGATAAGAAAAACGGTTAGTATCACTTCCGAGGGGGAATATTTCACTGTTTATAAACTTTACATGTAAGAATTTGCGTTAAAATAGCATTAACTTACATATCCTGTGGCAGTTTCTTGTAATACGTCCCCATTATTTTTAAATATATTAAAAACAAAACACTCCGACATTTGAGGTCGCGATGAACTAAAGCATTACTACCAACTGTTTTCAAAGAAAAAAAAAATCCCCTAAAAGTTGCACTTGTCGCCGTTTCACAATTCCTTGTATATTTATACAAGTGAAAAATAATTTTTCGGGGTTTTTAATTTCTTTGTAACTAAAAAATCGAAAACGATTTCAAAACATAATTATATAAATAGCCACAATTAAATAAAAAGCAAAATATACTTTGTTTTAAACCTAATTCTTCCTTATAAATGAAAAATATACCGTATATTTATAATGCATCCTTAAATTTCCGACTCAACTTTGTCGGCAAAAAAGGATTCGGCTATTAAAGAAGGCGATGATTTCGGAGAAAGCAGAAAATGGTGTCGGAATGATTTTATTACGAAACACAATATTATTATTCATTTATTATTGTTGACAATTAAAATTGAGAGACGTTTCAAGTAAATAACAAAAGATGGATGGTAAGTTAACAAAAATTCGCAAAGTTCATTGAGCTACTTGAAAGATACATGAACTTATCTCGATTGTTTTTAATCTCATAACCAATCATCGTCATCTTTTATGTTGACCTATCTTCTCACTTATATCTAGAACGTATTTAAAGTATTCAATAACACAGGTTGTTTACCTTTCGCATGACTAATCGGTTTTTTTTCCTTGTATAATTTTTCAGATGAAATGGAATGGACCAAATTCGTCGACCATCCGAGGACTATTATTCATATTGACATCGATTGTTTTTATGCTCAAGTCGAACTATTGAAACAACCAAATTTGGCGAGTAAACCTGTTGGGATCAAGCAAAAAAATATTGTTGTTACATCAAATTATGAAGCCAGGAAATATGGGATCAAGAAATGTGAATTAGTTTCAGAAGCCTTGAAGAAATGTCCAGAATTAATATTGTTAAATGGTGAAGACTTACATGACTACCGTCAAGCTTCAAATCAAATCCATTCATTTTTTCTGTCCTACTCATCAAAAGTTGAAAAATTAGGCCTAGATGAAAATTATTTAGATGTTACAGATTTAGTTCGTGATAGAGAAAGAATGAACAATGAAAAAGATGAAATCAATGGACATGTTATAGGAGAATATTCAAATAAATGTGCCTGTGGTTGTCATGAAAGACTCAGTATTGGATCTCAAATTGCATTTGAAATAAGGACGAAATTAAAAAATGATTTAGGTTTTACATGTTGTGCCGGTGTGTCTTATAATAAACTTTTAGCTAAATTGACAGGTTCAGTTCACAAACCAAACCAACAGACTACATTACTTCCAAATGGAACTGCTCAATTTATGATCAATTTAAATTTAGTCGATAAAATTCCTGGTATCGGGACTAAAACTAAACATCTTTTAGGAACAATAGATGTCAGGACTGTTAAAGATTTGCAGGATGTAGAGTTTACTAAGTTAAAAAAGCTAACAGGGCCTGAAGCAGCGTTAAATTTAAAAAATTTAAGTCAAGGAGTAGATAACGCACCAGTGAAACCCAGTTCAAAACCTTTAACGATCGGATTGGAGGATGGTTTTCGGAAGATTTCATTAGAGAGTGATGTCAAAGAAAAATTTAGGATTTTGCTTTTAAGGTTAATGACGCTGGTGGAAGAAGATGGGAGAATTCCGATGACAGTTAAAGTGACAGTTAGGAAGCATGATAACGAAAGAAGGATTAGCCAGAAGGAAACAAAACAATCTCCAGTACCTACATGCCTGTTCGGACAACCTGTTGGGAAATTAAGCGAAGAATCAGCCAATAAACTACTTAACATAATAATGGGATTATTCCATAGGATTGTAAATATATCGAAGCCGTTTCATCTTACTTTATTAGGTTTAGCGTTTACCAAATTCCAAGAGAAAAACGGGAATCGTTCAATCGCTTCCTTTTTATTAAGAAAAAGAGATCTCTCAGTCCAGTCGCTTACGAGTTTCGTCTCCAACGAATCCCTAGCGGAGCCCGTCGATCCGAACATTCCGTGTTGCAGCAAATCCGAATCCGAATCGGAAGCGGAACCTTCGCCAAAGAAAACCAAATTAGACGTTGTAATTAAGAAGAGGAAATTCAGCGAGGACGACGCCGACATGTGTTCTCCGAGTAAACTCAAGGTCGGGGAACTAAGCTTGAACGGGGATAGCGAGTTACCAAAGGAATGTCCGGGGAACGTGGATCCCGATGTTTTTCGGGAATTACCCCACGACGTGCAGCAGGAACTTATAAGGGACTGGAAGTTAACTTACGTAAAACCAAAAACTCAGAACAGCAAACAAAGTTTAATTCTTAATTATTGTGTGGCGACAAACAAATAAGAATCACATAAATTTTGTATTTGTAAAAAATATTAACAAAATATTTTTTTAGAAATTTGTATTTAAAAGGTGAAAAATTTAATTGGTCAATATTTTTTAATGAGGGGGAGTGGGATGGGCTGCATGTCACGGCAGGTTGTTATAGAAAATGAATAAGTGCCTGTTTGATTGTTGGCGAAATTTTCAACTGCCGTGACATGCAGAGAATTTATTGAGCAATATTGCTCACTGAATAATCAGTAAGGGTCAAAGGGTCAGGTTCCGGACTGAAGATAAAATTAAGAAGAATTGAGCACAAAGCTTGCTGTACGCCATTTTAGAGTTTAGGAAAAATTTTATTCGGTAAAAAATTGTTCATTTGGGTCATGTCATGCAGAAAACTGTAATGACAAATTTTCGTGATAGGCCAGGGAGTTGAAAAGACATTTTTGGTGTAAAATTATTCCGCCAGGTTCGCTTAATGTCCTTAATCGTCTAAGTGTTTTCTCAAACGGTTACATGCAGCGCCCCTAGCGGAATTATTTTGCAGCGGTAGTACTCATTTTGAAAATTTTTCTACTGAATATGTTATTAGTTTATACCGGTAAAAAGAAAATTTTTCTGATTTCCTTTAGTAGGAAAATTCATAAACGTATTGCAAGTCAAGTGCATAAGTTTTTTTTTTTTTTATAAAAAAAAAAAAAAACATTTTTTGGAAATGTACTGAAAGCGTATAGAAATTCTTGGGGAACAATGTATGAAGATAAGATATAAATTATTTTTCCATTGGATAAGTTATAATAAGGCCGTTCTTTATTAAATTTAACACCAAGAGTACTGTCTTTTTTTTGTACGTCTTAAATTCTTGGAAGTGGTTTTAACAGTTTTGTATAAATGACGTCATATTGCGCAATATCGTATCATTTTTTTACCGACTCGTCCGTTTTAATAGTATTTGATAAATGTTCCGTCATTTTTACAAGCTCTGAGTAAACAAAATCAATAACCGAGTAAAAAAATAAAAAAGACAGAAACTTTAAGTGCATTAGTGTCTAGGGCAAGAGAGCTCAAAACTCATGATCTCAATTGTCGTTAACGACTATCGTCTGCTACAATGGTCACATGTTCAAATCCAATTGAAAATAAATCAAAACATTAATTGGACGATAAAAATGCGACCTTGAGAATGAAGTTTTGCGTTCTCTTCTTTTATTGCATTCCATAATTATTCATATAAACCGTAAGTGTACTAATTATTGGGTGAATGCTGAGGTTTCAAGCATGTAAAAAACGTTCCTGACTCAGTAGGTGTTTCTGCACAAAAATTTTTTTTAGACACGTGTTTTTGTTAAAAAAGGGGAGGTAGACGCAAAATTCGTCCGCCAGGGTCGCTAGTGAGCATCGTCTCATCACATTGTCGTTGCCCAATAAGAGCTTAGTTTATTTTCAAGCTGATTGGACGGCAACAATGAGACCATTATAGTGGCGGATGGGTTTGGTGCCTGCCTCCCCGATTTCGGAGAGTTTTTTATATTTTTCTGCTGAATTAAAAACAATTTTTTAAAAAATTATTATTATTCAAAATTAGAAAAAGGAAAACATTTTAACTCTACAATGGATTTGTGAAAAAACGTTTCTAAAATTTTTACATATGGTTCATATGAGTCACGACCTGCTTAATGTCCCATTCGTTAAGCTTAAGTGTGTACCTCCACATGAAAAGGTCCCACTTGGCAGATGGAATTTTTTGTTTGTAAACAAAAAGTTTTCTTATAAGTTAAATTTCCACAACCTTCCATGTTTCCATCTGCCAGGTGGGACCTTTTCATGTGGAGGTCCACAAGTATGCACTGGCCGGACTTTTAAGAGCGGTCTGACCCCGTTCCCGAACATTTTTCCTAAAAATTTTGGTTCCTAAAATTGTTTTCCTAATTTTCAATTTGCCTAAAATTTTTCGATTCTTGAAATAAAATTTCCTAAAATGAAATTTTTTCTTAATTTTTTAAATTCCTAATGGGATTTTAGGAAAATTAATTTTAGGGATTTTAGGAAATTTTATTTTAGGAATTAAAAAATTTTAGAAAAATTAAAAATTAAAAAATAAAAAAAAATAGAAAAACAGTTTTAGAAGCCAAAATTTTTAGAAAAAATGGATTAGGACATTATTTTTATTTTTAGGAAAAATGGTAGGGACTCGACTGATCCATTCTTACTTTTAAAAAAAATGTCAGGATATTTTTCCGGGAATTATTATCTTGAGGAAAGATTTTATTTGTGCAGCTTTAATTGCTTTTTAGCCCAAAAAGCCTCCTTTAGAAGCTTTTACCAGAAACCATCCAAAATTATTTGCTAATTTTATCAAACACTGACCCTTCCTAAAGAGAAAAAAAAATATAACCAACCTTACTTTTTTAAACTATATTGACCAATTAAATACAAGCCTGTTTAAAATGCTCAATATTTTCAGTATAATAAACATGATCTTTTAAGCTCTCTATTGTAATTTTTTTTTTTGTTTGGGTAATTTTTTTAATTAATGTTAAAAATGTTCTTTTATTCCTAAATTTTCTGCTTTGGTCATAGAAATGGCCATATTTCGCATTTACATAATATTCCGTTTTTTTATTAATAATTTTTAGTCATGCACCAAAATATAGTTTTGTTTTTGCACGGGTATGAAAGAAGAAAATCATTCCAATATATTTTTTATATAACTAGAAAAAGAACCCCGCACAAAATAATAAAAACTTGGCTTTCTTCGGGGTTCCTTAAAAAAAAAAAATTAAATATGATTTTTTACTGAACAATTATAAGTATCTGCCATAGTTTCAAGCTCTTAACATTTAACAAAAAAATAATAATTTCTTATTCATTTTATACACAATTTTTTAAAATGTTCATCCAAAGCCTTTTTGTTTATATTTTGTACACAGAAAAATTGAAGAATTCCGACCAAGATAAGAATATCGCATTCAACTGAATAACTTTATCTTTTTTTAATGATATGAATAAAGCAGCACAAAGAAAAGTTATTCCTTTAATTTACTTTTATCACAATTAATGAAAAAAAAATAAAAATAAAAATAAAAACGTTTTTTTTAATTATTTTGAAATTGAATGACATTTAAGTGCCTTCCAACTTTTTATGTAAAAGGAGTTATCTGTCGAAAACAAAAAAAAAATATACATATATATTTTGATAAAAATCATTGTGAATTCCTTCAAAAGCCGTTAGGTGTCACCCCATTCTGTATGAAAGCTTCGTAAGCTCCGTTAATTGCTTTAGCGAGAGGATATAATCGCTAATGACGATTTTATTCCGTTAACTACTTGATTTAATTTTAAATTGCTTGTGACGCCATTTTGATTTTGTATTACTTTTGTCAACCCCGCGTGAAAATCGTGAAATTTCAAAAATCCCAACTAAATAAAACCTTTCTTTTCCACTTTCTCCGGTTTCCCTTTTTATCTTTCTCTTGTCAAGACATTTTCCCTCCCGCAAGTTTTCGTTTCCCGAAAACTTCTAAACCTCTTTTCCCATTTTATATCGCTAATTCAGGGATGCTGACATTATGACGTTACATATCAGAAACATCTCAAGTCTTCCGGTTTATTATTTTGATTAAAATAACGGGGCGGGGGAGAATTTTCGAAAGCGAAAGGCGTTGTGAAGGAACAAAAAAAAAAAAAAAAACAAAAAAGGCGAAGCTACAGAAAGTTTTCGGTAATGCGAATATAACCAAAATCCAAAGAGATAAATTGCAAAAACCCGTATTAGACAGATAGTAATAATGTGCTAATGAGATTTCCGTCTGGATAAAAGCCACTGCGGTTTGTAATCACATGGATAATTTCGTAATAAGATCATTTTCATGAGACTTCTCTTGAATTTCATTTATTTTCTTGCGGTTTTGGTTTGCAGTCGTTTCTTTTTATAACTATAAAAAAAAAAAGTTTTAAAAAGTGCACCGTGTAGTAAAATGGAACTGCGACAAAAAGTTTCGAAAATGTTGCCTAAATACGGCATTAAGCAAAAGTACTAATTAATATATTTCCGTGCGTCGGAGGTGAACTAACGTACCTTCATCGAGTGTTTATGAAAATCACGTGATCATGCGACTGCAAGTTTACACTCGTTGCCGTAAACCTAAGGCCACGTGACACTTCCACGAAAACAAAACGTCCAAACAGACTTACTCCAATCATATTTACGATGGAGATACGTTAATTCACCTCCGACGCACGGATTTAGTTATTATACATTTCCTTTAAAATTTAAAACTTATTTTTTCTGGAAATAGTGTTTGCAATATTTCCAAATATTTTTGTAGATGCCAATGCTGTCGATTTTGACTAAATTCTCCAGCATTCAAACGAAGAGTAAGCGCTTCGTTGCTACCCGTACGAAAAAGAGATGCATAAAATTTTTTGTCGGTTTTTTAATTTGTTTTAATTTTTTTTTTTTTTTTTTTTTAACTTAAAAAATTTTGTTTTTTGGCTTTAATTAAATGAATTATAAAACCGAGGCGAAGTTTAATAACATAAACAGCAGGTAGAAAATTTGAGCTTCTTTCTCCAGATAATTGCAAGGTAAAACGTTTTTTGGGGATCGCCATTTGTATAAAAAAATTAAAACCCCCTTCTGAAGCCAAAGATATTCCCATTGGCGAAAAAAGGAAGAGAGGACGACCCAAGGAGGTAAGAAAGGCTCTAATGGTCAATTAATTGGTAAGTGGCAGTTTTTGCTTTAACAAGGTTCCCTCAAAAAAAAAAAAAAATTGGCCTTGTTTTACTGATCAAAGCGTTAAAAAAAACTGTCCAAGAAAAAAAAAGTGAACACTTTTTACACGTTTTACTGACCTTAACCTAGCAAGTTTTACTGACCGTTTTTACGTTTTAGTGACCTTAACCTAATTTTTAAGTGACCAAAAAGGCCTAAAACTTAATTTTATAACAGATAAAAAAATTATTAAATTACTGATCAATTTATTATTTGACTAATCGTATTGGTAATATTTTACTGATCAATTTTTTTTTTAAAGTAACTGATCAAAATGATTAAATAACTGATCGAATATTATTGTCCTTTAATTTTTTTACCGAAAAAATTGTATTTCATCCTCCGATATAATTAGGCATAAATAAGTCGTATAAAATGGGAAAAAAATTTGAATAAGGATAATATTTGCAAATTTTTCTATTTTATGACTTTAAAAAAAATTAATAAATAACAATTATATACATAAATCATGCAGAAATTATGCATATCCAGATTTCCATGCTTAAAACAATTACGCATAAAGTTTTTTAAAAATTATGTATATACAAATATTCGTGCTTAAAAAAATATGCATAAGATTTTGCAAAAATTATGCATGTCCAAATTTTTCTATAAATTATACAAAAATAATACATTTTTAATATATATATATCTGGCTGCCTGTGGGGTGGGTTTGTAGGTCTGTTCGCCCCAAAAATATTTAATTATTTTGATATTAAAATCTTAAATAATATTTTGACATTTTTTTTTAAAAACTTTTGGTCTTTTTTAATAGTGAAATTAGACGACAAGGACAAAAACAAGAACTTAGAAATTATAAATAAAATGTTCACTACATTTTTTAATTTTGTCCTTTTTCCTTTAGCCAAGAATATGAGCTAAAGCAATGTTTTAATATTAAAATTTTAACTTTGAAGACTTTGATTAAAATTTTGACTAACTTTTTTCAACTTTTGACCTTTTTTATCAAAAATTTTAAGTTTTTTTTTCGTGCCAGGGAAAATAATTACATTTTTATGAAAAAATTGGAATTTTTTGACCAAAAACGAGCAAAACAAATGTTTCATTGTTTAAATTTAGCAATATTAGGACAGTACCTCAAAGACGTAGTCGTTATGAAGGGATAAGCCCCCATATCCCAGTCCTATTTTTGTGTACTAGTTAACCCCCTGACACGGTGGTCAATGAGACATTTATTAATACACAAAAGCGTGGTAAAAATCCGACCTAACAATTTCATTAGGAATCAATTAAATATCGCAAATGCGTTAAAACCAAAATCCTATCTGCTCGTCCTGACGAAATAAGGTGTTGAGCTTATGCTTAACTTATGGTTAGTGTTGATACGCCTAGGCTGCACTTAGTACCACTCTATCCATAAGCTAAGCATAGAAGCAACCTCCAATCTCGCTAGGCCGAACAGATAGAATTTTGGTTTTAACGGATTTTCGATATTTAATTTAACTGATTCCTAATGAAGCTGTGAAGTCGGACTTTTACCACATTTTTATGGATTAATTGCCTAGTTGAACACCGTGCCGATGAAATACGTAACTAATAAAGCTTTATTGTGTTTTCTTAAAATAGCACTTGCACTTCCCATGGAACTTTTTTCGGACGTAATCCTAGCAATATCTTCCAGTATCTTCCAATATTTTGCCTAATTTAAAAAAAGAAAAGAAGTTTCAATATCAAAAACCATCATTGTTATTCATTTATTTAACTTACTCCTTTTTAAATTATTGTCTTATGTCCTGGCGTTAAGTCTTAAGTAAGCTAGACGAATTCTCAACGTTTTTTCGTTAAGTTGTCTCCTTTCGTCCTCCGTTGCATCCCGATTTTTATCAGGATGATATTTCCTTGTTTCCTTAAGGTAAGCTTCTCTAATTTGAGCTTTGGTTGCGCCATCTGGTAGGTTTAGCTCCCTAAGACATTCGGCATGGGTCAATTCTAACTCAGGCTTTTCCTCGTTGTTGTTATTGTTCTCTTCCTGCTCCCTTCCATGATTCGATCTCACTTCTGCATCACTCAGCCGTTTAGCATTTTCCGCGGTCGGTTCCTTTAAATATACGATATAATAAACGAAGAAAGCTTCAACAAATCTCCCGAGACTCGTCAAAGTTTTCCCTTTGAGCAGAAGAGCTTCCATGTTATCCAGGTTGTAATGGACTGCTTGGGAGCAGTATTTTAAACACTCGTTTAAGTCACCCAAGGATTCACAGCAAACCGCCATTTTGAAATAAATGCCATCAAGTTCGAACTGGTCCGTGTTGAACTGATTTAAAGCTTTGAAAGCTGCTAAAGCTTCAAGATATCGTTCTCTTTCGTAGAGGTTCGTTGCTTTTCTGTACAAGTTCTGCGCTTCGTGGGAGTAGGATAAAGGCCGGAAGAAGCTGCTGTTGTTCGTCCAGAAGCTTGAAGAACGTTTCTTAAACACTACAATAACGCCAAGGGGTAAGAGCGGTAAGATGATTTTCAACCAGTCCGTCCAAGGTATCAAAGGAATTTCGAGAATGAAATTTATGAAATTTATCGCAGGATTATCTTCTTTGGACCATTTTTCCGCCTTCGTTTTAAAGCTATATATATTAGAAGCAAAGCCATTTGGGTTCCCTTCGGTGATGATCCTCACCATAAATTCGTATTGCGCATTATCCTTCAAGTCCTTCACTGTCTTAAAGTATTTATTCACTTCCTCAAATTTTCCGTAATAAGTCGCTTTGTTCACCACTACTTTGGCTTTCCCGTTTTTATTCAACGGTGCGATCCCGTAGTGCAGTTTATATTCCAGCAACTTTCCGTCGAGGTAATCGGGTCTACTCCAGTGTACATAGGCCACAGACGGATGGGAGCCTCCTTTAACCAGCGTGATCTTGGGTGTAAGTTCATTGGGTTCTTCCTCCGAACATACAAAAGGAAGGACGCATAGGATTGAACTGAGAAGCGACGTAGTGTCATATTCGTAAGTGCCGGAGGCTGGTCCTATCATGTTCCCATCGAACACGGCCTTGATTTTAAAGAAGTACTTGCCTCCGTCAGTCACCCCTTTCAGAACTGTCATCGTACCGGGTCCATACACCCGAACTTTTTCCCAACTTCGGTCTGGGAGACTACTATTTTGAGTATATAAAATTTGATGTCCTGATATGGTTTCATCCTGGGGGGTAGTCCACTCCACTCTGACGTAGCCGGGACCTATCGGTTTTATCCGTGTGACCTGAGGCACTGATGAATGAACAAAATGAAAAGAATGCACAAGAATTGCAACATATGAGGTAACAGTGACTGCATGCATCCTAGCGTAAACTGAAGAAAAAAAATTAAACAGCAGCTGAGGATTAATCATGCACGGATTACTAAAGTCACAAAGATTGGGTCACACACACATCTATAAAATATTCATCTGTATCATCGTTTCATCATTTCCTGATTATCTTGGATTGCAAAAAAAAAAAAAAAAAAGTTACTGGCTTACCGAAAATTGAAGATGCTAGATTTTTTTTTCTTTCTTGACACAGTTGACTTTTTTTAATTGTTTGAATTTACAACTTTTGTGCAATCAAATACTTCTCATTGCAAAGTGAGCTGACGCATAGCGTTTCGGCATGGCAAATTCCTGCTTGCCTCTCGCAAGATAAAAAAATTTATCATGATATCTAACCACTTTCAAAGCACTGATAAGACATTATTCACTTTGATCCCGGAAAACTAAAGCCAAAAACGAGCATAACATTCCGATAGTCCACAAAAAAAAAAAAAAAATAAATAAATAAATAAATAAATAAATAAATAAAAATAAAAATAAAAATAAAAATAAAAAAAAATAAATAAATTAGGTTAATTTTGCAAAAAGTGCATGATATCATATCCCGACGTACCTATATCCTACGCATATCTTATCCTACATCCTAACCTGTATCCTAAATCGCATGAAACATTTGGCTTAGAAACCCCCCCCCTCCATCATTTATTCATAACAAGAAAATGATAAATAATAAATTAAGATCAAACCAAATGATGAATTTAATACAGATTTTCCACAACAAAATCTCGAAAAACGAACAAAAAAGGATTCAATTAAGTTTGTATTACGATTTAATAAATTAAAGATGAGCTGATAAATAAAAACCTCAATGTAGTAGTAAAACACGTCGAGTTTTATTTTAATCTTAAAATATTCCGCTAATCCTTATTTATAAGACGGGCGATGAGATAAAAGCCCCCTCCCCAAAAATCGCTGACGGATTTTGAATGAAACGAGGAAGTGTAACAAATTGATTTGCCGTTGTTTAATTCTAAACGATGGAGAGACAAGAACATGCTTCAAAAAGCTTTCATTCAAAGGAAATCACTGGATTTCTATATCCTGTTCTGTTTTTGAAAGATAAAACTTGCCTCTAACTACTTTTATGTCTTTTGTTCTTGTTTCATATCCGACCTGTGACAGACTATTATATCCAAATTAAATCTCTATTTATTAGTTGCATTAAAAAAATAATAAATAAATAAATAAGGTTAATTTTGCAAAAAGTGCATGATATCATATCCCGACGTACCTATACCCTACGCATATCTTATCCTACATCCTAACCTGTATCCTAAATCGCATAAAACATTTGGCTTAGAAACCTCCCCCCCCCCTCTCCATCATTTATTCATAACAAGAAAAGGATAAATAACAAATTAAGATCAAACCAAATGATGAATTTAATACAGATTTTCCACAACAAAATCTCGAAAAACGAACAAAAAAGGATTTCAATTAAGTTTGTATTACGATTTAATAAATTAAAGATGAGCTGATAAATAAAAACCTCAATGTAGTAGTAAAACACGTCGAGTTTTATTTTAATCTTAAAATATTCCGCTAATCCTTATTTATAAGACGGGCGATGAGATAAAAGCCCCCTCCCCAAAAATCGCTGACGGATTTTGAATGAAACGAGGAAGTGTAACAATTGATTTGCCGTTGTTTAATTCTAAACGATGGAGAGACAAGAACATGCTTCAAAAAGCTTTCATTCAAAGGAAATCACTGGATTTCTATATCCTGTTCTGTTTTTGAAAGATAAAACTTGCCTCTAACTACTTTTATGTCTTTTGTTCTTGTTTCATATCCGACCTGTGACAGACTATTCGGATCCAAATCAAATCTCTATTTATTAGTTGCATTAAAAAAATAAATAAATAAAAAACAGACTGGGATACGGGGGCCCAAGAAAAAGTGTGTTATAAAATTGAGTTATTAAAAACTTAAACTTCGTTATAAAATTTTATAACAAAAATTATTTTCAGTTTTTTTCAAGTTTTTTTATTTTCTTCTAACGCTTCCTAAATTTTTCTATTTCTATTGCTTCACATTTTCTATTTCTGTTTTTCTTTATTTTTGAGCATTTGTCAAATTAAAAATACAAGAAGTAGGTAAACCGAAAATTTGGAAAAATCTGGAAAATATTATAAGTCAAAATAATTGGCAACTTAAAAACCATATTGCCGCTTTTAAGAATCAGCTGTAAAGTGGTGTAGTGGATAAAGGCGGCTGGTAAAGTCGACCACTAGGCTCCAGTTCTATTCCCGATAATTGTATTTTTTTTTTCATTTTTTTCCTCATGAAAAATGTTTAAAAGAGCCTATAAAGTTTCCATATGCTAAATTAGTGCAAAATTAATAAATTGCTCAGTTCAAAATTTTAATTATAAAAATTTATAAATAGTTATAAAATTTTATAATCGGCCAAAACTTTATTAGAGTTATAAAATTTTATAACTCACTTTTTCTTGGGCTTCTAATTCAATAATGAGAAAAAATTGAAAAAAAAAAAAAAAATTCCACAGAGGGCCTGACCGGGATTTGAACCCGGGACCTCTCCACCCGAAGCGAGAATCATACACCTAGACCTTGAGATATTACATGTACATGCTCGTAAGTAAACAAACAATCCGCGCGAAGCATACAGCAGAAGGCATATAAGGCAAATCTTTTCAAAAGTCTGACATACTACGTCACGTGGTACAGACATCACGTGGTACATTCTGCATTTAAGCACATTATGCTTCGACAAAACGTCGAAACACACTAACTCCAATCATATTTACGATGGAGATATGTTAGTTCACCTCTGGCGCACGGATTTAAAACTTTAATTTTTTAAAAGTAAAATTTACAAGACATTTTGCATATCGTCTGATTTTACTATTAAAAATTCCGATGTTTAAAAAAAAATTGTCAAAATTATTTAAAATTTTCAAAGTTAAAATTTTAATATTCAAATAATTAAATATTAAATTATTAATTTTTGGTGCGAACAGACCGACACCCGGACAGACACATTTCCCCAGGATCGAGCCTCAAGACGTAGTCCTACGTGAAAAAGAGTACACAAAACATTATTTATGACAGTATTATTTCCCTCCTTTTTTTTATAAAATCATTATTTTTTATGATATATTTTGACAAAGATGGCGTTAAAACTTTGATTTATTCGGTTTTGTAAAAATATTATATTTTTCAGATTTTTTTTTTTCTATTTTCCCGAGGAAGTTGGAATTTATATATAGAAATACATATAGGCCTAACCTCAAAAATTTCCTTCGGGTTTTGTATAGTTTTAATGCGGAAATATATTAAAAGTCTTATCCTAGCTTGGTTAAACACCTATTTCAATTTAAACTTCTATTGTATAGTTTGTTTTAATCTCATTTAAATTACATCGGAGGGAATTTTCGAAAGTTAGTTAATAACCATTATCATTTCTAATATGTATTTTTCCCGGTTTAAAGTATTAGGTTAAATCGTTTCCATTCGCGGGTTTTCGGTTTTCATTTTGCCATGGGGGAATGAAGAAAATAATTGATTCTCACTCGATCGCTTAATGAAGTTTATGTTTAATTTTTTTTTCTTCTTCCTTTTAATGAAAATAAAAAAAAGTAGTGTTTAACTTATATGTATAAGTTTAAAATAAGATTTCGATTTCGTTGTTTAGGAAAATAATAGCGCCTAAAACGATATTGGGTATGCAACCAGTCTTACATGCCTGCGAGGCAACTTATTCGCGATTAAAATGCAAAGACGTCGACGAAATAAGGTCGCGGTAAGATAGTTCGCGATATAGCGAGATTTTAGTACGTCAACATATCGGCCTGATGGTCTAGGGGTATGATTCTCGCTTCGGGTGCGAGAGGTCCCGGGTTCAAATCCCGGTCAGGCCCACTGTGGAATTTTTTTTTTTCCATTTTTTCTCATTATTGAATTAGAAGCCCAAGAAAAAGTGAGTTATAAAATTTTATAACTATTTATAAATTTTTATAATTAAAATTTTGAACTGAGCAATTTATTAATTTTATGCTTCAATTTTGCACTAATTTAGCATATGGGAACTTTATAGGCTCTTTTTTAAACATTTTTCATGAGGAAAAAAGTGGAAAAAAAATACAATTATTTGGAATAGAACTCGAGCCTAGTGGTCGACTTACCAGCCGCCTTTATCCACTACACCACTTTTCAACTGATTCTTAAAAGCGGCAATATGGTTTTTAAGTTGCCAATTATTTTGACTTATAATATTTTCCAGATTTTTCCAAATTTTCGGTTAATTTGTTGTGTTTTTAATTTAACAAAGGCTCAAAAATAAATAAAAACAGAGATAGAAAAATTTGGGAAGCGTTAGAAGAAAATAAAAAAAACTTAGAAAAAAAACTGAAAATAATTTTTGTTATAAAACTTTATAACGAAGTTTAAGCTTTAATAACGCAGTTTTATAACACACTTTTTCTTGGGGTTCTTCTGTTTATTTTTTACACTGACTTTAGGTGATTTTCCAATCGAATACCAATCAATTTTATTAATAAATTTCCCATTGAATTCTTTTTTACTGGCTTTAGTGCTACTGGGCTTACTGAGCATTTAATTTTCGTACTAACCATTCGATTAAAACACCGACCAAAAACCGAATTCAAAACACTAAACCGAATAATTTGAAGCTTACGAAAAACCGACGATGAGAAAAATATCTCTTTGAAGTTGCTTTACCCCATGAAATAATTACAAATCCAGATGTAAAATGTAAAATGAAACATAAAATTTTGCAAAATTTTATACCCCGGAAATAAAGGAAAGACAAAGAAATTAAAATTCTTTAATAATTTGCTAAAGGATAAAAACAAAAAGCAAAAAAAAAAAAAAAAGTAGCTTTGTTATCTCTCTGAAATATCGTAACTTAAATAAACATAATATGAAAAAGATGTTATTGAATATCCCCAGATGGGGAAAGTTGAGGTCTGACAACACAAAGAAAGACGAAATATCAAGATTTGTAAATAAATACCTTTTTAGACGAAAAAAAAATAAGAGAAAACAAACTTTGAAAAGTACGACGGTTCAGCGAAAAAAAAAGGGATTTACATATTTCCACAGTAATCTTGAACATTCCTTCCTCTTACGGTTTCCTTTCACCGGATATGACTGATAGAAGAAGAAGAAGAAGAGAAAAAAAAAAAAAAAGGGAAGAATAAATTTTAAAAAGTAAAAAAAAAATATAAAATTCGAAAATGAATCGGCTTTGTTAATTTGAGCTGAAGAAATGTTTTTTTTTTCTTCTTTCTTTATTTTCCTCCAGTCGTGGAAACGTCGTATTAAATAGAAAAGTAATATTAAAAAGAAAAGGCAGAAAATATTATTACGGTTTTTCTTGAAAGTAACGGCTGAAAATGCGGAATTTATATAACGAATAATCTCCATTTTTCGGAGCAACGAAAAAGTCAAACTCATTTTCTATATTCCTTATTTAAATTTTTAACATAACTTTTCTTGTTATTGTTTCACTGGATTTCGCAGCGGCTTTTTTTTTTTTTTTTTTTTTTTTTTTTTTTTTTACATATTTCTTACTGCGTTTTAAACACTTGAAAGAGCAAGTTCATGTTGTAGAAAATATTTGCGGGGAGTTTTATTTTATTTTTTTTCTCGGCCATTTAACTTTTTTTTAACTCCGGAGAAAGGGGGTGAAGAAAGTTTATTAGCAGTTTGTAGAGATTCTAGCGCCTGTCGGAGAGTGGCATAGCAAAAAGAAAAAGCAAAAAAAAAAAAAAAAAAAAACATTTAGGGGATTATGAGACATCTCCACATAGGACTATGTCTAGAATTTTTGGTTGGGTCACCATTAGTTCATTGTTAATGATCCCCCTAACTCCCCCAAGCCCTGATATTAGTCCACGTGGCCCCCTTTCTCAATAAAATTTTATCAAAAATCATCAAAAATCTAAAAAAATCCTTGATGATCTCATTTAAAATTTTCAATAAATTTTAAATTATTCCCAGTAAAAATTTTTCTGATATTTACATTTTGGATTGAAAAACATCAAAGAAGTTTGAAAAATCTAAAATTTTATCAAATCTTCGTTTCAAAAAATGTTTTTAAAAAGAATGTTTTCTCAATAAAATTTTAAATAAATTTTTTCAATAATTGAAAATCATAGAAATTTTCGTTTCAAAAAATATTAATGATCCCCTAAATACTCCAAGCCCTGGTATTAATCAACGGGGCCCCCCTTTTTAATAACATTTTACAAAAATCACCAAAATCTTCGTTTCAAAAAATGTTGATGACCTTTTTCACAAAACATTATTTTTTTATAAAAAATTAAAATTTTACAAATTTTTAACAAAAACTTTCAATAAAATTCAAAAAATGTTTTTTCAATAAAATTTTCAAGATTTTTTCAATAAAATTTTCAATTAATTTTTTCAATTAATTTTTTCAACAATCAAAAATCATCGAAATTTTCGATTCAGAAAATTCAAATGACCCCCAAAAATCCCCGAAGCCCTGATATTAGTCGACGTGGCCCCCTTATTTTATAAAATTTTATCAAATTCATCAAAACCTAAAAAATTTGAGGGCGCTAACAACTAGAAAATAAATTTTTCTTTTAATTATAAGAAAAATAACGTACGCATATCGATTTCTATGTTTTCCGGCACCCTGATTTCAAATCTAATATCCGATTTTACGTAAGGGGCACGTGCGACCCCCAAGAAAATCAGCTTCTTGTAAATTAAGTGCCTCCCGGAAAATGAACTTGTCTTTATTTTCAAAAAGCCTATTATTTTTCGAGTAATAATAATTTAAAAAACTGAAAATTTCAAAAGCTAATAGTCCGCCATCTTTAATTTCAATTTTTTCAAAATTTGGACTTCAGATTCGGTATTAGCAGTTCAAAAAACCCCCCAAAATATTTACTTTTTATTATTTTTAAACTTATAAACGCCTCTACACAGAAAAAGCTGTCTTGCCAATAAGCTAAACATAGGTGAAGAAATCTTGTTGAATATTGCAAAATTGACTGCCCATTCGTTATTTACTTGGATTTCTGAGTTCACAAGAATAAAAAGAGCAATAAATTAAGCGTTTTCAAAATTCGAATGTAGAAAATGTGTAATATTTTAAAGAAGATTTCACCAACCATCCGCCATCTTGAATTTGTTTTTTTATAATTCTGACTTCATATTCGGTTTAAGCAGATGAAAATACCACTAGTCATATGGTTTTTATAGTTTTTTAAGAAAATTAAAGCTCTGCTGGATTGCAAAACTTGCAAGCCCGTTTTACCTACTTAAAAAATCGATTCCTACAACTTTCATTATTTTTTCATACACTGTGTACTTCTTATTCACTTCTTGCAGCATCCTATATGATGCCACTGCCACTAACTGGCACGTGACCGGCATCACGTGCGCAACTGTAACCAATTGAAAAGCAGAAAAGGGTCAATCGTTTTGCACAAAGCAAAACCGATTTGTTTTACAAAAGCAAAAAACGATGAAATATAATAATAAAATAAATATATTTATCATGATGAAATCAAGAGCCTATAATCCCGAGTTAATAAACGCTCAGATTAAAATCACGAATAAATTATTTAATAAAAACCGCATCAAAGTCATGATCGCGAAAATGCTTTGATTTAAAATGATTGATTACAGGAAAATAATGGAAAAAGAATGGGTGTGTGTTAAACATAAACCGCGTGTGCACATAAAATGATTTACACGTATTGGATCCGAGATTTAAAAGCATTTATTCGGAAATCGTTTCAAATTCATCAGGTGACGCAAAAATATATATATTTTTAAAACAGAATGATTTAAAACGTTTTTTAAGGTTCTAGTTCGTTTACATTACCTGCCTGTTAGCCGAACGGCGATGCACACATTTTAACGATAAAAAAATATGTTGAAAAATGTTTTTTAAATCCAATTTTTTACACATGAAAACGGGGTCTAACTGCACCGAAACCGTACCAAAAACGTTTTGTTATGTTCTGAGATAAATTTCCATGACATTAAATGCATGAACAACACTTAACAGTTCTTATATATTTGATAATATTTAATTGTTTTCGCAAAAAAAGAAAGAAAAAAAAAATGGCTATTTCCGACAGACTAGTGCAGCGCTCTAGCGGTAAAACCGCGAACTATTTCATCAACAACAAAAAGAAAAATGGCGTCTTATTTTTTTATTCCGAAAACATTTAACAAATTATCAAGGCACCATAAAGCCTTTTCATACATTTTCAATGTCGAATCTTTTCCTTTTAAACATAACAAAACGTTTTGGCACGGTTTTGGTGCGATCTGATCTTATTTTTATGTGTAAAAAACCGAAAAAAAAAATTAAACTTTTTTATTGTTAAAAAAATTTTCACCGCTCGGCAGGAATCGGAACAAAAAAAAAAAAAAAAAACTTTTGTTCCGACGCAGCAAAAGAAAAAACAAAAAAATTCGATTCCATCAGAGGATTAGAAAAAAAAAAGGATTTATGTAAAATAACATAGAGTATTAGAGCGGGTTGACAGAGACGTCTAACGGTCTGTCAAGCAAGAAGGTCGCAGGGGAAATTTCCTCCTCTGACAATTTAATAACATTGGATCTTGATATTTACCTTTCTGTGCCTCTCCTATAAGTCGTGACAAGAGTGTTAATTCATTATTTAAATCCAGTCCTTTTTCTTCGGGCGCTTTTTAAGATTTTTAAATATTTAAACTGAAATCCAACCTAAAAAACTTAAGCTAATTATTTTCTCCCGATTTTTTATTTTACAAAAAAAAAAAAAGAAGAGAGAATTTTCATCGAGTTAAAATTTTTTTGTATAAAAAACCTTTTCTCTCTCTCAGAAGTTTTTTACATAATAAAATACGTTATTCGCTGAATGTTTTTAAATTTCTTTATTTTATGAAGAAGAAAAGGGAAGGCACAAAAACATCAATGGGATTGAGAGCGAAACACCATCGACGTTTGGTTTTCGAAATTTCCGATATTTAATCCCCGCGTCTAAGAATTTATCAAATCCGAAACTAATGATGTCTGCCTCGGAAAACCTCTTTGAAGTTTGACTTAAGTTTATATAGTTTAATCAAAGACTGATGTAGCTTCTTTTCTTGACGGGATTAATAACGTTTAACAAGGTTATTTTCAAATGTGTATCACAAGGAAGAAAGTAAAGACGCTCTTGTTTTGAACGAGATTATTATTCCCAATAAGTTTTTTATACAGGAAACCATTCAACTATAGTTATTATGCTAAAAAGGATTCTGTGAAGCTACGAAAGCCGGTTTATTGTTCCGCAACAACGTTAAAATCTTTCAGACTGAAATAATCAGCCCTTTTCTTTAGCTTTTCCTTTCAATTTACAAAAAAAAAAAAAAAAAGAAATTAAATTTTTAAAAATTTTGCCCTTAAGGAAAGGGGGAAAAAAGCTGGAAATAAATGCAAGAGTAAACTTGCAATCTGACATTAACCCTTTGCTGCCAAATTTTGTTTGCGACATTATTAAAGGTTCCAATACCAGCGATTAATTCAAAAAAATCTTAACATATATTTTCTATCTTATAATCTAAAAACATTTGTACTTTTCAAATAATGCTAAATCATTTTTTCACCTTTCGAATTACAATTAAGCAAAGTCTTCTGCCACTAATTTCACTAATTTTTATCGTTTTAAAATAATTGAAACATTTTAATTAAGTTCAAAATAATCTTCAATATTTCATTAAGCCTTTGCGATAAAAATAATACTGAATTACAGAAAAGTGGAAAATCAAATTTTCTTTTATGTCTACGCTTATGAAATACAAAATATTCTCTTATATTATTTCAATAAAACTTACATCTTTAATTTTTTGATTTTTATTTCTAAGTTAAAGCTATTTGACAGATAGTCATAATGTAAAAAGATTGATTTCAAATTCAATCCAATAAATTTTCTTTTATCTTCTACAGCTTTTTCCCAATTTATAGTTTTGTTATAAGGGCTGCAAAGGGCAGTCAATGTGAAAAAGGACTCTTCATTTGGCAATTTCTGATTAACTTTTATGTTGTATATGTATCTGCTTGCTTTAGCTTGTTTTTTTCCGAGAAACTGCACACAAACATACAAAATATGCTGCTCTTTCTCATAAAACAAGTAAACCAAAAAATTAAGTTTGACATTTGTTATGTAAACAACATAATACCTTGTCTTTCCAACATCTCCTATTAAAAACTCGTTACTGATATCTAAATTAATTTTAACAGTTTCAGAAAATTTTACAGCACCACGAGCCTTATCTTGGCAATGATCTTTATTAAAATGATCATTAAAGTCAGAAAGATCAATGTCTTTTTGCTTACAAACATAACAATCTACTTTCCTAAAGAAACATTCTTTTTCATGCTTTGTACTTTCTGTAACTGGATAGTATTCCTTACAGCCTTTTGATTCATTTGGGCATGTAATTAACAAAGACTCAACTATTTCATCTAAAAGGGTGATTTTCAAATTAATGAAATTTTCCCTACATACAGGACAATTATCAAGTGAATTTCGACATTTACTGCAAGTAGCATGCCCATTCTTGCAGACAGAAACCGGAGGTTTAAACCAATCCAAGCACACAGGACATTCCATTATGCGACGCCTTTTCGAATCGATAGCCAAAGCCATGATGATAATTAGTAACACTAATCAAAAAAAAAAAAAAAAAACCAGTAATAGCAAAATAGCATGTCTCGATTTGGACAAACTTTGCAAAGCGGACAAAGAAGCCGAAATTTACTTTTCTTAACATAACATAACACAATCTAAAAAACTGAGTTCGGTTTCTGAGATATCAAGATTTAGGTCAAAGCGTTACTTACCAGAGTCACAGGCTCCAGAAGTTCAGAAATCTACGATTGTATACCGCGGTTTCAACTAATTCCCCAAACTGCTTCAAGAGTAATTCAATCCGCGATTGACATATGAGTTAATAAGAATTTTTTTAATTTTCACAAAGGTATTGACAAGTCATTAAACAGGCAAGATTTAAATAAGAAAAGTAAATTACACACACTACGGAAACTTTTCCAGATCCTTTGGCCTACCAAAGAAACACAGAGCAAATAAGAGTAAGACTACGTGCAAACAATAAACCAATCATGAGCGTCGACACCTTGCAAACCGGAACTGCTCTCCATATCCTTCCAAAAAAGCTTGTCGCATCTTTCCCGCGTTTGCATTGAACAGTTGATGAAGGTATTTTTTTAATTTTTTTTTTTTTTTGGAATATTTTTACCTTAGGACCTTTGCATCTATTTCGTATAATTTGTCTAAATTTCCTTTGTTTTTCGAATTTGAACCAGTAGATTATAATATAACAGGAGTGGAAGTTTTAGGGAAGAATTTTTTTTGGGCATTTTTTAAAATATTACTTATTTTAATGAAGTAAAATTCTCGGAAAAAATGACTGATATACAGTGTATTAGTGCTTCCAGTTGCCTATAGCCTGAGAAAAGAATTTTTTTTTTTTTTGTTCCAGATTTGTAATGATTCTTTGCGAGAGAAATAATAAGGCCTTCAAAATCATATGGAGTAGTTTGACATAACGGATTTAGCGGATTTAGTTCTCTAGAATTTTCTTCAGCTCTTTCAAGGACGCGTCAAGGTCGCAAAAGCCCGTCTGCTACAGTTTTTCACGGTTTCTTTTCATGGTTACCGGGAAGGTAAATGTCACTGTTTTAATTTTGAGCATTTGTGTTGTGTAGAACAGAATGGTATATTAATGCTTTCCAAGTTTTTTTTTTAATTTCATTTTATATTTTAATTTATAGGTATGCTCTTCTATGAAGATCAACTGGATTAGACGTACCTTCGTTCCATATGTTATGTCACCGTATAATTGGTAAGCTTAATTTCATTTATTCTTTTATATATTAATATAACACAGAGTCCAGACATTATCCCAAATCTAGATTTGTCGGACTTACGAACGTGCCCGGAGAGTCGATACATTTTTGTTTTTACTTTTCCATGTAAAAAATCAAAGAGAAATCGGTTAAAACAAATACTCAGGAAATATTTGACATTTTATGAGGACAAAAAGCAAAATTCTTAAATTATACATTCCCATTCCCCCCAAAAATTTTTTTCTGTTTTATATACTGAATATAAAGGTAAAGCACTGGGCCAAAGGGTCATAGGTACCCCTGCCAAGGGCAATAGGTACCCTTCTTTCCCTTTGACCTGGAAGCACCTGACCCGATGGATATAAATGCCCATATCGCCCAGTCAGTTTTGTAAAAACCTGAAGAATAATGCTAAGTTTCATGTACGATTTGCACCAGAAAATTCCAATTCTTTTCCCAGGGATTTCTAAATTCTTCGACTTATCTCATCCTCCAGGGCCCAAAATATAAATAAACCGAGAAGAAATGTTAAAAAAATGATAGGACATATATATCAGATTTCTGTCATCCCTTAATTTTAATTCCTTGTTAAAAAATTAAAAGCAAAGGAAAACATTTTTTGTCACATTATTAAAGGTTCCAATACCAGCGAATATTTTAAAAAATCTTACATATATTTTCCACCTTATAGTCTAAAAACATTTGTACTTTTCAAATAGTGCTGCAGCATTTTTTCACCCTTTTAATTACAATTTAGCATAGCCATCAACAGCTAATTTCACTAATTTTTATTATTTTAAAATAATTAAAATTTTTTAATCTAAGTCTCTTAAGAGACTTCAATATTTTTCATTAATTCTTTGCAGTACAAATAATATTGAATTATAGGAAAGAGCAAAATCTTAATTTTTTTTTTTTATGTCTACGCTTATAAAATTTTAAATACTCTGTTACATATTTGAGTGAAACTTACATCTGCAATTTTTTGATTTTTATTTCTAAGTCAAAGCTTTTTGACAGATAGTCATAATGTAAAAAGATTGATTTCAATTTCAATCCAATAAATTTTCTTTCATTTTCTCCAGCTGTTTCCCAGTCTATAGTTTCGCTATAAGGGCTGCAAAGGCCAGTCAATGTAAAATAGGATGAATCATTTGGCAATTTTTGATCAACTTTTACGTTGTAAATGTATTTGCTTGCTTTTGCTTGCTTTTTTCCAAGATACTGAACACAAACATATAAAATATGCTTCTCTTTCTCATAAAAGTAGAGAACCAAAAAATTAATTTGGACACATGTTATATAAATATTATAATACTTATCTCCAGCATATTCTTCTGATAAAAACTCGCCATTGATATCTATATCAATTGTAACAGTTTCATCAAATTCTGCAGTATCACCAGCTGTATCTTCATCATGATCTTTAGTAAAGTGATCATTTAAGTCAGAAAGATCAAAGTTCTTTTTTCCACAAATACCACAATTTATATTCCTAAAGAAACATTCGTTTTCATGCTTCGTACTTTCTGTAACTGAATAGTATTCCTTACAGCCTTTTGATTCATTTGGGCACCTAATTAACAAAGACTCAGCTATTTCATTTAAAAGAGTAATTTTCAAATTACTGTAATCTCCCCTACAAACTGGACATTTATCAAGTGATTTTCGGCATTTGCTGCAAGTAGCATGCCCGTTTTTGCAGACAGACACAGGAGGCTTAAACCAATCCAAGCACACAGGACATTCCATTATGCGACGCCTTTTCGAATCGATAGCAAAAGCCATGATGATAATTAGTAGCCTTTTTCAAAAAAAAAAAAAAAAAAAAAGTAAATTACAGCTCTGGGTATTTGGTTTGCAAACAAACACAGAGCAATAAGAGTAAGACTACGTGCAAACGAACGACCAATCATGAGCGTCGACACCTTGCAAATCGGAAACTGCTCCCCATATCCTTCCACGGCAGCTTGTCGAGTCTTGTCCATTTGCATTAAATGAGCCACTGAAGCACCTGTGATCAAGGTATTTTTTAATTTTTTTTAGGAATATTTTCCCCTTAAGACCTCTGTACCTGCTTAATATAATTTGTTAAAACTTCCTTTGCTTCTGGAATTTGAACCAGTAGGTTATAATAGCACAGTAGTGCAAGTATTTAGGCAAGAATTCTCTTCGGCATTTTTTGAAATCTTAATTTTTTTTTATGAAGTTAAATTCTCGGAAAAAATGACTGATGAAGAGTTTAAGAGAGTCGCGGTTTCTGTTTATGACTACCGGGTAGGTAAATGTTACTGTTTTAATTTAAGCATTTGTGTTGTGTAGAACAGAATGTTATATTAATGCTTTCAAAGTTTCGTTTTTTTGAAATTTCATTTTGTTATAATTTACAGGTATGCTCTTCTAAGAAGATTAATTGGATTAGGCGTCCCCTCTTCCCATATGTTACGTCACACTATAATTGGTAAGCTAATTTCATTTATTTTTTTGTATCTTAACAAACATACAGGCTTTTTAAAGTGACAAAAGATTTGAACTGATAAATCATGTAGGGAATGAATATATGTAGGCCTAATTAAATACTGAAACATGGTTCGTTTTAAGGAGCTCGCACATTTGATGTCTGTTTCATTAGAGGTTTTATTTTATTTAATTGAAAGTCCATGAGGTTATTAAGTATAGTACTAAAGGAAAATATATAAATTGCTTTCTATCCAAATATTCAAAATATTTAGGAAAAATTTTTTTAAAACATTTTTAATAACAGAAAAGACTGTTACCTAAATTATTTGATCAGTGAAATTAAATTACAGAATTTGAATGAATACATTTTCTCTTATTCTTTTACGAAGACATGCTAATTAATAAATGAACAGCTTTTTGACCCAGTGAAGTTTGCAACGCGCTGGCTGTTTAGTATGAAAAAATAAATTCCTTGAGTATTCCAAGCCAGAAACATTTCTGTGTAGAGTCGGAACATTGCTCCGAATAAATTTTTTCAAAAGTACGTTTGGAAACTCCCCTTGACAAGCCCAGACATTAATATCCCAATTTTATATTTGTTGGTCTTAGGCACGTTCCAAGAACTATCCCAACATTCGCGGAAAAAAATTTTAATCGAAATCGAGCTTGATATATCGTAATAGCTGGGCGATATCTTAATTCCTATTTTCTATCAAAATGTTAAAACAGTCTATACACGCATTCCTTACGGATTATTTCGTGGAATCTCGGATCAGACTTCCAAACGTGCTAAAGTTACAAATGCTAAACATGGAAAGGTAAATTCAAAATGGCGAAAAAATTGACTGCTCCAAACTAAAAAAAACATTTATAAAATATAACAAAATCTTTTCGTTGAGTTAGATTTTATTTATAGTAATGTCAATCTTTTAGAAAATTCTTGGAAATGCTAATCTGATTTTTGAAATTATGAGAGATTAGACAAGAAAGGGCGAACATGTGTTAAGCTTATGAATAACGTTATTAACTCCGAGTATGAATAACCTTATTAACGCCGAGTTTGTCCTTCGTAAATTGCCGAATGCTACTTCGTAATTTTTTTTCAAGGTTAATATGTTCTTTGGGTACCGCGAAATTTAGTAGCTTAGCGTGGGTTGGTTTTACAAGTCGAAAAGTCGACATTTTATTTCTTTTTTAAATTGTACGTTTTCTGAGAGTTTTACTTTTTTTTACTCTTTTATTTTTTGATTTGATGTGAAAAGTGTTTCACCAAATGTGTTTTTAAAGGATTATTCAGAATTATTAGCATTCAAAGCAGGTATCTTCAATTTTTTTTTTTTTTTTTTTTTTTTTTTTTTTGCAAGACTAAGAATTTATATACTAGGCTAGCTTTACCAAGATTATAGAAAGACTTTTTTTTTTTTTAAAACTTGGCCAATTTTTTTTCTAAAAATCATCAATTTAAAAAAGTTTAGTGAAAGGTGAAAGCTCAGTGATGAGGATCCATTTTTTTCATATTTTTAGTTAACAGTAGATGCTTATTAGCAGTTCAGTGTTCAAATATCCAGCGAAATAGCCAGTAAACACTCCTCACAGCTTTTTTTTTTTTTGGAATACTTGTGTGTTCGGTTCTCAACCCAAGTACTAAGCTGGTTTCTAGGAAAGCTTTCCTTTTTTAAACTGTTCCAATTTTTTTTTTCTAAAAATTTTCCCAAATAATGAAAGTTGAGGGAAAGCGCAGTGGTGAGGATTGATGTTTTTTCATACTTCTAATAAACAATAGGTTTTTATTAGCAAAATTGAAACACTAGTACTTAGTTTCTAGCAAGTCTATAATGGGTTGAGTTAATATCAGGAATATTTTTGAAAAAATTTTCCAGTCTCCCGTTCTTAAGGGTTAAGCCAAAATTATTGTGAATGTTTTAATTAAACCGATTTAATTTGTGACTTTTTATTTTCAGGAGCGCCTGTAGGCAACCATTGGACAAAGAAGCCATGAACATCCAGTTCGTTATGTTATTCGTTTAAAATTGTCAACTAATCATTAGCTGCTTGGACAGAGTTATTATTAGAAGCCATTATTGTTGTCTTCCACCTACTAGAGATTTTCTATCAATTACGGTAAGCAGAAAAACTTGTAATTAATAATTTTTAATTTTTTTAAAATGGTAAATTAATGGATATTTCCTGGTTTATTTACTCATGAGAGAATGTGGAATTGAACAGAGATGGATTTTATTTTATTTATTTATTTATTTTTTTGGACAGAGTATTTTTGGTAGGTTTTTATTATTATTTGTGCTACAGGGTTGTTGCATTCCTTACACATGCTGTATACCTTTATCTGACTATGCTTAGGTTCACCTTAAAGCATTTTTCCCTAATTTATTGTTGAATCGAAGATACGGTAAAGCTTAAAACTGCGATATGAATTGAGATTGTAAGGTTCAAATGGAAAATTTAAAAAAACCGCAAAAGATGTAATACATTTCTTTTTATTATGCTGTTCATATTCTAATGAATTTACTGTGGTTAATTTTTGATTGGAATTTACATGAATGAGTGTAATTAACTGTCTGTGAAACTTAAAATTTGGTTTAGAATAATGAATTTAAAGATAGTCGTACGATTTACTGGATTACTAGTAAATGGCTTCAGAGGGACAGTTTTTGGGGATACTCGAGTTTTGAAATGTTTCTTTTAAGTTTATGGACAAGTTGGTTGAGCTGTCGAATCAGTGGTGATCGTTGGACGGAGATGAAAGAAGAGTTACATTTAAGATTTCGATTTGATCCGATTTCGATTTTTATTAAGGAAATTCATGTAGAGCTGGAATATTATGGTCGACATAAACCGACGCGAAAGCGATTTCAGCTAATTCTTAGTTTCGAACGAAAGCAACACGCGAAAGAAAGACGTTATAGGCCTAATATTTTTTTTCGGGTTTTAATTTTTTAAAATTTTAAATTTTTAAAAATTAAATTTTTTTTTTTAAATTTTTAATTTTTCGGGTTTTAAAAGTAATTTTTTTTTTAATTTTTTGTGATTTATTTACGTATAATTCACGAAAAAAATCAGTTGATGTCGATCAAAAAAATTGAATACTACTTCCTTTATATACAGTAATCGTAAAATTTTTTATTTCTTTTGATAATAATGATTTGATTCTTTAATTAAAAATAATTATGATACCACTGCGATGACAAATTCGTAAGAATCTTAGCTATGATCATTTATATTTAGGCTAATTGTTTAAGGAACTTGCAATCGGTTTTAAAAGGATTCTAAATTAGGTCAAGGGGTCAGGAATTAAAACAAAATTTTTTTTATCTTACATTGCTTTTATCCATTTCTAAGGCTTCGTCTTTAGATAAGCTAAGTACAGGAGCAAATCAATGACATTTTTTCGTATGAAACAAAACATTGCTGTCCAAGGAACAATTGTATTTTATTTAAATCTGCACTTGGAAAATCTAAAAAATATTTCTGTTCATATGCTAAACATGAACAATCAAAAAGTGAAAGAGTTGTTAGAAACCTTGCAGAATATCTCATATCAAGGTGATATATTTGAAGTTGTCCGTATGTAAAAAAAAAAAAGTCTTATAAATTGACGATAAAAACGAATGCAGTTTCGTTTTTTCTTTTTTCTTGAAAAAAAAAAAAAAAAAATGCTAAAGATCGTTTGGTAAAGCATTTTTAAATCTTAAAAAAAAAAAAAAAAAAAAAAAAAAATGAGAGAATCTGGCAACAGCGCCCTTATATTATTGAAGAATATGTTAAAAAAACGTAGACGTTTTTCCATAGGAATTTGAAGTAGTTCTTCCATCTTGAAAAAAAAACACCTGCGTGCGCATGCGCAGTTTGATTTTACTGGACAGCTTGGCGTGGCGTCGTTCGTTTATTCCGTTAGATTTTTTAATTCTGTAATTTTTTTAATTGTTGGTGGAAAGATAGGCCTAGCTTTTATTACTTTGTTTTGTTTAAAGAAATTTTCATTTTAATAAATGTTTTTGGTCGGTGAATTATAAAAGAAATGTGAAAAGAAAAAAGCGTCTGAAACAGTGGATTGGTGAAGTGACGCTTCCTTCTAAAATCGTTGTTCTTGATTAAATAGGTAAGGCAATGTGTTGTGCTGTAACTTTTAAGCAAAATCCCCGTAATTAATAATCAAAACTCTTTCAATACTTTTATAAATTGAGGTGAATTGTTTCAGTTTTGGGTAATTGTTGTGAGAAATCTGATCCTTTTTTAACATGTCCTGTACGATGTAAACCTTTATTATATTTTTCTGAGATCTCTTCCGAAAATCAGTGAAGATTGTAGGAAACTCTGAAGGAGAAAATCACTCCCAATCAATTTTTTAATCTTGTATTTTTACTTTTTCGATTAATTGTTCATTTTATTATTTTCAGGTAATGCTCTTCTTAGAAGATTAGTCCATTGGTGTACCACATGAAGGTAGCATGAAACTTGATTACGTCTTGGGTTTGAATATTGAAGACTTTTTAGAAGGGCGTTTGCAGACTGAGGTTTTCAAATTGGGGCTTGACAAGTCTACCCATCATGTTCGAGTGTTGATCTGACAATGGCATTTCCAGTAAGTATTATTCTTTTAATTATTAATTTTCTATTTTTTATTATTTTTGGCTGCACCAGTGGAGCTTTGTTAGGGACCTTGGTACTAACTGCATGGTTTTTTTTTTTTTATAATTTCTCCATGAATCAAAATGATGATAATTTATTTTATGCTTAAGAGAATGATTTTCAATTTTTGGAACAATGCGTTATTGTATTTTGAAGAATTTTAAACTTTTGTTTCTTCCGAAAATGATGAAGAACTTTTTAAGTTTTACAGAGTTTTTCCATTTGGAGAAGCACGAACCTGTAATTTGCCTTTTGAGCTGACCGTTGTCAGTATATAGGAGGTGAATGAGCCATAGTCGTGCTAAAATAATCAATTTGCTTTGAATCTGATTGAACACAAATGAAGCAGCAGTTGTCATAGTTAATAAGCTGTATTCGTAATTAAGTTAGAAGAAAATGATTGAAGGAAGAACTTTAGGAAAGGGCTGCGAATTCTGAGATTTTGCTTTTTAATGAGTCGGAAGAAGAATTGGTTGAATCTGTTTTTCGGATTTTGGGATCGGAATCATTCGGTCACGTCATTTCTGCTTTCGGAATCGCTATGGCAACGCAATGAGTTGAAGAGGATTATTTTGCTAACCGGAAGTGGAGTTGGAAGTCAGAAGTCGGACACGGAAACGAATTCGAACAAAATCTTGCTTTTCAGAATCGGAACCATCAGTCGTTCTCCGACATATAGTCAGGGCTGCGATGCCGTTTAGATTTTAATCGGAATCGGAGTTGAATCGATCAAAAGTTAAGTGGAACTGGAACCGAAACCTTAAATTTTTTTCAAGCAGTCGGAATCGGAATCGAAATATGAATCGGAAAATAAAATAATTTTGATTCAAATTCAACTGAAAAGTATTAATAAAAGCTTTTTACGATTTGTACATTTCCAATTTCTATCCGAATCAGAATCGCCATTGGCATTACAGAAATATTTTATAATTGTAATCAGAATCGGAAACTTAATTTTTTTTTCTTGAGTCGGAATCAGTATCGGAATCGGAATCAAAATCGGCCCCAAAAATATTGAAGAATTTTGGGAATCGGAATCATAATCGGAACCGCAGCCCTGCTTGTAGCATACCTAAATATCGATTACTTAAGAAACTCGGAATTGTAAATAATCGGTTGAGTTTTACATAATATTGGAACGGGAAACCGAATCAATTTTGATTTGACGTCGGCATCAGAGTCGAATTTTAAACGATTTAGAATAGCTTCAAAATCGAGTTACAAGGAAATGGGGATTTTCCGTAAAATGAGAATCGCAGCCCTTATCACCGATTTTAATATTAGAATACTGATATACCTCTTAATAATTTTTTTTATTCAGAGCCAGGAAGCAGGTTGTAAACATCCCTTCAGTGAGATTGGATTTTTAAAAATACATTGACTTCTCGCTTGAGAGTCTGTTCGGCGGCGGAAGACCTGGACTTGAAAAGAGGAAGAACATACAGAAGAAAAGTGGAGGCGGCTGCGGAGTTGACGACGAGGAATGAACCTACGATTTTATTGCTTAAAGCTTATTTATATTTTAAAAAAAAGTTGAAGAAAGCTTTAAAATTTACTAATGAAAAGTGAAATCAACTCTGATATTCGTCAGAAATTTTCCCATAAGAAAAGCATTTTGTATTGTAATGAGAGTTGAGAAGGCATATAATATTTTTTTCAATTATTTCTTTTTTTGATTTCCCATTTTTGGGAATGGTGGTTGGCATATTAGAAAGCTTTTATGTAGGCATTAGAAATTTGCATGCTTTTTCGAATAAATTTTGTTTCTAACATAAGAAAGTAGTTTTTGAGTAGTTTGAATCCAAATATTCAATTCTTTTTTTTAGTGATACTGTAAAACGGAATAAAATTGAAGTAAAGGGGACTAAAAAGAAGGCTTTTATAGAAAAATTTCAATTAAAGTTTGTATGTCTTTTTTTTTTTTTTTTTTTTTTTTTTTTAGTTTTAAAGATAAATTGGTAATTGTGCATGCCTTTTTTTGACCAGACACTTTCATTCCGTTTTGCAAGAACTAAAAAAAAAAATGGGAAATTCTATTTTAAATTTTCAAAAAAAACGAAAATTTAAGAAAGAATTCCAGAAATAGATGTTGTTCTCAGAACTGGAAGCTCAATTGGATTGTAGCATAGTATATAAAATTTTTAAGTCATTCATTAAAAGGAAATAGCCAAAAAATTTTAATGTTCCATTTCATGTAGAAGCTTCAGCTCAGAAATTTTTGGAAAATTGGCTAACATATACAGAGTAAAATTAATATAACAATCTGACTTGTTATAAAATAATTTGTTGCTATTCCAAGTTCTGTGAGATCATCATTTTTTTCTGAAGGAAAATTTGTTAAATTAATTTTTTTATTACACCTGCCTCGTTTTATCTGGTTTCAGTGTTCAGTGAAAGTGTGCTAACAGTTTCAACGTTTTGAAGAAAATTTCTTAGTGGTGGTAATAATGGTTATGATGATGATGCTGCTGATTGTAGTGATTCGAAGGTGCTGAAGCAATAAGAAGACAACGGCAGAGTCGGTGAGTTTGTTCCAATTTATTTATTATCCAATGGATGGAAAATCATGCAGGGTTCTCGGCAGCCATAAGCCCTCCCCTAATAGCAGAAAACAAACGGAAGAATGAGCATATTTACTACTTAAGAGTTTTTAAAATCCCAAATCGGTTTTGCACTTTTAGTTTTATCTTTTGGAAATTAAATTTTTGTTTTAATAAATATCTGTTAAAGAATGAGCCCCAAACAAACTTGCTTGCCTTAGCACTTCTGTTCGAAAAATTGTGAAATGAAAAAGAATTAGAAACTGACTTTAAAATTGCACAACGAAAATAATGGAAAAATCTGTGGAATCCAAAAAGATTAAAATTTTTAATTTGAATGTAAGCGGAGGCCATTTTGATATTTTCCCTGTTAAAAATAATTTATGATTTTTGATTTTTATCTCCTTAAGTTCCCAAATTTTCTTTTAAAATTGTCCCATGAATGCTGCTGAGAAACCCTGCCAACGAGGGACGTCAGAAGCTGGAATCGTAATAAATTTTGAAAAGAAGATGGAAAAAAATTAGATTGACAGGTTAGTAGTCATAACTGAGATGTATTTTGTTATACTGGATGTTTGATTTCCTCGTTGAATCCTGTCTGAGCTGCGGCATTGGTTTAAATATGTCGGAATTATGATCAAATCTTTCAAGTGGTATTTGTATCTGGGACAAGAATTGAGATTTTAAGGTTTAGAATGAAGCATTAAAAAAGCGCAGAATATGTAATCGATTTCTTTTAATTAATCAGTTCATATGCTAAAGAGTTTATGGCGATTAATTTTTGATTGGAAGTTACATGAATAAAAGTAATTAACTGACTTGAAAACTTGCAATATTTGATCTAAAATTATGAGTTTACAGTTAGCCGTAATGTTTACTGGGTTACTGCTGAATGACTTGAGAAGGACCATCTTAAGGGATACATGAGTTTCGATTTTTTTTTGTTAAGCTTATAGATACGTTAGCTGAGTTGTCGAATGATGGTGATTTTTTTTTTTTTTTTTTTGAATTATTGATTTTAATTTTTTCGGGTTTTTAATTTAATTTTTCGGGTTTTAAAATGAATTTTTCGGGTTTTAAATTTAATTTTTCGGGTTTTAAAATTAATTTTTTCGGTTTAAAATTAAATTTTTCGGGTTTTAAAATGAATTTTTCGGGTTTTAAAATGAATTTTTCGGGTTTTCAATTTAATTTTTCGGGTTTTAAAATTAATTTTTTGTGTTTAATTTACAAACAATATGGCATTCGTGTCTTTACATAATTAAGTCTTCCAGGAATTTCGAGGATCAGCAAAGGCGGGATCGATATCAAGGTAAAAAATTTAATGGTAATTATATTTCGATATTTACGTACAACATTTACGTTTAAAGTTCATACACACTTACATCGAAGTGAAGTGAAGGAATGTGGAGTGAAGTTGATATTTACTTTCATCGAAGTGAAGTCAAGGAAAGTGGATTGTAGTTGATATTTACTTACATTGAAGTGAGGTGAAGAAAAAGTGGAGTGATTTTGATATTTTCTTACATGGAAGTGAGATGAAGAAAAGTGGAGTGATTTTGATATTTACTTACATTGAAGTGAAGCGAAGAAAAGTGGAGTGATTTTGATATTTTCTTACATGGAAGTGAGGTGAAGAAAAGTGGAGTGATTTTGATATTTACTTACATGGAAGTGAAGTGAAGAAAAGTGGAGTGATTTTGATATTTACTTACATGGAAGTGAGGTGAAGAAAAGTGGAGTGAAGTTAAGCTGATATTTTCTTACATTGAAGTGAAGTGAAGAAAAGTGGAGTGATTTTGATATTTTCTTACATTGAAGTGAAGTGAAGAAAAGTGGAGTGATTTTGATATTTACTTACATGGAAGTGAAGTGAAGAAAAGTGGAGTGATTTTGATATTTACTTACATGGAAGTGAGGTGAAGAAAAGTGGAGTGATTTTGATATTTACTTACATGGAAGTGAGGTGAAGAAAAGTGGAGTGAAGTTAAGCTGATATTTTCTTACATTGAAGTGAAGTGAAGAAAAGTGGAGTGATTTTGATATTTTCTTACATTGAAGTGAAGTGAAGAAAAGTGGAGTGATTTTGATATTTACTTACATGGAAGTGAAGTGAAGAAAAGTGGAGTGATTTTGATATTTACTTACATGGAAGTGAAGTGAAGAAAGTGGAGTGATTTTGATATTACTTACATGGAAGTGAGGTGAAGAAAAGTGGAGTGATTTGATATTTTCTTACATGGAAGTGAGGTGAAAAAAGTGGAGTGATTTTGATATTTTCTTACATGAAGTGAAGTGAAGAAAAGTGGAGTGATTTTGATTTTCTTACATTGAAGTGAAGTGAAGAAAAGTGGAGTGATTTTGATATTTACTTACATGAAGTGAAGTGAAGAAAAGTGGAGTGATTTTGATATTCTCTTACATGGAAGTGAGGTGAAGAAAAGTGGTGATTTTGATATTTACTTACATGGAAGTGAAGTGAAGAAAAGTGGAGTGATTTTGATATTTACTTACATGGAAGTGAAGTGAAGAAAAGTGGAGTGATTTTGATATTACTTACATGGAAGTGAAGTGAAGAAAAGTGGAGTGATTTTGATATTTACTTACATGGAAGTGAGTGAAGAAAAGTGGAGTGATTTTTGATATGTACTTACATGGAAGTGAAGTGAAGAAAAGTGGAGTGATTTTGATATTTACTTACATGGAAGTGAAGTGAAGAAAAGTGGAGTGATTTTGATATTTACTTACATGGAAGTGAGGTGAAGAAAAGTGGAGTGATTTTGATTTTCTTACATGGAAGTGAGGTGAAGAAAAGTGGAGTGATTTTTGATATTTACTTACATGGAGTGTGAAGTGAAGAAAAGTGGAGTGATTTTATATTTACTTACATGGAAGTGAAGTGAAGAAAAGTGGAGTGATTTTGATATTTACTTACATGGAAGTGAGGTGAAGAAAAAGTGGAGTGATTTTGATATTTTCTTACATGGAAGTGAGATGAAGAAAAGTGGAGTGATTTTGATATTTACTTACATTGAAGTGAAGCGAAGAAAAGTGGAGTGATTTTGATATTTTCTTACATGGAAGTGAGGTGAAGAAAAGTGGAGTGATTTTGATATTTACTTACATGGAAGTGAAGTGAAGAAAAGTGGAGTGATTTTGATATTTACTTACATGGAAGTGAGGTGAAGAAAAGTGGAGTGAAGTTAAGCTGATATTTTCTTACATTGAAGTGAAGTGAAGAAAAGTGGAGTGATTTTGATATTTTCTTACATTGAAGTGAAGTGAAGAAAAGTGGAGTGATTTTGATATTTACTTACATGGAAGTGAAGTGAAGAAAAGTGGAGTGATTTTGATATTTACTTACATGGAAGTGAGGTGAAGAAAAGTGGAGTGATTTTGATATTTACTTACATGGAAGTGAGGTGAGAAAAGTGGAGTGAAGTTAAGCTGATATTTTCTTACATGAAGTGAAGTGAAGAAAAGTGGAGTGATTTTGATATTTTCTTACATTGAAGTGAAGTGAAGAAAAGTGGAGTGATTTTGATATTTACTTACATGGAAGTGAAGTGAAGAAAAGTGGAGTGATTTTGATATTTTCTTACATGGAAGTGAGGTGAAGAAAAGTGGAGTGATTTTGATATTTTCTTACATGGAAGTGAAGTGAAGAAAAGTGGAGTGATTTTGATATTTACTTACATGGAAGTGAAGTGAAGAAAAGTGGAGTGATTTTGATATTTACTTACATGGAAGTGAAGTGAAGAAAAGTGGAGTGATTTTGATATTTACTTACATGGAAGTGAGGTGAAGAAAAGTGGAGTGATTTTGATATTTTCTTACATGGAAGTGAGGTGAAGAAAAGTGGAGTGATTTTGATATTTTCTTACATTGAAGTGAAGTGAAGAAAAGTGGAGTGATTTTGATATTTTCTTACATTGAAGTGAAGTGAAGAAAAGTGGAGTGATTTTGATATTTACTTACATGGAAGTGAAGTGAAGAAAAGTGGAGTGATTTTGATATTCTCTTACATGGAAGTGAGGTGAAGAAAAGTGGAGTGATTTTGATATTTACTTACATGGAAGTGAAGTGAAGAAAAGTGGAGTGATTTTGATATTCTCTTACATGGAAGTGAAGTGAAGAAAAGTGAGTGATTTTGATATTTACTTACATGGAAGTGAAGTGAAGAAAAGTGAGTGATTTTGATATTTACTTACATGGAAGTGAAGTGAAGAAAAGTGGAGTGATTTTGATATTTACTTACATGGAAGTGAAGTGAAAAAAGTGGAGTGATTTTGATATTTACTTACATGGAAGTGAAGTGAAGAAAAGGAGTGATTTTGATATTTACTTACATGGAAGTGAGGTGAAGAAAAGTGGAGTGATTTTGATATTTTCTTACATGGAAGTGAGGTGAAGAAAAGTGGAGTGATTTTGATATTTACTTACATGGAAGTGAAGTGAAGAAAAGTGGAGTGATTTTGATATTTACTTACATGGAAGTGAAGTGAAGAAAAGTGGAGTGATTTTGATATTTACTTACATGGAAGTGAAGTGAAGAAAAGTGGAGTGATTTTGATATTTACTTACATGGAAGTGAAGTGAAGAAAAGTGGAGTGATTTTGATATTTACTTACATGGAAGAGAAGTGAAGAAAAGTGGAGTGATTTTGATATTTACTTACATGGAAGTGAGGTGAAGAAAAGTGGAGTGAAGTTAAGCTGATATTTTCTTACATTGAAGTGAAGTGAAGAAAAGTGGAGTGATTTTGATATTTTCTTACATTGAAGTGAAGTGAAGAAAAGTGGAGTGAAGTTAAGCTGATATTTTCTTACATTGAAGTGAAGTGAAGAAAAGTGGAGTGATTTTGATATTTTCTTACATTGAAGTGAAGTGAAGAAAAGTGGAGTGATTTTGATATTTACTTACGTGGAAGTGAAGTGAAGAAAAGTGGAGTGATTTTGATATTTTCTTACATTGAAGTGAAGTGAAGAAAAGTGGAGTGATTTTGATATTTACTTACATGGAAGTGAAGTGAAGAAAAGTGGAGTGATTTTGATATTTTCTTACATGGAAGTGAAGTGAAAAAAGTGGAGTGATTTGATATTTTCTTACATGGAAGTGAAGTGAAGAAAAGTGGAGTGATTTTGATATTTACTTACATGGAAGTGAAGTGAAGAAAAGTGGAGTGATTTTGATATTTACTTACATGCAAGTGAAGTGAAGAAAAGTGGAGTGATTTTGATATTTACTTACATGGAAGTGAAGTGAAGAAAAGTGGAGTGATTTTGATATTTACTTACATGGAAGTGAGGTGAAGAAAAGTGGAGTGAAGTTAAGCTGATATTTTCTTATTGAAGTGAAGTGAAGAAAAGGGGAGTGATTTTGATATTTTCTTACATGGAAGTGAGATGAAGAAAAGTGGAGTGATTTTGATATTTACTTACATGCAAGTGAAGTGAAGAAAAGTGGAGTGATTTTGATATTTTCTTACGTGGAAGTGTAGTGAAGAAAAGTGGAGTGATTTTGATATTTACTTACATGCAAGTGAAGTGAAGAAAAGTGGAGTGATTTTGATATTCTTACATGGAAGTGTAGTGAAGAAAAGTGGAGTGATTTTGATATTTACTTACATGGAAGTGAAGTGAAGAAAAGTGGAGTGATTTTGATATTTTCTTACATGGAAGTGTAGTGAAGAAAAGTGGAGTGATTTTGATATTTACTTACATGGAAGTGAGGTGAAGAAAAGTGGAGTGATTTTGATATTTACTTACATGGAAGTGAAGTGAAGAAAAGTGGAGTGATTTTGATATTTACTTACATGGAAGTGAGTGAAGAAAAGTGGAGTGAAGTTAAGCTGATATTTTCTTATTGAAGTGAAGTGAAGAAAAGGGGAGTGATTTTGATATTTTCTTACATGGAAGTGAGATGAAGAAAAGTGGAGTGATTTTGATATTTACTTACATGCAAGTGAAGTGAAGAAAAGTGGAGTGATTTTGATATTTTCTTACGTGGAAGTGTAGTGAAGAAAAGTGGAGTGATTTTGATATTTACTTACATGGAAGTGAGGTGAAGAAAAGTGGAGTGATTTTGATATTTACTTACATGGAAGTGAGGTGAAGAAAAGTGGAGTGATTTTGATATTTACTTACATGCAAGTGAAGTGAAGAAAAGTGGAGTGATTTTAATATTTTCTTACATGGAAGTGTAGTGAAGAAAAGTGGAGAGATTTTGATATTTTTTACATGGAAGTGAGGTGAAGAAAAGTGGAGTGATTTTGATATTACTTACATGGAAGTGAAGTGAAGAAAAGTGGAGTGATTTTGATATTTTCTTACATGGAAGTGAAGTGAAGAAAAGTGGAGTGATTTTGATATTTACTTACATGGAAGTGAAGTGAAGAAAAGTGGAGTGATTTTGATATTTACTTACATGGAAGTGAAGTGAAGAAAAGTGGAGTGATTTTGATATTTACTTACATGGAAGTGAAGTGAAGAAAAGTGGAGTGATTTTGATTTTACTTACATGGAAGTGAAGTGAGAAAAGTGGAGTGATTTTGATATTTACTTACATGGAAGTGAAGTGAAGAAAAGTGGAGTGATTTTGATATTTTCTTACATGGAAGTGAGGTGAAGAAAAGTGGAGTGATTTTGATATTTACTTACATGGAAGTGAAGTGAAGAAAAGTGGAGTGATTTTGATATTTACTTACATGAAGTGAAGTGAAGAAAAGTGGAGTGATTTTGATATTTACTTACATGGAAGTGAAGTGAAGAAAAGTGGAGTGATTTTGATATTTACTTACATGGAAGTGAAGTGAAGAAAAGTGGAGTGATTTTGATATTTACTTACATGGAAGTGAAGTGAAGAAAAGTGGAGTGATTTTGATATTTACTTACATGGAAGTGAGGTGAAGAAAAGTGGAGTGAAGTTAAGCTGATATTTTCTTATTGAAGTGAAGTGAAGAAAAGGGGAGTGATTTTGATATTTTCTTACATGGAAGTGAGATGAAGAAAAGTGGAGTGATTTTGATATTTACTTACATGCAAGTGAAGTGAAGAAAAGTGGAGTGATTTTGATATTTTCTTACGTGGAAGTGTAGTGAAGAAAAGTGGAGTGATTTTGATATTTACTTACATGCAAGTGAAGTGAAGAAAAGTGGAGTGATTTTGATATTTTCTTACATGGAAGTGTAGTGAAGAAAAGTGGAGTGATTTTGATATTTACTTACATGGAAGTGAAGTGAAGAAAAGTGGAGTGATTTTGATATTTTCTTACATGGAAGTGTAGTGAAGAAAAGTGGAGTGATTTTGATATTTACTTACATGGAAGTGAGGTGAAGAAAAGTGGAGTGATTTTGATATTTACTTACATGGAAGTGAAGTGAAGAAAAGTGGAGTGATTTTGATATTTACTTACATGGAAGTGAGGTGAAGAAAAGTGGAGTGAAGTTAAGCTGATATTTTCTTATTGAAGTGAAGTGAAGAAAAGGGGAGTGATTTTGATATTTTCTTACAT
This sequence comes from Liposcelis bostrychophila, assembly GCA_037577465.1. Lineage (NCBI taxonomy): Eukaryota > Metazoa > Arthropoda > Insecta > Psocodea > Liposcelididae > Liposcelis > Liposcelis bostrychophila. The sequence goes on along the minus strand of CM075209.1, from coordinate 19,710,652 downwards.
GGAAGTGAGATGAAGAAAAGTGGAGTGATTTTGATATTTACTTACATGCAAGTGAAGTGAAGAAAAGTGGAGTGATTTTGATATTTTCTTACGTGGAAGTGTAGTGAAGAAAAGTGGAGTGATTTTGATATTTACTTACATGGAAGTGAGGTGAAGAAAAGTGGAGTGATTTTGATATTTACTTACATGGAAGTGAGGTGAAGAAAAGTGGAGTGATTTTGATATTTACTTACATGCAAGTGAAGTGAAGAAAAGTGGAGTGATTTTAATATTTTCTTACATGGAAGTGTAGTGAAGAAAAGTGGAGAGATTTTGATATTTACTTACATGCAAGTGAAGTGAAGAAAAGTGGAGTGATTTTGATATTTTCTTACATGGAAGTGTAGTGAAGAAAAGTGGAGTGATTTTGATATTTACTTACATGGAAGTGAAGTGAAGAAAAGTGGAGTGATTTTGATATTTACTTACATGGAAGTGAGGTGAAGAAAAGTGGAGTGATTTTGATATTTACTTACATGGAAGTGAGGTGAAGAAAAGTGGAGTGATTTTAATATTTTCTTACATGGAAGTGTAGTGAAGAAAAGTGGAGTGATTTTGATATTTACTTACATGCAAGTGAAGTGAAGAAAAGTGGAGTGATTTTGATATTTTCTTACATGGAAGTGTAGTGAAGAAAAGTGGAGAGATTTTGATATTTACTTACATGCAAGTGAGGTGAAGAAAAGTGGAGTGATTTTGATATTTACTTACATGGAAGTGAAGTGAAGAAAAGTGGAGTGATTTTGATATTTACTTACATGGAAGTGAAGTGAAGAAAAGTGGAGTGATTTTGATATTTACTTACATGGAAGTGAAGTGAAGAAAAGTGGAGTGATTTTGATATTTTCTTACATGGAAGTGAGGTGAAGAAAAGTGGAGTGATTTTGATATTACTTACATGGAAGTGAAGTGAAGAAAAGTGGAGTGATTTTGATATTTACTTACATGGAAGTGAAGTGAAGAAAAGTGGAGTGATTTTGATATTTACTTACATGGAAGTGAAGTGAAGAAAAGTGGAGTGATTTTGATATTTACTTACATGGAAGTGAAGTGAAGAAAAGTGGAGTGATTTGATATTTACTTACATGGAAGTGAAGTGAAGAAAAGTGGAGTGATTTTGATATTTACTTACATGGAAGTGAAGTGAAGAAAAGTGGAGTGATTTTGATATTTACTTACATGGAAGTGAGGTGAAGAAAAGTGGAGTGATTTTGATATTTTCTTACATGGAAGTGAGGTGAAGAAAAGTGGAGTGATTTTGATATTTACTTACATGGAAGTGAAGTGAAGAAAAGTGGAGTGATTTTGATATTTACTTACATGGAAGTGAAGTGAAGAAAAGTGGAGTGATTTTGATATTTACTTACATGGAAGTGAAGTGAAGAAAAGTGGAGTGATTTTGATATTTACTTACATGGAAGTGAAGTGAAGAAAAGTGGAGTGATTTTGATATTTACTTACATGGAAGTGAAGTGAAGAAAAGTGGAGTGATTTTGATATTTACTTACATGGAAGTGAGGTGAAGAAAAGTGGAGTGAAGTTAAGCTGATATTTTCTTATTGAAGTGAAGTGAAGAAAAGTGGAGTGATTTTGATATTTTCTTACATGGAAGTGAGATGAAGAAAAGTGGAGTGATTTTGATATTTACTTACATGCAAGTGAAGTGAAGAAAAGTGGAGTGATTTTGATATTTTCTTACGTGGAAGTGTAGTGAAGAAAAGTGGAGTGATTTTGATATTTACTTACATGGAAGTGAGGTGAAGAAAAGTGGAGTGATTTTGATATTTACTTACATGCGAGTGAAGTGAAGAAAAGTGGAGTGATTTTAATATTTTCTTACATGGAAGTGTAGTGAAGAAAAGTGGAGTGATTTTGATATTTACTTACATGGAAGTGTAGTGAAGAAAAGTGGAGTGATTTTGATATTTACTTACATGCAAGTGAAGTGAAGAAAAGTGGAGTGATTTTGATATTTTCTTACATGGAAGTGTAGTGAAGAAAAGTGGAGTGATTTTGATATTTACTTACATGGAAGTGAAGTGCAGAAAAGTGGAGTGATTTTGATATTTACTTACATGGAAGTGAGGTGAAGAAAAGTGGAGTGATTTTGATATTTACTTACATGCAAGTGAAGTGAAGAAAAGTGGAGTGATTTTGATATTTTCTTACGTGGAAGTGTAGTGAAGAAAAGTGGAGTGATTTTGATATTTACTTACATGGAAGTGAGGTGAAGAAAAGTGGAGTGATTTTGATATTTACTTACATGGAAGTGAGGTGAAGAAAAGTGGAGTGATTTTGATATTTACTTACATGCAAGTGAAGTGAAGAAAAGTGGAGTGATTTTAATATTTTCTTACATGGAAGTGTAGTGAAGAAAAGTGGAGTGATTTTGATATTTACTTACATGCAAGTGAAGTGAAGAAAAGTGGAGTGATTTTGATATTTTCTTACATGGAAGTGTAGTGAGAAAAGTGGAGTGATTTGATATTACTTACATGGAAGTGAAGTGAAGAAAAGTGGAGTGATTTTGATATTTACTTACATGGAAGTGAGGTGAAGAAAAGTGGAGTGATTTTGATATTTACTTACATGGAAGTGAGGTGAAGAAAAGTGGAGTGATTTTAATATTTTCTTACATGGAAGTGTAGTGAAGAAAAGTGGAGTGATTTTGATATTTACTTACATGCAAGTGAAGTGAAGAAAAGTGGAGTGATTTTGATATTTTCTTACATGGAAGTGTAGTGAAGAAAAGTGGAGAGATTTTGATATTTACTTACATGCAAGTGAAGTGAAGAAAAGTGGAGTGATTTTGATATTTTCTTACATGGAAGTGTAGTGAAGAAAAGTGGAGTGATTTTGATATTTACTTACATGGAAGTGAGGTGAAGAAAAGTGGAGTGATTTTGATATTTACTTACATGGAAGTGAAGTGAAGAAAAGTGGAGTGATTTTGATATTTACTTACATGGAAGTGAAGTGAAGAAAAGTGGAGTGATTTTGATATTTACTTACATGGAAGTGAAGTGAAGAAAAGTGGAGTGAAGTTAAGTTGATATTTTCTTCTCATATATTACTAAAACATATATTACTGATACATTCCTCTATATATTACTGAAATTTTTGAAAGAAACCTGAAGATGGGGGAACCGGGAAGCACCTGAAACATGTTTACCTGGCATGCAAGTCTAATAGAATTCATTTTAAATTTTTTGATGAAAACAATGCAAGATCAAGCGTTTAGTGAATCGATGAGGACTGTCATGGAAGGGAGTTTGCCGTCTTGTTTGAAGCACATTATTAGTAGTTCGGATTATTGCGGACCTTCTCTGTGCCTTTTAGCCACGGATGTAGGCTACTGTTTATGTTTTCCAAGAACCTTTCCCACTTTTCACTCTTCAAAATAATTATTTGATTGACGTTGTCCTTCAAGCTATACTAGTCAAAGAGGTGAGAGACAAAATTGCTGGTGAAATAATTTAGAATTGTAAGAAAGGGATTTTTAATTTTTTCTTTTTAGTTTTTTAGGTTCCTCCTGCTAGAGAAGTTTTGGCATCATTACCGAACGTAACCAGCGCTTTTTCGCTGAAATGCCATGGTCTAACACGGTTAAAGCGGTTTCATTCATTCGATCACCTTTGCGAAAGTTTTATCCGTTTTCTGTATTTGCCGGCTATGAGGAGGCGGAAAAGCTAGAACCTTTGGGCGACACGGCCATTACTTTAGGAAATGCCATGAATGAATTAATGTGTCATCATCCTGACTTGAAAACAGAAGCCATGGAATCTGTTATAAATGTATGTTAAATTTCTTTTAATGCTGGCTAGCATTAATCACTGATTAATGATTTCTTATTAATTCCTTTTTTGTTTTTATCTTTTTCCCTTTTTATTTCACAGATGAAATGCGTTGAAGCCATTTTAAGTGATATTTTGACCGGAGATCATTACAAAAAATTAGTAGCCTTCGGAGACTTCAAATATTTTATTAAGCTGCTTTCAATGCCGAATTTGTCTCCCACATTATGCAGTTACACCGGTTGCTCAGGCCGTTGCTAATGTTTGCAAATCAATTCTTGTGAGTAAAAAATTTTAATTGTACATCGTAATAGAGCTAACTGGTTGACGCTTCTCTGTTGTTTTTATAAATGTATCCAAAATTTTTAATGAAATCAATTTTCTTTTTCGATTTCAGCTCGAGAGCCAATAGTTTTGGAAAGGTATAAAAGAGCTGCAGCAGGTATTAACTCGTTTGGACGCTTTAACTGATCACTCTTCCGGAAAATGCGTTTTACTTCACGAATGGGCAATGGTCCCGGATTTGGACAACGCTTTATATTCCTACAACGCCACTCCACTTCTTCATTTGATGGCCGCTACACACGGATTCGTTATAATGTTTAATCACGTTTGCAGAACCGATGAGTTCAAAATAAGAAACACATTTCTTGAGACATGGGGTTCCCCTCTCTGATTAGACGTTTTACGAAAATCATCAAAACTTTACACTCCCTCGTGCGGGAAAGGATGTTGCTTTTAGCTCCTTGCAGTGATGACGTCATCCCATCCGACTGCGATTTCGGACAACAAGATTTGAATTTTCTTTTACCCCAAAAAGAAAGGCGACATTTCTACAACATCCGAAGCGATGAATACGACGATGGTCGAATCCCATTTGTCTCCTGATATCTGCAGTGAGAAGACCTCGTTTTCCACTGCTTCAAAAGCGAGAGGGACTATAGTCTTACGGAGTCCTGAACAGCTGAAACGCTCGAAACTTTTTACTAGGACCAGCTTCGAGATCAGCACCGAGAGCAGTTTTTCGCCAAATTATTTGAAAGAATGTTAGTTAAACTTTGCGTTGGAATGCCGAAACGAAGAGTGACATTCCAAAACGCATTTTCAATTCCCAACCGTAGGAACCACGGATGTGGCGAAAGCGACGTTGGACTTATTAGGGAGGATTAAATTGGATTTTAGTGCCTCCTGCCCCGCTCGAAAATTTTAAATTGGCTTATTTGATTTGTTTCGTCGGGTGTTGATCTTCGATGTTGTTCGACGATAAAAAGCAACCGTTTAACATTTTCCTGCATCCTTTCGTAGAAAGTGAGACTGAGGATAGTCCCTAGGGTCTGACAGTATTTTTTGAGTAAGTATTGGAGGTTTTTTTACTTTTTCAATTTAAAATATGTTTTGTAATTTTAAATTGTTTCTTCAAAATATTTTTTCGTAGTTCCTTTTATCATGCTTTGTCTGGAGACGGAACAACCGATCTTAACCGACTTACTTTGACCGTAATCGAACCGCTTGTCAGATAGATTTAGACGATTTGACATTGTGAGAACGTATTGAACAAATCCGAGTCAATGAAAAATCCGAGGTTTTTGCAAGTTCTTCGAGGGATCCTAACTCATCAACTTTCGAAAGAGATAATGGTGGATTTTGTTCATCGAGTTAGTTTTTTTTTTTTTTAAACCTTATTAGCTTAATAAAAAAGCTTGAGTTTTTTTAATTTTATTTTTCTATTATTCGATTTTTAAGAAAAATTTCTCATTTACTTTTTTTTCGCAGCTCAAAAGATGGGCGCTTCCTCATCGTCTCAAGTCTAAGTCATTAATCCGAGGAAGAAATGGAGTTGTGAAATGGCGTTAGCAGAAGGTGAATCTGAGGTAAGTACTTTTTTAATTAAAAATTTTGTTTTTTAATTTTTTTAATTTTTTTTGTTTTCTCTTTTGTTTTAGATGCTTAACGACATTTAAAAATTTCGGCTTACGCAAGACACAGTAAATCAATTCACCGGAAGTCCTTTAATTCAATGTCATGAGGTGCTAGAAAATCATTCGGAAACCGTTTATCGCGTCTGCGATTTGTTTATTGTCATTTGCGACTGAAATGGTTTTTGCCCGGTGTGTTAAGATGTAAGTCAATTAAAAAAGAATTTATTTTTAAAATAGTTATAGGTTTGTCTCTTATCTGTAGTTTACATTTTTTTTAAATTTTTGCAGCTTGCAATTCAAATGGGTCACATGCTTAAAAAGGTGAAAGAAATTTACCTTATGACGGTAGCCACACTGCAGGAAAGTTTTAGTCGATTCAATATTGCTGGAAAAGTGGCTGTTCGATTACATCTTTTGACTCTGCTTTTTGACGTAAGGTATGTCTTCTTAAAATTAGTTTCTTTTTGCAAATAAAAGAAGTAATATATTTGACTTTTATTTCTAGGATTTAAGATTTGCCTGCGTTCGTGCTCTCTCGGATACGTGTCTCTTTTGCTTTTTGATACAATTTCTCGACGCTTTTAGCCAATTTAAAAGATCAAAACGATTCTACGACTCCGTTTCCGATACCGAAATGGATCGCTCCTCTTTTGCTTTTGTTAGATTTGTATGAGAAGACAGCAGTTCATACTCACAGAAATCATGAATGGCACAAGGTTAGCGGTTCATGAAACTTATTTTTTTGCATGAAAAATGTAAATTTAATTTTAAGAAAAATCTAATTTTTAAAAAAAGTTCCCGACCATTTTTCCTAAAAAAATTAATTCCTAATCAATTTTTCCTAACCATTTTTATTTCTAATTTTCAATTTTCCTAAAAATTTTTTTATTTAAAATAAAATTTCCCAAAATGAATATTTTTCCTATTTTTTTAAAACCGTAAAGGGATTTTAAAATATTTTATTTTAGGGATTTTAAGAAGTTTTATTTTAGTTATCAAAAGATTTTAAAAAAATTGAAAATTAGAAAAAAAAAAAAAAAAGTTAGGAAAATAATTTTAGAAGCCAAAATTTTTAGAAAAAAATGGATTAGGAATTTATTTAGGCCTATTTAATTTTTTTTTTAGGAAAAATGGTATTGAAAAATGGTGGGAAATCTCTAAAAATTCAAGTTTCATACTCCAATTATACTCTATTTTTCTTACATCCGCATACTCTTTTTCTAATTTTAAAAAATGGCAAGCCTATTTTTGACCTAGGAAAGTTTGGAACGCGCAGGCTGTATTGTTTGAAAAAAATAAATTCCCCGAGTATTCCAAGCCAGAAACGTAGAGTCGGAACATTGCTCCGAATAAATAAATTTTGCAAAAGTGAGCTTGGTAACTCCCCTCCACAAGTCCAGACATTAATTTCCCAATTCTAGTATTGTCGGACTTAAACAACTAATCCAAGATTCGCGGAAAAAAATTTTTATCGAGCTTGTTATATCGTAATAACTGAGCAATATCTTAATTCCGATTTTCTTTCAATATGTTAGACAGTTTTCCACACGCATTCCTCACCGATTTTTTCGAGGAATCTCGGATCAGACTCCCAAACGTGCTAAAGTTGCAAATGCTAATCATGGAAAAGTAAATTCAAAATGGCGAAAGAATTGACTGCTCTGAACTAAAAAAAACATTTTTAAAAAATTAACAAAATCTTTTCGTTTAGTTAGGTTTTATTTATAGTAATGTCAGACACTTTTAGTAAATTCTTGGACCAAACCAGATACATTTGTATTCTATGCAGTCTCCCATTAACAAAGCTATCACATCTCGTAAAAAAATAAATTTTTTTAAATTCCTAGTTCAGCTTGCTTGATTTATGAATTGGTTCACTTAATTTTAGATATTTTTTTTCTTTTTTTTCAGACTTCAAATTCGGAATACAATTCTGTACAACTTCCACTGGTCGACAGTAGGTTTGGTAGTCATTAGGACATTTCAGACACATCAAGGTCTCCCTAGTTTCATCATACGATTAGAGCTGGAATTAAACGTTTGCAGAAAAGAGCAACTTTTGAAATTTTCGTCCATCCTCTCTATTTTCCGGCATTGAGGAAGCAGAGAAGCAACGATCTTTATGGCGACAGGGCTACCACTTTAGGGAACGCCATGGATGAATTAATGCATCATCACCCTGACCTGAAAACCTGCATTTGTTAGATTCGTATGAGAAGACAGCAGATCATACTCAGGGAAATCATGAATTCCACAAGGTTAGCAGTTTTTGCAATTAATTTTTTTGCACTGTCAAAGGTTTAGCAAGTCAAAGAGTGGGTATGAGTTTTTTTTCTTTTAAAATTGTACGCTTTCTGTTTTTCTACTTTTCTTACACTTCTATTTTTTGATTTGATGTGAAAAGTGTGTCACCAAATGTGATTTTAAAGGATTATTCAAAATTATTCGCATAAAAGCAGGTATCTTAAACTTTTTTTTTTCTGGGAAGACTAATTGTTTGATGCTGAACCGAAGTACTAGGCAAATTCGAAGAAAACCGAAGTACTATTCCAAATTTCTAGGGAAGGTTTCCTTTTTTAAACTTTGCCAATTTTTTTTTCTCAAATTACCTCAATTAATGAAAGTTTACTGAAAGCTCCAGTGATGCGCATCCATGTTTTTTTTATATTTTTAGTTAACATCAGGTGCTTCTTAGCAGTTCAGTGGTTAAATATAGACCAGTGCACTCCTCACAGCTTTTTTTTTTTTTTTCTTTTGAAAAACTAGTGTTCGGTTCTCAACCCAGGTACTAGGCTAGCTTCTCAGAAAGTTTTCCTTTTTTGAACTGTTCCAATTTTTTCTTTTCTAAAAATTAGCCCACATAATGAAAGTTGAGGGAAAGCTCAGTGATGAGGATTGATGTTTTTCATACTTCTAATAAACAATGGGTTTTTATTAGCAAAATCGAAACACTAGTACTTAGTTTTTAGCGAGTTTATAATGGGTTTAATTTATATCAGGAATATTTTTGAAAAAATTTTCCAGTCTCCCGTCTTCAAGGATTAAGCCATATTATTGTAAATGTTTCAATTAAACTAATTTAATTTGTGACTCTTTATTTTCAGGACTGTTTCTAGGCAATCATTGGACGAAGAAGCAATGATCATCCAGTTTGTTATATGTTACTTGCTGAAGATTTTCAACAAAACATTAGCCGTTTGGACAGAGTTATTAGAAGCCTTTGTTGTCTTCCGCCTACTAGAGATGTAATTAAGGTAAGCAAAAAAACTTGTAATTAATCATTTTAATTTTTTTTAAATGGAAAATTATTGGATATTTCCTGGTTTATTTACTCATGAGAGAACGTGAAATTAAGAAGAGATGGATTTTATTTTATTTTAATTTAATTATTTATTTTTTTGGATCAAGTATTTTGGTAGGTTTTTAATGTTTTTTGTGCTACAGGCTTGTTGCCTGTAGCACAAAAAATTTTTTTGTTGCTTGTTGGCTGCGCCATCTTTCCGGTTTGTTATTTAATTTGTTGCCACGTCGGGTTTACAGTGTCCTTTCTTTTTTGTCCAGTGTTCTTTTTTTTGTCCACAGTGTTCTTTTTTTTTGATCAGACATCGTCAGGAAAATGTTTAAGTTCATTTGTGGCTGGAAGTTCTGATCAAAAGTCGTTTGTTCTTGATTGTTCTGGTATTTACAAGATAATTTGGAATACCTGGCATAATTGTAGAGATGAAATATCGTTTGTTCGCGTTTGTTCTCGATTGTTCTCGTTTGTTCTCGTCAGAAAAACGTTTTAGTTCATTTGTGGCGGAAAGTTCTGATCAAAAGTCGTTCGTTCAGTCGTTGTCAGGGAAGAGCAATCGAGAACAAACGATTTCTGATCAATACATGTACAATAATGCAAGGTATTCCAAATTATCTTGTTAATACCAGAACAATCAAGAACGAAATAAAGTCAAATTCAGACGTTTAAATAGCTTGAATCGGTTTCATTTTCTTTGTTTTCCGAGAAAAAGGTTTGTTCTTGTACGAAAAATACTATCAGGTTGAATTTTTCATTATTGGAAAGACATTCTGGGTATGAAAAAATTGTTCTGGTATAAACAAGACCATACCTGTTATAGAACGATTTTCGATCCTCATTGATAATCTTTAAAAAATAAAAATTAAGATATCGGAAATTGCTCAGCAAAAGGCTTCAGACTAATTAACGGTGATGTGTTCAAGAGATTAATTATTGTTTTTTAAGATTCACACTGTTTTATTTTTTTTTTTTTGGGATTAATTTCGTTTATTTTCCTTATTTTTTTTAGTAAGCTGATTTCAGACAGATAAAGTTTTGGTTAATTCGTTTTTATATTTTTCATACTGGAAGCTTTGCATTTCAAGGAATTGTCGGTTTAGTTATTTTGTTCTCAGAGCCTTTACCTCAATTCAAGTGCAGTTAGTCACATTCTTATTAGGTTTGATGCAGTGCAAGTGAAGTCTTTGTACTCATTTTTACTAATATGCAAATAAAGCTTAGAATTAAACTGTAATAATCTATTCTATATATATATATATAAAAGTTAATGTGATGTGTCCCGCTGTACACGCACCAAAAAAAAAAAAAAAATTTGCTCAAGATAATATTTGTAAAATACTGTCTTTTCAGGATGAAAGAATAAGGGCAACGATGAAATCGGGACGAATTAGTAGAACTTCCTGCTGACGACAACGAGAAACCGAATACATTCCAGCTTCCAAAAGACAGGATGAGCATTCTTAGATATTAGAGATTTTCTTTGTACCAACCGTTCTCATAGTCTAGGGAGAAAGCCCATTGGGGAGTCTTTAGGGAAATTTTTTAGTTTTTAAGCATTTCGCTGGTTTTCCCCGCCCCATTTACTATTTGTTTATTACTTTACTCCTTGCATTTACTTTTTAATTAAGTCAGCGTTTTCCTCGCTTTTCTTCCCAAGGTTTTGATGTTTTGATTTTTGCACCCATTGGAAAAAATCTTAATTGGACTTTTCTTTTTACTTGATCAGTGTTTTTCCCGCTCCCCTTCCCCCCACACATTTTTTTAAAAAAAATGAAAATGTAAAATAGGCAGGTTAGGGGACATCAGGTATCCGACGAGCCTTTCATTTTTCAGTTTTATAGGAACGCTTTGGGGAAAGGGAGGTTTCCGCTTATTAATCATTTTTTTGCGAAGGGGGCCTGGATCGGGGAGAAAGGCCAAAGGGTGGCGGGCCTAGCGTAGATTGTAAACCCGCATTCGTTTCCAATGTGCCGTTGACCTTTATTTCGTATGTTATAAAGGATCGACGTCTCAGGTGAAATTGATCGGGGACGAGCCTTGTAGTACCGGCGAGGTGGTTTTCACCATAATGCGAGGGTAGTGCCGGACGCCTCAGTCCAGAGAGCTCGAGGATCTCGTGACAATCTCCGTTGTAGGAGGGAGCGTAAGAATGTAACCACTTATCCACCATACCCGGGCGCTAATGGGTAGCCGTAGGGTTTTTTAGGTGCGATTGGTCTCTGTCAATGTCATACGGATTACTTTAATTATATTTAACGGAAACGAAAGTGTTCCAGAGGCGTAGCTTATGGAACTACTCTAGTCAGCCGTTGCGTATAATAAAGACTAATTCTTGTGTCGCGGCAGGACTTTAGAGCTTTAGCAGGAGTGTATACAACAAGGTTAGAGGAATCGCCGGCCAACTGCGGAAGCTTTTTGATTGCACTTGAAGCGATTCCGATATGGTTTGACTGGCTATCAACACCCGACTGTGGTCCTGCAGTTGTCAGAAAGAACCGAAGGACGCATGCCCTAGGATCTGTTTTTACATTCTTGGGGAGGCTGATGTAGTCAGGCATTGCCCGCGATGGACATTGTCTGCTATGTCAACCTGTAAGAGACTTTTTTTTTTTTTTTTAAACGCGAGATGTAGGAATTCTTATTTTGTTTTCAGTTTTATTTATTTTTTGTTGGAAAAATTGAAAGCTCGTTGGAGAACTTAGTTTTTTTTTTAATACAAAAATTAGGAATTTTGTAACGAATGAGCGAGGAATGGTTTAATTTGCACCAGTTAGGAAACATCTTATCGTATATTTATCTTTCAACTTGATCAATGATTTTCACGCTTCCGCCCACACATCCCACATTTTTTTTATTTTTTTACTTTACCCCTTGCATTTACTTCGTAACTTCGCGTTAAGCTCTTGCAAATCCCTGTCGATCCACACGTCCTCCACTTTTCTATTTGGCAAACATTGCGTTCAGCTCGCGATTATTCGGTCCCTAAATTATTCGCCGCAAAAGGAGGAATAACTGCTCTGCTTAATTTAAACCAGGAATCGAATGTCGTCATATTTAGCAGTTTGGCTACTTTATTATTTCGTCACGTTATGGAAGAGTCATCAATTTTACGGACAGCTATCGAAAGTAAGTATCGACGTAATTTATTTTTTTTTTTTTGCAATTTTTTTTTATTAAAGAATTTCTGTAACAGTCCCTTTTTTTTGAATAGGCGATTCGAGCGAGAAAGTCCGTAGATCACCAACCGATTCACCGAGAATTTTAATTTTTGATAAGGATTTCAGAAGGTGGAATTTGTAGGAGGGTTTCAGAAAGTGGAATTTGCCCAGAAGGTCGTTCGGGTTAATACCAGTAAGTTTTTATTTTTTATTTATTTTTATTTTTTAAATGCTAATTTTTTTTCGATTTTTAATTTTAGTAGGAAGCGACGAAGAGAAGCTAATTTTGAAGTACGTTCGCAAATCGGATCGCGTCTTCCTCGCGTCTTCGGGGAAGGCGGGAACATTGATAAAACCACAGTTACTCTCGTCAAAAGGTTGTTATACCAACTGATTGCGTCCGATGAATATTTATTAAAAACTTGCCAAGAGCCAACTGCAACGACTGATATCACCAACTTCGAAGGAACAGCCTAAACCTTCGTCTTCAACTAAATTTTTCGCTTCTGATTTAGAAGCTTTTTTTTCCGCTCCCGAAAATGAAAAACCGGCGGATAACAAGAAAAAAGAGAAAAAGGAAAGCACCGACGAGAAAAAACCTGAAAAAATTCGTGTCGAAATCGGGTATTTTCTCCATTTTAATGGACGCTGTGAAATCTTACGTAGGATATTCGAAATTGATTATGGATTTCGTTTACGAAGCGGATCCTAATAATCAGGTTTTGACGGAAGACAAGTCCGCCGTTCGATTTAGTTTAGGGAAGTTTGATTTTGCTCCCAGGGATGGATAAGATATCGATCGAAATTTGTTCGGAAGTTCGTTTGTTGCTTGGGACTGTCGGAGCTTGTAATCATTCGGCTGACATTCAATCCGCTTTGGTTGTAAAAGTTAAGAATTGCATTCAACGAATTGTAAATGCATATTATGAAGACACGAAGAAAAAATACACGGATGTGTCTTGTATTTGCGCTTTGATTTGGGAAGTGATGACCATGTGCTTGATATTCATATGCTACCTTTTCGGTTGTTAACAGGACGGTCATTAAGTTGAAAAATAACCCTACACGTTCGTCGAATGTCTCGGCATTGTTCTCGAGGAAGGGACTGATAAACGAATTGGCGACATTGCTTCATAATTTGGATTTGTCGAATCCGAATTTTGTTTATGCAATGAATGCTGCATTGAAACCGTTATAGACATTAACGAAGGTAGCGAATGATAAGGGAAGCAGAGGAGGGATCTGTTAAAGCGAATTCAGCTCAACTTAAGATATCGGTAGGTTTTTGTGAACTTTTCTTAAAATCTGCCGCTGTTTTTGTTTTAAATCGAAAAATTGTCAGATTTTTTATTTATTTATTATTATTTCTAGATCCAACCTTGACCAACAATTCGGTAGCATATCCGGAAACACCGAAAATGATTTGTCTGCTGCTGCTGAAATTTTAAAACCGATTTCGGATAGTCAGGTTAATGCTTATATAACTGAAATCGTAGAGATCGTTTTGGAAAGTCCGAGTATGGAAGGAGACAATGGTAGAGGTGATCCTATACACATGAATGTGATCGTGAGAATGTTGAATCGATTACCTGTGAAACTCGATGACTCTGCAAAACTCCTTGATGCAATTGACATCCAAGGTAATTAAGATGCAGAAATTCTTGAAGTGAAAGAAAAAATGTTCTATGGAATTAAATTATTTGTTTTTTTTGCAGATGGTAAACGATTTAATCACCAATTACAACCAGCCAATCGAGAGCAGTTAACCTCTCGGGATGATCCAGATAATTTGAATTATGATGAATACGGAGACCAGCAAATTGATGAAGACAGCAACGACGGGGAAATATGAGGCTATAAAGGCAAAAATGATGATCCCGACGATGTCTTTTTAATGGGTACCTCGATATTCGATGGAGGACGTGAGCATATCGTGGATGATTTATTCTTCGTGCAATATCCCAGCAATTATACCGCAACACTGGGGTCTTTTAATAATTTGTATGGCTATGACGCTTCCATAAAGCCAGAAAAACCAGTCGTCCAACCTTCGGTTCAATACGGGTGATTGGTGAGAAGAAACCGGGAAGAATCAGCATTTGTTATGTTAGAAACCCGATAATTCGACCTAGGCGGCATCAATTTTTACAGTTGAATTCGAGGAGTTAATTCAACCTTCGGCTTCATTTACTCCAGAAAGTACGTTTGGGTTTTTTAACCACTTCTAATTTCTAAATTATGCTTGAAAATTATGAATTTTTATCAATCGGTTTCCTTTTTTTTTTTTTTTTGCAGCCTGCTGTTCTTTCACCGACATTTCCGAAGTAAGGATTACAGACAGGGAGATTAAGACGCTCAGAGCTTGTGTAGCCACAGTTTCCGTAGTAGTTGTTTAGTTTTGAGGATACCGGGGAACAGGATGAAAACTATTATTTCGGTCAGCAATTAGCTCAGAACGTTCAAAGCGTTTGGTACGTTCTTTGAACATGCGAATTGAATATACTGCACGCGTATTCTGGTGTCATGGCGACTACAGTTTTGACCCATAAATTAAGACCTACGCTAGAACAAATTAGAGACGATTATTTGAAAGCCAGAAATGCCAACCCGTCTCCTACTATGGACGTTAGCTGCCTGCCTACCTTTACGGAAAATAACAGAAACGTGGAAATGGCGAAAGTGTCCCTTTCCACTATGGAAACGAAAGCTACCAATGTTTTGATGCATCTTCCGAGAGCTGGAACACAAATCAAGATGCTATGAGATAAGAGTCGCCGGATACTTTGGAATAAAGCAGCGAAAGATGGGAAAACGAGAGGATGACGGAATTGGATATAAACCGGGAAGGGGAATACTGAAGTAATTCAAATTCGTTTCAAATTAACCCAGTCAACAGACAGAAGCAGGGATTCTAATTTAAGAGACACGTTTGCTCCTTATGTCATGTTCAACGAAAATGATATGTCGGTCCGTCTTTCCCGGTTCAAAATACCAAGGAGATCGCACACGGAGAGACACGGGGGATACCAACAGGACGTATGATCTTAACACTTGTCAGGAAACATAGCGATTTAACGATTTTGGGTTGGGACAGTCAGACTTTGCCCGATGAAGAATTTCCGTTGTTGAGAGTTTCGGGGTCGGAACGGATCGCACCGAAGTTTGCTGCACGCGCTATGTATCAGTCGGTTTTGAGTGCTCCGCCTGTAAGCTATTCAGAACAACAGCAAGAGAAGGAACCGGGACCAGCTGAGGAATCTTCGAGCGAACATTCTAACCAAATGTTAACGAATACTTTAAACGAAAATGTCGAAAGTAACGCGAAAGTACCGCAGGAAAGCGACACCGAAGCCACTACACGGGGGGCTACGCCCAGACAATGTTCGCAGTTGCTGCCGGATTTCTTTCCGTCCTCGTTTGGTGAAAATCAAAATATGGAAACTGCAGAAAGATCACCGACTCCTCCTCTTCGGCTCTATCGGTTGAGGAAGAAGCTAGAGGAAGCAATCCTTCGTAGAAGAATGCAGAGAACGAAAAGAATGCATTCTCCGTAGCGTTGGAGCCGGAATAAATGATGCAACTTTACCCGAAGGAAAGAGCGACTCATAAAGGGATTTCCATTCCGGCCGGTTTAGATCACTTTCTTGGGCGCTTCACCGGCCGATATGAAGGACGAAGCGTTTTTAAATCATTCACCTGAACGAAAGAGCGACTTATAGAAGGATTTCCATTCTGGTCGGTTTATATCTAGTTCTTGGGCGCTTTACGGGCCGATATGAGGGAGGAAGTGTTTTCAAATTATTCACGGCAGAAAAGCCTTCAACGTTCCAAATTAGCGAGGGAGTCTACCACTCCACCGTCGGGAGTGCCGCCGTTTGTCCAGAGTTATTAGAAATCTTTGTTGTAATCCTGCCACTGGAGATTTTGTGATTAGGGTAAGCAAAAAATCTTGTAATAATCCTAATTATTTATTTTAAAATCGTATATGAATGGATTTTTCCTGGTTTATTTATTCACGAGTGAATCTAGAATTAAGAAAAGATTGATTTTGATTTTTTTGTTTTTTTCATTCCAGGCACTAATTTCTTTTATGGAAAAATGTACCACATGTGCTCTGTCCATTCGTCAGTCGAGCCGTAAAAAAAAAATGCCTCGTTCGTATTTTCATCTAAACTGTTGTCCGTCATCCGACACGGAAGTAGTAAATCACTCTACGGACCCCGAACCGACGTGGCTAAACCTGAGAACCGACGCCGCATTCGCTTGCAGAGCAAACATCTTCCAAGTCCAATTGAAACGAAGCGTAGATAATTTTGAGCTCGCAACGTTTCCGTCCATCCTCAAACCGCTCCGATCGTTTTGAGGAACTCCATGGATTTGCTGTACACGTTAACAAAGGTTTTCCAAAACGAATTTTTACGGAAAAGACCGTAGGACTAGGAAAAATGCGATGAGAATAACGAGATCGTTAAAAATCGAATACCGCGTTTTGGGACATTTTATTTCGATTAAAAAGTTTGAAGCGCCGGAGATCGTCAATAATGGAAGAGCGCTTTAAAAAAAGGAAACGTCCAGCCCTTTCAACGAAATCGAATTGAGATCCACGACTTTTGATAAATCGCAGAAGGGACATTTCATAACGATGCTGACTTGCCCGTTGGTCAAGGTCAGCACTCAGCTTACTCATAAATAATTGGATATTTTGTGTTTGGCTTCGGATGGCTTCGCGGAGTTAAACGAGGAAGAGGCTGTCCCGGTCACTCAGGAACATTTGAATGTCAAGGTATTCGTCCAAGCATTTTCGTTCAAGAACATAAATATCGGCAACTCTCCAGTTTTTGAATTTAGCCCCTACAGATGTCTCGTTAAGATTCATCGAGTAAGTTTTTTTTTTTCTCTTTGAAAAGTATTTTTTAGAAAAAGGGATTTATTTTTTTAAAATTTTTTCAGATGGCATTTTCGGCCACAATGGAAACGTACGGGAGAAAGCCGCTGAAAGGCTACGGTTTCCGCATGACTGACAGCATGCTCTGTATATTAAAAGACATTCTAGTTGGAGAAAAAATTCTTCAGGTACGTTTTCCTGTAATTTTATAATTTATTGCTTTTTTCGGTTTTTTAGTTCAAAAGTTTTAAATAAATAAGTTTTTGTTTGTTTCGTTTTTAGGAGCGTTTGGATGAAGCAGCCTCGAAGCAAATCATATCAACAACGTATGGCGATCATGTCGGGGAGGTCCGGCATACGGCAGCAGATTCTCAAGTTCCTTATTAGTAAACAGATTATCTTTCCCGACCACAAGCCCTCAGGGTCGATCCGGAGGAAAAGACTCTCACGTCAGCGAAACTTTATTCAACCAATTTTGAGACTTGAGACTTTCCAGGAATGCAACCATTGAAGTCCTAGCCCTCTCTCAATCGCGAAACATCGAAAAGGCTGTTAACTATTTAATCGAAAATAATCGAACCGCTTGTCAGGAAGATTAGACGATTGGACATTGTGAGAACATATTGAACAAATCCTAGTCAATGAAAATTCCGAGGTTTTTGCAAGTTCTTCGAGGGATGCTAACTCATGAACTTTCGAAAGAGATAATGGTGGATTTTGTTCATCGAGTTAGTTTTTTTTTAAACCTTATTAGCTTAATAAAAAAACTTGAGCTTTTTTTATTTTATTTTTCTATTATTCGATTTTTAAAAAAAATTTCTCATTTATTCTTTTTTTTTCGCAGCTCAAAACATGGGCGCGTCCTCATCGTCTCAAGTCGAAGTCGTTAATCCGAGGAAGAAGTGGAGTTGTGAAATGGCGTTAGCAGAAGGTAAATCTGAGGTAAGTACTTTTTTAATTAAAAATTTTGTTTTTTAATTTTTTTAATTTTTTTTTGTTTCCTCTTTTGTTTTAGATGCTTAAGGGCATTAAAAAATTTCGGCTCACGCAAGACAGTAAATCAATTCACCGGAAGTGCTTTAAATCAATGTCATGAGGTGCTAGAAAATCATCCGGAAACCGTTTATCGCGTCTGCGATTTGTTTATTGTGATTTGCGAACGGAAAATAACAGAAGCGTGGAAATGGAGGAAGTGCCCCTTTTCACTATGGAGACGAAAGCTAACGATGTTTTGATGCATCTTCCGAGAGCTGGAACACAAATCAAGAAGCTAGGATATTAGCGTCGCCGGATTCTTCCGAACAAAGCAGCGAAAAAAAGGAAAACGAGAGGATGACTGAATTTGATATGAACCGGGAGGGAGAATTCTGAAGTAATTCAAATTCGTTTCAATTACCCCAGTCAACAGACAGAAGCGGGGATTCTAATTTAAGAGACACGTTTGCTCCTTATGTCATGTTCAACCAAGATGATAGAGTCTTTCCCGGTTCAAAATACCAAGTTTAACGATTTTGGGTGAGGACTGTCAGGCTCTGCCCGATGAAGAATTTCCGTTAATGAAAGTTCCAGGGTCAGAACTGATCGCACCGAATTTTGTTGCACCCGCTTTTTATCAGTCGGTTTTGAGTGCTCCGCCTGTAACCCATTCCGAACAACAACAACAAGAGAAGGAACCGGACCAGCTGAGGAATCTTCGAGCGAACATTCTAATGAAATGTTAACGAGTACTTTAAACGAAATTGCCGAAAGTAACGCGAAAGTACCTCAGGAAAGCGACACCGAAACCACTACACTGGAGGCTACGTCCAGCCGAAGTTCGCAGTTGCTGCCGGAGTTCTTACCGTCCTCGTTTGGACAAAATCAAAATATGGAAACAACAGAAAGATCACCGACTCCTCTTCCTCTCTTTACCGAATGCGAAAGCATTTCGGCTCTCCCGATTGAAAAAGAAGCTAGAGGAAGCAATCCGTCTTAGAATAATGCAGAGAACGAAAAGAATGCATTCTCTGTAGCGTTGGACCCGGAAGAAATGATACAACTTTACCTGAACGAAAGAGCGACTTATAGAAGGATTTCCATTCTGGTCGGTTTATATCTAGTTCTTGGGCGCTTTACGGGCCGATATGAGGGAGGAAGTGTTTTCAAATTATTCACGGCAGAAAAGCCTTCAACGTTCCAAATTAGCGAGGGAGTCTACCACTCCACCGTCGGGAGTGCCGCCGTTTGTCCAGAGTTATTAGAAATCTTTGTTGTAATCCTGCCACTGGAGATTTTGTGATTAGGGTAAGCAAAAAATCTTGTAATAATCCTAATTATTTATTTTAAAATCGTATATGAATGGATTTTTCCTGGTTTATTTATTCACGAGTGAATCTAGAATTAAGAAAAGATTGATTTTGATTTTTTTGTTTTTTTCATTCCAGGCACTAATTTCTTTTATGGAAAAATGTACCACATGTGCTCTGTCCATTCGTCAGTCGAGCCGTAAAAAAAAAATGCCTCGTTCGTATTTTCATCTAAACTGTTGTCCGTCATCCGACACGGAAGTAGTGAATCAATCTACGGACCCCGAACCGACCAGGCTTAACCTGAGAACGGACGCCGCATTCGTTTGCTGAGCAAACATCTTGCAAGTGCAATTGAAACGAAGCGTAGATAATTTCGGGCTCGCAACGTTTCCGTCCATCCTCAAGCCGCTCCGATCGTTTTGGGGAACTCCATGGATTTGCTGTACACGTTAACAAAGGTTTTCTAAAACGAATTTTTACGGAAAAGACCGTAGGACTAGGAAAAATGCGATGAGAATAACGAGATCGTTAAAAATCGAATACCGCGTTTTGGGACATTTTATTTCGATTAAAAAGTTTGAAGCGCCGGAGATCGTCAATAATGGAAGAGCGCTTTAAAAAAAGGAAACGTCCAGCCCTTTCAACGAAATCGAATTGAGATCCACGACTTTTGATAAATCGCAGATAGGACATTTCATAACGATGCTGACTTGCCCGTTGGTCAAGGTCAGCACTCAGCTTACGGGTAAATTATTGCATATTTTGTGTTTGTCTTCGGAGGGTTTCGCGGAGTTAAACGAGGAAGAGGCTGTCCCGGTCACTCAGGAACATTTGAATGTCAAGGTGATAGTCCTCACCTTTGAGGGATGCAGCGAAAAGGGTTTAAAGTAAGCCACCGATCTTCTTAGAAGGATGAGGAATAGACCGGATCCGACTTGACGGACAAGTCTGAAATTGTTGATTTCCGGTGCGCAGGAAGTCACGATTCTCATCAAAGATCACATCTAAGCTCTTTTGTTCAAATTGAAAGAGGGAAACGCAAGAGCGAAATCCGGCGAATTTATCGGATACAAAAATAGCTCTAAAACAATTTCCACTGCTTGTCATTATCTGGTCGACTCGACATGTTGGACGGGATTGTTCCTGTGGGATGATGAATCTGGAGCACTTGCAGTTACCAAGTAAGTGTGCATACTCTCGGGAATTTTTTATTCCAGGCTTCTTTGATTCACAGAAAATAATTCGCTTCTTCTTTTTTTTAGAGAACTTAACGGATAAAAAAGAAACTCTAATACAGTTTCCACTGATCGTCATTAAATGGTCGACTGGACTTCTGGACAAACTGGAGCCCAGTCTTGAGCCTAAAGAGTAGAGTCTGTTCGCGGTAATAATGATTGAAGATTCGGTGAGTTTGTTCCAATTTTTTTATTTTCCAACGGATGGAGATGCGGGGTTTTCGGCAGCCATAAGCCCTCCATTAATACCAGACTGAGAGTTTTTAAAATCCCAAATCGATTTGCACTTTTAGTTTTATTTTTTTTTAGTTAAATTTTCGTTTTACTAAATATTTGTTTTAATATCTGTTGAAGAATGAGCCCCAATCTAGTTTGCCCTAGCATTTTTTCTCCGGAAATTGTGAGAAGAAGAAAGAGTTAGAAACTGACTTGAAAATTATGCAACGAAAATAATGGAAAAATCTCTTGAATCCAAAAATATTAAAATTTTTAATTTAATTTAAGCGTAGGCCATTTTTATATTTTCGCTTTAAAAAAGAAGTTTATGATTTTTATGCTCCTTAAGTTTTAATTTGCTTTTAAAAGTGTCCCTAATGGATGCTGCTGAGAAACCCTGCCAACGAGGGACGTCAGAACCTGGAAACCTAATTAATTTGAAAAGAAGATGGAAAAACATTAGATCGGCAGGTTAGTACTGGATGTTTGATTTCCTTGTGGAATCCATTCTTAGATGCAACATTGGTTTAAATATGTCGGATTTAGAGTCAGTTCTTTCAAGTAGTATTTGTATCTGCGATATGAATTGATATTTTAAGGTTCAAATGGAAAATTTAAAAAAGCGGCAGAAGATGTAACACTTTTTTTTTTTTATTATTTTGTTCACATGCTAATGAAT
The DNA here is from genome assembly GCA_037577465.1 of Liposcelis bostrychophila. NCBI lineage: Eukaryota > Metazoa > Arthropoda > Insecta > Psocodea > Liposcelididae > Liposcelis > Liposcelis bostrychophila. Next base: position 19,689,144 of record CM075209.1, on the reverse strand, counting down.
TTGCGGTATTTAATTCTTGATTGGAGTTTACATGAGTGAGTGTAATTAACTGGGTGTAAAACTTAAAAGGTTTAAAATTATGAATTTAAAGATATTCATATTATTTACTGGACTACTAGAAAATGATTTCAGAATGACAGTTTTAGGGGATACTTGAGTTTTGAAATGTTTGTAGAGCTACAATATTATGGTCGACATAAACTCACGCGAAATTTGAAAACAATTTGAGCTAATTCTTGATTTTGGACGAAAGCAACACGCAAAGAAAAGTCGTTATAATACTTTTTTTTTCGGGTTTTGATTTTGATTTTTTTTTTAATTTCGTTTTTTTTCGGACTTTAATTTTTAATTTTTAATTTTTCGGGTTTTTAGAAGTAATTTTTTTTAAATTTTTTGTGATTAATTTACTACTAATTACCTTATGTAATGACATTAGTGTCTTTATGTAAGGAAGTCTTCAAGGAGGTGTTGGATTCATCTTAAAGGAATTTCGTTGGATCAGCAAAAGTCGGGATCGATATGAAGGTAAAACATTTAATGGTTGGTAATTATGCATTGTTTACAATTTAAATCCTGTTTTTTTTTTTTTTTTTTTTTTTTTTTTTTTTTTTTTTTTTTTGGAAGACATCAGCTGATAAAGCAGTAGATAGTTTAGATCAAACGATTTTTTTTTTTTTTTTTTTTTATTCACGGTGTGTTAATTGTGTTTTGATCAGTCTCGTTCATCTCCTGATGTCTTCATCTTGTGTAAATTAATTTGTTTTTGCTTTTCATGGAAGAGTGTGCCACTTGAATGTGCTTGTAACACTCATTCTTACAGGGGTCCACCAACATTTGAACGATATTTCCCATGTCAGTGTTGCATAAGTTTTGAAAAATTGTATATATATTCGATTCTCAGTGGTGTCAGACCATCTATACAATTAATTTAATTTCTTTACCTTAATTTGAAATTTTGCAAGTATCTGTAATAGGTCCATTTTAATATATTCATTTTCCATTTCATTTGCCATTTGGTAAAAGGATTTAGAAGTCTTTAATAGTTTCAGACTTTCTATGCCCGTTTTAATTTCTGATTAAATTATTTGGTAAACACCCTGTTATAACATTATTTTATTTATTTAGATTTTCTTACATGATTCGATATACGACATTCGATATTCCAATCCTTATGCCAGGAGTTAAGAAATCCTTGAAATTCTTTTAAGTTTAGGTTTTGTAGTCCCATGAAATAAACCGACTTTGCTTTCTTTGTAACTCTACACCTTTTTGTTAGGTGACAGATTTTTTTTATTTTCTTATCACAGCTCAACAAAATCTTTAGTAACAATTGTACGCCTTTGACATATTCAGGCACCATTGAATATTTTTTACCATTTTACAATTTTTAGCATTTTGTAGGACTACGTAGCACAATTGGGCATGGAAAAGCCATCCAAAAAAAAAAAAAAAAAAAAAAATTTAAAAAAAAAAATGAAGTTTTGGCTCTTCCTTCGTTCGATTTTTTAGTGTTCCTTTTTTTTTTTTTTTTTTTTTTTTTAAATTTAATCATATTAAGTAGTTAAAATGCTATTTGTTTTTAATCAAGTACCGGGTCATTGGGTAATTTCGGCTTAGCCCCGCGGTATAGAAGTCCGCCGTTGATTTTTTTTTCTCGAAAAGTGAAAGATTTTGAATAAAGTTACGGTTTGGGAGTGTGTCCCTATTCAAGTCTTGCGCAGACCTAATTGCCTGGAATCTGGAGCCTGGAGCCTGGAGCCTGGAACCTTGAGTATGGACGCGCATTCGCTATGAAGTCGTGGTTCCTGGAGCCTGGAGCCTGAGTCTTTGTTTGGAGTAATATCGTTGGCAGAGTAGGTGAGTCTGTTTCAGTTTATTTATTTTCTAATGGACAAGAAACTCATGTGGGATTTTCGTAAAAGCCATAAGTCCTACCATATTTCTAAAAAGTATAAGCGGCGCTGAAAAATAACCGCATGATATTACAACTTAAGGTCTTTAATTCTTTCCCGATTTGTATAGGAGCCTCTTGGTATTTGGTGTTTCTCGCTGGATAAAGTTGCTTTTCAGGAAAAAATGATGAAGACATGTTTTGGGGTAATTGGACCGGCTGATTTAGAATCAGAAGTCAAAATTCGGAGAAAACTAAAGTCCTTTAGGGGTGGAGGCATTTTATTTTTAAACTTTTTTTTTTTTTGCCGCATTGATTTTTTTGAGCGGATTTAAATAATTTTTATTAAAAATAATATTAGGTATCTTTAATTTTTTTTTTTTTTTTTTTTTTTTTTTTTTTTTTTTTTTTTTTTTTTTGGAAGACTAATATTTATGTCCTAAGCTAGCTTTACCAGGATTCCATAGGAAAACGTTTTTTTTTAAACTTTGCCAGTTTTTTTTTTTTCTAAAAATTACATCAATTAATAAGAGTTTAGACAGTAAGTTTTTTCGTAAACATTACATCAGTTAATAAAAGTTTAGTGAAGACTCAGTGATGAGGTTAGTTGATAGTAGGTGCTTAATAGCAGTTCAGTGTTTAAATATCCAGCGAAATGGCCAGTAGACACTCATCACAGCTTTTTTTTTTTTTTGGAAAACTTGTGTTTGGTTCTGAAGCCAAGTACTAGGCTAGTTTCTAAGAAAGCTTTCCTTTTTTAAACTGTTCCAATTTTTTTTTCTAAAAATTAGCCCAAATAATTAAAGATATGGGAAAGCTCATGATGAGGATTGATGTCTTTCATACTTCTAATAAACAATAGCGTAGGTTTTTATTAGCAAAATCGAAACACTAGTACTTAGTTTTTAGCGAGTTTATAATGGGTTGAACTTATATCAGGAAAATTTTTGAAAAAATTTTCCAGTCTCCCATCTTATAGGATTAAGTCATATTGTGAATTTTAAATTAAACCCATTTAATTTGTGACTTTTTATTTTCAGGACTGTCTGTAGGCAATCATTGGAAGAATGCATGTTCCATTTAACTGTTATCACTGTTTTTCAAAATTCACAAAAATTAGTATTTTTAAGTTCTTAAGTTTTTCTTAGGAACAACTGTTCTCACAGGTTAGGGAGATAGCCCGTTGGGGAGTCTCCAGGGAAATTTTTTAGTTCGTAAACATTTTACTGTTTTTCCCCCTTTCCTTTGCTATTTTTCTATTTTTTACTTCACTCATTGCATTTTCCATTTAAAAATTGCCTCGTTGGAATTTCTATCCTAAGTCATCCGACACGGAAGTAGTGAATGAATCTACGTGAATGAACGTCTGGATAATATATAAGTTAAGTAGATCCTTTTTAGTTATTTAGAAATTTTTTTAGTTCTCACCCGCATGGATATGAGGCTGCGAACTTTCATTTTTCTTTTTGGTAGGAACGCTTTAATGGGGAAAGGGGGTTTTTCGTTTTGTAATTATTTTTTTGCGAAGGGTACCTGGCCTGGATCGGAGAGAAAGGCCAAAGCTAGGGTGGCGGGCCTAGCGGAGATTGTAAACCCGCATTCGTTTCCGATGTGCCGTTTCGACGTCTCAGGTGAAACGTGGACCGGGGACGAGCCTCGAGAAACCGGGGGGTGGTTTTCACCACAATGCGAGGGTAGTGCCGGACGCCCAAGACCAGAGAGCTCGAGGATCTCGTGACGATCTCCGTTGTAGGAGGGAGCGTAGTAGTTAGAGTAGTTAGATAAGAAGGTATCCACTTATCCAAACATACTCGGGAGCGAATGGGTAGCCGTGGGTTTTTTTAGGTGCTTTTGGTCTCTGTCAATGTCATATGGATTACCTTCAATTATATTACACGGTTAACTAAAGTCGTTCCAGAGGCGTAGCTTGTGGAACAACCCAAGTCAACCGTGACGTATAATGAAGACTAATTTTTATGTCTCGGCAGGACATTAGAGTTTTGCAGTTGGTATATAACTGGGTTGAGGCCATCACCGGCCAACTGTTTAAGCTTTTTAATTGCACTTGAAAGCGATTCCGATATGGTTTCAACTGGCTATCAATACCCGACCGTGGTCCAGCAGTGGTCAGAGAAGAATCGAAGGACGCATGCCCTAGGATAGGTGTTTACTTTCTGGGGAAGGTTGACATAGGCAGGCGTCAACCTGTAAGAAGACTTAAGTATCGCGAGATGTAGGAATATTTATTTTTTAAAAAAATGTTATTTATTTATTTTTGAAAAATTGAAAGTTCGTAGGAAAACCCAGTTTTTTTTTAAATACAAAAAGTAGGAATTTTGTACTAATCTTTTTTTTTTTTTTCTTTTTTTGTCAAGAGATTCTGCAGGACGTTCGAAACTTTCTGAAACTATTGGGTTTTAAGCAGTTGAAGGAGTTGAAGCAGTTGCAGCATTTGAAGGAGTTGGATTTTTTTCTTTTTGCTGGATCAATTATTTTTTGGTAGGTTTTTTTTGTTATTTGTGCTATACATAGGCTTCTTGCATTTATTATTTATGCTACATATACAATTTGTTTGACGATGCTTATGCTCACTTTAAAGCATTTTTCCCAAATTTATTGCTTGAATCGATGATATGGTCAATTTTTCATTAATGAATTATTGTGAACTGGTTATTGAATCATCTTTATGTTTTATTAGGTATGCCGGTACAGTTTCTATTTTTTAGGCAGCTCAAAATAATCGAAACCTCATCGTTTTTATTTATTTATTTATTTATTTTTTCTATGTCTATTTCTCAAATGCTAATTTTTTTCTGATATTTAATTTTAGTTGAAAACGACTAAGAGCGGCTAATTTTGAAGTACTTTCGCAGTTCGGATCTTGGTTTCTGGGAACATGCGAACATTGGTAAATCCGGAGTTTCTCTCATCCAAACTTTGGTATATCAATTGGTTGTGCCCGATGAATATTTATTAAAAACCTACCAAGAGGAAACTGCTACGACTGAATTACCAACGACTTGGAAAGAATAGCCGACCGCTGCGTCTTGAACTAAATTTTTCGGTTCTGATGTAGAAGTTTTATTCACTTCCGTTCTCCTAAATATAAAACTGGAAGACAACAAAGAAAAAAAGAAATCGGAAAGCACCTACGAGAAAGAGCTTAAAAATTATCGTCGAAATCCGCTACTTTGACGATTTTAACGGACGCTGTGAAATATTACATGGGATATTCGAAATTCATTATGGATCACTTTTTCGAACCGGATCCGATTTATCCGGCTTCGACGGAAGACGTGTCCGCCGTTCGATTTATTTTATAAAAATTGGGTTTGCTACCAGAAATGGATAAGAAATCGATCGAAATTTTGTTCGGAAGCTCTTTTGTTGCTCGGTGATGTCGGAGGTTGTAATCATTCGGCTGTCATTCAATCCGCTTTGCTTGTAGAAGTTAAGAATTGCATTCAGCGGATTATAAATGCATATTATGAAGACACAAAGGAAAAATACACAAAAGTGTCCTGGATTTTGGCTTTGTTTTCGGAATTGATTGCCACTTGCTCCTTGACTAATTGGCTTTCGGCTGTTAACAGCACGGTTATTAAGTTGAAAAATAACCCGGCACATTTAAGTCGAATATGTTGAAATTGTTTGCGAAGAAAGGAGTGATGAACGAAATGGCGAGAATGATCCAAAATTTGGATTGATCAGATCAGAATTTTGTTATGCAGGGAATGCCGCATTGAAACCGTCAGAACCATTAGCGATGTTGGCGAATGAAAGGAAAGCAGAAGACACGCGATGGAAGGGTCTGTTAAAGGCCTAGAATTCAAGGAGTCGTAATTCGGGTGTACCTGCTCAAGATATCATTGGTAGGTTTTTGTGAACCTTTCTTAAAATCAGCCGTTTTTTTTTATTTTTTTTATTTTTGAGTTTAAAAATTGTCTTATTTTTTATTCATTTGTTTTTGTTTTTAGATCAAATCTTGACCAACAGTTTCGACACAACATCGGAATCATAAACGCTTAGGTCGATGAAACAAACGAGGATTCTGAAAATACCGAAAGTGATTTGTCTGCTGGTGCTGAAATTTTGAAGCTTCGGATACTCAAGTTAATGCTTATATAACTGATATCGAAGAGATCATTTTGGAAAGTCCGAATATAGATCGAGACAATGATAGAAGGGATTCTATGCACATGGATGTGATCGTGAGAACGTAGAAAACGATGACCTGTGAAACCCGATGACTATATGCTAAACGCCTTGATGCAAATGACATCCGAAGTAATTAAGCTGCAGAAATTTTTCAAATTGAAAAAATAAGAAAAGAAAAATGTTGTAATATGGAACTAAATTGTTTGTATTTTTGCAGATGGTGCACGGTTTAAACGCCGAGGTCCTCACCCCGAATCGGGTTTAGAGCAAGCCACCAATCTTCTTATAAGGACAAGCAATGGCCCGGATCCGACGACACAGACAAGTCTCAAATTGTTGATTTTTGGAGCGCAGGAAGTCGGGACTGTCGTCAAATAACACGTTGAAGCTCTTTTGTACGAATTGAAAGAAGCAAACGCGAGAGCGAAATCCGACGATTGCTGACTTCAGACATCCGACGATGCTCTTTGTTTGAAATCAAGTGCCGGGTCATGGGCTTCTTTCGGCTTAGCCCCGCGTTATAAAAAGTCCGTTGTTTATTATTTTTTGAATATGGGAGGGATTTCGAGTAAAGTTGTGGATCGGGAGTGTGTCCCCATTAAAGTAGTATAGAGGATTAGGTCTTGGAGTATGACGCGCATAGAGTGATGTCGTGGAGCCGGGAACCTAGAGCTTGGCGTTTGGACGCGCATAGAGTATGAGGTCGTTGATCCGGGAACCTGGAGCCTAGAGTACAGACGCGCATAGAGTATGAGGTCGTGGAGTCGGGAACATGGAGCCTGGAGTATGGACGCACATAGAGTATAATTTCGGGGAGCCTGGAACCTGGAGTTTGGAAGCACATAGTGTATGAAGTCAAGGAGCCTGAAGCTTGGAGCCTGAAAGTTTGTTTGGAGGAATAGCAATTGCATAGAGTCGGTGAGTCTGTTTTAGTTTATTGATTTTCTAATGGAAAAATAACCTAATAACTCATGTGGGATTTTTATGAGTCATAAGTCCTCCCATAATCTCAACAAGTAGAAGCAACGCAGTAAAATAACCACATCATATTAAACTTGAGGTTTTTAACCCTTTTACTATGTTTGAACCGCTGATTTCGAATCTGAAAACAAAATTCTGAAAAAATTAATTTTGAAAAGGTCACTTATCCATCTGTTTTCAAAATGGAGATTTTTTTTTTTTGTTTAAAAAAAATGTGTAAACTAAAGTATTATTACAAAGCAAAAAAATTACTTCCATTTTGAAATGAGATGGACATTAGTGATTCATATGGTGGAGAAGTTTTATTTTTAATCATTGTCATCAAAAGTAGCAGTGTCTTATATCTGCCTTTGTACAAAATGTCTTAATTTCACTAAAGGAATTAATTACACCACCGGAAATATGATCTTTATTCTATGTTTTTGGGGAAAATGAAAATAACGTGGTTTGCGGATGCATATTGTTTGTTAAGTAACGAATATGATGTCATTTTTCGCATTTCAAAGCTCAGAGTGAAGATACCGATGCATTCCGGTGGTAGGAATTAATTGTCCAAAGGAAGCAAGACAAAAATTTAACTTGGAAAAATTATTCTTTGTCAAAATTCCTTTTTTTTTCTGGGTAATTATCACAAAGTTTTTTTTTAATTCCACAAGGGTGGGGGAGAAATCGCAAAATCGTAATTTTTTAATATACATTTTTTCTCCTTTTTTTTTTTTTTTTTTTTGCATTTATTGAAATAGAAATCAGCCTTTTCTTTTTCCCCCTTTTGCCGTCCCCCCATTCTGTCATCCTCAAAAAGTTGTTAAAAGTCGTGGCGCCTTGGAAATACCGAATTAAATAAAAATGAAAAAAAAAAAGAAAAAAAGAAAGTATATACTTTCTTTGTTTCAGAGATTGGAAAAGTTTTGTTTCACATTATGATTGATATGGAAAAGTTGGAAGAAGAAAATGCTGATTGGTTCAATAATACCCATCACCGGGTCCAAATTGAAGTATTGAAAGTCTCTCGCTCCTCAGGAAATATGTAAATTTTAAATGATTAATGGAAAACGGACATATCTTTCTCGATAGACATTTTTTTTCCCCTTGAATAAGGAAAAATTTGCAGGGAAATAAAAGAAACAAAAGCGTCCGGCGAATTTTTTTTTTTTTTTTTTTTTTTTTTTTCGTTTTATTTTTTGTAAATAACTTTTAGAGAGCTCAGGATATCCGTTTAATTGTATGGATTTCCTTTTTATTTTTTATGATTTTCCGGGATCGTTATTTTTTTATTTTTTATTTTTTTCCTCCCGTCGATAAATTGCGAGTTAATTCTGTGTAACGCTAAGATAGGTTTGTACCGATCCCGTCAGGAATATGATAAAACTCGTGTACAAGACAGGAGATGATAGACTGGAAGTCAATGGGGCTTCTTTCCTCTTCCCCCCTTTCTCGGTTCCCACCGCTTTTCAAGAAAAGGGTGATGAAATCTTCACCTTTAAAATTTTTGATCAATTCTCTCCCTCTTTCGTCTTCATTCAGCTGGTTTTGATTAGTAAAATTTTGTTTTCTTGTCATTCGCTTTTCGAAGCTGGAAAATCGGGAGTATGCTTCAAGCCGTGCATCCCTGAAAGAGGAAGACTAATCATCACTTTTTAGGCGATTTATGATAAATTAATCCGTGTGGAATCGGTTGTAATGCTGGGTTGCAATTCCGATGGTAAATGGAGATGTGTCCATTTTTTTAATATTAAATTTGAATTTTTTTTTTAAAACAATAAATAATAAAAAAAATTCTTACTTAAAATTCTCCGGACCCCCCACCCCCTCTTCCCCATGTAAGATATCATAAGAGTTTCTTGCACCCCCTCCCCTGCCTCCGGTCTTACGTAATAACGATCCTTAAATAAAATTGTAATTTATATCTTTTATTTATTTCAGCATTGCCACAAGGATACTAACTTAATGCGGGGGCTTTAACGACAACTTCAAAGGATATCCTCCAGTCGCGCATAAAACTTCAAAGGATGGCTTATGGGTGCTTTTCAGCGATCATGTATGTCCATCGAGCTAACCTGGATTAGTACGGAATATCTGACATAACGGATTTCTTGAGGAAAGGTTTCGGTCTTTAGGTATGTAAATATTGTACGATGTATGTTCATAGGGTGTCACGAAAAAATTCAAGGCCCTAGTTTTGCTTTTTGGGTTTTTTCTCGAGTTAATTTTCAGCTCGACAAAATTTTTTTTTAGAAAGGGCACAAAAATTTTAAAATTCTTTCGCACAAGAAACTTTTTTTTCTTTTTTTTTTTTTTTAAATTAATTTTTTTGCAAATAATTTACAGTTACACAAGGGGTAAATTTGTTGTAAAAGAATTAAAATTTTAAGAATACGTTTTAGGTGTATGAGGGTGTCCAAAAAAATTAGACAGCCACAGAAAAGGCAGTTAAGTCGTTCTTGTACAGAGGGGGATTTTGGAATTGTGTTTCTGCAAGGGAGTCTCGAACTGGGAGGGATCCGAAAATTTCAAAATAGCTAAAATACGTCAAAAATGTGTAAAAATAATGTGGTTTATGAGCTATTGCGGGCGAGTCGTAGGTACAAACGTAGTAAGAACCAACATTGGGGGCAAAAAAATTTTAATTTTTTTTTTCAAAGGACATTTATTCGTTTGATTATTTTCACAAAAAAAAAGCTTTCTTACACGGGGCACTTTCTCCCACCGCCGAGAGTTACGGAGATTAACTAAATTCAGTGTTTTGGCTAAAATTTAAATTTTTTTGGCATAAGCTTATCCAACTCCACTACCTTTTGTTTTACAAGACATTTCTATGGGAATTTTTTACTCGGGACACTCCTCGTAATAGGAGTAGTTTACTGTCAAATCAATTTTCAAAATTTTTTATCTCATAGTGAAGTTTTAAAAAAAAGTTCGAAATTATAGCCAGGGGTCCGTATTTGATGCCGGTGCCGATTTATTATTATTTATTAAACCCCGATTCCGATTCCGGCACCTACACCCGATGCCGATGCCAGCACTAACAATTTCGCAGTGCCGATGCTAATGCCAATGCCAATTTCGGATATTAAAAAAAATCCGATGCCGATGCTCGGAGGCCGATCCGGCATCGGCCAAAATTTTCAAACTTCATACGCCTGATTATCGCTTAGGACCCTTTCCTATGCTTGCCCATATGAAAGTTTTTTCTCTCTGAAAAGACCGCCGCCACTTCTATGAAAAAATAATTCTTTGAAAGTATACGTGAAGGGTAAAAAAGGAAGGGGTACAGAGCCGAATTTGAAACAAACGAGGCTGTAGGCAACCGTCTTATACGGCCCCGGTGTATTTAGTGAGATTTTAAATTTTTTCTTCCTAAAAATTTGTCCTAAGTTTGCTACCAACTAATAATTGCTTTTTTTTTTTTTTGAAGTTTTTCCCCCCCAAAATCACTTAAGCTTAAAGGTCTATCTTTCTTACCGCGGCCCTAAGCAGTTGCCTTTTTTGCCTAGTGCGAAATTCGGCTCTGGGGGCGAAACTAGGTGAACTGAACGAACTTAAAAAATTTCTTAATCCTGCCGACGCCACTGTCAAAAAGTAGCAGGAAAATCCCCGGAAAGTCATTGTGCCAACAGGAATTACTGAAACTGCTCTACATTTTTAACATTCAAAAGGAAATTATGATGCAGTCGTAAAATTATAAATGTCAAACCTACGACGTCGACATAATTCATTAAAAAAAAAAAAAAAAAAAAAAGAATGAACGACTTTATATTTACGATTGACGTTCTCCGACACCAATTACCGCTCCTTCGGTTTTTTTCCTCCTTGTGGCAAAAAAGAAAATTTAATTCAGAGAAAAAAAATTACAAGACGCGCGTTTTTTTTTTCTTTTTTGCAAAAACGGTTATTCAGCAAACCGATCGGCGATCATATAAAAAAAAGCTAAAAAGGCAATAAAGAATTTCCATTTTCTTAACGTATATTATAACTGCAATTATCATAGAAATTACTTTTCGATCCTGAGCAGACTGTACAATAAGAGGCCATCTGGCAAAGTCCCCAAATGCAAATAAGTCCATCCCAGAAATGTCAGCGATAATGGCGTGCGGCCAAGTTTTTAGTGTCGTGAACCTTTAAGAGGATTTATAGTCGAAAAACCTACTTGAATTCATTTTCACAAGCCCCCCCTCCCCCCTTCTCCCTCTGGTAAGCAAAACCGGATTTTCTTATTTAGGAAAAAAAAGGAAAGAAACAAACAAACAGAAACAGAGAAAAAGGGAAAAAGAGAAAATGCGGTAATGGAAAAGAGCAGTAGGTCGAATTAAAAGTGAAAAACTCATTTCTTTTTCGGGTGGAGGAGGGCAAAAGGCAACGCTGCAATCCAATGGAATTTCCTCGGAAAATTATTAAAATAAAGAACATTTTCACAGAAGGAAATTATTATGAGATAAAATTTTCTATTTCAATTAGAAACCTGTCATAGCGAAAGTTAAAAAGAAAATGGGAGGGGGGTGGCGGTTGGGGGAGTTAAGGAGGAACATTCCGAATATTATAAATTACTGAGAAATATCTTTATTATTTCCTTTATACAAAGAATTAAAGAATCTTATGGGATAATTTTTTTTTCCTTTCTTTATTTTTATCATTATTATGCGTATTATTTCCGCCGTTATTATGCTAAAAATGAAAATTCTTTTGCCGTTAAAATTTTTAAGTTTTTACTCAAAACCGGGCTTTTTTTTTTGTTGCTTCTTTTTCCATCCGGGCGTGAAACGCTAAAAAAAAAATATTAAGATGCCGTTGTTTTGCGTCCTTAATTTTTCTCCCCTCTCAGGGTTTTCTTCCCCCGTCAACTTTTCCCGAAACTTTTCCTTTTGCTAAATGGTTATACAAAAATTTTATATCTCCGGCTAAATTAATAATAAAGTCTTTAAAAGTCGGGGAAAATATTCAAGGGTGATATTTTAACGGGCGCGTGGAGACAGCGTTAAAAAAAATATATAAAACGGGGGGGCGAAAAATATTAATAATGAGAAAAAGCTTTTAGAAATTAAAAAGACGTCCGTCGCTCCTTGTTTTTTAGAGAAAATATGAAATTTCCATTGGTTTCGAATGATAATAATAATAATTATAATGTTGAGCAAAAAATAAATAGAATGCCTTAAATTCGTTTGAAATTTAAGCTACTTAAATTCGCCTTAAGTTCGGTTATAATGAGTCTTATAAAATAAATGACTAGAATAAAGCTGACTTGGCAAAGCATGACCGAATTCCAGACGTCAAAATTAATTATCATTTCATATCAAGGGGAGAGGGATTTATAAACGGAGGTGAATATTAAGGTATCCGAAAGAGATCTGCCTGAGTGCCCCAAGACTTTTGCGGATATTAAAGGTGTCCCATGTTTTGGCAATTTTCGAATTTCATATCGCCGATCACGAATCTAAAGTCCGTTTTTTTTTATCTGGTCCAATTTTTGAGCTAGAGACCAAAATACGAGTGAAACAGGACTTGGCATGTTTTGTCATTTTAACACTCTTTTTTGCCATATTTTGGTTTTTAGCCCAAAAACCGAGACAGATATAAAAAAAAGGACTTCAGATTCGTGATCTACGGAAAATTTCCGATAAAAACACATTATTTCGCGGGGGGAAAAAAATTGTCCATTTTTTTTCTTATGGCAATTTTCAGAACTTTAAACTTAAGTCGCCAAGTTTTCCAGTCGAGTAAAAAATTAAAAAAAAAAAAAAATAGGGTTTATCAGTACACCAAGAAGATTAATGTGTTTGGGGTAAGCGATTTGAAATTCTAAAATTGCCAAAATAAGCGACACCCTAGCGGATATATTTCCAAGTTTCCAAGATGTCTGTGAGCTTTTACTGGATATGTTCTATAAATGTCCTTCGTACTTTTATAGGTAATCCAAGGTTGTGTTCCGAGCATGAAGATGTTGCATTCAACGAGAGTCACTCGTTTCTTATCGTCCAGGAGAACTTGTCACACTGATGGAAGTCCCGTAGGATAATAGTACTACTCGCAGAACATCGATAAGAGGCTGAGTGAGGAGAGGATGAGGAGCGTTTACTAGAATGAAGGTGACTAACGAAATTACTGAATGAATAAATATTAATTAATGAATTATTACTTGATCGAATAATCAAGTGATTAAGTTGATGTCAGATCAAATGAGCTGATGGGCTCATATATGGACCCATGATCGGTAAAGGGTTAAGTTAACCGACCAAAATTGTCGATTATCTTTTTGTCGTAGGACTACGTCTTAGGGCTCGGTCCTGAGGAAACCTGTCTGTCTGAGGGGTGTCCGGGTGTCGGTCTGTTCGCATTAGAAATTTTATTTAACTTCTTTTTTTAATAGGGTTGTTTCACATAATTTAATTTAATGTTTTAAACCGCTTAAAAAATTCGAGAAAAAAATACGAAAGCATTTTGCGTTGGAATTTTTTAGTTCCAGATTGTCATTAGCTGAAAATAAATAAAAAAAATTGGGCCAAAAATTGATGCGTTTGAAATGATTTCAAAAAGCGGGATGGCCTTTTTTGAACTAATTGTTTTGATCGTTCTGCACCTTGAGAATTAGCTACTAGGTATGCATTTCTTATTATGCACTGACGGCAAATAACAGAACGATAAAACAATTGGTTAAAAGAAGGCCGTTTGTTTTTGTCCCGCTTTTCGAAATCGTTTCAAATGCATCAATTTTTCGCCCGATTTTTTTATTTTTTTTTGAGCTAATGACGAGTTAAAACAAAAAAATTACAACTTAGAATGCATTTTATTTTTTCCTTTAACTTTTTAGGCGGTTAAAAAATTTAATTTACTTATGTGAAACAACCCTATTTTCTCTGCTTTTTTAATGTAAAATTTACAGGAAATTTAAAGTTAAAATTTTATTTTAAAATTAGACTACTTGGACGAATTATAAACTTTAAAAATTTCTTGTCAATATAACTTTAAAAAAGTTAAATTTAACAAAAACGAAAGCAAGGACTTGAAAAATTTGTTTTAAATTTTCAAGAAATTTTACTGTAACATGAAACTTGAAGTTTGCTAAAGCAGGAACTTTAAAATTTTTTGAAATTTTATTTAACTTTTTTTTTTAAAAGGAAAATTTTTTCGGATCCCATTATTTAATTAAACAATCGATTATCGGACATATTGATCCAGGAAAGAACTTTTTTTTTAATTTTCGCCGCTTTTTTTAAATTATCTTTCTTTTAAAAATTTGACTACATGAACAAAAACAAGAACTTAAAAATTTTAAATAAAATGTTCACTACATTTTTTAATTTTGTCCTTTTTCGTTTAGCCAAGAATATGAGCTGAAACAATGTTTTAATATTAAGATTTTAACTTTAAAAATTTTAATTAAAATTTTGACTATTTTTTTTTTTCAATTTTTGACCTTTTTTACCAAAAATTTTAATTATTTTGGTGCCAGGTAAAAACTTTATATTTTTATCAAAAAATTGAAATTTTTGGCCAAAAACGAGCAAAAAAATGGCTTAAAATTTTTAAATCGTTTCATTGTTTAAATTTAGCAATATTAGGACAGTACCCTAAAGACGTAGTCCTACGTAGGAATATGCTCCCATATCCCAATCTGATTTTTTAATCATGGTTTTTTAGAATATTAGTGTTTGTGGACCTGACTCTAAGCCTAAATCGACTTACAGAGTGCTCTATCTGCACGAATGACAGACTTTAGAATGTCTCGTACCGGAAGATATAAATTCCTCCGGTATAAATCATTTTAGAGTCGCAGTATGCATAAATTATATAAAAATCATGTATGAATTATACAAATAATTGGACTTACATAAAAAATGCATAAATTATATATAAAGCACTTAATTTTTTTTACCAAAAAAATTATTTGTCACCCTCCAATATAAGTACGCATAAAATCGAAAAAATGGAGAAAAAAGTTAAATAAGCATAATATTTGCAAAATTTCCTGATATAAAAAAAAATTTGTATGCATAAATTATGCAACAGTTATGAATATCTAGATTTTCATGCTTAAAAAAATTATGTCTGCCTAAAGCTTTGTACAAATAATACAGAAATAAGGGGCCGTCCAAAAATTACGAAACGCTTGAAGGGGGGGTTTGGTGTAGCGTTACGTGAAATTCATTTTTTTTAATATTTCTATTTAATTCGGTTTCAATGGGCATTCTATCTGCTCAAGGCTAAATTTCATTTTTCTCCGAAATTTTTTTTTCTTTTATATTTTAAATTTTTTTAAAATGTCTGATGTCATGAAAAATGAAAATAATCGGCCTTTAAAATTAATATCCTTATTTCTAAAAACGATTGCGAACTCTTTTCCAAGAATCAAAAATAATTCCAATTTTTGAAAAAAAAAAAAATAATAATAATAAATAAATAAATAACATTTACTTCTATTTTTGGAATTAACCTTATAGAAGGGTCATCCGACCAACTGCACACGGCACAATTAACATTTATTTACATTTATATTTACATAGTTAACTTTCAATTTCATGTCAATTGATAAAATTTCGCTTGTGTAAGCACGGCACGTCATGTCTAGCTTATGTGGAACTACTGTTATATTAGCACCGAAATTTACCCAGCGCCTGCCATGCTAATAAACTAGTAAGTTCCAACTTACTCCGCTAGATAGAGCGAGGTTTCGATGGTCACACCAATCCGTATTTTGCGCCGCGAACTCAGAAGCTTAACTTCGTTGTTCGCCACACGTTACGAGACCAGCCATGCCAAGTCGACCTCTTGAAAAAAAAAAAAAAAAAAAAAAAAAAATACCCGTAATTTCTTGGGGAGAGGGGGGGGGGGGGGTACGACCCGTGTTACATTATATTGAGGGAGCATTGGAGTTAATGTTACGGGTGTGTTACAAAAAGAGGAGATGGGTCAAAAAGAGCCAAAATCGCGTTATACGTGGTTTTTGGACGGCCTCTGTGTGATAAGTAATTTTCGCTTTAGCCCCATACAAAAGAAAAAATGATTCACAGTTCCTCATTTTTCCAAAAATCGATTTATACTTTAAAGGTATGAGTGTTCTTAATTTATATATTTTTTCCTTTTTTCAGATGCTGATCTATAATCGTGACGGTCCTTAAAATCTGGCTTTTCTAATAATCATTCAGGATATTCATTAGCTTTTGGTAAGTATATAAAATAAATTAAGGTTATTTTAAAAAGCGTTAGAAACTTAATATCTAAGCCCCCACGCTATGCCCTCATGGAATCATATTTCTCCTTTGGCTTTTTTGAGTTTGCTAGACGCTGGAAATCTTATATATTAAAATGCTAAGGGACACGCTTGCCTGGACATTAAAAGGCACTCTATATTTGCTCGTACCTGAACGTATAAGTATGTTATACAGTATCATGTACATTTGTTTTTCTTGTTCAGGCACTTCGAAATCATATTTCTACGAAATTACTCCTAAATAAATTGAAAGACCGCATCAAAATTTTATTTTCTTCCTAAATTGCAACAATACTAGGGGATTTTTCCCGATGTCCCGGTGGATCAGTCCGTGCCCAGAAAAAAAAAGATAAAAACGATGAAAGCAATACAGTCACATCCTTTCATTGTCAGCAATTGCTGATTAAAGAGAAGTCCTCCGTAAAAAGAACTTTGACGGTAGTCAAAGCTCAACCAACAAGCCGATCCTCTTAGAAAACTATTTTTGAGGAAAAACCGTTAACAAGATAATTTTTCCCCCTTTTCACTATTTCCTTTTTTTTTTTTTTTTTTTTTTATTTTTTTATTCCCCCCTTCATCTCATCTTCGTCTCCCCTGTCAAAAGCAAAATCCAGGAAACTTTTCCCGCGTCCCGTGTTTAGACACACAAAGATGGTAAAATGATTTCTATTCAGTGTCATTATTAGTGGAAACTTGATTGAAACTCAGTCGTGGAAAACCCCGGATTTCGAATTCAATTTGGAAAGATGATGGAGCCCGTTTTTCGACAATGTAAAGTCGATGATTTAAACTTGCTTTCATCTGTAACGATTACCATCATCTTTTACTTTGAATTAACACATCCATGGGAGTTCACTGGGTTTAATAACAAGAGCTCTTCAGATTCGTCGCATAAATTATTCCGCCGTTTTCCACCGTGTATATATATACGCCATGCGGTATACATAACACATATACATATACATTCAAACTTTCGCCGCCCTCCTCCGTCTTTTCGCGGTAAGATTTGATTCTCGCGTGTACAGTACATTTCACGAATTATAATAAACGGTTTTGTATGCAAAAGGCCTATCGGGTCATTATAACGGAAACGTTTCCCCATTTCAAGTTGTAGCAGGAACTTTTTGAGTTTTGGGTCGATGATTTTTTTTTTGTGCGAAAATGCAGTTTCAACATGCGAATGTCGGTCATTTTATTATCTATCCTGTCGCGATTAATTTGTCATTTAAAACTAACGTGATTACGCTAATTTATTAATTGCGCTAAGCACACGGAAAAAAAAGTTCGGTTCCTGTTACTAAAGTTCGGTTCCTGTTACTGAAAGTTAAGTTGGGGCTTGTGACATCTAAACATTTGAGTTGACAATACTGAAAATTAGGTAATTATTACTAAACGTTATTAATCATTACGAACTCTTAGTAATAATTACTAAATTTTTTCGGTATTATCTACTCAAATGTTTAGATGTCACAGGTTCAGTAACAGGTACCGAACTTTTTTCTCCGTGCAGAATTAATTTGCATTGCTTGACAGTGCTCATTTAGCATATTAAAGAGGTTTACATCACTTTGCGAGTAATAAGCGTTATTTTGAATACATTTTCCCTTTAAATTCAAAGGTATGTTATTTGCTCGAACAGTTAAACATTGGAATGGTGATGTGAAATTTTCGCGGATGCGGAAATAGCTTTCGCTTTCTGTTTTGATAGTAAGGGAAAACCAAAGCTCGAATTTCGCACGTTTTTTGTTGGGATTAAAAAGTCTTGCTTTTGTTACTTATTTGTTGAATGACTGGTTTCGAATGGAAGGGACGTGAGCTCTGAAGACGTAATAATTTTTTATCAATCGTTTAAGTAACCGATTCGAAAATTGCATTTTTTATGATAAAATTTTCTGAGTGTTTAGCGTAATCGTTTTGTGCTTGCCTCTCCTATTCCCAGCCAGTCTGATAATTAGGTAAACGTATCCTAGATAATCTGTAACTCTGAACTCTTGAATCCTTAAAAAGCAGATCGAAAACTGAACCCCGAAGAAAAAGTGTTATAGAATTGAGTCATTAAAAACTTTAACTTCGTTATAAAATTTTATAACCGCCCAAAAAAGCCATCTATTTATAATTTGTTATAAAATTTTATAACACAAATTATTTTCAGTTTTTTTTCTAAGTTTTTTTATTTTCTTAACGCTTTCCAAATTTTTCTATTTCTGCTTTTCTATATTTTCGAGGTTTTGTCAAGTTAAAAATAACAGAAATAAACCGAAAATTCGGAAAAATCTGGAAAATATCACAAGTCAAATTAATTGGCAACTTAAGAACCATATTTCCGCTCATAAAAGTCAGTTGAGAAGTGGTGTAGTGGATAAAGGCGGCTGGTAAGTCGCCCACAAGTCTCGGGTTCTATTCCAAAAATTTGCCATTTTTTTTTCCTTTTTTTTCTCTAGAAAAATGTTCAAAAAAGAGCCTATAAAGTCCCCATATGCTAAATATAGTGCAATTCAAGCATAACATTAATATATCGCTCAGTTAAAAATTTGCGTTATAAAATTTTATAATCGGCCAAAACGTTATAGGGTTATAAAATTTTATAACGCACTTTTTCTTGGGCTTTTTTTGATGTAGAACTACGTCTTGAGGCTCGGTCCTGGGGAAAAATGTTTGTGGGTGTGCCTGTCCGGCTGTAGGTCTGTTCGCACCCAAATTAATATTTAATTAGGCTACTTTAAAATTAAAATTTTAACTTTAAAAATTTTAAATAATATTTTGACTATTTTTTTTAACTTTTGGTTTTTTTTTAATAGTAAAATTAGACAACATAAACAAAAGCAAGGACTTTAAAAAGTTCTTGTAAATTTTACTAACTTTTTTTCTGAATTTTCGCTGCTTTTTTAAAGTAAAATTTTCTAAAAAAATTACAAGAGATTTAAAGTTTAAAGTTACAAGAAATTTTCTAAAAAATTTAAAGCTAAAATTTTATTTTAAAATTAGACGAAATGAACGAAAGCAAGGACTTTGAAATTGTAAGTAAAATGGTCATTCCATTTTTTAATTAGATGTAGAAGAAATGAACTTAAAATTAAATTAACAAGAATATGAGCTAAAGCAATGTTTTAATATTAAAATTTGAACTTTGAAGTCTTCAGACTAATTTTTTTCGACTTTTGACCTTTTTTTATCAAAAATTTTAAAGCTTTTTTCGTGCCAGGAAAAAAAATTATATATTTATAAAAAAAATCGAATTTTTTGACCAAAAACGTGCAAAAAAAATGCCTTAAAATTTTTAATCGTTTCATTGTTTAAATTTACCAATATTAGAGCAGGTTATTATATTTGTTTAATTTTCCAATATTAGGTTTTAAGTGAAGGATACCTCCGTTAATGTTGAACGGAGAGCAAAACGAATGGTTTTTTGCGTGAATAACGTTTCACACCAAAGCTGTTTACTCAAGTCCGTCCGTCCATCTCTGTTCTCATTTTTCGATTAAAGACGCAATTTGAACCCGATGGACCCCGAATTTGGTATATGAATCAGGGGCACTAGGGACAAGAACTGTATAACTTTTGGCCTCAATATGTTCGCATATGGCAGAACTGGAGCTTTTCGGTCGGTATATATAAATTTAACGAAGCGGGAATAGTTTTTTTTTCTTATATTTGTTTTTTGTATATACAAGTAGATATCGCTCTTGCTTTCTGAGCTTATGTCAGCGAAAATCATTATCTCACATTCCGGAATGTGTGATAAGTCATTTTCGCTTTTGGAGCAGACATAAGAAAAAAGTATTCACATTTCCTCATTTTTTTAAAAATCGATCTATACTTTTAAGCTATGAGTGCTCTTAATTAATTAATTTTTTTTATTTTTTTCAGATGCTGGTCAACAACCGTGGCGGACGGTCCTTTTCAAAATCTGGCTTTTTTAATAATCTTTTATAATAATCATTCAGGGTATTCATTCAGCTTTTGGTAAGTGTAAAATAAGTTAGGTTTTATTTTAAAAAGCGTCAGAAACGTAATATCGAAGCCCCCACGCTTTGCCTTCATGGAAACATATTTTTCCTTTGGCTTGTTTGAGGTTGCTAGACACTGAAAATCTCTTATATGTTAAAACGCTAATGAGAATAAGCGATGTCCAATAGGTACGGAGCCCCCGGACCGATTTTGATGAAATTTTTAGGAACGGTGGGGGCAAAGCTCCCCATTTTACTGACCAAACTACTTTTCGTCAGGTGTAACATTATACCCGTCTGTTTGGCGGGTGAGCTCTAATCCGTTGCTAAGTGCTTTACAATTTTTAAAAATTGTTTACAATGAATTGATCAATGTTTTTTATGGTTTTAATTATGGAAATAGAAATAGAAATAGAGGTTCCTCCCTTGAAATGCAATCGTTTGCGTTTTAACTCAATCTCTTGCGAGCTTAGGACCTCCAAAAATCGATCCAAATGTTTAGTTTAATTGTACTCTTAATTTATATATATTTTTTTCTTTTTTTCAGATGCTGATTGTTTTTTTTTTTTTTTCATGGGGTTGCTTCGCGCGTTTAAATTTTTTTCGTATCTCCGTATTGAGTTTCGTAGGTCACCTTTCGCACAGGGTTGACCTTTGTTCGGTCGGTTTGGTAGGTTAGGGATTTAAAGTAGCTTCTTTTTTTTTTAGTGGTCTGAAAGACTACTCGCGAGTGTCGAAAGTAGTGCAACCCCCATTTAACGATAAAGGAGTTTTTGCCATCTTCATTTCCGTCAGCCGGGAAACCAAACTTCCCCGCAGTTGAGGCATATCATTTCCAGAAGGATCGCGAAGATGGTGAGTCCTGCTATAGATTCTTTTTTTTTTTTTTTGGCCATCGTGATTAAGATGTACGTAAGGGTTTATTAGAGATTGGTCACACGTCACAACACGTCAAAAGCCAAAATATGGCAAACAAATGTGGTAAAGTGACAAAACATACAGAGTCCTGTTTCACTCGTATTTGTCACTCTTTACTTGACGCTTTCCCATTGGGTAAAAAATTTAAAAAAAAATCGGGTTTATCAGTACACAAAGAGTATCCATTTTTGGGGGTACGCAATTTGAAATTCGAATATGCCAAAATAAGGTCACCCTATTGAAGAATGATTTGTATAATAAATCCTGCTCTTAGGGTCTATGAAAATCATCCTGGCAACAAGATCCATTTTACGGGAAATATAAACTCCACAACAGCAGAAATCAATGGACTTTTTAAACTTACGAAGGGCTTCCCTGGGAAATTATTTGCTGTCAGGGATTGAACGATTGAACAAATTCTATGGTTCAATAACAAAGCCCTGCAGCACTTTCAAAAATATAAGCGGAATCCTTGCAAAACTTGTAATTGTTAACCGCCTCGCATTCGCAAAAGTTTTATTTGTTGTACGTTTATGCAGTTATCACAAAGGAATACCTCCCTCCACGTGTTATTGTTCTCCGTTTAAGCCCTGAGATCACTGTAAAAATAAATAAATAAATAAAAAAAATCCTCATTATACAAATTAAGGCAATTCGCATTCAGATTTCGAATAAAATGTAAAAAGAATCGGTTAATAAAAAAATGCTCGCGTGTTATAATGTAATTAAAAATAAAAATGGAGGGGTTTTATGTTTTTTTTTTTTTTGTACTAAAACGGGATGCAATTTTTTTTTACATCGTTTCCGGTAGTTAAATAAATATTCAAACAATTTTATGCTTCTATTTAAAAAAATAAAAAAAAAAGCTCGCCGCTTGACCAGCAAAAAGGGGGGATTTGTTCTGTGCGCCTTCCTTTTCCTTTCCGGCGAAAAATCAACGAGTACGCGTCACAAGAAAATCTGGAATGCTTTTTACTCCAGCCTGAAACATAACCCCACGGGAGTTAATGTAGTAAAATCATAAAACAAGTGGGTATAAAGCTTGAACCCTCATATAAATGAAGTAAAGCTTTCAAAATGCACATATATAGTTTGATAGTGTACGGGATATCATAGTAAAAAGAAAGTCTTGCCTTTTATTTCCCTAGGGATTTCATTTTGCAAATTGTCAGGGTTTACAGGAATTCATCTCTTCTTTTTTTTTTTTTTTTACATAGGGCTACGTCTTAGGGTGCACCATAATGGTTTTGTCGTGTCCGGTGTTTTGGGCACCGGACATAAAAAAAAACGAATATTTAAAAAATTTTGGATAAATTTTTCAATAAAGTTTTATCAAAATTCCTTGATAGGCTAATCTTTAAAAATTTTCAATGAAATTTATAATAAAATTTTTTTACAAAATATCGTAAATTGTTGACTAATTTTCAAGGAAAAGGGATTTTTAGAAAATTTTTTAGATTTTGATGATTTTTGATAAAGTTTTATTGAAAAAGGGGACCACGTGGATCAATATCAGGGCTTGGAGGATTTAGGGGGATCATTAACATTTTTTAAAACCAACGTTTCGATAATTTTTGATTATTCAAAAAAAAATTTATTCAAAAATTTTATTGAAAAAACATTTTTTGAGTTTAATTAAAAATTTTTGGTAAAAATTCTTAAAATTTTAATTTTTATTAAAAGTTTTGATAATGTTTTGTGAAAAAGGTCATCAATATTTTTTAAAACGAAGATTTTGATGATTTTTGATAAAATGTTATTGAAAAATGGGGACACGTGAATTAATATCAGGGCTTGGAGAATTTAGGGGGATCATTAACATTTTTTGAAACGAAAATTTCGATGATTTTCAATTATTGAAAAAAATTTTAAATATTTATTGATAAAATCATACTGGGATATGGGGATATATCCCAGTATGATCATTATCTCCACGTAGGATTACGTTTTTGGGGTATTATCTTAATATTGCTAAATTTAAACAATAAAACAATTTAAAAATTGTATAGGCAATTTTTTTTTTTTTTTTTTTTTTTTTTTTTTTTGCTCTCGTTTTTGGTTAATAAAATCGAACATTTTGATAAAAATATAATTTTATTTCCTGCCACGAAAAAAAGTTAAAAATATTTTATGTAAAAGGTCAAAAGTTCAAAAAAAATTAGTCATAATCCTAATTAAAGTCCTTAAAATTAAAATTTTAATGTTAAAACATTGCTTCATCTCATATTCTTAGCTAAAGGAGAAAGGACAAAATTAAAATATGTAGTTATAAAATTTTATTTAAAATTTTGAAGTTCTTATTTTTGTCCATGTAGTCTAATTTTGATACTTAAAAAAATAATATTTCAAAAAAACGGCGAAAAAAAAAGTTCTCATCACTCAGTGCGGAAAACTTATTTTTCCGCACTAGTGCTTATTAGAAAAACCTTTATTGAACTGTGCTTTCTGATGAAAAGTAGCTTACAACACAAGAACTGCAAAAGAATTACCCGTCGAGACCTTTTTAAAATCGGCCAAATCGAGGCTTTTTCAAAATCGGCCTCGACGGACAATCTTTTCTTTTGCAGCTCTTGTGTTGTAATATACTATTAAAAACTTCAAGAAATTTTAAGTTCTTGCTTTAGGAATTTTAAATTTCTTACAAAAATTAAGTTTCTTGAAAATTTACAAGGAATTTTCTAAGTCCTTGCTTTGGTTCATGTCGTCTAATTTTACTATTAAAAAAGGCCAAAAGTTAAAAAAAGTATAAGGTAAGGGTAGGGAAGTGCGACCGTCTGAAAAGTGCGACCGGTTTAATAAAAACTGATAAAAATCCCATATTTAAAAAAAAGATTTCAAGGGACGATTTTTTAATGTTTTCAGAACCTATTATGATCAAAGAAATGTATTGTTGTCGTCCATTTTTGAATAAAAAAAAATAATTTTACAAAAGCAAAAATTCATATTCGTCGGAAAGTTAGAGTGCCTCATTTTCAATTTGATTTAATTTTATGTAAACATTGGCTTATTTTATGAAATATGCTCCATTCAATTGTCAATACCTTGCATTATTTTTTTATGCTATCAAGAATTTTTTACTCGACTTCCTATTTGATAAACCTTAATAGGTCGCACTTTTTTGGCAAAAATAATATTTTCGGAAAGTGCGACTAGCAGACGACTTCTTTAATTCCTTTGACAAAGGAAACCATCTTGTTTTTATTTACATATGCAATTCGGAGTGCCACTAATAATAATTATTTAATTGTAGTTTTAATAAACAAGGATTATTTGTTTTTAACGGTGTTCAGCAATTTTTGAAAGAAAATTCATCGATCTTTTATAAACAAATAACTTTTGCTTTGGAGAATTCATTTTTTTTTTTTAAAATAAGAACGGTCGCACTTTTCAAAAAATGGAGGTTTGAAATATTATACGTCGGCAGTCAGAAAAATATGGTTGAACTCTAAATCGCGCCGTTTTTCAAATTTTAGGCTAATGCACATTAAAGCTTAATAATGGAGCAGTATATTGTAATAAAAAACTTGGCTTGATTCTCTTCCTATTAAGAACTAATAAAGGTCAAAATCAATTTTTTCTAGAACCCGGTCGCACTTCCCTACCCTTACCTTAGTCAAAATATTATTTAAAATTCAACTTTTTTTAAAGTAAAATTTACAAGGAATTTTCTAAGTCCATACTTTCGTTCATGTCGTTTAATGCATATTATAAAATAAAATTTTACCTTTAATTTTTTGTAAGTTGTTTAGAAAATTTCTTATAAAATTTACTTTCAAAAAGTTTAATTTTAAATAATATTTTACTATTAAAACTGGCCAAAAGTTAAAAGTAATGGCCAAAATATTATTAAAAATTTTCAAAGCTAAAATTGTTATATTAAAACGATGAAATATTAATTTTTGGTGCTTACAGTGCGCATCTGGACAGATCCAGGATAGACAGATTTCCCCAGGACCGTGCAGCCCAAAGACGTAGACCTACGTCAGAAACATTTTCCTTCCTAGGCTAACAATATACTTTTTTTTTAAAACCATTTTTTGAAACGAACATTAAATGATTCATTTGAACCTAAAATTCTGGACGTAGTCCTACGTAGGGATATACCTCATATTCCCTGACAGTTTTTTTTTATTATTGTTATTTCTCCCCCCGAAAAAAAAGGAAGAAAATGCGGGATGCAATTAAAAAAATTCACTGTAATCTGCACGCACGTATTTTCTCGAAAAACGGAAATTAACACGACTTTTTTTTTTTTTCTTTAATTTACGACGGGAGGACGAAGTTAGCGAAATTTACTCGTGGAGTTAATTGAAGATATTTTTCCTTCCTAAAAAAAAAAAAAAAAAGGGGGGGGAGTTGGAATCCCGGCTCGGAATCTCCCTCCCGCCGTAGGAAGTTTGTTTTTCACGGGAAATTGCAATGGACATTAAGATCTTAGGAAGATTCATTGCTCTTCGATCCCTTATTCGAGGGAGGGGGAGGGGGATAGGAACTGATGTTAGTTGAGTTCCTTGTAATTATTCGACTTCACTTTTCACATGATCCATCAATCACTCGTTAACTTGGTTTGAACCGATCGGGAAAATGTTTTTTTTTAGGAAATTCCCAGTGAGTTTTCCACGGAAACGTCCGTAATAAGTTTTTAATAAAATCTCCATTACCGCTCATTACGAGTATCGCGTTATGTCGAATTAATACCGCTCACGCACCCGTCATTATTAATTACGATTAGAATGTATCGGTTTCCATGACTTTCAATAAATCAGGTAGGAATATCGCCCCCCATCCCCCCCCCATCATCATCCCTCGTTTTTCGAAAAATTTCATTTCAAGATGAAAAGACCGGTGAGGTGTTCGCCGGTGGTTTTCCAAGCCTGGTTGGTGTCCCCACGGATGAAAGATGAAATATTACGGATTCCCCGTTATTAATGAATAGACGGGGAGACCATACTCCCCACCAACCCGACCGACCTCTTTTTCCTCTTATCCGGGCTTTTTCATACTCCCCCCCCCCCTTTCCAGAACCCACGCGCTGCCCGACCATTTATTATAAATTTCATTTTAATTTCCGACTTTTTTTTTTTTTTTAATATTTAATTAATCGCTTTTCTGAGATGTAAAAAAAAAAAAAGAAAAAAAATGTATCAGGAGTTGTAACCAATGTTCTTTTGATTTTTTTTTTTTTAAACTTTAATTAATTTTAATTAACTAATTTGGTAAATCTTAACGAAGGGATGGTCGATTTAATTTAAGTTTATTGCGTTGCAAATCATTTGGAAATACGGGACCGGCTTTTTATTTATTTTTTTTTTTTCTGGGGAAAAATGGGGTGAATTTTTAATCGAGTTGTTATAGTATTTTTTTTTTTTTTTTCCTGTTGGGAAGGAGGGGAAAAAACAACATTGTAGTGAAAATTTAACAAAGCTAAATAAGCAAACTGCGATATTCATTTTCGGATACCGCAAAGTGTATTTTTCCCAATGGAAAAATATTTTAGGTGATTGACCAAATTATTTCGATTTCATTCGGGGAATGAATTCGTGGAGTGGTGAAAATGATTTTTGTACAAATGTCTATTAGCACATTTTATGAAATATGAAAGCAATTCGTAGATATATTTAAAAGCAATTCATAAGTAAATTTCTAGGGGGGGGGGGGGAGTGAATAAGAAAAATCTGACTTGATTTTTGCCCCTTTTCCCACACTCCCCTGGGGCTGTACAAATGTTGTGTAAGCACGAATTTGATCTTTTTTCACCCCCTCCCCCCTTTGTAAGATAAAATAAGCAAATCACAACCCCCTTCCCCGTAAGTATTACGTAAGACTTTCGACCCCCCCCTTTTTTAAGTACTGCGTAAATAAAAATTTTATACTTAAAAAAAAAATCGCTCGTATATTAATTTTTTCTTTTTTTTGTTTGATTTTTTGTTATGATTCAAATTTTCATATTTTTTTACGATTCAAATTTTTTTTTTTCGGAATTTTTGAATATTTTGTTTATGTCAAAAAATTTAAATATTAAATTTTAAAAAATTTTGAATTCTGGATAATTTTATTGAGATTTTTTAAAAGAAATAAATACTTACGTAAGACCAGCTCAACCACCCCGCCTGCCCTTTTAAGAAAAAGTAAGCATTTTAAATACTCCCTTCCCCCCTAACGTGCTTACGTAATACTTGTACAGCCCCCCCCCACCCTTATAAGTTTTTAGAAAATGACGTTGAAAAAAAAAATAATCAATTTTTTGCTGACACTTTTCCGAACTAAAAGCTCGATGAGGCAGTAGGGTGGTTCAAATTTACCTTACTTTTCGCTATTTTCTTCTTCATGCGATTTTCACTTATCTTAATGTCTAAAAACAAAAATAAATTTTTTTTTTAGTTTTTTTCGATCACGTTTAAGGGCGGGCTCACCGCCATTTTGTGCTTAAAAGTTTTTTTTTTTAAAATTTTTCCAAAACTTGAGGAGCAGTTCTCTGGGACCAAAACTAAATCTTTTTATGTTTTCGACGTCGTAAAATCCGAAAAGAACCATCCCGTTTTGATCAAAACCACCCCTAACTGGCCAGACATCTTTTTTTCGTCAAAAGTAGCAATTTTTCAATATAAAATCAAATTTTAAGTCGATTTTCACTCAACTGACAATTTTTTTTGGGGAATTAAATACGGGAATAAAATACGTTTTCGACATCGCAGAATCGGAATATAACCACCGCGCTTTGATCAAAATTACAAAATCTTTGGTGAAAATCGACTTAAAAAATTTGATTTTATTACCGAAAAATTGGTTAGATGTGGTTCTAATCGAAACGGGATCGTCATTTTCGGATTCTAAATTTTTTTTTTGCGTACTCTCACGTGGTGATAGAGAAATTTGTGTGCAGCGTTATCTTAGCAGGGAAAAAAAAAACTTTTTAATTTTTGGCCACCCAAGAAAAAATGTTATAAAATTGAGTTATTAAAAACTTGAACTTCATTATAAAATTTTTAAAACCCGCCAAAAAAGAAATCTACCTATATAATAAAACCCCTCCGTTTGTCCACGTTTGTCCGCGTTTGTCCGCAGACAAGCTAATTTTAACGAATTTTACGAAAAAATACATAAAGTTTTAGTTGCCTAAAAAATGTAGCATTTTTTTCCACAGACAAAAAAAAAAAATATATAATATATATATATAGTCGCATCAGACAAAAACAATTTTGACGAATAAAAGGGAAAGCGTAACGGTACGCGTAAGCGGTTACGCGTAAGCGTAACCGTAAGCGTAACTCTGGTGAGAATCATTTTCGAAGTGAAACTTCTTATGGGGGGGGGTCCACGTAAGCGTAACTCTGGTGAGAATTTGTTTTAAAATTATTTAAAATTAAGTTAAAATTAAGTTAAATTTACGAAAATTTATTACAAAAGATCTACTTTGATATAACTTTTAATCTTTTCGAGAAAATTATCAAGAATTAACCGATTATTACGAGAAAATTTATATGAGAAAATTTAAAAAATTATACGAGAAAATTATCAGACAAGCTAATTTTAACGAATTTTACGAAAAAATACATAAAGTTTTAGTAACGGAAAAAAATGAAGTATTTAACGTTTTTGCGTTTTTCTACATTACTTTAGGCTAGACGCGAAGGGGCCGCGAAGCGGCCCCGAAGCGACTAGTCTATTTATAATGCGTTATAAAATTTTATAACAAAAATTTTTTCAGTTTTTTTCTAAGTTTTCTTTATTTTCTTCCAACGCTTCCCGAATTTTTCTATTTCTGTTTTTCTTTTGTTTTTGAGTTTTTTTCAAGTTCAAAATACAAGAAACAAACCGAAAATTCGGAAAAATCTGGAAAATATCATATGTCAAAATAATTGACAATTTAAGAACCATATTGCCGCTTTTAAAAATCAGTTAGGTATAGTGGATAAAAGCGGCTAGTAAGTCGACCGCAAGGCTCGGATTCTATTCCAAAAAATTATAATTTTTTTTTTTTGTCATGAAAATTTTTTTAAAAAGCCTATAAAGTCCCCATATGCTAAATATAATGCAATTCAAGCGTAAAATTAACATATTTCTCAGTTAAAAATTTTAATTATAAAAATTTATAAATAGACATAAAATTTTACAATCTGCCAAAACGTTATAAAGTTCTAAAATTTTATAACGCTCTTTTTCTTGGCATTTTCTTGTTGAAAGAAGCATAAGAAGCACATGTATGTAGGCAAATTCCTGACGTAATTTTTGGCTGTCATAGCGAAATTTTGGTCTGGCGACGCTAACACGAAGAAAATAATTTTTTTTCTCTTTAAATAGACATTTTGACCACTGGGCCATTAAAAAAAATTACATTATGCCTTAAAGTGCTTTTATTTATATTATTTTTTTTTTTTTCGTTTTTTGGATTCTTAATCGGACAATCCATTCTCTGCCATAAAAATAAAAACTGAATTAGCACTCCCAACCCCCGCCTCAAAGACGGTTTTCATTTCGACACTAATGTTTGGCCTAATTTACCCTCTCACTAGGTCCTATCGATGGGTGAAAGTCCAAAAAAAATTAATTTTGCGGCGCAAACCTTATAGTAACCCGGTGGCAGCCTTTATGAAGGTACTCGGTATGTATGTGTGTATCCCCCCATCACTTAAAAAATATAATAGAGCCCCAAAAATAGCGTCAAAACATCTTCAAAAATTTCGAACATGTTCGAAAACTAGTGTAACCACTTTCCTCGCGAAAACAAAGGCTGCCACCGGGTTACCGTAAGGGTTGTGCCCCAAAATTTAATTTTTTTTGGACTTTCACCCATCGATAGGACCTAGTGAGGGGGTAAATTAGGCCAAATATTAGGGTCGAAATGAAAGCCGTTTCTGAGGCGGGGACGGAAGTGAAAATTCCGTTTTTATTTTTTTGGCGGAGAATGGGTTGTCCGATTGAAGAATCCTAAAAACGAAAAAAAAAGCTCATTCAAAGAGCTATCTAAGGGCATAATTGTTAATTTTAAAAAAAATGGCCAGTTGGCCAAAACGGCCAAATAAAAAGAAAAAAAATTATTTTCTTCGTGTTAGCGTCGCCGGACCAAAATTTCGCTATGACAGTCAAAAAGTACGTCAAAAATTGGCCTAAGCACATGTGCTTCTCAATTTTTTTTTCAACGAGAAAGTGGCCAAAAAAATGGCCAAAATTTTAAAAAATTTTTTTCGCCGCGAAGATGACACTGCACACAAATTTCGCTACCTCCACGTGAGAGTACGCAAAAAACTAGTCTAGATATGTATTTTTTTGGTTTTTTTCCCAAACGGCCAAAGTGGCCCTAAAATGGCCAAAGTCTCGAAAAATTTATTTCGCCACGAAGACCACGCTGGACCAAAATTTGGCCTTCACCATGTGAAAGAACGCAAAAAATTGGCCCAAAACCATGTATTTTGCCTTGGAACCCTAAAGGCGAAAGTGGCCAAATTTGATGGCCAAATTTATAAAAATCGCAAAACATTTTTTTCACTGTCAAGACGAGGCTGGTTCAAAATTTCGCTATTACCACGTGAAAGTACGCAAAAAAATAGCCTAGAAACATATTTTTCCGTTGGAGAAAAAAAGGTAGAAATTGGCCCAAATTAATGGCCTAAAGTAACCAAAATGTGTAAATTTGGGCCAATATCTACCTTTTTTTCTCCAACGGAAAAATATGTTTCTAGGCTATTTTTTTGCGTACTTTCACGTGGTAATAGCGAATTTTGAACCAGCCTCGTCTTGACAGTGAAAAAAATGTTTTGCGATTTTTATAAATTTGGCCATCAATTTGGCCACTTTCGCCTTTAGGGTTCCAAGGCAAAATACATGGTTTTGGGCCAATTTTTTGCGTTCTTTCACATGGTGAAGGCCAAATTTTGGTCCAGCGTGGTCTTCGTGGCGAAATAAATTTTTCGAGACTTTGGCCATTTTAGGGCCACTTTGGCCGTTTGGGAAAAAAACCAAAAAAATACATATCTAGACTAGTTTTTTGCGTACTCTCACGTGGAGGTAGCGAAATTTGTGTGCAGTGTCATCTTCGCGGCGAAAAAAATTTTTTTAAAATTTTGGCCATTTTTTTGGCCACTTTCTCGTTGAAAAAAAATTGAGAAGCACATGTGCTTAGGCCAATTTTTGACGTACTTTTTGACTGTCATAGCGAAATTTTGGTCCGGCGACGCTAACACGAAGAAAATAATTTTTTTTCTTTTTATTTGGCCGTTTTGGCCAACTGGCCATTTTTTTTAAAATTAACAATTATGCCCTTAGATAGCTCTTTGAATGAGCTTTTTTTTTCGTTTTTAGGATTCTTCAATCGGACAACCCATTCTCCGCCAAAAAAATAAAAACGGAATTTTCACTTCCGTCCCCGCCTCAGAAACGGCTTTCATTTCGACCCTAATATTTGGCCTAATTTACCCCCTCACTAGGTCCTATCGATGGGTGAAAGTCCAAAAAAAATTAAATTTTGGGGCACAACCCTTACGGTAACCCGGTGGCAGCCTTTCGAAACGTTTGAAACAAAAATTTTCGTGCAATTAACCAACGGCTAGGATTGATTTTCTCGTTTATAACAATCCCGAAAGTTCTTAGCTTTTCCTATCAGGACAAAATTATGAATTTTTTTTTTTTCGTTCTCAGAAACAGATTCTTTTCACTATTAGTCACCCTCAAGGTGAATTCTTTACGGTAATGTATTTGGGGGAAACTCTCCGGGTTTCCCGGGAGATTTTCATCAAAATGTCATTTATATTGTCTCCTATCATAACTTTTTAACGAGTTCCGATTAAATGACGGATTCGAGCAGTCCCTATCCAAAGCGAATCATCCCCATCTTAAATTATCTCATCCATGTAAAATGTATGTCCTCGTAAATGAAGGGGCTCCACGCATCCTTATAAGGCTAATATAAGTTTTCGTGGCGGAGTTAAGCACGACCGACGTCATTGTTTCAGAAACTTAGAAATTTGTTAATTAAACCATGTATTCTGTTTTATGAGTGGAACTTTGGTTTTATCTGTCTCTCTCTAACTCGCTTTCGTCTTCCGCAACTTTTTTTTTTTTTTTTCTATTCCTTTTTTTCCTTTTTTCTAGTTTAGTAGAAAACTATTTTACGACGATGGGAAAACAGGAACTTTTTTAACGGTTAAACATTTTTATTATTCAAGCTATTTTGTGGCTAAGCTGTATATCGCGGACGTAAAATTAATAAATTGGTTCACGCTTTAACCGAAAAACTATTTTCACTCGTAAACAGAATCATTGCTTTTTTTTTCCTCTCCTTTTTTTTTATTGGGGAAAAGGGAAGAAGGATGCGGCAAAAAAAGGTCAAAGGAAATGAGAAGTCATAAGTCGAGTTAAAAAGGGTAATACTAGGGTAATATAGATTCATTTTCTACACGATTTTTTTTTCTTTTTTTATACGATTTCGGTCATGTTACTGCTTTAGTTTGTAAAATGCATTCTTTAGTGGGAATTTGCACGGGACATTTGAAGTTGGAATGGATTTAACATTGGAAATGGATACTAAAAGCGGCTATATAAAGTAACACTTGTTTGCCGCGTCGTTTGTTTAAAAAAAAAAAAAAAAAAAAAAAAGGAAGAATAAACAGTCTTTTAACTCTTTCATGCCGGGCGCATAAGAAAATTAAAAATCCTTCCGTACGGAAGTATTACGGGGATTTTTAATGGCTTGGATATAATGCAACTGTTTCACTTAAAAAAATTAGTCAAAACAATGCCTGAGCACAGTATATCGATTTAGATACGCAAACTTTAGTAATCGATCACTCCTAAAGCAAAATTGACGAAATTTAGAAAAGTTCCCATTAGGTCGTTTTCAGGGCTTTCATCTTTCGGGGGTCGTTTTCGCGGCCAGTAAAAAATCAAAGGCGCTGGCGCTAGTTCTGGCGCCAGATGATTTATTATCATTATTGCAGGGTTGCTGTTTAAAACA
This sequence comes from Liposcelis bostrychophila, assembly GCA_037577465.1. Taxonomy (NCBI): domain Eukaryota; kingdom Metazoa; phylum Arthropoda; class Insecta; order Psocodea; family Liposcelididae; genus Liposcelis; species Liposcelis bostrychophila. The sequence goes on along the minus strand of CM075209.1, from coordinate 19,656,097 downwards.
TTTTTTAATAAAAAACAGTTTAAAACGTTTTATATTATTTTCCCATGTTTTAAAACGTTTTAAAACGTCTTTTATTCGGCCTGGTTTTAAAACGTTTTAAAACATATTTTAAAACACGTTCAAAATGTTTTAAATTCGTTTCTATTTTTATTCAAATTTTTAAAACGGTGTTTTTTATTCAAATGTTTTAAAACAATCATCCCTGCGATTAAGCAACCATTATGAATATGAGCGACTCATACAATCTATGGTATGGTCCATACCATAGATTGTATAAAATGAGTCGTGCGCGACAAATTGCGGGCTCGGGCCTCTTAAAAATGCATTTTAAAACGTATTTTATTCACTTAATAAAATACGGTGTTTAAAACAGTGTTTTAAAACGTTAGTGTTTTAAAACGGTGTTTTTTATTCTAATGTTTTAAAACAATCATCCCTGCGATTAAGCAACCATTATGAATATGAGCGACTCATACAATCTATGGTATGGTCCATACCATAGATTGTATAAAATGAGTCGTGCGCGACAAATTGCGGGCTCGGGCCTCTTAAAAATGCATTTTAAAACGTATTTTATTCACTTAATAAAATACGGTGTTTAAAACAGTGTTTTAAAACGTTAGTGTTTTAAAACGGTGTTTTTTATTCTAATGTTTTAAAACGTTTTAAAACACCGTGTTTTAAACCAATTTGTTTTAAAACAATCATCCCTGCATTATTGTGGTATGGTGCTGGAAAAAGAAAATTTTAGGCTTTTGAAACACGTTTTAAGGCAATTTTGTTAGTTTTTTTCAGAAATGAAGCCAAAGTTTGAGCAACTGACCTCCTTCATGGAGATAAAATTTTTTTTGGCTTAAAATTGGATTTTTAGGCTTTGGACAATTTTAAAAAAATTGACTGAATTTACCATAAAATAGGCCATAAAAAGGCCTATTTTTCTGCGTTTAGTTTTTTAAAATTGGACACTCCGTTCTCCGGCCAAAAAGTAAAAACGAAATTTTTACTACCCCCTAGGAACCGAAAACGGTTATCGTGCGACCCTAAAATTTTGGCTCAAGTACCCTCTAATATCGTCCTATTTATAGGCCGAGTTTGAAAAAAATATCTTTCGAGGGCAGAAATCATATGGTAACCCGGTAGTATCCTTTGGCAAAATGTTTTTTATTAAAAAAATTTTCTTTTTTCGTCAAAAATGAAGTAAAAAAAAAAAAAATGTTTTTCTCTCTACATAGCCGGCGTCGTCGGCTCCATCATATTTTTACCGGTTTCGGACATATGCCCTGCACCAATGAAAGCTGCCAACAAAGTCGTAGGAGAACGTTTCAGCCAAACTAACCGAAATACCTGGCACCAATTCGCAAACATATACCCAAAAACCTACATATTGCGGTAACAATTTTACACGTAGGATTTTCACTCCTAACCCATATTTTTTAAAAATTCATTTCATTAGCGAAAAATCAAAACCAGGAAGCCAAGAAAAAGAAAAAGGAATCAGCGAAAAAGGTCCGTGATTACCTGGCACAAAACACGAAGAATAATTACAGCAATGTACAACCGTCCTTTGATGGTATCTCACCTCAACGTGCATGTCGATAATGGAATATGGCTTTATAAAAACCAACTTACAACGAAATTAGCTTAAATTGTGGTGAAATAACTACTTTTATCATTTAATCGATTTTATTACGCTCGTTAAAATTAATTTCCCTCGGAGTAATATACCTACGAATTCACGGGGGTTTTCTTATATATATATTTTTCGAGAAAAAGGGGTTGGTTACATTGCACGAAGATTTTGTTTCAAACGTTTCGAAAATGTTTTCCCGAGGAAAGTGGTTACATTTGTTTTCGAACACAATAAAAAATTTTTTGATGATGTCAGGGACGGATCTATAACAAAATTCGGGGGGCGGGGGTCCTTAATTAAAGCGTTTTTCTAACCATCAACTAAATTATATGCAGTGTAACTTAATTTTTGCTCTGACCTTAATTATATGTAGTGTAAAATCTCTAAGCTCTGGGAGAGGGGGGGGGGGGCGATCGCCCCCCCCCCTAAGTTCAGCCCTGGAAGATGTTTGATGTTATATTTGGGGCTCCATTATATTTTTAAATAAGAGGGGATACATATATCAGCGGCCGAGTTCCTTTATCATGCAATTTAAGTCAATTTTTTCTTTCACAAAGTAGAAGAAAAAGAGAGACCGAGTCAAAACCCCGACATTCAAAACCCTGACATTGGAAATCGGGGTTTTGAATGACGGGGTTTTGATTTTTGACTTTTATTATATTTTATTTTTAATTTAATTTAATTTATTTTTTATTTTTAAAAATATTTTTAAATGACGGGGTTTTGAAATCAGCAGTTAAGTCCTATATACATGGGCGGATCTAGAATTTTTTCCTAGAGGGGGCTCAGAATAGGGAAAAATATTTTCTGGGGGGGGGGGGGCTGATACCATTTAGGCTATATAATTTTCAAAATTCTAGGGGAGGCTATCACCCCCCAGCCCCCCCCTAGATCCACCTATGCCTAAATATTAAAACGCTAAGGAAAATAAGCGATGCCCGACACGTACGGAGCCCCTTCCCGACCGATTTTGATGAAATTTTCAGGGGACAATAGGTCCTCCTGACTTCAGAGTCTATGAGCTTTTATGAAATGAACATTTCCCTGAAAGCTCTAGAGAACTGAGAAGTTCTAGGGAGCTTTCAGCAGAAAGTCAAGATACCACACAGACCGGCAGAGACCGACGGAAATTCCACAGACCGAGTGCAGTATAGGACTAAGCTCCCCATAGGAGGTGTTTTAATATTTCGTAAGACCGGAAGGGGGAGGGGGTTCTCGAAATTCTTATGATTTTTTATATAGGGGGGAGGAGTTTGGAAAATCTCTGTAAGAATTTCTATTGCAATTTAATGCTCAGAAAATTTTCTATATTTTAATTCTTACTAGTTCTATTACCTTCTATATAAGTGCTATTAAATTTCAAAACCCCGACATTTCAAAAATTTTAAAAAATTAAAAATAAATTAAAATAAATAAAAAATAAAATATAATAAAAGGCAAAAAGCAAAACCCCGACATTCAAAACCCCGATATCTAATGTCGGGGTTTTGAACGTCGGGGTTTTGCTAGGGTCCCGAAAAAGACGGTGTTCATTGAAAAAAAAAATTTTTTTTGTAATGCAAAAAGGATCTATCTTATATAGCAATTAAGATCTAAATAGATCGTTTATAGGTCGTTACAAAAAAATATCAGTTTTTCAACTGTTTGAAAAAAGATAAAAATGTTCTTGTACCGTTCAAAAAAAAAAACACGGACTTGTTCCTTGGAGCAGTCGGAATGAAGTTAAAATTTTTTTTATTTTTTTATTGGCCCAAATACTCATTTTGGTTACTTTAGGTTAGTTTGGGTCAACTTTTTATCTTTTTTTCACCAACGGAAAAATATGATTGTGGGTTATTTTTTTGAGCGCTTTCACGTGCTGTTAGCAAAATTTTGGTCAGGCCGAGTCTTATTAGTGAAAAAAATTTTCAGTAATTTTTATAATTTTGGCCACTAAATTTGGCCACTTTCGCCCTTTGGGTTCCAAGGCAGAATACATGATTTGGGGCCAACTTTTTGCCTACTTTCACATGGTGAAGGCGGAATTTGGGTCAAGCTCTGTCTTCGTGACGAAACAATTTTTTTTAGATTTTGGCTTATTTTATGCCAAAATTATGCCATTATTATATATTATGCCTTTTTTAGCTACTTTCTTGTTTTAAAAAAAAAAAAATTAGAAGCACATGTACTGAGGCCAATTTTTGACGTACTTTTTGGCTGTCAGCGAAATTTTGGATAATTCCCGATAGGAAATGAACTCTTTCGGTCATTATTGATTTTTCTACCTTGGGAGACCTTGAAAAATTTTAGACCTCTGGGGGCAGCAGAAATCAGCCTCCAAAAAATTAGGGTTTTGAACAAGAATTTTCGTGCAATGTAACAAACGCCTTAGATAGGAAAAAGTTGGTAGAAAAAACAGTAGGAAATATTATTCTTCTTATTCAAAATCACTGACCTTTTTTGAGCTCATGCAATCCTGGTGGGAGCGGAGTACATTTCACCTTGGTGGGGAGTGGGGTACGTCCGGCCTTGATACAACACTGAGAGAAATGAAATCTTGTGGCAAAGCATATATGCATTATGACAAGTAAATCCTAGTTTTAAATATGAACCTAAACTAGAACTTATTTGCGGCAATGTTATATCAAAAATAAATAAGTAGTTTTAAGACAAGACAAAAATTTACTTGTCACAAGTAAATTTCTTACTAACCGTTAAAATTTTCTTTAGCATTAAATTCCAGAACTAGAATTAATTAAAAATAAAAAATGAAATCGTTTAAAAGGTTTATTAAAGAAAAACATGAAATTTGTATTATTTCATTATGAGCATTCCGTTGATCAAAGTTGGCATCGTTGATGTTGATTTAAAAAATGTATGTATTAAAAATAAGAAAAAAAAAAAGTTCTTTACTGAGATTAGAACCAAGACCACTTGAGGCTAAATTATTTAAAGTTTATTCATATTTTTCCGAAATCGTTAGTACCTACAAGAATTATATAATTATTAAATAGTTAATTAAGTTAATGCGGATCTGAAACAGAAAAACAATTTTACATTAGTATAAGTATGGAAGCAGCCATTTGATGAATATGGATGTTGAACCAGCACCGATGACGTCCTGAGCTATCAATGTACCAGTTTCTGGTACTCCAAATTGAGTTATTTATTATCACGATCCGTTGATGTCAACTTTATTCTTTGTGACAAAGAAAATATTTTCTTATCGCAAATAAATAATGCGCCAAGAAAAGCATTTTATTACGACAAATAATTGCTTTTCTTGTTATATGGAAAATAAATGCACTACTCTTAAGTCATTGGACGAACTAATAATTTTACTTGGGATGAATATTTTTATTTGGTATAAGAAAAATTTTACTTGTTGCAAGTTTTTTGGTCTTAAGGCCAAACCTTTTTGTTTATTAGCTTTATTTTGTTTGTCATAATGATTGTCATTTCTCTCAGTGAACCAAAAATTTTAACCACGAAGTTATCACAGAAAAAAATCTAAATCTGACAGAAAGTAAAACGACCAGGGGTCCGAAACCGGTAAAAATTAGAAGGCGCCAGCGCCAGCACCAAAATTTTCTGAAAAAAAAAATCGGCGCCAGCGCCGGGGGAAATTTTTAATTAATTTTATATCGCAAAAAAAAAAAAAAAAAAAAAAAGGCTTTACATTAGTTTAAAAAAAATCACGTTTTGTATTTAAAAAAAATTTATTTATTTTTTAAGAGCAAAAGCTGAGAGGAAAGACAAGACTTTAAAATTTAATTGAGATAAATATTTAAAAAATCAAAAATTATGAATCAATGAATACCGAGTATTGAACTAATTCCCATCCCAAACAAAATTTTTTACTGTGTAATTAATCTAAAAGTAAAAAAATAAAAAACTAGAACAGAAAGAGGCCATTTTAAAAAAATTAATAAAATTCTAAAAATTATTTTTAAAAAAATTTTCAAACGCACGTACTTTTTTTCATAAAAATCCAATAGTCGAATTTTCATCCCTTCATAGAATTTTCCAAAACTTTGACCCTCTTGCGCCCCACCGAGACTCCGTTTAAAAAAAATTTCGAAAAGGAAAAAATTGTTAAAAATGATAAGCCACAGCGATTGCGCTATCAGGCATTTTGAAATTCCAAAATTTTGGATTTTGGAAAAAAATTGATCTCAGACTTTTACATGCTCTTTCCCCTCCCAGTGAAGTGAGCTGCTTTCCCACCACGCTACTAATTTCTCTTTTACTAAAATCGCAACCAAAACCATTGTCAATCCAATAAAACGAATATGATTAGCCGGAAAATTATGTCATTCTAATTATAATCGCATAATCAAGGCTCCTAACTGTCTAGTTAAAATCACGAAATAAATTCATGATGAAAAATCATTTCACTTTGTAAAAAAAAATATAACGCAGGAAGTCGCGATAAGGTGCACGAAAATCATTGCATTTTTTTTTCCTTTTCCATTTCATTTCGTTTTATTTAACGCATACGTATCTTTTTTTTTTTTTTCTTTCGACTCATCTCCCGTCATAAATTACATAAAAAAAAAGCGTTCATCATACTTCTCCGAAAACTTACATAAGCCACGTTAAAAATTTAAAAGTGAAGTTGTCTTTGAAGCGGAAAAGTTAATTTATGAAGGAACGAAAATTGTTAATTAGTTGTACAAAGTTATATTTCTTATAATTAGCTTATGAATAATAAAGTTTAGTAATTACATTTACCCGAGGATTTTTGTTTTGCTTCAACGAGTACGATATTTAAATTCAATTATCTGGATTTTCAAAAATTTTCTTTTGTCGTTACGCAATCATTTTGTTGTTGTTGTTGTTTCTTGTTCCGTCATCCTCCCGTCTGGAAGATGGTTTTCCTTTTTATTATTATTTTTTTATCATCAAATGCAATTTGCAACTCAATTTTACACGGGATGGGGGCAATCAAAGACGATTCCCCGATCCAATTAAATTTAATTAAATTAAAATAACGACGGGGCGGGAGAGGAGGAAAACAATCGAATCCGGAAACGGTTTAAATTAAAATCTCCCGAAAAAGGATTTTAATAGAAAATAAAAGGTTATATTTACCGGGCCAAAGTGGGAATTGGGGAGGTGTAAATGGGAAGAAAATCGATTCCATTAAGGAAATAGGAAAATATTAACGACGAGCCTGGCTTCCATTACAATGGCAATTACTTGAAGTGAAGTCGCATGAGAGATGTATTGTTAAAAAAAAAAAACAAGCGAAAGGAGAAAAAAAATGGAAAAAAGAAAAATCGTTTTCGAAAATACCAAAGAAAAGAAAGAAATCGTTTTGAATAACACAAATCTCAGAAAAAGAAATAGGGAGAAGGGGAATCGGGCTAAAACAAGCAAAGAGAGTGTGAGCTAAAAAAAGGGGATGGAAGAAGAGAAAAATAAAAAATAAGGGGGCAAGTCGACGAAAACAGCTTGAGTAACTGCTTTTTTTTTTTTTTTTTTTTTTTTTTTTTTTTTTTTTTTTGAAGAAAAGATAATAACAATGATTTTGCCTTGATGCCAGGGATGGTATGCGGAATAGATTTTAATCGGAATCGGAATCAAATTCGATCGATGGAAACAAATCGGAATCGACATCGCAAGCATTTTTTCGCGTAATTTAGAATCCGAATCGGCATCGTAAAAATTTATCGCGAGAATCCGAATCGGCATCGCAAACATTTTTTGCGTTATTTAGAATCGGAATCGGCATCGAAAAAATTATCCGCTTAATTTAGAATCGGAATCGGCATCGCAAAAATTTGTCGCGTAATTTAGAATCGGAATCGACATCGGCATCGCAAACATTTTTTGCGTTATTTAGAATCGGAATCGGCATCGCAAAAATTTTTGGCGTAATTTAGAATCGGAATCGGCATCGCAAAAATTTATCTCGTAATTTAGAATCGGAATCGACATCGAAAAAATTATCCGCGTAATTTAGAATCGGAATCGGCATCGCAAACATTTTTTGCGTTATTTAGAATCGGAATCGGCATCGCAAAAATTTTTGGCGTAATTTAGACAGGGGTCCGAAGCCGATGCCGATGCCGATGCCATTTTATCTGTTTTATTTCCGATGCCGATGCCGATTCCAGCATCGACCACCCGATGCTGATGGCGATGCCGCCAAGCATCGATCTCATCCGATGCCGGCATCTGTTATACCCAATGTACCGATTTTTTAATCAGATAAAAATTTTAGAGCCATTCTATACGTTTTCTATAATATCATTTTTATGAATCATGCATATGCAGCCACCAAATCACATATCTTTCTTTTTAATTCCGACGTCTGTGCTGGTACCGGCACCGATGCCGATGCCGCTGCCGATGCCGCTAACGATGCCGGCACTAATAAATTTCGCGATGCCGATGCCGATGCTGGCACTAACAAATTTCGCGATGCCGATGCCGACGCCGACGCCGATTTCGACTTTGAAAAAAATTGATGCCGATGCTAGCATCGGCATCGGTTAAAATGTCCAAGCTTCGGACCCCTGAATTTAGAATCGGAATCGGCATCGCAAAAATTTATCTCGTAATTTAGAATCTGAATCGTCATCGCAAAAATTATCCGCGTAATTTAGAATCGGAATATGCATCTCAAACATTTTTCGCGTAATTTAGAATCCTAATCGGCATCGAAAGAATTTATCTCGAGAATCGGAATCGGCATCGCAAACATTTTTTGCGTTATTTAGAATCGGAATCGGCATCGAAAAAATTATCCGCGTAATTTAGAATCGGAATCTGCATCGCAAAAATTTGTCGCGTAATTTAGAATCGGAATCGACATCGAAAAAATTATCCGCGTAATTTAGAATGGAATCGGCATCGCAAAAATTTTTGGCGTAATTTAGAATCGGAATCGGCATCGCAAAAATTTTTGGCGTAATTTAGAATCGGAATCGGCATCGCAAAAATTATCCGCGTAATTTAGAATCTGAATCGGCATCGCAAAAATTATCCGCGTAATTTAGAATCGGAATCGGCATCGCAAACATTTTTCGCGTAATTTAGAATCCGAATCGGCATCGAAAAAATTTGTCGCGTATAATTTAGAATCGGAATCGACATCGGCATCGCAAACATTTTTTGCGTTATTTAGAATCGGAATCGACATCGCAAAAATTATCCGCGTAATTTAGAACCGAAATCGGCATCGCAAGCATTTTTCGCGTAATTTAAAATCGGAATCGGCATCGGAATAAGTTTCGAATGATAAGAATAAACTTATCGGAATCGCAAAATTTTTCTCGGTATTTTGGAATCGGAATCGCAATCGCGTTTGAAAAATAATTGAGCATCACTGGAATCGGAATCGAAATCAGCATGCCATCCCTGCTTGATGCTTCTTGTATAAAACCGGAATCATTGTATTCTCTTTAACATAACTACAAAAGGGGAAAATTCGGTGCTGCCTCTCCGAAAAATAAAATCTTTTGTCGTCGTCGTCGTTGTCGTTGTCGTCCCCCCGCCGTAGAGCCCTCGGTTTTATCTAAAGTCCAGTTTAAACCCGCTTTTCGGAGTACGACAAAAGGAGAGGAAAGATGTTTTATTTTCCCGTTTCTGCGGCCGTTGTTATGCGATTAACCATTTTGTAAACGCGGATCCCTTATCGACGTAGACTTACGACTGAAGAAAATTTAATCCCCTCCCCCCCCACGTTTCAGAACAATTGTCATTTCGTCGGGTAATGGATAATGGATTTATATGCTCCCCAACTCAATTTAAATAAATCAAGGAAATAAAGTGTAAGTAGCAGCAGCAGAATAAGAAGAAGAAGAAGATTTAAGAGATGGCGTGGCTCCCCCCCCCCCCCCCCCCCCCCGGGAAGGAGAAGGAGGATTGAACGACATTTTTGCCCGAGGTGACGGAACTGATTTAGCAACTGTTAAGTGGATGTGTAACTTTGTTACCAGTTTACAGTGGCACTTGTATTAGTTACATGAACGTTCCTTAAGGGTCTTCCTTCCCCGGCACCTTTTAAACTTGATATTTTCGAAATAACAAGTTTATTGAATTACCATCAACCCGTTTTTAATGGTGTAAGCCGGGGAGAAAACGACGCCTTTGGGGGGGCAAAAAAAAAATTCTATACATTTTTTTTTTTAAATCGTAAAGAACGCCGGGAAATGCGAAAAAAACGCCGAAAAAAAAAACCATCTCGGATATACCATAAACATCGACCGAAATAATTTAAAAGGCGAGCTTGGCCCCCACTCGGTGATTTATAATGGGAGTAATAAAATAATATTGAGAAATAAGGTCCAGAAGAAGAAGCTTCCCCGTGTAAATTGTTAATGAAGGAAAACACATCGCATTAATCATTTGCAATGGATCCCCCATATATCTGCAAACCTATCCCACAAATATCTCTTACATTCTTAGCTTGCTGTGTAATTTCGTGTAAAATGTTTTAGCAATTCTCGGGGCCCGTTTTATACGTTTAAGTCGATTCATCAAATGTTAGCACTGTGCATATACTCTTTATGCCGGTTTATAATTAAAACGGGTTCTGTGATGTTTGCACATATAAGTTCGTTACTTTGTTTTAATTGCTTCATATTAAATGAATTTTTTTTTCTTTTTTTTTACTTAGCAGCTTCGAAAAGCCTCCGTCTCAGACGAGAAATTTGGGCCCAAAATTGTACGAAAATGAGATGCATACATTATATACAAAAACAGTGTATAAATTATGCAAAGAATTGGACATACTTAAAAAAATTCATAAATCTATATCTTTATAAAAGTAAATGTGTCCCGTTGTACGCATTAAAAAAAAAAATAATAATTTAGAAATTTCTTTTTAGAAATAAAAATTTCGCAGCAGAAAAAAAAGAAAAAAAATTTGACGAAAAAATAGTTAGAGTTTTAGTTGCCTAAAAAATTGAAATAAAAGTCAATTTCTTTTTTCTTTTTTTTTTTTTTAATCACGGAAAAACCGAATTTTGTGATGAAAAGGCTACTGCCGGGTTACCGTATGATTTCTGCCCCCGAAAGGGAATTTTGTCAAACTTGGCATATAAAGAGGACCATATTAGACGGTTCTTGAGCCCAAATTTCAGGGCCGTATTATGACCCGTTTTCGGTTCCGACGGGATAGTAAAAATTTCGTTTTAATTTTTTTGCCAGAGAACGGAGTGTCCGATAAAGAACTAAACGCAGAAAAATGGCCTATTTTATGGTGAATTCGGCCAATTTAAAAAAAAATTGGCCAAAGCCTCAAAAAATTCTTTTTCCATGAAGCACAAACTTTGGCTTCATTTCTGAAAAGAACTAAAAATGGCCTAAAAACGTGTTTCAAAAGCTTAAAATTTTTGGGGTCAACTTTTTAGATTTTAGCCAACTTCTTAAACTCGCACTAAAATTTGGATTTCACAGGCTTGATACGCGCAAAAAACTAACCTAACAATATATATTTTCAAATTTTTGACATGTGGCCTAAATGGGCTGGTAATGGGCCAAAACAAGAAAATAGCCCAAACTGGACCTCGCTTAGCTTAAACTAAAATTCTGACTTTATATTCTGAAAGTACGCAAAAACTGGCCTAGAAACATGCTTTTCGGACCTTTTTTACCAGTGGCGTAAATGGGCTTATTAAAGGGCCGAAAAATGAAAAGTGCCTCAAATTGAATTTTCACTGCACGTTCTCAAGTGACACGATAATCTGACTCAGAAACGTATTTTTCAGAATTTATTTTCAATGGCCTAAATGGGCTTGGTGGTGGGCTTTAAAAAAAGGCTGGAAGTAAAATATTGACTTTATACTTTTTTTTCTAATAAATAAGCTGTCAAAAAACGTATTTTTCATAATATTTTATGGTTGGAGTAGAGAATCTGTTTTTTTTTTTTTTTTTTTTTTTTTTTTTAATAAAATTTTTATAAAACTACCTTTTCAAATTTTTTTTATAAAACTTTATAAAAATTTTATAAAATTTTAATATTAATTTTTGATCCGGACAGACAAATTTCCCCAGGACCGAGCCCTAAGACGTAATCCCACGTCAAAAGAACCAAATACTTTAAACGCACAGAGGTGCAAGATAAAACAAAAAGCAAAAATAAGAAAATTTTTTTGATCCATGTTCAGAAGAATTTTTTCCTAATCCCTAGTTGTAAAACGGCCTTTGATTACAATTTTTTTTTTTGATTGAGATTAAATTTGTGGTTCTTAGCCTTTGTAGTTACCATTTTTTATTTTTTTTGAAAGCAATAATGCGGATGATAGAAACCGGATGAATGTCCCTGAAAAAGGGTGCATACGAAATAAAGTTTCATATTTGGCTGGAGGCGATAGAACGGAACTCTAAAGGGAGGCTAAAGTTATGAATATCGTGGAATTTGAATAGGCTGGGGTGCATATAAAACGTGTGGTTATTTATCAATTCTTTCTTTCCGGGAACGAAAAAATATAAAAAAAATGTACCATCCAATCACACAAAAATTTTCAGCGCCACTCTATTCGCTAAACAAAAAAAAAAAAAAAAAGAATCCACTGCAAAAATTGGAAACTCCGGTCACGAAAAACGGCGGGAAATTTGACTTATCCCGAGTTATCTTTGCCAATCAGTCTTGTTTGCTTTTTCCCCACCGTTTTCTTTTCAAAAGTCAATTTATTCAATTGAATTACGTTTTTCACATTTTTACGGAGCCCGATTTCTCTTTCTCTCTCTTACACTCGTGTTCTTTTTTTTTTTTTTTTTTTTTTTTCTCGTCTCCCCGAGGACCTTTGATATAAACAAAGTTGATGGATGCATGACCTATCGGTTTACTTTTTTTTCGGAGGAACGATTCCCTCGCGTGTTCCAGGGATGAGAACATCACGCCACCAAAACCCGACAAGAAACTCTCTTTACAGATTTGAGCATCACTTTTTAAACCCCTTTCTTTTTGCTTCATACAAAAATAATGCTGACGTTTAAAAATCATGAGCATGTATATACGTTTTCGTGTCGGAAAGATTTTTTTTTTTTTTTTGAAAAATTTTATTTTTTTCGAAATAATATATATATGTAAAAAAAGGAGGAAATGATGATGGAAATAGAGAGATGAAGTCCGCGTCACGAATTTATTTTTTTGAAATGTAACAGATATGAGGAGGAGAAGAAAAGAAAAAGCGTCTGGTCTGTTGAATAACGGATACGTTTTCCACTTTTTTTTTTCTTTTTCTTCTTTTTTTTTTTCTTCATTTTTTTCGATTCAGTAAACCTGACAGGTAACCATGGTAAATGCTTGATGCTTTTTTTTCGGTTTGACGTTTTGTACGGTATTAAAAAATAGAGATTCTATCTTTTGGTTATTTTTGGACTATTCGCAGAAAAGGAGAAAAAAAATGGTTAAAAGCTAGCAGGAGACCTTTTGAACAAAGCTGGAGACAGCGCAGTTGGCTCCTCAGACTTTATTTTATTTTATTTTTTATTTTTATTTTTTTTATTTTATTTTATTGTAAAATACAATATTTAGATGCTGAAATGGACTATTGGGATGGCATCGAACCGAAGTCCCTTTTTTTGGAAAAGTCCCTATTTTAACATAAGTCCCTAAAAGTCTTTAAAATTTTCTATTTTTCTTCCCTTTAATTCTTAAGCCTGGATTATTTTGATTTTTTTTTTTTTAATTTTTGGAAAAATCTTTTTCGGAAAAAATTTTTCTTCCTTTAACGCCGGATGAGGCAATGATTGTAATAATTAAATGAAGGTATAAGAAAAAAAAATTCCCAGTCTGAACCAGTCAGCCGCGAGGAATCGAACTGAGATCTCTCCGATCGGATTATTTTCTTAAATCAGAAAATGATGCCGAAATCCCCGCAACTTTTTTTATTTGTTTGATATAAGATTCCCTGAATTTTTTCAAATTTTTTACTCGACGGGAAAACGTGCCTCATCGAGCTTTCAGTTATGGAAAAATTTCATAAGAACCAAAAGAGTTTTTATTTATTTATTTATTTATTCATTTATTTATTTATTTTTGTAAAAAACAATTTTTTTTTAGCGCAAAAAAAGAAAAAAAAAAAAAAAAAAAAAAAAAAACCTTTTCATCGGAATTAAATCTTGCGTATATTTCGAATCTGAAAATAGTTTTTTTGTATCTGATCCGGTTTTTGAGCAAGAGGCCAAAATAAGACAAAAAATAAGACAAAACGCATAAAGTCCACAGTTTTCATTGCTTTTTGGCTTCTACCTCATAAACCGGACCAGATACAAAAAAACTTTTTTCAAATTCGAAACCAACGCAAAATTTCCTGGAGGAAGCGAGGGTTTTTTTACAAAGAAAAATTATCAATTTTTTGGTTTTTATGAGATTTTTCCGAACTAAAAGCTAGATGAGGCACGCTTTCCCGTCGAGTAAAAAATTTGAAAAAATTCAGGGAAACGTATTTCTTACAAATAAAAAAAGATAGGGGGTGGCACCTCCGAAAGTCCAAACTTCGCAAAATAAGAACCACCCTAATGGACTTGCGGTGGTAGTGACTTCCGGTGGGATTGCAAGATGTCTTATTGACCTGTAAAACATTTATTTAGCCTGAATTTTTAAATTGGACTTTTAAATACTTGCATTTTGAGTGGCTGGCAAAGCTAGCCAGTTGCGAGAAGTTCTGAAATGAGCTGAAATCCAGCTTTTCAATGAAAAAGAAAATCCCATCGTGCTTCAACCTTGCTTCCTTCTTGAAAATTTAACAAATCTCTCCGCATCTCTAAATTGGTTTTACTGTTTACATTACTTTTAGAGCAAAAATTTTGGGCCAATCCACGCTGACTGTAACTTCCTCACCATACTTAGCTTATGGGTGTGGTGTGTAACGTCCGTGAATTGGCTGATTTTTATTGAAATTAGAAACAGTGGACTTATTAACTTTTAAAATTTTCAGTTTTCTTAAGTTATTTTTACTCGAAAAATAATCGGTTTTTGAAAAATAAAGGCAAGTTGTTTTCCGGGAGGCAGTTAATTTAAGACAAGTTGATTTTCTGGGGGGCCACTGTGCCCCCTACGCAAATTTCGATGTTAAATTTGAAATCAGGGTACCGGAAAACATATAAATCAATAACCATATAAAAAGTTGTTTTCTGGGGGGCCACCAGTGCACCCCACATAAGAACTAATATCAAATTCGGAATCAGCGACCTCTAAAACCTCCGAATTCATACAAATATTGTTAAAAAAATTTCTGAAAAATAGTTGAAAAAATTAAAATTGAGTTTGCATCACCGGTTGCATAACTGAGGAATATCGGGCGCAACACTTTTTTTTAAAAATGTCCCTTTGGTCTAGTGCTTTAATTTCATTGATATAATACAACAAAAAAAAAATTTGGGAGAAATTGGGTATTTCCAGATTTTGAAATTTGGCCGGCAAAGGACTAAGGTTCTACGTCCATTAACAATTGTCATTTTTTTTTTGTTGTTTACAAGCACGTTTTGTTGATTTTTTAGCACAGTGACTTAACATAAGACTCTATGCAGACCGTTCTTAACATACTTACATAATATTTTTTTACTGCATACCTAAAATTTGAATTTTTCCCCCGTAAATCGAGTGTTAAACAAAACAGCCATTCCATCCTTTATTCCGTGAATTTTCCTCTTAATAACAACTCATTTGATCCACTTTTTTTTAATTATTTAATTTAGTCCCAACATATTTTGATATAATCAATAATTGAATTCAGAGAAAAAAAATATTGAATTTTTACTTTTCCAGTTTCATAAAACCGTTTACTCTTCCTACGGGAGAAAAAAAAAGACGATTACCTGGAAAAAAGTCCGAATCATAAACCCAAACATTTTAATATTCAAAATTAATTAATTTCTCGTCGAAAATACCGTTGGTTTTCGTTTGGTTTTGTAATGTTTGGCGTTTCCGATTGAATTTTCCACCATTTTATCAGTTACAAAATGGAGAAAGAGGGAATCGTGTAATAATTGTTACCGGAAATGAGGAATGCTTGATTCGGATTGTAATCAAATTAAATCCTAAAGGAAGTGACATCACCCATTGATGTTAAAGTAATTTCATTTTCTCATCCTTTTTATTTTCTTCCGGCTTTTTTTTTTTCTTTCGAAAAAATTGCTGACGAAAAAAAAATCGAATTCTCCCCTTTCGATAAAAATAATTACCCGAAAAAAGGGTAATTGCAAGAGAAAAAAAAAATTTTTTTTTTTTCCTGCGCGCTTAAAAACTTTTCTATTTCCAAAGTGTGAAAGTTGTACAGGGTGTGTAAAAAAAAAATGGCTGGTTTTTAAAAAAACTTAGAAAAAGTTGAGATCGGAAAAAATATGAAAAAATTTTCCGGTGCAAAAATCGGAAAAGCGGAAAATTCTGGTCGGAAAATTTTTTATTTCATAATTATATTTCTTTTATCATGGGGATCAAAAAAGTCTGCCGGACCCATGGTCGGAAATGATCGCGTCACCGATTTTTCCGGGAAAAACATTTTCAAAACCCCGTATCTTTTTTTTCCTTTTTTTTTAACCCTCGTTTTTTAACAAATATATAAATGTTTATCCAAAAACTATCAAATTTTGAAGTCACGGCACCGATACGATGCCCCTTAATCGTTTAATTAACAAAAAAATCATTTATTTAATCATATTCGCGCCAATTTTCCGAAATGTTTTTTAAAGCGCGTAATCAGAGTCTTTCTACCTGTTTGGGACGGTCGCCGAGTGCATAAACGGCATATCTGATCGTAAACTCAGGCGTGTGGACTGTGGACTGTGGAGTGCGGTAACTCAGTGCAAAAACGACGTATCTCAATTAACACCGCTTCTAAAATATTTTTTTTTTTTTTTTTCCAAGGCATCCTAATGATCCAAATGATCCAATTTTTCCAAATCCAATCTGATATATCTATTATGATTTGATGGCCTTTAATTTTTTTTTCATTCTTATTTTTTTTTCTTCTTAACCAAGTTTTAAAATCATAAAATATTATATAATTTTATAATATAAAATTGATAATGATATAATATTATATAATTTTATAATATAAAAGTAATAATTATAAAATATAATATTTCATCATTTTAAATCTTAAAAAAAAAAAAAAAAAATTAATAGAAAAAAAATTAAAGGCAATGAAATCATACTAGACATATCAGATTGGATTTGGATCATTTAAATCATTTGGATCATTTGGATCATTTAGATCATTAGGATCACTTGAAAAAGAAAAAAATGATCTAAATGATCTAAATGATCCAAATGATCCATTCATTTAGATCATTAGAATCACTTGAAAAAGAAAAAAAATGATCTAAATGATCCAAATGATCCATTCATTTAGATCATTAGGATCACTTGAAAAAGAAACAAAAATGATCAAAATGATCCAAATGATCCATCCTGAAAAAATCCTAAATGATCCAAGTGATCATTAGGATCACTTGAAAAAGAAAAAAAAATGATCTAAATGATCCAAATGATCCATTTATTTAGATCATTAGGATCACTTGAAAAAGAAACAAAAATGATCTAAATGATCCAAATGATCCATCCTGAAAAAATCCTAAATGATCCAAGTGATCATTAGGATCACTTGAAAAAGAAAAAAAAAATGATCTAAATGATCCAAATGATCCAAATGATCCAAATCCAATCTGATATGTCTAGTATGATTTCATTGCCTTTAATTTTTTTTCTATTAATTTTTTTTTTTTTTTTAAGATTTAAAATGATGAAATATTATATTTTATAATTATTACTTTTATATTATAAAATTATATAATATTATATCATTATCAATTTTATATTATAAAATTATATAATATTTTATGATTTTAAAACTTGGTTAAGAAGAAAAAAAAAAATAAGAATGAAAAAAAAATTAAAGGCCATCAATCATAATAATTATCAGATTGGATTTGGAAAAATTGGATCATTTGGATCATTAGGATGCCTTGGGAAAAAAAAAAAAAATATTTTAGAAGCGGTGTTAATTGAGATACGTCGTTTTTGCACTGAGTTACCGCACTCCACAGTCCACAGTCCACACGCCTGAGTTTACGATCAGATATGCCGTTATGCACTCGGCGACCGTCCCAAACAGGTAGAAGACTCTGATTACGCGCTTTAAAAACATTTCGGAAAATTGGCGCGAATATGATTAAATAAATGATTTTTTTGTTATTAAACGATAAGGGGCATCGTATCGGTGCCGTGACTTCAAAATTGATAGTTTTTGGATAAACATTTATATATTTGTTAAAAAACGAGGGTTAAAAAAAAGGAAAAAAAAGATACGGGTTTTGAAAATGTTTTTCCCGGAAAATCGGTGACGCGATCATTTCCGACCATGGGTCCGGAAGACTTTTTTGATCCCCGTGATAAAAAATATAATTATGAATAAAAAATTTCCGACCAGAATTTTCCGCTTTTCCGATTTTTGCACCGGAAAATTTTTTCATATTTTTTCCGATCTCAACTTTTTCTAAGTTTTTTTAAAAACCAGCCATTTTTTTTTTACACACCCTGTACAACTTTCATTTATTTTTTTTTCCTTTTGACCTTATCCGTTAATTGACGAGAAATAAATGATAATAGACACACAAGTGAGTTTTCCTTTTACACACGATTAAAAACATTTTCCCGAGTAGGAGGTTTTCCTGATTTCGTGTCAAGAACCCCGGCTAATCGGGCTCACGTGACCCGAACCTATTTCCTTTTAAGAAAAAGCATCTTTATCCCTTCGCCCGGCCTTTTAGATAAAACTTTGTCATAGGAAACAGCGCTTTGGGAATTTTTTTTCTTAAAAAGACTTTCCCGGATCCCTTTCAAGGATTGAAACGTTTCGTTTTCCTACGTTTTTTTTTTTCTATCCGTCTTTGCCCGCCGAAGAATTCGACAGTTCATTTCATCTCGGGGTTCTTCTTTTTCCCTTTTCCTCTTCAACGGACTTTTCTTGAATCGAATTGACTTGAATTCGGGGGGATCCCTTTAGATCTGATTTGACTTGAAACCTCTTTTCCAATCTCGTTTTCCATGTCAATGTATTTAACTCGATAGAAATCGGTAAGTTTTTTTGTCGCCCCAACTTTTTTTTTTGAAGGTTTTTCCCTCGCCCTGCGCCCTTTTAGAAAAAAAGAAAAATGGATGAATGGAAAACCGCAAACAACAATTGAATAAAAAATATAGATTCAAAAAAAATATATTATAAAAGATTACATAGAAAATTTAATAATAAAAAGGAGAAGAAATGAATAAGAAAAGGTTTTTTTTTCGAGTTTGAAATGAATGAAATTTTCAAGAAATGAAGGGTGGGAAGATAATAGCGTAAGGAAAGGGGTTAAAGAAATCCCGATTTTTTTTTTCCCCTTCCCCAGACAAGATGTAATTAATTGGCTTCTTATCATTTTTCGACGAAAAGAAAAAAAAAAAAAAAAACGTGAGAGACGGGAATATTGTTGTTGCTGCAAATCCTTGAAAAATTCAAATTTTTTTTTTTTTCGCCCCGCTTTCCCTCGAAGCGAAAAAGCGTTCAAAAATTCATCCCTTGCACTTCCGCCCTTGTAATACACAAGGAGATTGCAATATCGGAAAATAAAGCAGATACAAAAATGGCCACGGGCAAAACCGGAGAGAGTGAGAATAAATGAATGGTAATCGCATTTCAACAGATCCAGGAAAGGGGTTTTCCCAATGCAGCCTTAGGGCAGCAGCACGGGAAGGGATCATGATATCCCTCCTTATCGATATTCTACGGATGTATGAAAAAAAAATTTAAACATTTTTCTGCATCCGTACTGCCCGAAAAAAAAAAAAAATCGGTAACGACATCCTTTTTTTTTTTTTTTTTTATACGCCCGCTTGGGAATTGTTTCATGACGTCAGCATATCCTTTACAACCATGCTCTATGTTTTTTACGGCGTTCATTTTTTGTTCATGAATCAATTTTCGTTTCTTTTATTGTTGCTAGTTTTATAGATTAAAGGAAACGAGGCTATTTTAGCCTTAAACAAACCAATTTTGTTACTTTTCTTAACGAAAATTTATGTAGACCGATTTGGACATACCGTAGCAGGGGGTTACTTTTTACACTTTTTGATGGTTTTTTCCACGAAACAGATGTAAAATGTAAAACCAAATTAAAATCTGCTCATACAAACATCAAGAGCCGTCTTTTAGCTTTCATACGATACCCTGTTATAATATCTATACTTACTTGTTCTAACACGAATAAAAACTCGATTTTCTAAAAGGTGCCGTTCTAACAAAAACGGGGTTACTTTTTACAATTATGTTTATACCTTTATATCTTTAATAATTAAAGAGGATATGACTAATTATTGGCTTCTATAAACGTAAAATGTCTTAATAAAACGATTTGTACCTTATTGAATGTTGTGTTGTATTAATGACTATCGCTGTTTATTTATAGTATTTTTCAATACAAGGACTGCAAACGACAAAATTGCCCGTCGAGACCGAGTTTTAAGCCCAAGCCGAAGGCGAGGGCCCTAAATAGGTCGAGACGGGCAAGTCGTTTGCATTTCTTGCATTGAAAGCAATTTAATTTGAAAATAATTTTGATATAATAATAATAATAATAATAATAATAAATTATATTGAATATCAACAGCCAGTCTAGCTGGCCTATTACAGATTCCAACAAAATAAAATAAAATAAAAAAAATAAATAATAAAATGAAACAAAATAAAATAAAATAAAAGATTAATTAATTAATAATAAAAAAAAAAAAAAAAAAAAAAAAAAAAAAAAAAAAAAAAAATTAAATATAAAGACAACAACAGAAACAAAAGGAACAATTTCACCAAATTATTGTCCTGTGTAATAGTCATTTATGAGTTTTCTGTAAGCGTTAAGTGTCATGCCAAAAACATCCAAATCTAGCAGTTCGCACAAGCCCGTGTACAGGTTTATTATTCGTAATACCGGGGACTCCGGTGATTTGGGTACAGAGGTAGCGAAAAGTTGTTTCTGTCTGGTATTACAACTTGGACACGAGCTCAGAACAATTGATATGGTTATTAAATATTCGATAGAGAAACATTGCGTCATTTAAATTTCTTCTATTTGCTAGCGTTGATAAATGAAATTCTTTTAGCATGGCACTCGTACGAACAGGATGGTTATTGTAATGAGGATATACACCATGTTTTCTGTAATATAAATAGCGAAGAAACCTCTTTTGTACTTTTTCAAGCTTCTCAGTCTGAGTTGTATTCAATCCATGCCATATAATTGAGGCATATTCTAATTTAGATCGTACTAAAGAGTTATACAGCAAGATTAAAGTGTCTAACTGACGAAACGAATGACTCGACCTGATAACAAAGCCTAAGGTACGATTGGCGTTTGATATGATTGAACGAATATGACTATTAAAAGAGAGTTTCGAGTCAAATACCACCCCTAAATCCGTTATTTCTGTCTGAGGTACAAGTTTAGTGTTTCCAACGGTATACTGAACATCCTCAAACCTGCTTTTGTTTTTTGCGAAAACCATTAATCGGCACTTGTAATCATTGATCGGTAACGAATTAATTTTAGACCAATCAATCACACGGTCAATATCCTTCTGTAATAAGATCATGTCAGACTCTGATGATATACTTTTAAAGATTTTTAAATCATCAGCGAAAAGCAGACAAAGTACAAAATTAAGAAAACTAGGTAAATCGTTGATGAACATTAGAAAAAGTAAAGGACCCAGGTGTGCTCCCTGCGGAACCCCGCTTAATATTGCGAAACAAAAGGATTAATGTCGTTAAATGAAACATAACTCCTCCTCCCATTTAAATAGGATCGAAGGAGGTGTATTAGGTAGGGGGGAAGATCAAAATTTTGTGTTATTTTATTTAAAAGTAATTTATGATCCACTCTGTCAAAAGCCTTTAAGAAATCGAAGTATATTACATGTACCTCATGGTTCAATTGTAGTTCATGAGTAACGAAATCCATGAAACAAAAAAGGTTGGTCGTTGTGGACCTACCCTTAACGAAACCATGCTGCTCTGGGGCTACTGATCTCAGAAATATGTGGCATATTCGGTTATATAAAATAATCTCAAAGATTTTGGACAAAGCAGACAATATGGAAATACCACGATAGTTTTCCCCTATACTCCTATCACCCTTTTTAAATATCGGTGTAATGCGGGATATTTTCCAAATATCTGGAAATTCCATGTGAGCTATGCATAGGTTCAAAATATGCTGTATCGGACTAATAAATGCCTCCGAACACCCTTTATAAATAAAAGAAGGAATCTCATCAGGTCCACATACTAGGGAACTCTTAAGGTGATCCATGGCGGAAATTATTTCGTCTATTGAAATGGAGTTGGCATTACCTCCATTATAATGAACCTCAGTCAGATGCTCATCAAGAGTAGGAATAGTCTGACTTGAGGCGACGAAATTGTTTTGGAAAAATCGTGCAAATTCATTCGCAATGTCTGAGGGTTGATGAAAATGTTCATTGTTGAAAAAAAAAGACTGGCAAGATTGTTTATTATTGCTGATGAAAAATGACCAAAATTTTTCCGGTTTGCTTCTGATATATAGTTCCGCATTGACCGCATGGTAGTGCCTAGCTTTTCGAAGTTCCTTTTTAATTGCTTTCCGGTAGTGGGAGAACTGGTCATCTAATTCACTGAAAACAGACCCCGCAGAACAGTCGCCAATGTTTTTACGTTTAAGTTTATTTCTTATTTTATTCTTGTTTCTTATCAATGAAATTAATTCTTTACTATACCAGGGTGGGAATTTGGTATTATGAGTAATTTGTGTTTTAGGAATGGCTGAATTAAGAGCTGAACGGACATGTTCATAAAAGAGGTCAATACTTTCAGTAATATTAGAGCAGTTGAGTACCTCGTTAAAGTCTGCGTTTTGAACAATCCGATATAGGGAATCGTAGTCCCCTTTGCGGAAACAAAATTTCTCTATGATGGTTTCATTTTTGGTTTTTATTAACT
This sequence comes from Liposcelis bostrychophila, assembly GCA_037577465.1. NCBI lineage: Eukaryota > Metazoa > Arthropoda > Insecta > Psocodea > Liposcelididae > Liposcelis > Liposcelis bostrychophila. The sequence goes on along the minus strand of CM075209.1, from coordinate 19,633,519 downwards.
TATTATTGTTATCTATCTGAATTTGGAAAAAAAGGGCTGGATGGTGTATATCCTCATTAACAATCAAATGTGGACAATGTGAAATTTGAAAAGGAATCGTAGATAGGACAACATCCAAAATTCTACCATTTTTATTTAAACCGTATTTAACTGTGATAAATTCAAAAAGGACGTGAAATCAGCAAAATCCTCCAAAATTATGTTACCTTTAACATGCTGGCCAAGGTTAAACGCACAAAGCTCTGCAAGGTTGAAATCACCACATATTATTATCTGTGTTTGAGGTTCTAGGGTTATTGCATGGGAAGAGAAAAACTCATAAAGCGTCTGGTATTCGCATCCCGGAGCAGTGGGCACTATGTAAGCAACCGCCACGAAATACGAATGACCGATTGATTTCAATTTGACCGGTGGATACTGGATACTAGGGTGGTTCGAAAATAAACTTTTTTGGAATTTCAAAACTCCTATATCGGGAAAAGTTTCTTTATAGGTAGAGTATCAACCCTGAATTTTTTCAGATTTTTTGAACGGCATCCTGAGGTGTCAAATCGGCCTTGAAATTTTCAAAAAGCTCATAAAAGGGCCGAAAATGAATTTTTTTTTTTTTGCATAAAAGACCATCGATTCCTATCGGAAATTTCGCGTAGATTACGAATTTGAAGTCGTAAATTAGTTTTGGTGCACGGTTTTTGAGCCTCAGACAAAATACCATAACCAGGTTTTTAGAGCTTTTAAACCCGGCCTGTAGCTCAAAAATTATACACCAAAACTAATTTTCGGCTTCAAATTCGTAATCTACGCGAAATTTCCGATAGGAATCGATGGTCTTTTATGCAAAAAAAAAAGGTTCATTTTCGGCCCTTTTATGAGCTTTTTGAAAATTTCAAGGCCGATTGGACACCTCAGGATTCCGTTCAAAAATCTGAAAAAATTCAGGGTTGATACTCTACCTATAAAGAAACTTTTCCCGATATAGGAGTTTTGAAATTCCAAAAAAGTTGATTTTCGAACCACCCTACTGGATACAGGAGAATGGAATTCAGCATTTTAGGTTGCGTGATTTCTTCAATTTTTTTTCTCATTAAAAACAAGTTTAGGCAACTAAGCTGGAACATAACACTCGAAAATAATTAAGAATTTAGAATAAGTTTAATTTTTGAAAAAATTCTTAGCTGTTTTAAAGAATAAAAAGTGTCAAAAGTAACCCCCTGGAGTAAAAAGTGATCCCCCAGGAGTAAAAAGTAACCCCCTGTTACGGTGTCGGTTGTGTCAATTTTAACATAAAATTTTTTACGGTGTATCTAACAAACTCCTCTGACTTTTTCTTGTATCATTTTGTGCAAGTTTCAACTTGTTCCAAGGAAACGCGAACCTGTAAAACGAAATTAAAGTTTTTTTTTTTTTTACAAAGTTATTTTCTTTATTTTTACCGGATAATAAAGAATAAAAATTGGAAACATTTAGGCGTTGGTTACATTACTCGAAAATTTTTGTTCGAAGAGTTTCAAAAATTTTTTCTCGATGAAAGTGTTTACACTTTTCGAACATGTTCGAAAAGTTTCGATGATGTTCGAAATGTTTGATGATGTTTGACGTTATTTTTGGGGTGGTATTATATTAATATGGGTACTCGGCCGATGATATATGTATTTTCCCATTATTTAAAAAATATAATACAACCCCAAAAATAAGTCAAACATCATCAAACATCATCAGACATATCGAACATCATCGAAACTTTTCGAACATATGTTCGAAAAGTGTAAACACTTTCATCGAGAAAAAATTTTTGAAACTCTTCGAACAAAAATTTTCGAGTAATGTAACCAACGCCTTAGCATTAAATATTTTGAATTGCAAGCATTAAAAAATGAGATCGGTGAACCGATCAAAGTGCTTTATCGACGAATTATGAAATGTATATTATAAATAATATACATAACGGTTAGATTTTTGATCAGTGGTCCACCAAAGCCACTGTACGGGCATACGGAATCTGAATTTTGGAAAAATAATTTTAAATTCGGAATCCTCTACCCCGAAAATATTCTCAAAAATACGGTTAGATTTTTGATCAGAGGTCCACCAAAGCCGCAGTACGGGCATAATGAATTCCAATTTTGGAAAAATTATTTCAGATTCGGAACCCTCAACCCCGAAAATATTCTCAAAAATACGGTTAGATTTTTGATCAGAGGTCCACCAAGGCCGCAGTACGGGCATAAGGAATTCGAATTTTGGAAAAATTATTTCAGATTCGGAATCCTCTACCCCGAAAATATTCTCAAAAATATGGTTAGATTTTTGATCAGAGGTCCACCAAGGCCGCAGTACGGGCATAAGGAATTCGAATTTTGGAAAAATTATTTCAGATTCGGAATCCTCTACCCCGAAAATATTCTCAAAAATATGGTTAGATTTTTGATCAGAGTTCTACTAAAGCCGCAATACGAGCATAAGGCATTCGAATTTTGGAAAAATTATTTCATATTCGGAATCCTCTACCCCGAAAATATTCTCAAAAATACGGTTAGATTTTTGATCAGAGGTCCACCAAGGCCGCAGTACGGGCATAAGGAATTCGAATTTTGGAAAAATTATTTCAGATTCGGAATCCTCTACCCCGAAAATATTCTCAAAAATATGGTTAGATTTTTGATCAGAGGTCCACCAAGGCCGCAGTACGGGCATAAGGAATTCGAATTTTGGAAAAATTATTTCAGATTCGGAATCCTCTATCCCGAAAATATTCTCAAAAATACGGTTAGTTTTTCGATAGCTCCCACGAGGAATCCGCCAATCAGCATCCAAGTCGCTTTGTTGACGTAATTGATGACGTCATATCGTGACGTTTCAAAATTTGGAGATATCGTTTTTTAGCCCAGCTCACCGTTTCTGAACCTCTCAACTGAATTTAACCAAATTTCAATGGTAGCGTATCTGGATGAATATCTACTGCAGTACGAAAATCAGATTCAATCGGTAGCTGCGTTCGCGATTTATAGTGAAAAAAGGTCTTGAAATTGTTGAAAATTCAACATTTTCACTCACTGCTTCCGAGTCGCTGAACCAATTTGGCTCAAAAACTAATCAGCACCTACATTTCATTAGAAGTTGCTATTCACCAAAAATCATCGATATCCGCTCTTTCGTTTTTCTGCTTTTCGACGGACATCCCTCTTTTTTGTCACATCCGGTCATACGGTCATACGGTCATACACACACACGGCCACCATTCAAATTTTGCTTTTTTCGGCATCAGGGGACCTCAAAACGTGTAAATATATCGAAAACTGAAAATCTGAAATTTGTGCTAAATGCAATGCTTTATTCTCCCTGCGGTCGATAAAGCAAAAACATTTAATTTTTAAATGTTTAAAATTTTAAATAAGAAATAAAGCTATTTTGGCTTTAAAAATTTAATATTGCAATTGTTTGACCAGACAGCAAAATAAAAAAGAGGGACATTAAATAATAACACATAAAAAAACAATTAAGGTTTCAAACGAGGAATAAAATTATTTGTTAAAAAAATATCTTAAATCATTTATTAATTAAGATTTGGGGAAATATGATTTTTTCAATCGTGTTTTTTTTTTTTTTTTTTTTTCTTAATAATTGTTTAGGCTATGTATAAGGAACTTGACTTTTTACCGGAAATACTTTTTTCACCCTCTATTATAATTATGCATATAACCGAAAAAAACTGAATAAACATAAAATTTTTGCAGCTTTTCCTGCTATTTAATTTAAAAAATTATGTGAATAAATTATGCAAAAATTATGCATATCCAGATTTTTATGCATAGGAAAACTATGCATAAATTTTGTAAAAATTATGCATATTCAATTTTCGGTGCTTAAAAAAATATGCATAAACTTTGCAAAAATTATGCATGACCAAATTGTTGTATAAATAATATAAAAACAATAGGCCTACATTTTTTGTATAAATTTTTTTTTCATTTATTTTGTAAAAATTTTATACTCCTTTTAAATCACTTTTTCGGATGGGAACAATCGCCATCCAACATTAAAATCTTAGGCCGAACATTCTTACCCAAATTGGTGAGGATAGTCAACTGAATTTGCACCTTTGAAATTTTTTTAGTCTTTAAGATTCTGGTTACATTACCGGGAAAAATTCTCTAATCATTTTTTAAAGACACGGTCGTTTTATAATTTTTTTTATTTTTTATTTTCAGGTAAGTTTCCTTGGATTTGTCTAGATTAATCGATCAAAGTTTGCATAAACTTTGAATGAGGTCTGTCGTCAGAATCAGGATCGGTTGAAACCTGTTCAATTTTTCTCTGTAAGTATGCGAGAAAAAAAAATCGAAAACGAAATTTTTTTGAATATAAAGCAATTAGCTATAGTTTAAGATTGTACCGTTAATTGTAATGAGAAATGATTTTAATTTAGGCATAGCACTTAAAGTCAGTCTTAATGTATACATCCCATTGGGGGCGGCACGAAGCTCCGCTCGGTACGGCTAGCCCATCATAAATCAGCAAAAATGCTGCCATTTGATAGGAACTAGGATATTTTTTCAGTCGAAATATTGTTGGGGCCCTGCTAATATCTCCTGCTGCTTTAAAAAAAATACTCTACATTTTTTTATAAATCTTTTTGGTCTTGATGGTCCCTGTCTGACTAGGGTGGTTCAAAAAAAACTTTTTGTTGAAAAGTTTGGATGCTGAGGCAAAATCGCGTTCTTTACGATGTAAAAAACCTTAAAAGAATAATTTTAATTTTTAAAGGGATTGGAGCAAAAAGGGTCTAAATCGACGAATAGTGAAAAATATGTTTTTCCTCTCATTTAAAATGCCAATAATTTTGCCTAAATATTTTCTTCCTATGTTTTCGAACCTGTAGAATCCGAAAATGACGACCGTTTCTTCCCAAAAAAATTCTGGGGCCCGTAAATGGAACATCTTTAAGCATTTTTTATTTTTTTTCGGCCGAATTTTTTGCATTTCACTCTGCTCGATCCTTTTGCGTGCACCGATTTGGTCGAAAACATGGCAGCTTGTATGTTTTCGAACATGTAGGATCCGAAAATCATAACAGCGATTTTGTGAAAAAATTCCTGGGACCCATAAATGGACCATTTTCAAGCGTTTTTTCGATTTTTTTGGCCAGATTTTTTCAATTACAGTTACCGGCATATACATGGGAGTTAAGAATTGGCTCAAAGACATCCTAATCTATGTTTTTGGAATTTTTTTTGGAAGAAACGGTTGTCATTTTCGGATTCAAGAGGTTCGAAAACATGGAAAAGAAATATTTAGGCAAAAAATGAGAAGAAAAAAATATTTTTATGACCGGCTTCACTTTTCGTCTATTTAGACTCTTTTTGCTCTTACAGACACCCCTAATCGTCAACAAAAAAAAAAAAAAATTTTTAATTTTTAAAGGTTTTTTACATCGTAACAAACGCTATTTTGCCTCAGCCCCCAAACTTTTCAACAATTTTTTTTTTTTTTGAACCGCCTTACTGTCGACCCAATTCTTACGTCGCCCTTTAAAAATGAAGCGATTCGGTATTCAATGCCTAACTCCTTTCAAAATGTTATCGACGAAAAAGTCAAAACCAATATTTTGAAACTATTAAAAGTTCGTGATTATTCTATCTGATCACTTTCCATCCGTATCTCTCACTTCCTTTCACTAAATCCTCATAAAATCGATCTTTTTCTTTATTAAAACCGAAACCTACTTCTAAAAGGAAATCCGCTTGATATAAATTTCTATAAAGTTCTGTTTCATAAAAGAAAAAAAAAAAAAAAAAAAAAAAAAAAAAAGAACCGTTAAAGATTGTAATGAAAAGTTAGAAACCGTAGGAAAGCATTTAATAGCGGAAACACTAAGGGGATGGAAAAATCCAATAGGCTGTGAACAGTTTGTCATAGTCTGAGAGGATGTGGGTCCCCCAACCACACCTCGATTTATTGGTTCTTTACAGGTTCCATCGAAGAACTAGTTAAACGCTTTTTATTTTTACCCAAAAGGTCTCTTCCTCTTTTTCCGGAGGGGTTTATCAAAAATTTTGTCAACCCTTATAACGAATGGAAGGAAAGGAAACATCGACGGTGCCCAGCGTTTCATTTCCCACGGGCTTTTCGTCGCTGATTTTAGGGGCGGGTTTTCCATTTTTTTTTTTTTCAAGACAACAAGAATCATCGGGGGGTGAGTTATTCTGTTTTGATGCGTAACCAGCTGAGAAACTTCGGACACTATATAATGGATAGCTTTACTTTGTCCCCCCTCCTGCGGATCTTGTGTTTCTGATTTACGCGAAGAAATTATGTTGGGTTTTGGCCAATATCAGCGAGACAGTTCTGTTGTCTTTTATGTTTAAGAAAGAAAAATGGACATAGGAAATAAAATGCTAAAGGGAAAGTACTGTAAACGAATTAAAAACGAGAGAAAAGAAAAATTTAAGGAATCCGGGGTCGAGTCGAGTTTTGAGTCAAGCCTGATCCTTTATATGGCCTCAGGGTTTGAGATATTTTTTAAATTGAAAATTTGAGTCGAGCTGAGTTTGAGTCAAAATTCCACTTGTAAGCTATCTCAGAAGCTCAAGCTTTTCGGTTTGAAAGATCTATTGCCAATTTTTTTGGCTCTTTTTTTTCCGAAGAATCCGAATTTGCGTTGGCCTGTATAGAAAACGCAAGTGGAATACTCGGCCTGCGTGCTTGAAATAATTTCTCACCAAATGCTCTATTTTTCGGGTTTAAAAGCTATCTCAGAAGCTCAAGCTTTTCGGTTTGAAAGTTCTATTGCCAATTTTTTTGGCTCTTTTTTTTTTCGAAGAATCCGAATTTGCTTTGGCCTGTACAAAAAACGCAAGTGGAATACTCGGCCTGCGTGCTTGAAATAATTTCTCTCCATATGCTCTATTTTTCGGATTTAAAAGCTTCCCCAGAAGCTCAAGCTGTCCCGTATAAAAGTTCTCTTGCAATTTTTTTTTTTTTTTTTTTTTTTTTGGATTCCTTTTTTACGAGGAATCCGAATTTTGGTTGGCCGGTACAGAAAACGCAAGTGGAATACTCGGCCTGCGTGCTTGAAATAATTTTTCTCCAAATGCTCTATTTTTCGGGTTTAAAAGCTGTCTCTCAAGCTCAAGCTTTCCGGTTTGAAAGTTCTATTACCAATTTTTTAGGCTCCTTTTTTTACAAGGAATCTGAAATTGGGTTGGCCTGTACAAAAAACGTAAGTGGAATACTAGACCGTCCCTTATTTTGAGAACTTTAGAATTCTTTCGGACGCCCCCCCATAATTTTTTTCCTTTTGGCTTAAAAAGAAAACCTATAAAATTTTAGCGCTCTACGATAGGTCTAAATGGTGCCGCACGAACCCCCCGTTTTAACCTTATAAGTTAAATAGGGCCAAGTTCCACTGGTCGGGTCCTTGCATTTCCCGTTTTCTAAAATTAAGGAAAATATTGTTCCTTACGTATTTTGATCTGAGGAACTCAAATCTGCAATCGAAATTTTAATAGCTTTTACCGTTTTTGATTTATTCAAGTGCTAATTTTTTGGCCAAAAGTTTGCTTAGCTAAACATTAATTTAATTCTTAAAAAATTTTAATGTTGATATCCTGGTCCTATAATACATCTTTTCTGATCAATTTTCGACGTTGAATCACCTAAGAGCACTTAAAATCGTCTATCTACTTTTTTTTAATAATATAAACCAAAAATCAAAAAATTTGAATATTTTTCTTATTTAATTTTCTTAAAAATTTTTATTTTTTCAAAAATAGTAAGAATTAGAAGATTTTCGCTCTCAGTTCTGGATTCAGTGTCGAAAATTGATCAGAAAAGATGTATTATAGGACCAGGATATCAACATTAAAATTTTTTAAGAATTAAATTAAAGTTTAGCTAAGCAAACTTTTGGCCAAAAAATTAGCACTTGAATAAATCAAAAACGGCAAAAGCTATTAAAATTTCGATTGCAGAGTTGAGTTCCTCAGATCAAAATACGTAAGGAACAATATTTTCGTTAATTTTAGAAAACGGGCAATGCAAGGACCCGACCAGTGGAACTTGGCCCTATTTAACTTATATGGTTAAAACGGGGGGTTCGTGCGGCACCATTTAGACTTATCGTAGAGAGCGCTAAAATTTTACAGGTTTTCTTTTTAAACCAAAAGGAAAAAAATTAGGGGGGGCGTCCGAAAGAATTCCAAAGTTCGCAAAATAAAGGACGGTCTATGGAATACTTGGCCTGCGTGCTTGAAATAATTTTTCTCCAAATGCTCAATTTTTCGGGTTTAAAAGCTAGCTCAGAAGCTCAAGCTTTTCGGTTTGAAAGTTCTATTGCCAATTTTTTTGGCTCTTTTTTTTCCGAAGAATCCGAATTTGCGTTGGCCTGTACAGAAAACGCAACTGGAATACTCGGCCTGCGTGCTTCAAATAATTTCTGTCCAAATGCTCTATTTTTCGGATTTAAAAGCTTCCCCAGAAGCTCAAGCTGTCCCGTATGAAAGTTCTCTTGCAATTTTTTTTTTCTTTTTTTTTGGACTCCTTTTTTACGAGGAACCCGAATTTGCGTTGGCCTGTGCAAAAAACGCAAGTGGAATACTCGGCCTGCGTGCTTGAAATAATTTTTCTCCAAATGCTCGATATTTCGGGTTTAAAAGCTATCTCTCAAGCTCAAGCTTTTAGGTCCTAAAGTTCTATTGCCAATTTTTTTGGCTCTTTTTTTTCCGAAGAATCCGAATTTACGTTGGCCTGTACAGAAAACGCAACTGGAATACTCGGCCTGCGTGCTTGAAATAATTTCTCTCCAAATGCTCTATTTTTCGGATTTAAAAGCTTCCCCAGAAGCTGAAGCTGTCCCGTATGAAAGTTCTCTTGCAATTTTTTTTTTCTTTTTTTTTGGACTCCTTTTTTACGAGGAACCCGAATTTGCGTTGGCCTGTGCAAAAAACGCAAGTGGAATACTCGGCCTGCGTGCTTGAAATAATTTTTCTCCAAATGCTCGATATTTCGGGTTTAAAAGCTATCTCTCAAGCTCAAGCTTTTAGGTCCTAAAGTTCTATTGCCAATTTTTTTGGCTCTTTTTTTTCCGAAGAATCCGAATTTACGTTGGCCTGTACAGAAAACGCAACTGGAATACTCGGCCTGCGTGCTTGAAATAATTTCTCTCCAAATGCTCTATTTTTCGGATTTAAAAGCTTCCCCAGAAGCTGAAGCTGTCCCGTATGAAAGTTCTGTTGCAAATTATATTTTTTTTTGGACTCCTTTTTTACGAGAAATCCGAATTTGGGTTGGCCTGTAGAGAAAACCCAATCGGAATACTTGGCCTGCGTGCTTGATATAATTTTTTCATCACACGATACTGAAAAGTCCACTTTTCAGTCCTAGTCAGTTTATTTACAGACTATTTTACGCCGTACCTTGTGATAAAAAATATCTTTCAATGCAAGAAATGCAAGCGACTTGCCCGTCTCGACCTATTTAAGGCCCTCGCCTTCGGCTCTGGCTTAAAACTCGGTCTCGACGAGCTATTTTGTCGTTTGCACTCCTTGTATTGAAAAATACTATTCTCCAAAAATCTATTTTTCGTTTTTAAAAGCTACCCCAGAAACTCAAGATTTCCGTTGGGGAATTTCCGTGGCCGATCGATTTTTTTAGGCTCCTTTTTTTACGAGGTATCCGAATTTGTGTTGGCCTGTACAGAAAACGGGAGTGGAATACTCGGCCTGGGTGGTTGTAATAATTTTTCTCCAAAAGCTCTATTTTTAGGGTGTAAAATTTATCCCTGAAGCTCAAGCATTCCGGTTTGACGTTCTGTGGCCAATCGATTTTTTTATGCCGTTTTTTTTACGAGGAATCCGAATTTGTCTTGGCCTGTACAGAAAACGCAAGTGGAATGTTACTTGACTTTGCATTTTTTTTACTTTGCATTATTTCGCGTTTACTTCGCATTTTTTGTATTACTTTAATTTGCATTATTTTCTTTACTTTGCATTATTTGCTATGCTTTGCATTATTTTGCATTTATTTTGCACGATTTGTTTTACTTTACTCTGCATAATTTGTTTCGCTTTGCATTATTTTGCGTTTACTTTCTAAGATTTGTATTACTTTACTTTGCATTACTTGCCTTACTTTGCGTTTAATTTGCCTTTACTTTGCATTATTTTATTACTTTGCCTTTACTTCGTATTTTTTTTTAAATTATTTCGCCTTTACATTTGAACCTTGCTTGGCATTTTTTTGCGTTTACTTTTCATTATTTGCATTACTTTGCCTTTGATTTGCATTATTTGCCTTTTTTTGGTTGTTACTTTTTTTCGGAGTGGGTTATTTCCTCAATACTATTCCAGCGAATCGCCAGTTACTGGCACCAGGAGTCGTTGGGAATATTTAGAAACATTATACTTCTCTTGACGTTGCATCGTCTTGCAATCAAACCATTTATTATAAACCTTTGATTTAATTTACGGCTTATTTGCAATGGTAAATAACAATTGGAATAATTTTAGATTCGGCACTGATTTAATTCGTGGTCCGATGTTGATGCTTTGGTGTCGTCACGTCAATCTTCAATTTTTTAATGACTTACTTACATATCAAAAAACATACACATCAAAAAATGTTTCGTCTATAGTTACCTTACCGGATCCAGGGGAGGTTTATCGTCATCATTAATTTTTTTTTTTTTTTCTCTCCGTGGCGTGCCTGAACTGTAGCGTTACGTAATGTAGTAGCGGCGAGGTACAAAGAGATTGAGTGTGAATTTCATTTGGAAGTCTTAATCAGGATCTCGTTTTCGGTTTATATTTTTTTCTCTCAACAATTGTTAATCTACACCTCGGGCTTATAATTATATGGGGAAGTGAAGCATCTCGTTAGGGAACAAATATTTGGAATTTTATGTAATGGCCAAGAGCATGGATATTTTTATTTTTAAAAAAATGGGAAATATTTAATGATTATAATCATAGTGATGACATATAAATATTTTGGAAAATAAAAAAATTCCGGCGCCAAAATTTTAATATTAATATTTTATGAATATATGTGTTTTTTTTTTCGTCAGCGGGTTGGAAACTTGAAGGCTTGCTGCGTTAAAAAGTCAATATTATAATTATAGGTGGTAAAATATAAATCAAAAGGAACGAGAGATAAAAACGCGACTCGTTCACCATCAGGTAAACTTCTTATACTAATTATGACAGGAAAATCGGATTTTATCCTAAGGGTTTTTAGCCTAACATGTCATTATCCAATTGTTAACCCACATTAATCAGTAGCGAAGATATATGTCTTTGTCTGTTACCGACCTCACGGTCCTTGGGGAAAGGAAAAAAAAAAGGAAAAAAGAAAAAAATTATGTAGAAGGGTTGAAGGACGACAATCAGAATTTTTTAAGAAATAAAAAAAAAAACGGGAATTTATTCAAAACGGGAGAGAGTTTTTGTTGGTAATCAGATATAAAAAAAAAAGAGTTCATAAAACAAACTTTCCAGATTTCAATTTTTGTTCTTAATTATGTTTTTAATTGAAGTAACGTAATTTAGTATTCTTAATGAATCAAAATAAGCGTTTTTATATATAAATTTTTTTTTCATTTTGAATTTTTTTTTACAAAAGAACAAAAAACGTTTCTTTAGGGAGTCATTTTTTTTTTTTTTTTTTTTTCAAAGGGAAAGGCGGAGAGGGATGTTTACTTTGTTATTAGCATATTGTAAACAATCTCTTAAAACAGAGAAAATATTACTGTACATTGGAATCAGCATTTTTCTTCCTCTCTGTTGAGTTTTGCAAGATTTTTCCGGTAAAAAAAAAAAAAAAAAAAAAAAAAAAAAAAAAAAAAAAAAATGGAATTTTTTATTGAAATGCTTGGTTGTCCGTGCTCATTAATATGAAAAGAATATTTTGAAATCGAATGATTCAAAGCAAATAAGTAAGACTGGTGCTTAAAAACAATTTTAATGAATTTGAATAATTGCGAAGTGCGTAAAAAAGAAAAAAAATCAGACTGGGATATGGGGGCATATTCCTACGTAGGACTACGTCTTTGGGGTGCTGTCTTAATATTGCTAAATTTAAACGATAAACGATTTAAACATTTTAAGGCATTTTTTTTGGTCGTTTGTGGTCAAAAAATTTGAATTTTTTGATAAAAATATCATTTTTTTTTCCTGCAGGAAAAAAACTTAAAATTTTTTATAAAAACGGTCAAAAGTTTAAAAAAATTAGAAGAAATTTTTAAGAAAAGTTAAAAACAATTTATAAGAAATTTTAAAAAAGTTAAATAAAATTGACAAGAAATTTAAGAAATAATTAAATAAAATTTACATGAAATTTTCTAAGTCCTTGCTTTCGTTTATGTCTTGTAATTTTTCTACATATAGAAAAAATTAGTCAAAATATTTAAAATTTCGAAACTTAAAATGTTGATATTAAAGTAATTAAATAATTTTTGGGGCGAACAGACCGACACGCTCATTGTAGTCATGTAGCCCACCGAAATCCCGTAAAAGTTGTTTCCATGGTGCAGTGAATCAAATGACTGATAATCAGGGTCCAGTTCTCAGAATTTTGACTGATAAAAAATGCAATGATTAGGTTTTTAATCGATGGAATCGACTCTGCCATTTTAGGCGATTGGGTGATAACATTCAAAATACTGAGGAGTGGACTCTAATCGTCAGTAATTTGATTGACTTTCTGCCATGGGGCGACATTGTTACATGGATTTTATAAAATTTATACAGATTTTGTGTTTATTTTGAGCAGCGTGGTTCGAAAGTAAAATTTCAAAACTTCTATATCGGGAAAAGTTTCTTTATAGGTGGAGTATCGACTATGAATTTTTTTCAGATTTTTTGAACGGCATCTAGAGGTGTCGCATTGGCCTTGAAATTTCCAAAAAGCCATATAAGGGCCAAAAATGAACATTTTTTTTGGCATAAAAGACCATCGATTCCTATCGGAAATTTTGCGTAGATTACCAATTTGAAGTCAAAATTTAGTTTTGGTGCACGGTTTCTGAGCCACAGGCAAAAAGCCATAACTAGGTTTTCAGAGCTTTTAAATCCGTCCTGTAGCTCAAAACCCATGCACGAAAACTAATTTTAGACTTCAGATTCGTAATCTGCGCAAATTTTCCTATAAAAATCGATGGTCTTTTATGCCAAAAAATTTTCATTTCCGGGGTTTTTGGAAATTTTATGGCAAATTTGACACGTCAAGATGCCGTTCAAAAAATCAGAAAAATTCAGGATTGATATTCGCCCCATAAAGAAACTTTTCCGAAATTCCAAAAAAGTTAATTTTTGAATCACCCTAATGTTCAGTGTCCTGCAAATAAATAATACCGATACCGTCATGCACATAAATAATTCATGGTTTCTAAAAAAATAAATTTCCTAATCCATTTTTTCTAAATATTTTGGCTCCTATAAAATGTTTTATCTAATCAAATTTATTTCCCTAATTTTCAATTTTCCAAAAATTTTTTAATTCCCAAAAAGTAAAATTTCCTAAAACGAATATTTTTCATAATTTTTTAAATCCCTAAAATTTTTGTAATAATTTACTAGGCAAATATGCGAATTTCGATTTTTCTACGCGTAGTAAATTATTACAAAAATTTTAGGGATTCAAAAAATTAGGTTCAAGGTTCATTCAAGGTTTTACTGATGTTAAAAAAGATCAAATTGTTAGGCTTATAAATGAATGGAATATAAGTGTCCTGTGTTTGGTAGAGACGCATAATAGTAATGATATAACTGATTTCGAGTTAGCAATTAATAATTTTACGCTCTTTCGATGCGACACTACTAATAGGAGAACAGGTGGTGCTCTCATCTATGTTAAAAATAATATCGGTGCTACTTGTGTAGATAATATTTGCTACCCAGAGTATTATTGGTTAATTAGTATTAAGGTTAGGATTCATAATGAAGAGTTTTTGATAGCGGCGACTTATCACGCTCCTGAAAAAAAGGATAATTTGTTTATTGATCATATAAATGATTTCATCGAGGATCATTTAGACTTCTCAGGGAATTTCTTAATTTTAGGGGATTTTAATTTTGACCTTTTGAAAGAGTCTTTTTATGGTAATGCGATTCAAAGAGTTTTCTTTAAACATGCCATGTATCAGTCGATTAATGAACCCACCAGAATAACTGCTACTAGTCGCACTTTAATTGACTACTGTGTATCGAATAACAAAGGTATTAAAGGCAAGGTGCGGCATACTCCAAAACTTAGTGATCATTCAATGATTACTGTTGAGTTACCTAAACATAACCCGCACGACGATAATGAATTAGTTTGTTTTTCAAAACGGTCGTACAAAAATTATACGACTGAAGCTTTTCATACGGGTCTTGATCAAATGGTGTGGGAGACTGGCTCTAAAGAAATAAATGATATTGCTGATCTGTTTGCTAATAATGTTTCCCAGGTTATTAATCAACTCTGCCCGATGAAGGAAGTAACTATTAAGAAGAAATATGTTGATAATAAATGGATGACCCCAAGAATTTTGGAGGCGATGCGTGTTAGGGATAAGGCTTATGTGGTTGCCACGTCGACACTCGTATGTAATGCACGCTGTTTAGACGTTGACACTCGTATGCTGCGTGATCAAAATTGGGTTTTGTTTAAGAGGGAGCGTAATTATGTCACTGCCTTAATTAAAAAAGCTCGAAATGATTTTTGTAAAAGTACAATGGCTAGATGCGGTGGTAATGGAAGATTACTATGGAAAAATATTAAGATATTTCTCCCTGGAAAAAAACAGGGGTCGGTAAATGATAATATTTTCCTTAAAGGTCGCGAGAATCGTGGCGCGGTTGATAATATTAATTTTTTAAATCAGTTTTATGTAACTAGTATCAGTGACATTGTTCAAAGCATTCCGAGGCAGGGAGATACGCGCTTTATCTTAAACAGAATACGATACTACGGTGATTGGCAGAGTTTTGAAAAAATTCATATGGTTGATCTAGATGATGCAATAAAAAATCTTAATGCGTGCGGTGATGTTGGTGATGATGGCATAAGTACCCAAATTCTTGTTGATGCGCTTAAGCATAATAAATGTAAAGAAAGCATTCTTTCTGTGATTAATGAGTCGCTCGAGCAAGGGATTTTCCCGGAAAATTGGAAACTCAGTTATATCTCTCCCACCCCTAAAGTGCCTAAACCTGAAAATTGTGAGGATTATAGGCCCATAAATAAGGTGCCAATATACGAGAAGATTTTGGAGACTGTAGTCAAAAATCAATTATTCCAATATTGTGATAAATATAACGTTCTCAGTAAAAATCAATCAGGTTTTCGACCGGCTCATTCGTGTGAAACTTCTTTAGTAAATATTTATGATAAATGGTTACGTGAAATTGATATTAATAATAATTATGTCTTAGTGGTATTTTTGGACTTCAAAAGAGCGTTTGAGACTGTTGACCGGAATCTGTTAATTTCTAAAATGAAAAAAATGGGTTTAGGTGGCCGAGTAATTAAATGGTTTTTGTCGTATTTAACCGGAAGGTCCCAAAGGATTAAGTTGGGACGCAATTTCTCTGATATCTTGGCTATTGCTTTTGGGGTTCCACAGGGTACGATCCTGGGTCCCTTATTATTTATCCTGTTTGTTAACGATATTGAAATTGATTTAGATTGTTTTGTCAATATGCTTGCGGATGATACTGCTATCTATTTAGTTGGACCCAATCTTGCAGATTTAGTTGTCCAAATGAATTTGATCTTGAAGAAATTGTACCGGTGGATATGCGAAAACAGCCTAGCTCTTAACATTAAGAAAACTAAATACATGATTATTGCGAACCGTAGTAATTTAAATAAAGTTGATGAGTCTCCTATCATTCGTATTAGTCAAGACAGTATTGACAGGGTGTTGAGTTACAAGTATCTGGGAGTCATTCTTGACCAAATGCTTAACTTAAAAGAGCATGTTAATAGTGTTATAAATAAAGTAGCAAAAAAACTTTACTTGTTAAATAGGGTAGGGAGGTACTTCCCAAGTGAGACGCGCCTTCTGTTATATAAATCGCTTGTAGGTCCTCATATCGACTACTGCTCTCCTCTTCTTTTGGTTATAAACCAGAATGAGATTGCTCAATTACAAAAGTTACAGAATCGCGCCATGAGATACATTACTGGATTTAATAGATATACCCCAGTCGATACCTTGTTTGCTGAAACTGGGCTTCTGTCTGTTAAAAAAAGAATTTTACTCAGATCCTTAATTTTATGCCACAAAATTAAACTTGGGGTAGTGCCTCCTTATCTTATTGAGAGGTTGGATGTAGCTAGTAATGTTCATAATTATAATACACGGAACAATGATGATCGTTTTTATGTAGAGCGCACTGATAAAAGGTTGAAGAAAACCATTTTTGGTGATGGAGTGATTGCTTATAACCGTTTACCCCCCGAGGTCAAACAACTGACTATTGTTAATTTTAAGAAAAATGTGTTAAAGTTTTTGTAATTTTATTTAATTTTTCTACTTGATTTTTTATAATTGTTGATGTTTTTAAAATAGCGTTTCTGCTAATTAAATAAATTAAAAAAAAAAAAAAAAAAAAAAAAAAAAATATACATTTTAGGAATCAAAAAAATTTTAGGAAAAAAAAATAGTTAGAAAAACAGTTTTAGGAATTAAAATTATTTGGAAAAATGGTTAAGGAAAAGTGGTGGGGAATCGATTATATTCAAAATAACCATCCTCATTGAGTGTGATGAATCCCATAAGCACCGTGTATAAGCGCCATTTTGAAGGCAAAAATAGATAGTTTTATTTAATTTGAAAAATTGATCTCATATGAACAACAAAATTATTCCATCAGGTAGAATAGAGTAGAATATATCATATTAAACTGCTTTTATATTTTTCAATGCTAATAGGACGCGTATGGGACTTCAAGGCGTGCCCATGGCCTTCGTGGGTTCGAGTCCCACTAGAGGTGTGATTTTTCCTCGATATTTATAATCATTGTCAAATTAATTCATGGCGTAATGCATGAGTTTTTTCGCGATTTGACTAATTTCTCGGGGTTTTTCTTAAAAAACGGGTTCTTTTCCCTCCAAAAATAATTGAACTTATTAATGGGATCTTTTATACCCAAAAAAAATAAAAATGCTTTTATATTGCAAGATTTTTCGGCTGGTCACAAGCACATATGAAGAAAATTAATATTTGTAATTTAAAATCCAAGTATTCCTGAGTGCATTCGTACGTGCATTATGAGAATGGATATCCTGATTCAGGATAGGGTTCGTTTTATCATAATTTTTATGTCTTGAGATAAATTCATCGCCATTTTTCAAATTTTTCTTATTTACAGAATCGAACAAAAATAAACAAGAGCCTTGAAAGTTGCTTACCGGTGCCCCAATTTTTTAAGCGAGAGAACAGCTGGAAAGAGTTAAAATTTCGGTGGAAAAATTATGAATGAAATAACGCTGGTTATGAAAACGAAAGCTAAAGATTCAGATGCCTTTGAACATTAAGGAAGGCAAAAAAAATAATTAAAAATAATTTTTGTAATGTATTTTCCCTATCGCCCATGCTACAACTTGCTTGCGCGGACTTGTTAGTAATCGTTACTAAATACTGAAATTCCTCAAGACTCGTTTTTCAAAAAAAAAAAAAAAAAAAAAAATTCTTTTTAAATTCATAGACCTACAATATTCCATAACATGGACACTCAAATCACTTCGTAGAAAATGTTACACTTTTTTTTTTCTTTTTACGGGGGGAAAAAAGAGGAATAAAGGGGAAAAAAAAATCCCGTACACTTCATAACAGAGGAAAAAAAAGAATAAATTTATTCTTTCTTAAGAAGAGAGTAGAAAAAAAAAGGAGGAAAAAAAAAAAAAAAAAAGATTTTCACTTGGAAGCAATGCACCGATTCAAACATGATAAAAAAACGTTATTGCGACGTTATTTTTCACGTTCTTGTTGCCTTTATCTTTTTTTTTCTTATACGCCAAATCCGATTCTTATATATACTTTTTTTTTTTTTTTTGTATTCATACTGTTTAGATCTTATAAGTATGTTATAAGATGACAAAGAAAAACGATATTTCGGAGTTGGAAAGATAGTTTTCTTGGGTCATAAAGAAAGGTAATATGCTTTATGACGTCACACATGTCAGCAAACACGGTTTCCCTCTTTGTGAGTAATTTGAAATGATGAATGAATGTCATTCGCAGTGCCGAATACGACATTCACACAACTTTTTTTTTTTTTTCTGGTAGTTCAATTATTATATTAAAAGGAAAAAAAAAAAAGAAGAATCGCATCACAAGCGATTTTATTGAGGTCACCCGGTTAGTGATCTTTAATCAGACTTCGTTAAAAGATTAGGCGTGGTCGTCTATGTTTATGTTCGTTTATATTGGGGTTTTTTGTAAGTGGTTTCCGTGGTGTAGTGGTTATCACATCCGCCTAACACGCGGAAGGTCCCCGGTTCGATCCCGGGCGGAAACAATTTTTTTTTTTTTTTTTAAATTTTACTTTTTTTTTTTGCTACTGGCAAAAACAATCATGATCATCCATTGTTCAAACATACGGCTAATCATACCTACGCGTACAAGCCGTAACTTGCCGCAACATTTTTCTTTTGAATATTTCTTATGGCCGATGACCTTGAGAAGTTTTTTTCTTGCTCTTGTCGCGACATTTCAAAAATTTACTTAACATGGCGATCCCGTAAGAAACGTTCTGACAGCAGTCGAATTGTCGAGTTTTCGTGTGTTTTCCTTATTTTTGTCGCGACGAGGTCCGCTAGGTACGCGCATCGGTTATCACATCCGCCTAACACGCGGAAGGTCCCCGGTTCGATCCCGGGCGGAAACAAATTATTATTTTTTTTTTTTTTCCTTTTTTTTTTTTTTCGCCACTGGCAAAAAACAATCATGAACATCCATTGTTCAAACACACGGTTAAATGTTGGGGTATATATGGAAACATGATCAGTCCATTAGATTTACTGTCTCGTAGGAACGCACTTCCGTCGCCTGCCATTCAATCTCTCTTCTATTTTCCCTCGCCGATTTTCTCGTCGCATCGCTGATCGCTTTGAAAATCTCTTATTCTCCTCCACTCCCCCTCCCTTCCTCCCTCCGTCCCTTTCTCTCTTGTCACAAAGCTTTTTGTTCCATCTTCAATTGTGGAAACTTCATCAACGGGGTTCTCTATCGTCTTTAAAAAAAAAAAAAATGTTTTCCCCCTACCTGTATAAAAAGTAAAAAAAAAAAGATATCGTCTTAAATCTTTAATAGAATATTTTTTCCCCTCTTTTATCCTTCTTAAACGTAAAAAAAAAAGATACTCTTGTGATGATAATAACATCTTGACTTTTGGTATTGTTTTTGAAGGACTCTGTCGGAGAAATTGCACAGATAATCGATTTTATTTCTAGTGCTGCAGATCTGTCTGAGTGATCAACGGAGAAATCGCAAGATAATCGATTTTATTTTAAGTAGTTGTGATCGATCTGGGTGATAAATTTATTAGAAATGAAGTTTTTTTGGTGTTTCGTTTTTTCGGTCTTGGTAACGTCAGTAGGTAGGCCTAAGGCACTTCGTTCGCTACACAAAACCGGCCGGTTCAACGTCCGGTTTTTGTCAAAAAAACATTTTTTTTCCGATATTTTTTTTTTTCGTTTTGAAGGTAAAACAAAGCAAATCGGGGTCAAATTATACTCAAAATGTTCGTAAATTGATGGAGAACAAGATTCTGTAGGTTAAATACAATAGTAAGCTTGAATTTACATAATATTTGCAAAAATTCGTTTGTTTACGTAATTTAAATTTTAAAATGGCGATGTAAACAAACGAAAAAAAAAACAATAATCCGATTTTCGAAAATATCAACGAAATTTAAGCTTCCTAATGTATTTAACCTACAGAATCATGTTCTCCATCAAATTTCGAACATTTTGAGTATAATTTGACCCCGATTTGCTTTTTTTTAGCTTCAGAACGAAAAAAAAAAATATCGGAAAAAAATTTTTTTTTTTGACAAAAACCGGACGGTGAACCGGCCGGTTTGTGTAGCGAACGAAGTGCCAAAAAAACACGACAACATTTTTTTTTTCCTGTTTAAACTTGAAATGCACAGGAATTATTTTTTTAAGGCGCGACGTTATTCCTCAAAAGGGCCTTAAGTTTATAAAGTGGCTCAGGGACAGATTTGAGTCAAGTTTTTGGGGGGAGAGGGGGGGGGGGTTAAATTCACCGAATTCGAATTTATCTTTAGGGTCAAGTGGGGGAAAAAACGGCCATTGAAAATTTGAGGTAAAAAAAAGACACTTGAATATTAGATTAATGACAGATCTTTAAAGTTCCGAAAAATTCATGATAATAGTTTGAAGCTTATATTTCGCTATGTCGTTAAGAAATTTTCATTTCCTCCTATATTTTTAGGTAAAAAAAATTATTTTTTAAACATTCGGCTTTGTTTTGAAAAAGCAATTGTTGACACTTGTTTCAAAATTACGTTTTATTCGAAAAAAAAGCAAAACAGGTGAAAATATTACGGAACGTAAATAAACAATAATGACTGAGGAATCATTATGTGGTTTGAAATTTACAAATAACTGATTTTAGCACGAGTTATATAGCTTTAAAGTTGTG
Source organism: Liposcelis bostrychophila (assembly GCA_037577465.1). NCBI lineage: Eukaryota > Metazoa > Arthropoda > Insecta > Psocodea > Liposcelididae > Liposcelis > Liposcelis bostrychophila. The sequence continues at coordinate 19,612,866 of CM075209.1, read as the reverse complement.
GGGTAAAAACGAGACACCATCACGGGAAAAAAAAAGCCATTCGATATATGGCACTTTGCATGTTCGGAAAAAATCGACGCCATATTGAGTGCAATGTTTTGGTTTTGTGAAAATTGTGAAAGATGACGAAAAAAGTGCTTTTGGGAAAGGTAAACGCTTTATTACGGCAAAATATCATTTCATAATAATATTATCTTGCCTTGTACCGCGAAAAAATTTTTCTAAAGCTCGATGTGGTGTTAATTTCGCGGGTGTCCCGTTATTACCTCATGTTTGGCTCGTTTTTGCCCCACTTTGCGGGTAAAAAAAAGGCAGCATTTTTCGGAGATTTTGACTATGTTCGGCTAAACAGACGCATATTTGCCTTTGAAACATAAGCTAGATATAAAATTAGAACTTCGTACCGGAAAAAAAATTTTTTTAAAACATTAATTGCTACGTTTTTCATAATTTTCAAAAATTGGCTTTTTTTTCCCCCACTTGACCCTATCATTTTTTTTCTTTGGCTTTATATATTAGGTTCCAGTGTGTCTCTCTTGGCGCCATCAAATGCACATATGCCCTTCTTCCAGGAAGGTTGTAATGGGCTCTTAATTCGCATAGCAAGCTAGCAAAAGTCGGAAAATAAGGCAGGCAGCAGAAGTTTTTTAAAGCATCCTTAAGTCAGCAGTGTAATGATATTTAGGCCTTTTTTGCGCGAGATGAGAAATAAAAAAAAAAAATGTCGGATGATTTCGTGGGAAGTTTAAAATGAAAAAATCTCCCATATTGTTTCATTTCGAAGGGGAGAATTTAACATTAAAAATCCTAAAAACCGATTTAAAAAGGGGAGATTTTTCGAAACGTTTTTACCCCAACCGGATTTTGAGTTAAGAGAAAAACGTTTTCAAAAACAAAAAATACAGTCAAAAATCCAGTATTTAAAAAAAATAAAATAAAAACTATTTTTTCGGGCTTCCGCTTCCTGGATTCGTAATTTTTCTATTTCCTGATCATATGGTCAAGAACCTTTATCAAGGCTGCTTAGGGAAGTGGATAAAATGGGAACGTGGCGTTCAAACTCTTGAAAATTTCTGAAACATTTTTAAAAATATTTAAAAAAAGATTTTTTTCGTTTTTATTTTTGAATAATTTTAAGCCAGGGACCCTTAATTAGAAGACGCCCGACAGAAAAACTGAGCGGGAAATTTTGGAGGCACATGACCATGCGCATTGATTTTTTTCTTTTGTTTTTGACCAGTTTCCTGGAAGCACTTTTTATTCAACAGTTTTTTGCAAAACTAATGCCCATGATTATATGCCTCCAAAATTGCGTGCTCATTTTTTCTGTCGAGTCTCTTCTAATTAAAGGTCTCTGTTTTAAGCTAAAAACTTTCCCCCGTCCCTATAGATACTTACCCTCTGCGTTAAAACGTATGTTGGGAGCCTACCGAATTGGAGTATATAGGCAATCCGCATCACGTGAATGTAATACGAAGTATTACATACGTTTTGCTTTTTTTCATAAAACTATCGGGGAAATAAGGTTCGTATTTGATGTCAGAATGATGCAATTTAAAACAGAAAAAGCAATTTGGCGCTGAAAGTTAAATTTTTAAAAATGAAAATGACACCGCCGTTTTGGATTTTAATTTTTTCAACCCTCTGGCTTTAGATTCGGAATCAGCAGTCCAAAATACATAAGTTGTCCCAAGTTTCTGCTTATGTCAATCAATAATAAGAAAATTTTTAATTTTTTATACGAGGCAATGGCTTTTAGTTCAGATGAGCAATTCTTGTGGCAGTTGGCAAAGGAGGCCGTTGCCCCCATCCCCTATCGGGGTAGTTCTTGTTTTGCGAAGTTTGAATTTTCGCAGGTGCCACCCCCCTAATTTTTTTTATTTGTATGAGATAAGTTTCCCTGAATTTTTCCAAATTTTTTACTCGGCGGGAAAGCGTGCCTCATCCAGCTCTTAGTTTGAAAAAATCCCATAAGAACCAAAAAACTGATTTTTTTTAATTCGTAAAAAAAAAAAAAAAAAAAACTTCGTTTTTTATCGGAAATTTTGAGTAGATTTCGAATCTGAAATTCGTTTTTTTGTATCTGATTCGGTTTTTGAGCAAGTGGCCGAAATAGGGCGAGGAAATCGAGAAAAGTGACAAAACGCACTAAGTCCACATTGCTTAATTTTTTCATTGCTTTTTGGCTTTTATCTCGTAAACCGGACCAGATACAGAAAAAGAAAAAAAAATTAACACGCTCTCTGATATACAGCGTTAGGACTGAAGTGAAACTTCATTTTGGGTCAATAATTTAAATTAAAATGAAGTTTTTCATAAGATTTTCATAAAATTCGTCTCAAAAATTTTAAACTAATTTTTATGTGAGTTTTTTTATTAAATTTTCTTTAAATGAACTTTAAATTTTGTAAACTGAAATTTTTGACGTTTTCCTTTATACTAGCTTCCATTAATTCTAAACTCAATGAAAGTGTTACAAATATTATCAATTTTGTTTTCGAACATTTCTCATTTATCTTAAAAAAGATGAAACAGCAAGACTTTTTAATGTAAATTTTAGTATCAAAATTCCATTTTGATTTTAAAATTTTTGAAAGATAAATTCCATTTACCTTTGAAATTGTAATTAAATTTTTAAGGTTTTTAATTAATTAAAAATTTTGAGACAAGGGAATTACCTGACCGTGGATTTTAGTCAAATCCACAAAAGTAGGCATCGGGTATGGAAAAAGGTATAAATTAAATGGAAATTAAAATTAGGCCTATCTTCTTAGAATACGGGCGATTATACCTTTTTCCACACCCCCTGTGGAAAAAGGTATAATTATTATAAAATTAAAATCCAATTATACCTTTTTCCACAGGGGGTGTGGAAAAAGGTATAATTAAATTTTTTTTAAATTTAAATTAAAATTAGGTTAAAAATGTGGAAAAAGCTATAAAAGGCAACAACCTGTAAAATTTCTTGTTTTTTATTTAAAAAATTAGAGGTTTATCAGATTATTTTTGTCATTTCAACAGCAGACTATTTTATATTTTACAGCAGACTATTTTTGTCATTTCAAAGATCAATTTAAAAAAGTCGAATAAAATTGGCCACCATGGCTCGACACTCGATACAAGTGAAAGGTTTTAGATCGGTTGTGTGAATGTCGTCGTAGATAGTATAATACACTGGTGTGTTTATCGCAGTGTCCAATAACCCGAAAACCTTTCACTGCCGCTTCTGGGGAGGACGACAGGGTTGCCAGGTCTAAAATTACAAGAGTGGTACATCTCAATTTTAGATAGTGGTACGCCCATAAGCTCAACATTAAGCAAATTTTTTTTATCACGTATTCAATAGTGGTACTCCATAAGCTAAACATAGAACCCTTTTGTTCAATAGTGGTACATGGTGGTACATCTGGCAACCCTGGAGGACGAACACTGTCGCTACTGCCTCACCAACAAGGCGACAAGATCCGCCGTCCCTTGTAACCATACGATTGCTTGCGTAGAATGCATGGACACTGCGATAAACACACCAGTCTATTATACTATCTACGACGACATTCACACAACCGATCTAAAACCTTTCACTTGTATCGAGTGTCGAGCCATGGTGGCCAATTTTATTCGACTTTTTTAAATTGATCTTTGAAATGACAAAAATAGTCTGCTGTAAAATATAAAATAGTCTGCTGTTGAAATGACAAAAATAATCTGATAAACCTCTAATTTTTTAAATAAAAAACAAGAAATTTTACAGGTTGTTGCCTTTTATAGCTTTTTCCACATTTTTAACCTAATTTTAATTTAAATTTAAAAAAAATTTAATTATACCTTTTTCCACACCCCCTGTGGAAAAAGGTATAATTGGATTTTAATTTTATAATAATTATACCTTTTTCCACAGGGGGTGTGGAAAAAGGTATAATCGCCCGTATTCTAAGAAGATAGGCCTAATTTTAATTTCCATTTAATTTATACCTTTTTCCATACCCGATGCCTACTTTTGTGGATTTTACTAAAATCCACGGTCAGGTAATTCCCGGGTTCGAAAATTTTATTTAAATTAACGTTTAAATGTTTTTAATTTTATCGCGTTTTTTTAAATAAAAGCTAAATTTTTATGAAATTTCCTTCTAAAAGCTGAACTTTATGTGAGTTTTTTATAAAATTTTTCTCTAAATAAAATTTGAATTTTCTAAATTTTTTATTGAAATTAACATTAAAATGTTTTTGTTAATTCGCCCACGCTCAAGGCCCGCCGTAGGAAGTTTCAGTTCAAAAACTGTTTTCAGGTTCGAAATCTACAGAAAATTTCCGATAGAATTCGAAGACTTTTTTAGGAAAAAAAAGCAATTTTTAGGTTTTAGTGGGATTTTTCCGAACTAAAAGCTCGATGAGGCACGCTTTCCCGTCGAGTAAAAAATTTTAAAAATTCCGAAAAATTTATCTCATAAAAATAAAAAAAGTTATGGGGTGGCACCTCCGAAAATCTAAACTTTGCAAAATAAGAACTACACTTACCCCCCATGTCTTTAAACTAAATTGACTCAAATCCTAAAAAGGTCTATTTTTAAAGAGGGGGGGGGGGGGTACTTTGGGCCTAGGAAATTTATTAAATTAAGAAATTAAAATACCCAATCCATCGTCATTTTTTTTATTTTAAATTTAAATTTAAACGGAAAGACTGAAGCAAGAAAACTGCAGAATAAAATATCGAGAAAAAATCACCTGGACTTCAAGGCGTGTCCAAGGCTTTTGCGGATTCGAGTCCTATTCGAGGTAATTTTTTTCTCGATATTTTATACTGTGGTTTTCTTGCTTCCGTCTTTCCGTTGAAATTAAAAATTTTAAGTAAAAAAAAACGACTTTCAATTTTTTAATTTAATACTCCTTACAGCATCTGACTACCTCGACGATTGGTTTAGCGATGTGGTCGAGAATTTCAACGGGAAGCTAATAAATGACGGAATATCAAAACTCAAAGTCAACGATATCACTCTTAAAGTCAAGTAAAGTTAACTTATAATAAATGAAAAGGGAAAATATTAAGGCACGAATTTTTACAATTTTTTATTTTTTTTTTTTTTATATATTTTAAGCCGAACCTTAGTCCCCGGTCTTCATCTGGAAGGAAATGTATCATATGCGAACGGGGTGGTGGCCGATTTAGCTGATCTTTATTCCGTGGTCGACGGCCACAGAGGAGGAGTTGACGTGGATGGTGCGCATTTATTTTACCAAATAAATTTCCCGAACATGACTTTTTTTTTTGATGTCGAGGGGAAAATGAAAGATATGGGAGAGGAAAAAGGAACGGCTGAGCTTTTCTTCTTCAACACGACCGTAGGCTTTTACGTAAGTCTATATCTGGACGAATGTGGAAAAAAAAAAAAAAAAAAGGAAATCGATCCGGCTTTAACAGTGATTTAATGCACTAAAAAAAAAAAAGTGGTATTGTGGCCTCCTTTTTTAAAAGCTGATTCGAATGATTTTTCACATATGAAAAACCTCGTATGAATGGGAAAAGAAAATGAAATATGAGGGGTTCCGTTTAATTTCACAAGAAGAGAACGGTTCTGGGGCTTCATGGGTAATGGACGGAAGGGAAACAGCTGCGTCGAAAAAAAAAAAAAAGAAATTCTTTCTTTTTTACAAATATATTCAAAGATTGGTCGACCGCTAAATTAGACTGAAGACCAGTCGTTTGATGTTCTACTTGAACGGTTGTGAATTTCAAACGATGATACAGAAAAAAATAGTCTTAAACAGGTTATTTAACGCTTCAGGAAGGATTTTTTTTTTAGATATGCCAAAAGAATCGTATCTCGGCAAATTATTTATTCGGGAGCGTAATAAGGATCCTAGTGAAAAACTATGGTTTGATTTCGAGGTAAAAATGAAATGAGTCATTTTCGGTCAAAACAACCTCAATGAGAAAAAAAATATTAACATTCATAAAATATTTTTTAAATAATTTTTCAATATTTTAAAAATATTGACGAAGATTTTCAAAATATTTTTATTGAATTTTGTTTCAAAAAATATTTGCAAAATATTTTTAAAATATTGAAAAATATTTCAGAAATATTTTATATATTGTATCAATACTTTTTTTTCTCATTGGGAAGCGAAAGTTTAGGAAAACATTGCAAGTTTGATTTTTGAGTTCCTTATCCTTCTTTATTCCCGAAATTGCCTATATGCCAATCGCAATCTGAAGTTTTTTTCCCCCTATCGGAATCGGAATTGCAGCTCTGATGGAGATAATATGGTTGCTCTACATTCTTAAGAAAAAGTGTGTTATAAAATTGGGTTATCAAAAACTTAAACTTCGTTATAAAATTTTATAACCCGCCAAAAAGACATCTATTTTTAATTTGTTATAAAATTTTATAACAAAAATTTTTTCAGTTTTTTTCTAAGTTTTTTTTATTTTCTTCTAATGCTTCCCAAATATTTCTATTTCTGCTTTTCTTTATTTTTGAGCCTTTATCAAATTAAAAGTACGTTATAGAGTTATAAAATTTTATAACGCACTTTTTCATGGGTTTTGACCTGTTCAAACCCGAAACGTAATTCTAAAGTTACAAAGGGTTTGAGTCATCTTAAAAATTTCGCTTGGCATTCGTTCAATATGCTTAGCTTATGAAATATTATCTTTAAGTAGAACTTTTATGATTCAAAATGGGGTTTTAGACAAAAACATTATTCCTTCGAATTTGCTGGATGACCGAAAAGCCAGTAAAAGTAGGTAAATATTTTTCTAAAGTGGCGAATTCTCGGGCGAATTCCTATTAATTAATGATAAAGACGTGCAGTGCAGCGCCCCTGGCGGAATAGTTTTGAGTCTGAAATTTTCAATCCTTGTTGCAACTTTTGCTTCGGTGCAATGTAAAAAGAACGAGATAGCAATTGGTTGAACATAGGTTCTTTTAAACTTTAGGCCTACAATTTTTTTTTTAATGTCTACTGAGTATTTTTTTTTTTTTTTCTTTCGGAAAAGTCTCTGTTTTGAACAAGAGTCCCTAAAAGTCCCTAATTTTTCTTCCTTTAATTTTTATGCCTGAGTTATTTTATTAAATCATAAAATGATGTTAAAATTCCAAGAAATAGTTTATCTTTTCTCAAAATATTTAAAGCCCAAGAAAAAGTGTGTTACAAAATTGAGTCATTGAAAAAACTAAAACTTCGTTGTAAAATTTTATAACAAAAATTATTTTCAGTTTTTTTCGAAGTTTTTTTATTTTTTTCTTACGGTTCCCAAATTTTTCAACTTCTGTTTTTCTTTATTTTTGAGCCTTTATCAAATTAAAAATACAAGAAATAAACCGAAAATTCGGAAAAATCTGGAAAATATTATAAGTCAAATAATTGGCATCTTAAGAACCAAATTGCCGCTTTTTAAAATCAGTTGAAAAGTTGTGTGGTGGATAAAGGCGGCTGGTAAGTCGACCACAAGACTCTGGTTCTATTCTAATAAATCGTAATTTTTTTTTCCTTTTTTTCTCATGAAAAATGTTTAAAAAAGAGCCTATAAAGTGCCCGTATCTAATTATAGTGCAACTCAAGCATAAAATTAATATATTACTCAATTAAAAATTTTAGTTATAAATAGTTATAAAATGTTATAATCAACCAAAACGTTATTAGAGTTATAAAATTTTATAACGCACTTTTTCTTGGGTGTGAATTCCTATTAATTAATGATGAAAATTTGCAGTGCAGCGCCCCTGGCGGAACAGTTTTGCGTCTAAAATCTTCAATCCACTTGTATCATGTACTTTGGTTCAATGTAAAAAGAACGAGATTGCAATTGGTGTAACATAGGTCCTTTTAAACTTTAGGGATTTTTTTTAAAAAAATGTCTACAAGCATCGACCGGAGGTCTTTTTTTTTTTTGAAAGAAAAGTCCCTTATTTTTGACAAGGGTCTCTAAAAGCCCCTAACTTGATCAAGTTTTTATTCCCTATTTTTCTTCCCTTTAATTTTTATGCCTGGCAGATTATTTTATTAAATCATAAAATGATGTTAAAATTCCAAGAAATTGTCCATCTTTTCTCAAAATATTTAAAAACTTTTATTTTTTTGGCAAGTAATTTAGTTGGCCAGTAGTTTTTAATTTCTTTTCCAGTATTTTTTAATTAAAAGTATTAAATATTTAAATAATTTTGGTCAATATTATTTGTATATTGCCCAACAATTATTATTTAAATAATGCCCAAAAAAATGTTTTTTCTATAAATACAGGTAAAGAAAATTAAACTGGCTTTTACCGGCGAAAAAAAATCAAAATATTGGCAAAATAAATATTTTACTGGCCATAAAATTACCGATCATTATTTACAGCCCGTTTAAATAATTTACTTGCCATCAAAATACAAATACTGAGAAATTATCCAAAAATTACTGACCGAAGAAATAAATTTACTGCCCAAAAAATATAATCCATATTTAAAATTTTTCGCTTGGCCTTATCGGCCTAGATTAATCAAGTTTGAGATTTTTCCAGCAATCAACGTCAAGCATTTAGCCAATTTCTATAGCTTTACTTCTTCTTCTAATGGCCTTTTTCATTTTTTTTATTTTCAGTTTGATTTTTGGTACAACACAGGAGAGCAAACGATCAGTCTGGAGACCTATACAACACAAGGACCGTCCACAAATTTCCAACCAGACACGGATTTGATGAATGCTTTGGCTCGTCTCGTAAGTCGATATTTCATTACCAGAAAATGATTTAATAAATAGAGCGATGCGGTTTTCCTTTCACGTTCGGGAAATTTAAAGCGCTCTTGTATATACGGTATAAATCTTAACTCGGTGTTGCCTTCTTATTCCTCCTCATTCCTCCCGTTAATTATAAATCGCATCAAGTTTCGCATGGGGAGGAGGAGGAGGAGGAACCGGGGAAAAGAGCAAAATTCGAAAGATGAAAACCCTTTTCCGAATCTTAAACGTTTGTGTAACGGGTTTTTCATTTTTAAACCGGCGAACTATGTGCTCATTCGCCAATAATTAGCCTGGTCTCGAGGGTTGACTGATTTGTCTATTAACAAAACGGAATTAATTAAACGGACTTGTAGGGGTGACCCTTTTCCCGTGGTTGAGATGTGAAATATCGAAAATGAATTTTTATTTTTATTTTTTTTTTTTTTTAAAGGCTAGGTTGGAAATGGGCTCTATGTTTTTATGGGATCAAGTCCAGGCTTGGTGCGACACTGATTTTAAGAGACTGATAAATCAAACCGTTAGTGAAGTTCAATTTCCAATAGTGCCTCCAAAATTTTAAAATTTAAAAAAAATCAGACTGGGATATGGGGGCATATCCATAAGTAGGACTACGTCTTCGGGGTACTGTCCTATTATTGCTAAATTTAAAGAATGAAACGATTTAAATATTTTAAGACTTTTTTTTGTTCGTTTTTGGTTAAAAAATTTGAATTTTTTGATAGAAGTATAATTTTTTTTCCTGGCCCGAAAAAGAATTTAAATTTTTGATAAAAAAGGTCGAAAGTTTAAAAAAATTAGTCAAAATTTTAATTCAAGTCTCGAAAGTTAAAATTTTAATATTAAAATAATTAAATATTAATTTTTGGTGCGAAAAAAAACAAAATTAAAAAATTTAGTGAAAATTTTACTTAAAATTTTTAAGTTCTTTTGTTTGTTCATGTCGTCTAATTTTAATATTAAAAAAAAAAAATTAAAACCGCGAAAATTAAAAAAAAAGGCTAGATAAAATTTCAAGAAATTTTTAAGTTCTTGCTTAAGCAACTTAAGTTTCTTGTAAAAGTTTAATTTCTTAAAAATTTACAAGAAATTTTCCAAGTCCTTCCTTTCGTTCATTTCGTCTAATTTTACTATTAAAAAAGACCAAAAGTTAAAAAAAAAACAGTCAAAATATTATTTTAAATTTTCAAAGTTACAATTTCAATATTAAAATAATAATTAAATATTAATTTTTGGTGCCAACAGACCGACACACCTACAGACAGACATATTTCCTCTGGACCGAACCCAAAGACGTAGTCCTACTTCAAAAAAAAAAAAAAAAAAAAAAAAAAAAAAGAAAAAAAAAATTCCTTCGAGCCGGATTTGAACCAGCGACCTATGGATTTCTGAATATTTTGACCTACTACAGTCCACCGCTCTACCAACTGAGCTATCGAAGGTAGTTATCAATGAGTACAAAATCACCCGAATATAACAGTGGTAACATTGGCAAAAAGAAAAAAAAGAAAAAAAAAACTTTCACTTGGTCATAATGTTATCGATATAGCATAATAAAAGATCAAGGTCATTAATTTTTGAAACGAGTTTTTAATGTGATTTAATCTTTTGTAAAGACTTGATCGGGTGGAGAAAAAAAAGTTGGTGTTGGACATTTTTTTTTTTTTTTTTTTTTTTTCGTTGCTTTAATTAAAATTAAAATTAATTTTTTAGAAGGGTTTGAACTTGCGCTTCCTCTGCCAAATTCCTGATGTTAAAGCGGTTATTATCTTGGTATGCGATACCCGAAACTCTACCCGAAACTCCCGATAAAAAGAATAATAAAATTTTGGGTTCCATGGGACTTTTTAAAAAATTAAAATCCCTTTTTAAAACAACTTTCTTTTTTGAGAATTTTTTTTCTTATCCGAAATTTTGTAGAAGGATTTTATTTTCTGGCTCCTTGCTTTTTAGGATATGTTTGAAATTCGTTTGTAGTTGCTCAACTGAGGCGTGTCTCTACTTGCAAATGATTCTATTTCAGGATTGTAATCCGAAAATACCATTTAAAGGGTGTCACATGAATTCAGAATTTTTCTCGTTGATGAGGGAAACTGTTATTCAGCTCCTAAATTGGAAGATAAGCGGGAAATCTGGGGGAAAAATTTTTAATCGCAACTATAAATCCGACATCTTCTGATCATCAGATTAATCCTATAATCGGATTGATCCGCAAGTTGAGACAAGGCAGAGTAATTAGGCAGGGTAAAGGGGTGAATAACCTTCTCTTCTCTATTGCACTGGCAGTTTTACATTTGGTAAATGAGAAATCGTTTCAAAAATATTTTACCCAACCTGAGATTAAAATATATTTTAGTCTCTCAAAATGAAATTCCTAAATCCGATCTTGACTTACTCCTGTTCTTGTTAAAGATGTTGGTGAAATAACATTTACAATGAGTTAAAAACAAAAATTGTGTAAAAAATAAAAAATCCATTTTTCTTAGCTAAAATTAATATTTTAGGATACATTGGTTATTTTCCGCTGCAATATTTGATTTTTTTTTGATAATTTTTCTTTGCTTGACAAACATATTTCTTTATAATAAAAAAAAATAATTTTTCAAATTTCTTTATTAAGACATTTGATCCGTAAAAAGATTAGAAGAAAAAAAAGGAAATTAAAAGGTTTTGTTCGGTATTTGTTCTGTATTTGCCCTATATTTTTTTAAAAAACCGGTCCAATATTTTTTCAAAAAATGTCTTATTTTTTATTTTCTACCATTTTTTCTAATCAATTTTTCCTAAAAAAAAAAAAAAAAAAAAAAAAAAAATCCTAATCCATTCTTCCTAATAAAATTAATTAATAATCTATTTTCCTAAAAAAATAAATTCCTAAGCCATTGTCCTTAAAAAATAAATTCCTAATCAATTTTCCCAAAAAAAAATAAATATTTAACCCATTTTTCTAAAAAAATAAAATGAATTCCTAATTTATTTTTTCTAAAAATTTTGGTTTTAAAATTTTTTTCCTAACTATTTTTTTTTCTAATATTTAATTTTCCTAAAATTTTTGATTCCTAAAATAAAAAAATCCGTAAAATAAAATTTCCTAAAACCCCTAAAATTTAATTTCCAAAATTCCCCTCAGGGATTTGAAAAATTATGAAAAAATATTCACTTTAGGAAATTTTATTTTAGGAAGCTTCCTAAAAATTTTAGGAAAATTGAAAATCAGGAAAAAAATTGTTAAAAAAAATTTTAGGAATCAAAAATTTTAGAAAAAACGGATTAGGAATTCGTTTTTTTAGGAAAAATGGTCGAAAACGCCTATTTTTTGTTGAGCGACTATAATCCCTGCATCCAAAGGGTTTTATTTTCCTGATTTTACAATACCTTGTGCAAAATCAGTAGGGCTCCACCTCATTATGATTTTCCGTCTAATTGAGAGTTTTTCCCCCGGGTGGTAAAATGATATTTGTCCTTTTTCACTTAACCCAATAAGCACGTTCCCAACCATTTTTCCTAATCCATTTTTCTTTTTAAAAAAAATTCCTAATCCATTTTTCCTAAAAATTTCGGTTCCTAAAACTTTTTTCCTAACCATTTTTTTTCCCCTGACCATTTTTCCTAATTTTTAATTTTTCAAAAATGTTTTGATTCCTAATATAAAATTTCCTAAAATTAATATTTTTACTAATTTTTTAAATCATTAAAGGGGTTTTAAGAAATTTTATTTTAGGAATCAAAAATATTTTTAGGAAAATTAAAAATTAGAAGAAAAAAAATAGTTAGGAAAACAATTTTAGGAACCAAAATTTTTAGGAGAAATGGATTGGGAATAATTTTTTTAGAAAAAATGGATTAGGAATTAATTTTTTTTTTTTTTTTTTTTTTTTTTTTTAGGAAAAATGGGTTAGGAATTAATTTTTTTAGGAGAAATGAATTAGAAAAATAGTTGGGAATCCAATCAGCAAGCCTGAAATATTTCATTTACTTTTTTTTTAATTGATCTAAAATATTTTTAAATCATTTTAAAAACATCTTTTTGGCCCCTTTTTATTTATTTTTCTGGAAAATACTTTGCAAAGATTTTTTTGTTGATTGGGAAGCTCATCATGGCAAAAGACAAATATTTTTGTCCTTTGGAATTCAGTGGACTAAAAAAAAAAAAAAAAAATCCTTACTTACTCGGAGCCATTTTCTTATAAAAATTGTCAACCTGTCATTACGACCCGAATTATTTTACAAAAAAAGTAACTGTCTGTACGCCGAGCGCTATCAATAGTATAAAATTCCTTTGTATCTCGTACTTTAAATGCTTTTGACAAAAAAAAAAAAAAAAAAAAAAAAAAAAAAAAAAAAACTTTTTAATACGAAGAAAAATAAAACAGGATTTCCCCCCTTGGATTTATATATAGAGCGGGCAAGGCCGAAGAGAAAGTTTTCGCTCGGGAAACCAGAAGACGCTTTTCGCTGTAGGAATTGTTTTTAAGTCCAACTAATTACTGTCGGATAGAAGATAATATTTCATTCGCTATTGTTTCAACAAAACTTTTCATGATTTATTTCTTCTGTTTTTCTGTCGATTATAATTATTTTCAGTTTTCTTCCACTGCATCTTTTTTTTTTTTTCCTTCCCCCTTTTTTTTTCCTCTTCGTTGCTTTATTTTTTCTCCCCTTAGTTCCTATCCTCCCGTTTTTCAAAACGGATCTGCCGGATATTTTAAACCCTTCGACATTTTCTCGATTAACGGAGAAAGGATATTTGCATGCCAGTTAATTAAATCTTGCCCGTACCAGACGTTAATTCCGCTCTCGGTATCCTGAAAAAAATAAAATTAAAATTAAAAATTAAATTTATAGTAAAAAAAAAATCATATAAGAGCATCCATTTTTGATTTGCAAAAAAGAAAAAAAAGTATGATTTTTTATCTAATATTAGAAAAGCTTTTAGTTTGAGCTAAAATTACTTATGGCGATATTTTTAGATTTTTTTAAAATCACTTCAAAGTCTTAACGCATTAGATAAATTAAGCCTAATAAATGCATTTTCATTAAAAAAAAAAAAATCCAATCACTTGTTTTATCTTGCAAAACGATTATTTTAAAAGTAAAATCCGCATAACATCACGGTAACGCATGATAATAAGTGGTATTAAAATGCAATAAATCACATTTAACTCTCTTAGTTTTACAAATCTCCGATAGATGGTGTTGACAAGTGAGATTATTTAAATATATTTGAATTATTAATTTTTTTAAAGGAATTTTTTACCGGAAAAATATTTTATGAGGCAATTTTAATTGAAAATAATACGGACTTAATTTAGGAATCGAAAAAAATACGAAAAATATTGAAAATCGTGGAAGAATGGGATGTTTAAGGAATCGTATCTGGCGTCTGAAATGTTTTGAGTTGTGGATGGGTCGGAGAGGTTGAGATGCGGAAAGCATACTTACCTGGCGTAGGGGCTACCGTGATCATGAAGGCGGTTCCCCCGGGACGAGGCCTTGCCATTGCACTTCGGTTGGGTTGACTCCTGCGAATATCCCAAATGTGGATATCTCGGGCGCGTAATTTTTGGTAGTCGGGACTGCGTACGCGCTCTCCCGGTCTTATAACTTAAATAAAGTATTGGGATTAGAATTTTTGGGTTGTTAAGATGTAGAGGTTTTATTTTACGCATAGAGTTCTTTTAGATTAAAAAATACAGTAAAGACTCACACGAAAATTACTCTAAAGACTCTACGTTTTTCAGTGCATAAAAGGTTTTTTGACAAAAAATATAGGGTTTTTTTTGTAAAAAAGAAAAAAAAAGGCGGGAAAATTAAAAAGAAACAAAAAAAGGTTTTTTAAAGTGGCGAACATGTTCGGCAAACATGTTGGACATACATTTTCACCAAACATTTTCCCCAACATACAGGGGAAGCTCCACATAAGCAGTGACGCTTTTTTAAGCATGTTTGGTGAAAATGTATGTCCGAAATGTTTGCCGAACATGTTCGGCACTTTTGACAAACACAAACATTTTCACCAAACATGCCTAAAAAAGCGTCACTGCTTATGGGGAGCTTCCCCTGCATGTTGGGGAAAATGTTTGGTGAAAATGTTTGTCCAACATGTTTGCCGAACATGTTCGCCACTTTTTATCAAACACAAACATGGTTGGCAGTAAAATATTTTGTCATTTCAATTTTGAACACCCCGATCTTTTGTAACTTTCGTTGAAATACTGAATCAATTTTATGTGTAGCTGTAGCTGAAGGATTGATTTATAACTCAGATCGTGGAAGGTATCAGGCCTTACGAAAATAACAGATTATTTCAAGTACGTGTTGAATGAATGTATCGAAGACAGCTTTTTATTTTTTAAAAGGACCATTTAATTGTTCTCTCATCGTAAAACCGCCAAAATAGAAACAGTTTTTTTTTTTTTTAATATACTTTTTTTTTGTACGTAGGACTACGTTTTGAGGCGCACAATGATGGTTTTATCGTGTCCGGTTTTCCGGTTGTCTTGGTGTTTTGTGGACACCGAACATAAAAAAAACGAATATTTCAATTTTAGATAAATTTTTCAATAAAAGTTAATTAAAAATCCTTGGTTATCCTTAAAAATTTTTTAAATTTTCAATAAAATTTATAATAAAATGTTTTACAAAATATTATAAATTTTTGACTAATTTTAAGAGAAAAGTGAAAATTTTTATAAATTTTTGGAGGATAACCAAGGATTTTTGATAAAATTTTATTGAAAATGGGGACCACGTGGACTAATATTAGGGCTTGGAGGATTTATTGAGATCATTAACATTTTTCGAAACGAACATAATTTCGATGATTTTGATTGTTGAAAAATAGTATATTGTTAACCTAGGGTGGAAAATGAATTTTCCCAACAATTTCCATTAAATTGGAGTTTCCATTTTTAATGGAAACCGAGAGGGGAAGATTCATTCGCCACCCTAGAAAAACAACATACTTTTTATGACGATTAAAAATAACTTTTTAAGTGATTTTTCTCTTTAAAAAAAAATCTTATTTCTTTGTTTACAAGTACCAAGTACCTACATGTCGAGTTTTATAACGGGACAACGGCTTTCCCTCCCGCTTTTAGAGAGCCTAAAAGGCTTTTAGGCTCTACCCGATGGAAAAGGGTTCTTCCCATCGATGACTTATGAAAAAAATTATTTAAACATTTTTTGAATTTTTTAATAAAAACTTTTGGTAAAATTTCTTAAAATTTTAATTTTTTTGTTAGAAATTTTGATAATGTTTTGTGAAAAAGATCATCAACATTTTTTGAAACGAAGATTTTGATGATTTTTGATAGAATTTTATTGAAAAAGGGGACCACGTGGACTAATATCATTTAATTCAAACTATTATTTAACCCCAACCAAAAATTCTAAATATAGTCCTGCATAGGAACATGCCTCATATCCCCTAATTGTTTTTTTTTTTCCTGTAAAAAGCATAAATTGTAATTCAGGACCTTTTACATCTTTACAGTTTGACTAAAATTTCTGTTTTCTCGAGTTTTTTGGCGTATAAATTTCATGTTCTCGAATTTTCAAGCTGTCGAGACTCGAGATTTTAAAATTTTCAATTTTTGGCATTTTTGATCATTTTTTCGAGAATTCGAAAGTTTAGAGAACTTTTCAAAGAATACCTGCCAGGTATTACCTGGACAATCTACGAGAAATTTTTCAAAAAGTTACTGAAAATAAATTTTGCAGAAGATTTTTCGTTAAACCTGGAGTCTATTCCTCGAGCAGAAACCCTGCTCCATAAGTGAAGAAAAATCCAAGATTCAAAAGGTATAAATTGGGGTCATGAAGGTTTTATTTAAAATTAATTTACACTGTTCGGTTAAGATTTAAATTGAAGGCAAAACTTGGAATTATATTTTTACTGATCCAGCAATTGTAACCTTTTACGGTTCATGTAGGTAGACCTGGTAGGAAAAAGAAAGAGGAAGAGGTAAATTACCTAAGATGTAAAAATGTTTGGTAATTAGGGGAAGTAGATCTTCAAACTATTCATTTAGATAATTATGACCGGGAGAGCGCGTACGCAGTCCCGACTACCAAAAATTACGCGCCCGAGATATCCACATTTGGGATATTCGCAGGAGTCAACCTAACCGAAGTGCAATGGCAAGGCCTCGTCCCGGGGGAACCGCCTTCATGATCACGGTAGCCCCTACGCCAGGTAAGTATGCTTTCCGCATCTCAACCTCTCCGACCCATCCGCAACACAAAACATTTCAGACGCCAGATGCGATTCCTTAAACATCCAATTCTTCCACGATTTTCAATACTTTTCGTATTTTTTCGATTCCTAAATTAAGTCCGTATTATTTTCTATTAAAATTGCCTCATAAAA
Source organism: Liposcelis bostrychophila (assembly GCA_037577465.1). Classification (NCBI taxonomy): domain Eukaryota; kingdom Metazoa; phylum Arthropoda; class Insecta; order Psocodea; family Liposcelididae; genus Liposcelis; species Liposcelis bostrychophila. The sequence continues at coordinate 19,595,774 of CM075209.1, read as the reverse complement.
TATTTTTCCAGTGAAAAATTACTTATAAAAATTAATATTTAAAGTAAATTTTGGTATTGAAAATAGTCAATGCTATCTACCGGGAGAAACAGTAAACTCGAGATCGAGCGTCCATAGTTCAATCGTTGATTGGAAGAAGCGAACATGTACTGGCAAAATACGCGGGTTTATTCCCTTTTTCAATTCAACGGTTCTATGATTCTTTTTCTTATATTTTATTTTTGTCTTTCAAGAGTTTTGAGCTTTCAGAAGACAGATTAGAATGTCTCTTATGGAAAAACTTAGTACAGCGACCATTTTGAATTTTTCTATTTCGACATTTTGGCTGTCTGATACAGATTTATAATTTATCTCGGATTGACTACGACTGATGGCCTTATTTTTAGTTGCTTTATTAGGGATTTTGGCTTCATCAGCGACATTTTTAGCTTATGCCAGCGTTGGCTGTGTAAATTTATGAGAAAGCTTCAGTGAATACCGGAAGGAATGGTTATTTTGTCTAATACTGGATTTAATGGTGAAAAAAAAAAAAAAAAAAAAAAAAAAAAAAAAAAAAAAAGAACTTAGATATCTTACGAATTCTTTTGGCATATCTTGGAATTTCTAGTGCAAGTTTCAACTTGCACCGGGAAATTATTTCAAAATGAGGTTGAATAACCCATTTCGTTTTCCAGGTTTTTATTTACTTGGAACAAATTGAAAGTAGTGCTAAAAATATACTTATTTTTTGGATTTTTCCGTCGTAAATCGAGTGTTAGAAAAAAGAGTAATTTCTTCCGGTTCCACTGGCATATTTTCGTAAAAAAAATTTGTATATCATTTAATGTTATAGCCTTCTTTCCGGGATTCCCTAACATTTTTCCTAAAAAAAATAAATTCCTAAATTTGGTTCCTAAAATTTTTTTCCTAACTATTTTTTTTCCTAATTTTTAATTTTCCTAAATTTTTTTGATTCCTAAAATAAATTTTTTAAAATAAATATTTTTTTAAATTTTTTGTAATAAACTAGGCCTATGCAAAGTTGAAAATTTCGGTTTTCGTATTTATTTTTGTTTTTTAAATTTTTAATATTTTTATGGTTGTTTTTCATCGCTCCCCGGAATAAGTCCGCAAATTTTTATTCCGATTTCCGAATTCCGACTAAAATTAATTCCGACAACCGATTTACGAATTCCGACTCCCGAAATTAATTTATTCCGAAAATATATTTTTTTAATTTTTCCAACAAACCAAAAACTGCTTTAAGGCAGGGGGGGTGTAATTCTCTCAGTTGGGGTTATCGGTATATGGATCAAAGAGGGAACCGGGAAGATGTTCAGTATATATTTTTTTGTTATTTTTAATACTTATTTGCCTCGAAATCGATGAATAACAGATCGGTGTTTATCAATTGCATCTATTAAAGTGTACAAACGCAAAACATATTATGAAAAAAAAATTTTTCAACGATTTAGGGGTGGTGCAGAGCGGAAAAAGGGTCTAAACCACAGTTTTTTTCTTGGCATTTAATGAAATCGCTTAAACCCGATTTTCCGGGCTTAATTTTTATTTATGCCCAAATTTGAAACCCCAAAATTTTTTTTCTTTTGAAAATGCTTATACTTATGAAAAAAAGCCTGAGGAACACGAATTTCACTATCCCGATTTTCCCTGATCAACGCCTGAGTAGGGGTATAAGTAAAAATTTGGTTTTTTGGGCCGAAAATTGATTTTTTTGCCAAAAAATGGTAGTTCGATTTAGAGGTCATGCATGTTGAATGACATTTTTGACTCAGGACACTCTAATTATTAAGGATCTTTTGCGTTTCGAATCAATTTCCCAATCTTTTTTACAGTCGGAAGTTCTACCCACAATTTTTTTGAAAATCCAAATTTCGAAAATTGATTCGAAACACAAAATATCCTGAGAGTGTCCTGAGTAAAAAATGTCATTGAACATGGTCTCTAAATCGAACTGGTGAGAAGTTGTCGTCATTTTTTGGCAAAAAATCCATTTTCGGCCCAAAAAACCAAATTTTTACTTATGTAAATTTACTCAGTAATTTTTACTCAGTGGGCGCAATTTCACGCCAAACATGTTTGGCGAACATGTTCGGCAAACATGTTTGTGTTTGATAAAAAGTGGCGAACATGTTCGGCAAACATGTTGGACAAACATTTTCACCAAACATTTTCCTTAACATGCAGGGGAAGCTTCACATAAGCAGTGACGCTTTTTTAAGCATGTTTGGTGAAAATGTTTGTGTTTGACAAAAGTGCCGAACATGTTCGGCGAACATTTCGGACAAACATTTTCACCAAACATGCTTAAAAAAGCGTCACTGCTTATGTGAAGCTTCCCCTGCATGTTGGGGAAAATGTTTGGTGAAAATGTATGTCCAACATGTTTGCCGAACATGTTCGCCACTTTTTATCAAACACAAACATGTTTGCCAAACATGTTCGACGAACATGTTTGGCGTGAAATTGCGCCCAGTCATTGATCGGGGAAAATCGGGATAGTGAAATTCGTGTTCCTCGGAATTTTTTCCATTAACCCGCGGAATAAATCTAACACAATCTGACTTCATACCACGCTTTAATAAGTATTAAAAATAAAAAAATATATTTTCGGAATAAATTAAATTCGGGAGTCGGAATTCGTAAATCGGTTGTCGGAATTAATTTTAGTCGGAATTCGGAAATCGGAATAAAAATTTGCGGAGATAAATAGGCCAGGCGTTTTTCATATTTGTGTTTTTATAATTTTTTAAAAATTATTTTATATTTATATTTTTATACTGTATATTTTTATAGTTGTTCATTTTATAGTTTTACTTTATTGAAAAAAAAAAAACAAGAAGATAAATAAAAACCAAGATTCGCAGCTTTTCCTAGAAAATTATTACAAAAATTTTAGGAATTTAAAAAATTAGGAAAAATATTCATTTCAGGAAATTTTATTTTTGAAATCATAAAATTTTAGAAAAATTGAAAATTAGGAAAAAAAATTTTAGGAAACTGAAATTTTCAAGAAAAATAGAGTAGGAATTTATGTTTTTAGGAAAAATGACCTGGAACGTTCTTCCGCCTGACCTGTGGCTATAAACTTACTGTAGCTGTTTGAATGGCGTATATGTTGACACTTCTAGGTTGAAAATCATGATTCTGCTCCGTAAAGTATATATCAAGAGGTGTAACTTTATTACTATCCGTTTCGTAAGTATGAACGAACTAGAAAAAAAAAAATTTTTTATGGATTAGAAGCAGTAGGAAGTACAATCGTTGGTTGGGGAGCCTATAGATGAGACAGGCTAGACTGATAGGCTTTTTGTTTTTAGTTGAGAAAGTTTGTATTTGGCTGCGAATGGAAGAACCCAGTATCCGACCTTATCTTTTGTCTTTGGTTTGGCACTTAAATTTATCGCACAAGCACACTTACTTCAAACATGAAATCTACATGAGGAGTTAATTTAACCTCTATAGTCCCCGTAACATCTCCGCTCGTCAGTTCCGCCTTTAAATCATAAAACAAACTTATATTTGAAACTCTTATGCATGATATATCCATAGCTGTCGTTAGGTCTTCTGATCTGTTATGAAACGTTGCCATAAAGCATCTGCTAACATTTGCGAATTCCGTAACAATAGGATTTAAATAATGAACTTTCCCGTGTAAAGTTACTCCGAAAAGCGTTTTACTGCAATATAAATAATTTATAAGGCGTCCCAGTTTTTAAAAAAAATCCTTTTTAATGATCAAAACTTACTTAACATTAAAATCAGCAGGAGATAAGCTTAATTGATGCCCGGAAACTTCCGTTTCGTTGTTTATTTTTTCGGCAATTATGTCATAATAGGTTGCGAGAGACATGTTATTCGCTTGTGGAAATAGCTTGTTCCAGTTTCCCCAACTTTTTGTTCTTCCTGAGAAAAGAAGAAAAGAAAAGGAAGGAATCTCGACAGTTTAAACTTTTACAGTTTGTTATTAATTTTCTTTTTTTGGGGGGGTGGGAGATTTTAAAATTATTAATATTTGAATATTTCATCTGACGGGAAAATTCTAACGGCTTTCAATGCCTAATTATAGTATTTAAGTGAAACTCTAAACATATCCTAACTAAATTTGGGATATTCGCAGGAGTCAACCCAACCGAAGTGCAATGGCAGCTTATACAATAAATATTATACATGGACTCTTAAAGTTTTGAACTCGACCATAAGACTTTAGAAATTATTCAATTAAAATTGGAGATTTTTCGAGGATCTTGATTACGTCTGAAATGGTTTTATGATTTTTTACCAGGTCAACACTACTTCAAAATTACTGCAAGTGTGACTAAAAAAAAATAGAACACAAGTAAACATATAAAAATTAAAAAATTTTTAAAAATGGCTTTTATTTTATGTACAGTAAAAAATGTCAACGCTGATAACAATAAAAAAAATGACGAAAATGATGAAACTGCGCATGACTACTTTTTCAACCATTATGATCGTTAGTTGAACGCGGAAGTTACTATAATGGGATGGAGCTTGGATTCTTTTTAAATTTCTTTTTTTATTTTTTTTTTTTATTTTTTTTTTTTTATCGTTAGTTGAAAGGGGGAGTTAACGTAAAGGAATGGGTTTCAACGTTTTCTTATATTTTGTGGATATTGTTGATATATATATATCCCTGGTCAAGTTAAATAAAAGCCATTAAGAGGAGGCTTCACGGAATACAAGAAGGAATGGCTGTTTTGTCGAATACTCGATTTACGATGAAAAAATCCCAATTTTAGGTATCTAACGAACTCCTCTGATATATCCCGGAAATTTTAGTGCAAGTTTCAACTTGTCTAAAATGTATGGACGGCGGGAAAATAATTTCAAAAAAAATTGCGGTCAAAAATCTTTGATTTTGTTTTCCTGGTTTTTGTTTGCTTGGAACAAGTTGAAACTTGTACCAAAAATACAAGAAGAAGTCAATGGAGTTCGTTAGATACCTGAAATTCGATTTTTTCCCCCGTAAATCGAGTATCAAACAAAACAGCCATTCCTTCTCGAATTCCGTGAAGCCTCCTCTTAATTAAATAAGTAAACGTATAAAAATTTAAAATTTTTAAAATGGCTTTTATTTTACATACAGTAAAAAAAATCCATCTTATAAAAAGTAAAAAACGTCAACGCTGATAACAATAAAAGAAATGACGAAAATGATGAAACTGCGCATGACTGCTTTTTCAACCGTTATTATCGTTAGTTGAACGCGGAAGTTACTATAATGGGATGGAGCTTGGATTCTTTTTAAATTTCTTTTTTTTTCTCTTTTTTTTTTTATCGTTAGTTGAAAGGGGAAGTTAACGTAAAGGAATGGGTTTCAACGTTTTCTTATATTTTGTGGATATTGTTGATATATATATATCGCTGGTCAAGTTAAATAAAAGCCATTAATAATAATAATAAAATAATAATTAATTAAAAAAGTAAAACTTAAAATATTTAAAATCGATGTTAATTTACCATTTGTAAACTGAACCAATGAATGACCTAACAAAACACATAACAAAATTTGCATTAACGTCCCAGACATTTTGACAACTACTGATAATAAAATGAAAACTCTAAATATGATAAACAAATTGGATCCGTCTTATCAATTATTTCATGTAATTATCAGTTTAATATGAGAATAAAAACTTCGAAAGAAGAAAAAAAAAAAGATACTGTTCAGACATGTGACATGGAATCAAAGGTTCATGCCCCAAAGGGTATGAAGTGCAGAATAAAAAAAAAAAAAAAAAAAAAAAAAAAAACAGCGATCCATTTTTCACTCGGAAAAAAGAAATCGTACAATCGGAACATGTTTTTAATTGAACGTTTACAAGAAAAGAATGGAAAAAAAAGGAGAAAAAAAAAACCTCAGGAAGTTAAAAGGCTTCGGAAATAGTTGGGAAAAATTTTTTTGTCTAGCGGTTGAAGAAGGAAAAAAAAATATCATGAGAAAAAAAAAATTTATAAAGAACGGAGGGGATAAAAAACGACGAGAAAGTTGAGCAATCTGTCAAAGTTTGGAAAATGTTCAACAGTTTATCGGTTATGAAAGAAATCTATCCGAACAACCTTCCCAATCAATACCACATACACAATAAGAAAAAGAAGTTTAAAAAAAAAAAAAAAAAAAAAAAAAAAAAAAAAAAAAAAAAAAAAAAAAAGCAAATCCAAGGAAAACTGGATAATTCAATAAAAAGCGTTGCAGACTTGGTGGGAAAGTTAAAAAAAAAAAAAAAAAATTGGAATTTGCCGGTTAGCAAGTCACAATTGAATCCCGGTCTCCAGTTTTTTTACGATTTATTTAACGAGGGATTTTTCAAGGAAAAAAAAAAAAAGAAAAAGTGTTGGGCTCTCGTCGAAATAAGCAATACATGGCGAATTGCGAAGGGATAACGATTTTAGGTGATTACCACTTGACACAGCTGTCATATTTTTTTTCTCTCTCTCTCGTTTCATAAAATAAATAACAGGTGCGTCATACCTTCTTTTTTTTTATTTCTGGTGTCTTATTTTCCGGGGATTGTTTCCATGGAAAGGGGGAAATATTTTTGGGGTCACTAAACGAATTTCATTCAAAATCCGTTTCCTTTTAAACGAATGCGAGAAAACGGAAAGAAAGACGAGTTTTCGATTCCTAGAATTTTGTCAAAATGGGGAAATTTTTTTTTTGTTTGATTTAAAAGTATTTGGATGAATAATCCAGGAGTTTGGTATTTTGGAGACTTTTTACAAAACGTGTTTTTTTAAAAAAAGAATAGGTCAAGGGTTTTTTACGATTTTTTTACGGTCATATTATTTGACGAAACACCAAATGAGGTGTGTTAGGGACAAACTATTCCGCGCGAGCGCTGCATGCCTCTAAAATTATCTATTAAGTATCTATGGACTCTTATGGAGAAAATGAGTAATTCGAAGATAAAATCGTCAGTTTGACGTTTTAAGTGTTGAATATTTGGGAGAAAGCTGGGAAAAAATATCATTTTTAAGAAAAATGATTAAAGCCTAGAAAAAAATTTTAACCCAAGAAAAAGTGCGTTATAAAATTTTATAACTCTATAACGTTTTGACCGATTATAAAATTTTATAACTATTTATAAATTTTTATAATTAAATTTTTTAACTGCGAGCAATATATTAATTTTATGCTTGAATTGCACTATATTTAGCACATCGGGACTTTATAGGCTCTTTTGTAAATATTTTTCATGAGAAAAAAAAAAAAAAAAATTAAATTTTTTGAAATTGAACCCGAGCCTTGTGACCGCCTTTATCCACTACATCACTTTTCAACTGATTTTTAAAAGCGGCGATATGGTTCTTAAGTGTCCAATTATTTTGACTTATAATATTTTCCAGATTTTTCCAAATTTTCGGTTTATTTCTTGTATTTTTAATTTGACAAAAGGCTCAAAAATAATGAAGAAAAGAAATAGAAAAATTTGGGAAGCGTTAGAAGAAAATAAAAAAACTTAGAAAAAAACTGAAAATAATTTTTGCTATAAAAGTTTATAACGAATTATTAATAGATGTATTTTTTGGTGGGTTATAAAATTTTATAACGAAGTTTATTTTTTTAATAACTTAATTTTATAACACACTTTTTTTTGGGAAGGTACAGTTATATTCGATCAGTTATTTAATAATTTTGATCAGTTATAATAGCCCTTTAGGGAACGTTCAAGTATTACGTAAGACTTTTTTTCGGGTTTTTGGACCCCCTCCCCCCCGGTAGTAAGAAATTTCGCCGTACTTAGCTTATGGCGAAGATCGTTGATGCGGACCCCCCCCCCCCTAAAAATCTTACGTAATACTTGAACGTTCCCTTAGGTAATAAGTTAAAAATTTTGTTTCGGTCAGTTTTTTTTTTAAATTTTGGTCAGTAAAACGCGATTAATTTTTTCTCTTAGACATTTTTTTTAACACTTCGTTGAGTTAAACACGATCAGTTTTTTACTTTTTTTTTGTGGAACCGGGTTGAAGGAAAATTGCTGCTTTTTGACTTTAGGAGGAGGTTTTAATTATTTTAACAAAATTATTGGGAAAAATCGAACACTTGCCAATTATTTTTCGCTTCTAGTGATGTCGATAATTTTGAAAATATCGATAATTATCGAAATCGAATATCGAAACTAAGACATATCGAGATATCAAAATATCGAAGACAAAAGTGTAGGTATCAAAAATATCTAAATCAATATCTAACTTGAACTAAAAAAAAAAAAAAAAAAAAAGTTTTTTTTTTCTTCTTATTCTGTTTTTTCCTTAAACTGAAGATACAAATTAATTTGCAATTGGCCAATTAATTGCAAAAAAATTTTTTAATGAAATTTTCGTAGTTTTTTTCTTAGTAGTTAAAAGGAATTTTACGGTCAAAACACAACTAAATATCGAATTTCGATATTGACATAAGTCGTGTCTCCATTAGCGATTTATCTAAATTATCGATAAATATCGAAAAATTTGTGTATTGATAGTATCGAAATATCGATATTTTTATAGTCGTGTCTCCATTAGCGATTTATCCGATGATCGGATTATCCGACCACCGGAAGTGCTGTTCTTTCGAACACTAGGAAAAAACTCGAACTTGAAAATAACAATGGCGTATTCGGTATTTTGTTTATGTTTTTTGCGTGCGGGATATTTTTTGCGTAGAATCTTCGGATTTGGAAAAATAAATATCTTTCTTTAATATCCCGCACGCAAAAAATAAAAAAATTGAGTGAGTCTAGCTACGCAAACTCACTGAAGAAGAGAAGTGAAACTTCTACACGCCGCTAATAATGGACACAATAAAAATAGTTTAGGGCATCAAAACTTTAAGGCAACAAAATTTTAAAATACTCGTTTTTCGTCAAATTTTTTGACCAAAAACGAGCAACATAATAAAAATATAACTTTTTTTATGCGTAAAAACGTTTGTCTATCAATATAACAAAGCAGAAGATTTTTTAAACTCTTTTGGAATTCTTTTTACAAAATGACTCAAACCCCCAAATAACCCAGTACAAATATTACACAATAAACGAAAGCAGCCCAAAAAATTTACTCTCAGCGATTCTAAAGAAATTGAAGTTGAAATTTGAATATTAAAATGATTAAATATTACTTTTTGAACACGCAAAACCACAGATCTTTTCAAACATTTGTGACTTAAGAAGTTCACTTATCCTATTTCACTTATAATGCTCTAAAAATTTAATTAAAAAATTTGACTATTTGAACTTTTAACTGTGAAGACTGCCATATTTTGTGGCGCATATTGTGTTGGTCAAAAATTTACTCCTGACGTTTCACTGAAAAGTGCGCAACGTTTTAAGCCAGAAAGTGCGCAATAATTTTTTTTTTGAAGTGAATGATGGTCTAACATTGTGCCCCAAAACATTTACTCTCAGCGATTCTAAAGAAGTTGCCCAAAATCTTCACTTTCTGGTCTAACATTGTGCCCCTAAATTGTTGCGCACTTTCTGGTCTAACATTGTGGTGCACTTTCTGGCCTAACATTGTGTCCCAAAACTTTTCTCTCAGCGATTCTAAAGAAGTTGCCGAAAATCTTCACTTTCTGGTCTAACATTGTGCCCCTAAATTGTTGCGCACTTTCTGGCCTAAATTGTTGCGCACTTTCTAGCCTAAATTGTTGCGCACTTTCTGGCCTAACACTGTGCCCCAAAAAATTTACTCAGGGATTCTAAAGAAGTTTCAGAAAGTGAAGATTTTGGGCAACTTCTTTAGAATCGCTAGAATAACATTGTGCCCCTAAATTGTTGCGCACTTTCTGGCCTAAATTGTTGCGCACTTTCCAGCCTAACACTGTGCCACAAAAATTTACTCTCAGGGATTCTAAAGAAGTTTCAGAAAGTGAAGAATTTGGACAACTTCTTTAGAATCGCTAGAATAACATTGTGCTCCTAAATTGTTGCGCACTTTCTGGCCTAACACTGTGCCCCAAAAAATTTACTCTCAGCGATTCTAAAGAAGTTTCAGAAAATGAAGATTTTGGGCAACTTCTTTAGAATCGCTAGAATAACATTGTGCCCCTAAATTGTTGCGCACTTTCTGACCTAAATTGTTGCGCACTTTCTGGCATAACACTGTGCCCCAAAAAATTTACTCTCAGGGATTCTAAAAAAGTTTCAGAAAGTGAAGATTTTGGGCAACTTCTTTAGAATCGCTAGAATAACATTGTGCCCCTAAATTGTTGCGCACTTTCTGGCCTAAATTGTTGCGCACTTTCTGGCCTAAATTGTTGCGCACTTTCTGACCTAACATTGTTGCGCACTTTCTGGCCTAACATTGTTGCGCACTTTCTGGCCTAACATTGTGTCCCAAAAAATTTACTCTCAGCGATTCTAAAGAAGTTGCCGAAAATCTTCACTTTCTGGTGTAACATTGTGCCACTAAATTGTTGCGCACTTTCTGGCCTAAATTGTTGCGCACTTTCTGGCCTAACACTGTGCCCCAAAAAATTTACTCTCAGCGATTCTAAAGAAGTTTCACTTCAAAAACAAAATAACGAATACGCCATTTTTATTTTAAAGTTCGAGTTTTTTTCTAGTGTTCGAAAGTACAGTACTTCCGGTGGTCGGATAATCCGATCATCGGATAAATCGCTAATGGAGACACGACTATAAAAATATCGATATTTCGATACTATCAATACACAAATTTTTCGATATTTATCGATAATTTAGATAATTCAAATTAAAGTCTAGTTTTGCCGATATTTTTTCGATTTATCGATATTTTTTTGACATTTAAAATCTTACTGATACGCCAATTTTATAGATACATTTTTTGGCCGATAATTTGATCGATATTTTCGGAAAAAAACTGTCTTTTTTCGGGAATTTCGGAGACTAATTTTTTAAAATACTTAGTGGAAAAATAGTATTGACAATCTTTTTAAAATCTTTTTGGGCCATGCCCCCCCCTTTTTTTTTTTTTTAAATATTGGGTTTAATTTATCGATAGCTTTTCAATCTATACCGTAGATTGGGGTGAAGTTGAAGAGGTGGGGTGAAGTTGAAGAGGTGGGGTGAAGTTGAAGGGCCTGAAAAAGTCATTATCAGCACAATTTTTAGCATTATGACTATGCAGCGGAAAAGTAGAGAACATTTTTAGTTCACTTCATTGCATTTAGGGATAAGCAGGCGATGCTTAATAGCGTTTTTTAGGCCCTTCAACTTCACCCCAGCCTTCAACTTCACCCCATTCTACGGTATATCGATAAGTCGATAAGTCGATATCTTTTTATACTAATATCGATAACTTTTTTCGATTTATCGGCAACACTATTATATTCACCTGGGTGTATGAACATTCTTAAATGGCTCTTACTGAAAGGTATAAATCACTCTTGAAGCACCCACCATTCATATTACCCCTTTGATCAAATCGGATTAATCTGCAAGCGGATGTATGCTCCAGGATAAAACAAATTTATAAGAGGGGGCAGAAGGTCCCAAGAGGTTCTTAGTCCCCCAGAAATTTTTTTTTACGCATATATATTTTATATCTTATATGTTAAAAGGAAGCGCTTGAAGCTCCTTTTATAGAATTTTGCACCCTCCCTAGCCTCTCAGGCTAATTACAGACCTCGGATAAAATTTTCCAAAAGTTAGATTTTTTACCTTTAAAACCTTAGTTAACGCCACTGTTAAAGTGATAAAGCGGCAATATTTACAAGTTGTATACATAATCAAGTCAAAGATTATGTAAATGTTTGCACCATTGGATTTCAGGTTTTTTATGAAGCTGGCTAATAAAAAGAGTACGCACGCTGAATAAAAAAGGGACAATATTATTTGATCAGTTATTTTTTTTTTAAAAATTGATCTACTAATTTAATAATTTTTATCAGTTATAAAATAAGGTTTCAGGTCTTCTTGGTCAGTTATGTTTCAGTCTGTTTTTTTTTTTAATTTCGGTTAGTAAAACGAGATAAGTTTCTTTTCTTGGTCAGTTTCTTTAACCCATCGGTCAGTAATAAAACACGATCTTTTTTTTTTTTTTTTTTTTTTTGTGAGGAAACCTTGTTAGTGAAAAAATTACTACTTACCAGTTAATTGACCAGTAGAGACTTTCTAGCCTTCTTGGTCGTCCTCTCTTTTTTTTTCCGCCACACGGTAAAAAATTTTATGTAAAAGTAACGTAAAAAATATGTAGCCCTTTTTATTTAACATAAAAACGTGGCGTCAGAAATTCGAAATGTTCGAAAAAATGGAAGATTTAACACAGCTCATGTTAAATAAAAAGGGTTACATATTTTTTATGTAACTTTTACATAAAATTTTTTACCGTGTAGGTATATCTTTGGCTTCAGGAGGGGGTTTTAATTTTTTTAAATGAATGGCGACCCCAAAAAATGTTTTACCTTGGAATTACCTGCAGAAACTAGCTCAATTTTCAACGTGCTGTTTATATCATTAAACTTCGCCTCTGTTTTTTAATTCATTTAATTAAAGCCAAAAAACAAATTTTTTGAAGTTTAAAAAAAAAAAAAAAATTGTAAAATTGACAAAAAAATTTTTATACTGACAAATACATTATTTTACTGACCAAAATATTTTTTAACTGATCTAGAGTCACTAACCAAATTAATAATTAACTGAAAAATTAATTAAAAATACTGATTATTTCAATTAAAAAACTGATCAAAATAAAAAATTTCAGATTTTCGTATTATTTTGGGAGATCAAGTATCCCGGTGGTGGAATCAACTGGGATTTAAAAAAATTTAAAAAAATATTTTCCGAGTTTTTTCACTACAAACGGACTCTAGTGGATTCTACTAGAAGAGGCGGTCGCGTGTTTCCTGGGCCCCTAAATTTTCATTCTTGTGGCGAACTTTTGGGCTCCTTTTTTTGGGTCCGTCAGTAATTTGATCATGAACCCTCCAGCCCTGTCCTATTTTTTTTTTCTCTCCAGAATGATTTCATTCTGAGAATGAAAGTGGATTTATTTCAACATTTTTTCCTCCATAAATATCCCTTGCTATAATTTTTTTTTCCGTTGTCCTCCACCTCCTCACTACATCAAAAATGATATCATTAAAAGATTTGTTGCTTTTCCCTTTCCTCGTTCATAGTTATCAACTTCCCTTTAAGAAAAAAAAAATCGGATTAAATAGAAAATTCGAAAAAAAACCATGGGTAGGGGAAGGTCGGTAGCGCGAGCACAAGAAGAAGAAAAAAAAAACGTTTTGATATTTTCGTCATTTCAGTAAATTGGATTGAAAGAACGGAATATCTCGAAGATGAGAGAGAGAAATTTTCATATTTTGGTTATTTTAACAAAGTCACTGGAGTGAACTGAGATAAGCGGCGGGCGATGAGAGAGAGACGAGGGAAAAAGGAGAAAAACATACTAGGAAAATGAAAGAGGGAGCGAGAGAGGACGAGGGGAAAAAAAAAAATAAGAGGAGGCAAAACTTAAAAATCCATTATTCGAACACGAAATGTGGAATTCCTTGATAGCAGAAGGAAATTGAAAATGTTAGACGAGTTGGTGGGACATGTCACTTGATCAGCAACATCTGCCTTTCTGTCATTTTCCGTCGTGACGAAGTGGTATTTTTTTTTTTCGGCCGTTCGCGCTACGCCCTCCCTCGGGCTCTTCGATACTCATACGGAAATGACATTTTTTTCGGCGCATAAAATAATTTTTTTTTTTTTTTTATAAGTTTTTTGCCTTCAATTTTGTTTGATTCGTGTGCGACTCGTGGCATCTAATCGAAATAAGGAAGGCGACGTCAATGTTATTCCCGTTAAGCGCACGTGGCAGTCGGATTAATTATTAATCGGGTGAAAAAGGGATGCTGGGGACCGAGTTGAAAACACGTTTAAAATTTTCCTCGTGATTGCGCTTATTAAAATTTGATCCTTATGAAATCATATATGTGTTAATTTGGGACCTAAGAGACGGGGAGCAGAGGCGATAATAAGGGTCGATTTTTGAAATAGAGATTTTCCTCTTTGATTTTTCAAACATGAAAATTCAATTTTCCATGTTCTTCTTTTTTTTTGAGGATGGAAGGAGAAGGAAAGAATTACCGGATCGGAAAATGAACAAATATTTAACTTGAGGAAAATAAAATACCAATTTTTGGTGACGTCAAGGTTGTCAATTATTATTTTTTTGGGTTTTTGATTTTTTGGGTTATTTCGATCAAAGACAAATCTTGATGTTTTATTTGTAGTTGAACATCAAAGGGAAAAAAAATAGTAAAAATCAATAAATGTTTTGAAGCTCCCTTGAAATACGCAATCATTTTTTTCTTATCTTGGGAAGTTGTTTTCAGTTAAAAAAATTTTGTAAAATCCTGGGAGTCCAATTTATAAAAGTTTTGCATTTCCGCGTACAATTTTTTTTTTTTTTTTTTTTTTGATTTCATTTTATTTTCCGTATAGCTTTTCCCGTTTAATTCAGTTATTCAATTGACTTTGAATTATCTTTGCATTACATGGATTTTGCATTACATATTGCATTGCTTTTGCATTAGATGTAGAACATTTAATTAGGCGCAATTTTTCTGCATTGCGTGCATTACTTGAAGTGCATTCCCGTATGAAAATGAGATGCATAAATTATGTGTAAATAATTCATAAAAAATTTAACTTTTGTTTAGCGGAAAAACTTTTTTAATATGATTATGCATAATTAAGTATGCATACAATGGAAAATAGTTTAATATGCATAATCTTTTGCATGATTTAAAAAATCATAGGCATAAATGATTCAAAAATTATGCATTTCCAGATTTTTACGCTTAAAAAATTATGCATAACTTTTTCAAAGTTGATGCATTTTCAAATTTTTATGCTTGAAAAAATTATGCATAACTTTTGAAAAAGTTTATGCACTTTCGAATTTTGATGCTTAAAAAAAAATTGTGCATAAACTTTGCAAAAAAATTATGGTCATCTAAGTTTTTGTGTAAATGAAACAAAAATAATGCATTTTTTATATAATTTTTTGCATTTATTTTGTAAAAATTTTATGCACTTTTTGCACCACTTTTTAGTACGGGTTACCCATTGCATTTGTATTGTTGGAATTTTTGCATTACTGTTGGTTTTTTGAAGATGAGAAGCCCCTCCGCCTAGACTGACGAATACTTTGTACGAAAACGAAAAGAATTTAACTTAATTTTTTTTTTCTATTCCGTAGGAATCAAACTTGCATCGAAGTTTTGCAGACCTTCAGGTGGCGTTCCGTATGGGTAGATGATCTTCTGACGCACTAACAACTAAAAAAGGTACGTAGGTTGCACAACGATTAAGGAAGTAAAATTTTACTGAAAGGTTCGAAAACCGGGGAAGAATTTGATGTAGGTTTTAACATTCAGAATTCAATTTATTCACTTGTATGCATTGAGAACAGTTACAATCAAACAGAATTTTTTTTTAACTCTTTATCGGCCGGATTTTGGAAAATTTTCCCGGAAATTTAAGAAAATTTCCCAATATTTGAAGTGAAACGTCTAATGGCGGTCCTTGAGTTTGGGCGTAACGCGATAAAATTAAGAAAAACATTTAAATATTCATTTAAATAAAAGATCTAAAAAATTTCAAGTTTATTTAAAGAAAATTTCATAAAAAACTCGAATAAAAATTATATTTTTAAAGGAAATCTCATAAAAATTTAGATTTCATTTAAAGAATCGCGATAAAATTAAAAACATTTTAAAGTTAATTTAAATAAAATTTTTAATTCAATAAAAAGCATAAAAATTTAATTACAATTTCAAAGATAAATGGAATTTATCTTTCAAAAATTTTAAAATCAAAATGGAATTTGGATACCAAAATTTACATTTAAATGTCTTGCTAAAACTCATTTTTACCGGAAATTTATACCAAAATTAGACAAACATAAAAAATGCATAAACTATGTATAAATAAAAACTTTTTTTTACCGGAAATTATTTTAAAAATTATGTATAATTTATACCAAAATTGGACGTATTTAAGAATTGCATAAATATTGTATAATGCTGCTTCTCCATTATGGTCCTAAATTAATTTTATAAAATTACCGGAAATTATGCGTTTTTTCTTTCTTTTTTCATAACATATTTATTTTTTACAGATTTCTTATTCTTTTTTAAGTCATCCTCATGTTCGATTAGTAAAATAAAAGCATTATTCCCAATAATTTTATAAAATTAATTTTGTAAAATTAATTTTGAGCCATAATGGAGAAGCGGCATAAATCACTTAACCATTTTTTACCGGAATTTTTTTTTTCCACCCTTCAATATTATTATGCATATATAATAGGGTGGCCCAAAAAAAATCGGCCATCTCTGATTTTCGTTCCCTAGCGAAAAATGGGTTCTTTAGGGTCTTGGAACACTTGTGATTTTTTTTCAGATTTTTAAAAAAATTTTTAGAGGTGGCGCCCGAATTTTTTATGTTTTTTTTACTTTTCGCACTTTTATTTGATCAAATTTCAAAAATTCACAGGAAAAAAATTTGATGAAATAAAAAATTGATCTTTTTAGGGTATAATACTTATGTATGTATGTATCCAGAAAAAATTTGATTTTGCCGAAAAATGAGACCTTATGGGTGTTGTGTGACTTATTTCGGCGAAAACGGGTTTTTTTATATCTGGGTAGCCCCAAAAGTTAAAAAATTTCAAGATAGCCAAAATGACCCAAAATATGTAGATTCATCGCCTTTAATCCAATTTTTGGAGAAAATTTATTTTGCGTGGATATGGACGGTTTTAGGTTAAAAAATAATATTTTTCAAAATTTAAAAAATTTGTTTATTATTTTATGGTGTCCCAATTTTGATTCTACACCTCAAAATCGATTCTACTAGCTCCAGATACCTTCTCCAATTTTTTTCAGATTTTTAAAAAATGTATAGGGGTCGCTACCAGCCTTTAGAGGTTTTTCTCGAAAAATGGCTTATGCTAAGAGTGTGATTTTTTTGACCGCAAAATAAAAGTCGGTCTTTTTCAAATCTGAGAAACTACTTTATGTTTTTTGACCCGTAGAATTCAAAAATGACCATAAAAATTACGTACGGTTGCGGGAAAAACCCGATATCTCCACACCAATTGATAAGTAATGATAATTGTTAAAATTGGTAATTGGTGTGGAGATATCGGGGTTTTCCCGCAACCGTACGTAATTTTTATGGTCATTTTTGAATTCTACGGGTCAAAAAACATAAAGTAGTTTCTCAGATTTGAAAAAGACCGACTTTTATTTTGCGGTCAAAAAAATCACACTCTTAGCATAAGCCATTTTTCGAGAAAAACCTCTAAAGGCTGGTAGCGACCCCTATACATTTTTTAAAAATCTGAAAAAAATTGGAGAAGGTATCTGGAGCTAGTAGAATCGATTTTGAGGTGTAGAATCAAAATTGGGACACCATAAAATAATAAACAAATTTTTTAAATTTTGAAAAATATTATTTTTTAACCTAAAACCGTCCATATCCACGCAAAATAAATTTTCTCCAAAAATTGGATTAAAGGCGATGAATCTACATAATTTTGGGTCATTTTGGCTATCTTGAAATTTTTTTAACTTTTGGGGCTACCCAGATATAAAAAAACCCGTTTTCGCCGAAATAAGTCACACAACACCCATAAGGTCTCATTTTTCGGCAAAATCAAATTTTTTCTGGATACATACATACATAAGTATTATACCCTAAAAAGATCAATTTTTTATTTCATCAAATTTTTTTCCTGTGAATTTTTGAAATTTGATCAAATAAAAGTGCGAAAAGTAAAAAAAACATAAAAAATTCGGGCGCCACCTCTAAAAATTTTTTTAAAAATCTGAAAAAAAATCACAAGTGTTCCAAGACCCTAAAGAACCCATTTTTCGCTAGGGAACGAAAATCAGAGATGGCCGATTTTTTTTGGGCCACCCTAATATATAAGTATGCATAAAATAGAAAAAAGTTAATTAAGTATATTATTAGCATGTTTACCTACATAAAAATTGCATAAATTACGTATAAATTATAAATCAGCGGGTCAAAATTAGCCCTAGAAACATGTCTTTCATAATTTTTTACTGAAAAGGAACCAAAGGAACTTCATCCGACGAGAAATCGGAAAAGGGTTAAAACCGGGCCCGTTCAGTTTTTTTTTTTTTTTTTTGGCTGAGTTTTAAGTATAAAAGTCTTCCGTACCGACCCTGCGATCCGGAAAATTGTGAAGAATAATAACAGTCAAAAGAATAAATACCGTAACAGGCCTATAACAATAATAAAAATAATTGATGCATGAAAGCCTTATGAAGAAAGTCAAGGAACGGCAAAAGCTTCCTTTTTTTTTTTTTATTAAAATAAAAACTTTTAAAAACAAAACTCGGTAACGGAAAGCTATTTCAAAGCTCTTAAAGTTCGATTTGATGTGGAAAGTTTTATGTAGTTTTGAAATGAAGATCATAACCGTTACTATAAAAACAACAAAGAGGGAGGCAAGGTGGGACTTTCGGGAGGAAAAAAAAGGATAAGAAAAAA
Source organism: Liposcelis bostrychophila (assembly GCA_037577465.1). Lineage (NCBI taxonomy): Eukaryota > Metazoa > Arthropoda > Insecta > Psocodea > Liposcelididae > Liposcelis > Liposcelis bostrychophila. The sequence continues at coordinate 19,577,265 of CM075209.1, read as the reverse complement.
AAAATAGGTCCAAAAAAAAAAAAAAGTTTTAAGTATTTTTTATTTTAAACTTTTTAATCAATTTCCCTTTTGACTTCTTATAGTTGAAAAATTATCTTTAATCATCCGTACCTGGTTTTTACTTCTAAAGCGACAAATTTATTATTGAGTAATGAAACCTGTGTTTTGTGTACCTAAGTTTAGACAGCTAATTTATCAAATATTTAAGGGATGGAGAGAATCCCTCAAGGGGTGGAATCGATTCAGGGGTTTGTTAAAATTACATCCTTCCAATTTCGGCTTCTTGGGATTATTTCATTCGCCTATTGTTCGAAAGGTTTTTTAGTCAACCCTGATGATTATATAAAAAAAATAACATTGGTATGTGGTTATATCACTTTGTTTTTTCACCCCCAAAAAGCGTCCCGTGGTGTTGAGATAATGACTAAACACTAGCAGGTGTTTTTTTTTCTTTTTTTTGTTGCTCCTTTTTCCTGCTTGTATCATACCTTCGGTGACCGTTTAATTTTTTTTTTCGGGGAGGGACTGGAAATCCCGGACGAAGGCTAAATAGTTGATGCCTGATAAAAGTGTGTTGTTTACGAGAGGAATCTAAAAGCATTGCAACTCTTTACGAGCAACTTCGGCAAAGTCGTAAACCGTATGGTCCTACTCCATAAGTTTCATCATAATTACAGGGAATGTAATCATTTTTACGATCAACAGTTACAAAGTTAGTTTATGACATTGTAAAGTTGAGATGAAACAGTATTGCCTTTGCTTCGAGTGGGTAGGAGCCTTTTTTTTTCGGAATGAAAATTACCCTAATCGCTCTCCTCTTTAATATAACCAGTAGGTGTTACGTAATTTGATATACAAATTATTGAACAGGTTTATTTAAAAAAAAAAAAAAAAAAATTATACAAGATGTAAGGAAATATAAAAAAGTTAATTCAGTTTGAAAAAAAAAAAAAAAAAAAATTGCATGTTAGATGGAAAAATAAAAGTAAACCCAGCATTTGGGTTGTTCGAAAATCAAATTTTTCGGAATTTCAGAACTCCTATATCGGGGAAAGTTTCTTTATATAGGTAGAGTATCGACCCTGAATTTTTTCAGATTTTTTTAACGGCATCTTGAGGTGTCAAATTGACCTAGAAATTTCCAAAAAGCCAAAAAATGAACATTTTTTTTTTTTTTTTTTTTTTTTTTTTGGCATAAAACGCCATCGATTCTAATAGGAAATTTTGCATAGAATACGAATTTGAAGTCTAAAATTAGTTTTGGTGCATATGGTTTTTAAGCTACAGCCCGGATTTAAAACTCTAAAAACTTGGTTATGGCTTTTTTTGCCTGTGGCTCAAAACCGTGCATCATAACTAATTTTCAGGAGTCCGAATCCGATGCCGATACCGATGCCGACGCCACCCAGCATCGATCATATCCAATGCCGCCTCCAACTCCGATTTTAATGAAGAAAAAAAAAAAAAAGTAAGTTCAGTTTTGGTCTTTATATGGGTTTTTTGGAAATTTCAAGGGCAATTTGACACCTCAAGATGCAGTTCCAAAAATCTGGAAAAATTCAGGGTTGATACTCTGCCTATACTGAATCCTTTGAAATAAAAGGAAGGGTTAATGGATGAATCTTAAGCACGAATGGATTAAGGAGGATCCACAAACAATTATCCCCCCAAGATTTCTCTTAAAACTATTACTCGGCCGTTTTTTTTTTTTTTTTATTCGCCATTCCATGTAAATTACAGGTCCGAGGTTTCGTTATCCAGGAGCAGTTCGTTCAAAGTTTATAAATAGATTTACCTACTTATTTTTTAATCCTTTTGATGTTATTTTTGGTTTTGCTTTTTTATGCGATAGACTTTTATCCGAAAATAAATCATTTGAAATTTTGCAAGCTTATAATTTTTAAAAAATTCTAAAGGTGCTGAAAGTATATCACAACACAAGACCTATACCTATTTAAATGATTTTTCATTTTTTGCTGACCGTAGTACCTTTGTCATGTCTTCATTCACTTGATAATAATTTTGTCACTACCCGTACGAAAAAGTGATGAAAGAAGTGTATAAAATTTTTGCAAAATATAAATGCGAAAAAATGGTATAAAAAATTTATTTTTGTATCATTTGTACAAAAATTTAATGTACAAATTTTTTTAAATTTTTTTTTAATGTCGGATTTTAGTATGAATACATCATTTTTAAGAAAATTTCCGGTAAAAAAAGGTTAAGTGATTTATACATTTATGCATTTTTTAAATGCGTCCAATTTTGGTAAATACAAAATTTTTAAAAAAAATTCCGGTAAAGGAAGTTAAGTTATTTATGCATGATTTATGCAATTTTTAAATACCTACATCCAATTTTGGTATAATTTAATACATAATTTAAAAAAAAAAAAAATTCAGTAAAAAAAAAGTTATACATAATTTATGCATGTTGTATGTATGTCCAATTTTTGTTTAATGTACACATACTTTTTAAAACAATTTCCGGTAAAAAAAAAGATTATTTATACATAACATGCATTTTTTATGTATGTCCAATTTTGGTATACTTAAATACACAAATTTTAAAAACAAATTCCGGTAAAAGAAGTTTAGTTATTTCTGCATGATTTATGCAATTTTTAAATACATCCAATTTTATTATACTTTATACATAAATTATGCATTTTTTATGCATGTCGAATTTTAGTATAAATAAATACACAATTTTTTTTTTTAAATTATAATTAAAAATCCGGTAAAAGAAGTTAAGTTATTTATGCATGATTTATGCAATTTTTAAATACATCCAATTTTATTATACTTTATACATAAATTATGCATTTTTTATGCATGTCGAATTTCAGTATAATTAAATAAACAATTTTTTTTTAAAAATTCCGGTAAAAGAAGTTAACTTATTTATACATAAATTATGCATTTTTTTATGTTTGTCCAATTTTGGAATAATTTAATCCACAATTTTTAAAAAAATTTCAGTGAAAAAAAGTTATGCATAATTTATGCATGTTGTTGGTATGCCCAATTTTGGTTTAATTTGTACATAATTTTTAAAAAAATTTTCGGTAAAAAAATTTGTTATTTATACATAATTTATGCTTTTTTTATGTACGTCCAATTTTATGTAATTTATGACTCTTTTTTTCTTACGGGTACCCCAACATTTTTTCCTGGTTGCCGTTGAAACGATTTTTTAACTATTTAGAAACAGGTCCAAAATTAATAAATCCCTCATAAAAAGCATAATAGATCAGGAGGGAAAAAAAAAAAAAACGGGAGGATACTTTGGGCGTGTGTCATGTACCCGATAGTGAAAGAATGTCGTTGGGAGTTTTTGAGTAATGTGTTACATTGCGTGCGGCTTAAACACAAGAAGAACACTCCCCAGCCTCCATTGGTGAATGATGGATTTCCGTTATCGCTGGACTACTATGTCCTGCTATGTTTTAAAATTGCCTTCATTATCCTGGCTCCTCATTTCTCACTCCCTTTCGAGAAGTTGAACCTGAAAAATCTCGATCCATTTTAATATTTAAACATCTCACTCGGATTAATATGGAATAATATTTCCTTCTTTAGTTTTTTTTTTCTTTGATGTATCAATAAGTAATACCGTATTAAAGTATAAATATAAAAAACGCACACGCACCACGCGATCCCGTCATGTAATTTTGATTTACCGTTGACCGATAATTTTTTTTTTTTTTTTTTCATTACACATGCGCAACGGGTTAAACTATGTCAGTTTTTAAAAAGGTGCTCCGTTTTTTTTAAATTAATTCATCCGGGCTTTAATTTTTTTTTTTTTTTTTTTTTTTTTTTTTGTAGCAGATCATCGACATGTTTATTCGTAATTTCGTATTATATATTCTTATGTTAATTTATTTTTAATAATGTAAAACATCCGTAAATAATTTATATTGATTAGAAGTATACCCGATTAATTGGTTAATTAAGATAATTTTTTTTTTCTTTTGAATTAAAATTCGAAAGGGAAAAAAATTTGTTTAAATTTTCTCGGGAAAAAAAAAATAGGAAAAAAACAAAAATGAAGTTAGGAAAAAGAGGGGGAGGAATTGAGAATAGAATAGTAGAAAACATAAAAAGAGTTAACGAATCGTTACATGTTAAAAAAGAATAAAGAAAAAAAAAAAAAAAAAAAAAACGGCAGAGAAGGGAAAACGAAAAAAAAAAAATTTCTTTTCCTCAGACTCGCTCAATGGGAAGAAAATATTAAAAAGACTTAATGACTTTTTTTTTTCCGTTCTCAAGTTTTTACGAAATTGGGGGAAAAGCTTCCTAATTTCCCTTCAAGAAAAAAAAAAAAGTAGACGGACGAAAATGTAAAGAAATAATCTATTATTAACCATCCTGTATTAAATTAACGTCTTTGATTAGTTGCCATTTGACACATAGTAATTTCTCATTTAGGAAACTTGAGAAAGTTAGAAGATCTAAAGTTAGAGAAACTCTTGGGGTCTCTTGAGGATTTTGGATGGGGGAAAACCTTTTGCCTTTAGGAATATAGCTGACCACCGAGACATAACTTATATCTTTTGGTAGTAAAAACGGGAAAATCTTGAAATGCGATGATCTTTAATTCGATTTTCGAAGAAAAAAAAATTAAGTTTGTCACTTCTGGAGGTAATATCGCCTGAAAACGTAAGTTTTTAATCCGCAGATAATCTGTAAATGTACTTGATTCGTAAATGAAGATCAGGAATAAACTCCAAAAACGGGATTTTAAGGGATTTGAAACTGAATTTTTGAAAATAGATTTGCGTTTGCGTTTATAGATGGGACTAGGCCCCCTTTTCTCCCCAGAAAGTAAAATAGCCTCCTCTCCAGGATTTCGAAAATTATAATGTTACGTGGAAGGGGAGCGGGGGAAGTCAAATTAAGCCCGGACCTAAATTAAAAGTTTGGAACTGAAATGTTTTTGGTCTCTAAAAGGTCCCTTTTCTCGATTTCGGTCCCTAAAGTCCCAAATTTTTTAGATCTAGAACGGTTCGATGCCTAAACTTTAAAAATTTAAGCTTTGTCCTGTGAAATTCGAAATAACATTAAAATATCGTAAATACGCAGCACTGCAAGATTTGCACCTGTTTTTTTTTCAACTTAAGAATTTAAAACCTACCTGAAGCTCTTCCCTTGAAAATGAGCTTTTTCAAGGTAATACTGAATGAAAGGAAATTTTACTAAAATTGGGGTGATTCTTTATTTGGAAAAAATTTATGATGAAAATTTTTTTGGAAATTCATTTGTCCTCTATTTTAATGTTGTTTCTTTCTTTTTATATTTTCAGGTAAGCTTGCAGCATTTCATGATTTTTAAAGGACAATCCGGCATAAGTCTTTGATTTTGCTTTGAGCGGTAGCAAAGTATTCTAAGCAGTTCGCAATGTTTGGGAGAACGAAGGAACCAAGATTGTATTAAAAATTAAGTGGAAAAAAGAAAAAATTTCCGGAAACAATTACAGAACACCAGTTTTACGTACCTTTAAAATGGAACGAGTTGCTGGTATCGCCGGTAATGCAGTTTCTAACAATTGCCGCTCAATCTGTACTTCAGCATCATTTCGTTGAAAGGTCTTGTTATGTAATAAATCCCCAATACTTAGATACAAGTCAAAACCATTTAAGCAAGTCTGATTTCGCATAATTTTAACCCAGATAGCAAAGTCTAGAGATCCTAAAAGAGATTAGCCATACCTGTAATTCCGGCTCTTCGATATTTTTCTCCTGAAAATTATTGGTCCATTAAAAATTTTTTTGGAAAATTAAGAACGTAAATATAAACAGTCAGGAATCATTTTGTAAACTTAAAAAAATTAATATTTCAGACAGAAATTTATTTTTCGGATTTATCGAAAAATCGGAAATGGCTGAATGGCTAATCTCTTTTAGGATCTCTAGCAAATCTGAGTCTAGAATTTCAAATCCTTAATTCTCTAAAATCAATTTTTTTTATTTTTTTATTCGGAATCTAGAATTGATTTCAATAAACGGAACAGGGAATCGATTCTATTTTTAGGAATTGCCCATCGCATTCCCTGTTTCATTAGGCTACTCATTCCAGCGACATATTAACGCAAATACCTACGTCGACGTTTTTAAAAAAAATATGCTTAAATTTTAAATGCTAACTCATAATTTATTATTACCGCTTTAAAGCGACTGAGAGTAAGATTATTTCCATATCACATTCAGACTGTTTATTTTTACCAATGTAATCTGCAAAGGATTCACGATTCCCGCCATGAAAAAAGAAAAAGAAGTAAAGTCTAAAACCACGACACGGTTGCCTGCCCTGTTGGAATTTTTTTTTTTTTTCTCTCCATATTCTTTTGTTTATTTTTCAATAACAAACACAACATATAAAACCGACTTTTCGATTTATTCATCAACAACAAAAGAGAGAGAGAGAGAAAAGGAGGAAAGAAAAAAAAAACATGACAGCTAGATTAATTCTTCAAGTTTTTGATCAATATCAAAAAGCGAGATCTCAATTTGTACAAACCGTAGCCGAAATGGCGTCTAGATCTTCAAACATAAACTGTTTAATCGCGGCCGGTGCTTTGGATTTGTTAAAACCTTTATTGTCGGATTCCGTCCCGAGCATACAACAGGGGGCGGCGATCGCTTTGGGGCGGATGGCGAACCAAGAGGAAAAACTAGCGGAGGCCATGGTACGGAAAGACATTTTACCTCTCCTCTTACAAGGTTTGGATAAACAAAATAAATATTATAAGAAGTCAGCCTTGTTTATTTTAAGGTCGATATCCAAACACAGCCCGGAAATGGCGGACGTCGTCGTTCAAAACGGCGGATTGGATGCGATGGTGGTTTGTTTAGAGGATTTCGATCAGGGGGTTAAGGAATCCGCGATGTGGGCGATCGGTTACATCGCAAGGCACTCCCCTTTGCAAGCTCAGGCCGTCGTGGATGCGGGAGCGATACCTCTTTTGGTGTTGTGCTTGCAGGAACCTGATTTGTGTTTGAAACAAGTCGCGGCTTCCACGATTTCCGACATTTCGAAGCACACGCTGCGTTTGGCGACGACGGTCGTCGACGGAGGAGTCATCCCGTATTTGGCGAAATCCATGTCGAACGTGGACGCAAAATTGAAACGGCAAACGTTGAACGCTTTGGGGAACATCGCGAAGCATTCCGTGGATCTCGCGGAGTTGGTCGTGGAAGCGGAAATATTCCCGGAGGTTTTGGTCCATTTGTCGCATCCGGACGACGAAGTGAAAAAAGCTGCGGCTACGGTTGTTCGCGAAATTACGAAGCATTCGCTGGAATTGGCTCAGCTCGTCGTCAATTCCGGAGGAATTTCCGCTTTGTTGGAAGTCGCGGACATGTGTCATGGTTCCATCCGACTTCCTGCCGTCATGACGATCGGTTACATCGGCGCTCACAACGATCAATTAGCCCTGGCCGTCATAAACGCGAAGGGGATGATGGTCCTGGCGGAAATATTAGCCGAAGAAAAAGAGGATCATATTTTGGGGGCGGCGGTTTGGGCCATCGGACAATGCGGGAAACACTCCCCCGAACACGCGAGCTACGTCGCCGCCTGCGACATTTTCCCGAAAATCCTTCAGCTTTACTTGTGCGAGGAAAGCTCGGAGGATTTAAAGCAAAAAGCGAAAAACGCGTTGAAGCAAACCCTCCAAAAAACGTTGAACATATCCGCTTTGGAGCCGCTGCTGGAAGCCGCCCCCATAAACATCATGAAATATATATTAGGTCAATTTAGTAAAATTTTACCGAACGATCCGAGGGCGAGGAGATCGTTTGTTTCGTCCGGGGCTCTTAGGAAAGTTCAAGAAATCGAAGCGGAACCCGGAAGCACGCTCATGGAGTACATAACGATAATTAATTCCTGTTTCCCAGAAGAAGTCGTTCGTTATTATTCGCCCGGCTACCCCGATTCGCTTTTGGAAAGAGTCGAGCAATATCATCCTCAGATTCCGCCGTTGTTAGTGAGCAGTCGTCACAGCTCCGAAGATGATACTCTTCATAATATTTTCCTTGGGGACGAACAGAAAAATCCTTGTTTAGCAGCGTCGTGAAAAACAAAGACTCTTTTTTACATTCAGTGAATTTTTTTTTAAAGAAACAAAATTAGTACGTAAAAAAAATTATATCTTTTTTTTTTTTTAAAGTAACTGCTTCAGATTTCCCGATAAAATTTGGGGAGTATTTAACTAGGCATTATTTTTTTTGGGTAAAATGGGATTATTTTAGAGATTTTTTTTTTTTTTTTTTGGGTAGTATTAATATTAAATGGAAATTTTTTTGACAATATTAATTACCAATTTGGTCAGGAAATAAAAAGCGCTTTGGGGCAGTAAAATAATTTAATAGGCAGTTAATCTCAGTAAAAAAGGGAAGTAAAAAAATTAGTTTAATTTGTAAAAATTTACTCAAATTAATTTAATCCGCCAGGAGAGCTCGTGCAGTTCTTTTGGGTCGTCCGCGGGGGCTTTTTTTCCCCTATGGGGACACTTTTGTCGGTGGAAGGAGATTTAGCAAACTTTAGGCGTATACACAGTGGTCCAGAAAAATTTAATTTTGGCCAAAACTCAATTGAAAATTTTTCTCAACTTCACGTAACTGATCGGACAACACAATTTTTAGGTTGTTTCTGTTGCTTATATGAACGAAAAAGTCATTAAAAATAATTTTTAGCTTTTTTACATTGTTTTTAACCCACTTTTTGGTAAAAATGACATAATATTTACTAACGTTGTAGGCATGCTTAAAAAAATCAGAAGTGATCGAATATGATGTACTGACAGTCAGCGACCATGGAGTGTAAAGTATTTCCCCTCCAATAATTTTTTTCTGGCGGTAATTCGTTTTTAAAGCTAATTAAACAAAAAATTTTATAAAAATTATTTTTCAACTAAGCTTTTAGTCGGTTTATTCAAAAGTCTCTTTCATGTCTACGGTCTCATTATGACGCCTAGAGGTCCTAAATCAAAAAACCGCTTACAATTTTTGCGCCTAAGTTTTGGCCAAAAATAAATTTTTCTGGCCCACTGTGGAATAGCTTCAAAAATTTAAATTGATTCTATTCAGGCATCGAACTAGTCACTTTTTTCCCCTAAAAGTCGCTTTTTTTGTGAAAGGTCACTAAAAGTCACCTTTTTTTTGATAAATTGGTGGATTTTTAAAAATCTCCTGCATTAAAAAATTTTTATTTAACATTCGAAGTTATTTAAGGAAAGGTTTTTTCACTAAAACGCCATCTTTAAAAATAATTTTATGTAAAGTTGTGAAGATTCCCGACCATTTTTCCTAAAAAAAAAAATAAATTCCTACCTAATCCATTTTTTCTAAAAATTTGTAGTTCCTAAAATTGTTTCTATTTTTTTTTCTAATTTTTAATTTTCTTAAAATTTTTTGATTCCTGAATTAAAATTTTTTAAAATCCCTAAACTAAAATTTCCTAAAATCCCTTCAGGGATTTAAAAAATTAGGACAAATGTTCATTTTAGAAAATTTTATTTTAGGGATCAAAAAATTTTATGAAAATTGAAAATTATGAAAAAATGGTTAGGCTTTTAGCCTAGGAAAGGCATATTTTAGGAACCGAAATTTTTAGGAAAAACTGATAAAAATAATAAGGAATGTAATTACTCATGTCTAATACGTTAAAAAAATTTTGGATATACTTATTTTAAGTCACTAAATTCCTTCCGTCAGATCACTGAAAGTCACTATTTAAACCATTTTCGGTCCCAAAAGTCACTAATTTTGATGGTCGAAATGAGTTCGATGCCTGTAATTAATATTCCTCCAAAAACATGATCATTCACAACGTTTTCATCGCCTTTGTTCTGTACAACAATTTGAGAATAATATTTATGAAAAAAATATTAATTTTTTTTTCCTTTTGAAGTTCAAATTATTTTTTTGCTTTCCTTTTCCCTTTTCCAATTTTATTTATTTATTTATTTATTTATTTATTTTTTTTTTTTTACTTGCCATTAAATAAGTTGCGGAAGAAAATTTGGATAAAATAATGTCCCTTTATTTTAAATACAGCCAAATGAATTTTTTTTTACTGCCTTTTGAATATAAATACTGCCCATTTTATACTGCCCAATAAATATTTTTAATGCCCCTGTAATATATTTACTGCCCATTGATTTAAAATACTGCCCGGAAATATATAACCCATAAAATTTTCGTGCCCTCTTTGGAGTAGAGGGGCCCTTATTTTTACGAATTTTTGAATTTCGGCGAACGCGCCCCCTTAATTTTTTTATAGGGGCCGAAAGAAGATTGCCAGAATTTTTTCAGATTTTTTGGTATTTTTTGGTATGATTTAGACTATTTGTGATTAAGATTCCGTACCTGGGGGTTTCTTTGCACTCGATGGGGTAACTTTGCACACTTCGATTAAACATTTATTACATAAATATGGCTCAAAAATTCGGCGATATTTTTATAGATTATTAAGCGTAACATTTTCGAGCATTATTACTATTAAGTTGCATAAAATGTTCTCGATAAAGAAGATTTTACGTTTTGAAAGGAAAAAAAAATTGAAAGATTTTCCCTATGTCGAAATTCGAAGACTTCGTGAGAAATAGTTGACGGCAGTATTAAAATAATTCTTGTTTAAACACGTCAGGAATATCTTTAATGTACTTCCATAATTGTGTTTGTCTCAATAAAACATTCCTAAATATAAAGAAAAACAAAATAAAAAAATTTGTAAAAAAAAATTTACATATACCTCGGTAAGCCATTGTTTCTAAACGGACGCCATTTTGAAATTGACTCCATATTGAAATTGTGACACCATATTAAAACTGTAAAAATATTTGACAAAACGCGGATTTTGATGGTGTGTTTGGTGTCTTTTCTTCGATCAATGGGCTTATTTATTCGGTTAAACTCTTTTTTTTATGTTTTACTGTGGCAAGAAACAACTGTACACATAAGAAATATAACTTGTTATTGTCGGCCATTTGCAAAAAAACAAAACAGCAGACGAATATTGTTTGTAAACATGTTAGAGAATGTCATGTATAAATATACGTATATAAATACTGTATATAAATAGTATTTATATACAAAAATATACTGGAAAAAATATACCATGTATATTTTCTATACCCTAGTATATTTTTTAAAAACCCTATTTTCTCTTTTAAATAAAGCTCCGGAATAATTTTTTGCCCTCATAATGGTAGATTAATTAATTGTGAATGACATAGGAATGTAAAATATCAATGAAAATGATTAATTAAAAGGATAAAATTGATTTAATAAAACCAATCGAGCGTCCATTTTTTGCGCCATTTTCAGAAACCATTATTAACAAATATGGCCGGCATTTGCAGAAAGCGCCATACAGCTAATCGTCATTCTTGCATTGTTTTATTTTACAATTTTTGTAAATTATTTACGGTAAATCCCAATCCACATGGAAGAAAAAATCCCGCTTGGTCTTATTTTTTAGAATTTCATACCCTTGGATAACATAAAGAGTGCAAAGTTATAAAAACTTAATAAAATACAAAAAAATACGACCTGGTATTTATATCCGTATTTATATACTGTATATATACAAAGGTTTCGTATACTGTATATTTATGTTCTCTAAAACATGTGTATTTCTGGTTGCATATTCAAAACGCCTTAAATCATTGTATTATTTTGTCTGATCTTGTCGGCCTTGTTTCGTAAAAGTAATTAATTAATCTCTTAGTCGTAAAAGGAATTTAATTGTTTTGGCGGGTAAAAATCGATTCCTTATAAAAATATTTCTGTTTTGAGATACATTTCATTGGCGTTCGTGCTATATTTACAGAGATATTAATGTGAAAATGTAAGTGTGCAAAGTTACCCCATTTTTTAAAATGAAACATCATTTCGTAAATATATTTTTTTTCATTGTTAAAATAACTTGGAATAATTAAATTGGGTATTAAATGAAAGCTGAAGAGTCCCTCTATAACATATTAAAAGCACAATTTTTTCCGTTAACGATTTCATACCGTTTCGTGTAAAAAACCCGAAAAAGTGTGCAAAGTAACCCCAAGGTACGGTTCCGATTCCGATTCCAAAAGGTGGAAAAAATTTGAAATTCCGACTCCCATTTAAACGAACAAATATTTTAGCGATGCCGATTCCGATTCCGATTCTGATTCTGATTCTGATTTCGATTCTGAATCCGATTCCAAAAGGTGGAAAAAATTTGAAATTCCGACTCCCATTTAAACGAACAAATATTTTAGCGATGCCGATTCCGATTCCGATTCTGATTTCGATTCTGATTCCGATTCCAAAAGGTGGAAAAATTTGAAATTCCGACTCCCATTTAAACTAACAAATATTTTAGCGATGCCGATTTCGATTCCGATTCTGATTCTGATTCTGATTCCGATTCCAAAAGGTTGAAAAAAAATTCAGATTCCGGTCCCAACTAACAAATATTTTGACGATGCCGATGCCGATTCCGATTCTGATTCTGATTTCGATTCTGATTCCGATTGCAAAAGGTCGAAAAAAATTTCAGATTCCGGTCCCAACTAACAAATATTTTGACGATGCCGATGCCGATGCCGATTCCGATTCCGATTCCGATTCTTATTTCGATTTAAACCAAAATGGATGAACTATAATATCGGTATTTTCGTGTTTTTAAGTCAATCTGAGTCGAAAAAATTTTTTTTGGATGCCGATGCCGATTCCAATGCCGATTCCGAAGATTCTGAACTGTTTTCAGACGAGATTCCGATTCCGATTCCTATTTCTTCAAAAAAAAAGCACTGATTTTGATTCCTATCCGATTCCAATTACTTTTGAAATAGTAGATTCAGATTCCGACTCCGATTCCGAATAAAAATGAATCGGAATTGCAGCCCTGCTCCTTCTGCGGACCTTCGGCATTCAAACGCAGACTCAATTTTTTTTTTTTTTTTTAACATTTCAAAGTGTGAGAACCTGCAGACAATAATAGGCCTTGTAATTTTTTATTATATTTTTATTCCTGAATGAAACGTGTAAAATATTTTACAAAACGAGTTGTTGCCGAGTCGGGAGCTTCATAATTTTTTTTATTATTAATACAGCTGGCTTTTGGTCATTTTAACCTTTATTGACTTAACAGGTTTATTTCGAGACCGACAGAAGGTAGGAGGGTTTTTCGATTTTGGTGTGTAATTAAATCCTAGTCTGATGAGTCATGATTGAGACGATACATTCGCAACGAGTGCAATTTATAGAGAGCCGACGGCCACAAATTTAAAGGTACGCGCGTTTTTTTTTTTTTTTTTTTTTTTTGTTTAAATATTCATTGACCTGTCGAAATTTATTCCAACATAATCATCATATAATTCGGGTGTCAGGTTTTAGGTTGTAAATCTGTATCAACCTCGGGTATTTCTATAATTTTTTTATACATTATTTCCTTTGTGGAATTTTTTTTTTTTTTCGGTTAAAAAAAAAAGAAAAGAAAAAATGATTCGTCGTTTAGGACCTTGTTACCCGTTAATAAAAGGTTTATCTTGACATAATCGAGATGTGAGATATCTTTATTGACGATATCTCGTTGTAAATCAACCGATCTCGTTGCGAGGAACCAGGTTAATGCCCTTGAAAATTCTATTGGATTCATCTCTCTCTCTCTCCTCCTAATGCTTACAGGGAAAAAAAGTTGGGATTGACCTCCGTACGTGACCCCAAAGTGTATTGTATCTTGTCCGAAAATATTTAATAAAATATTTTATCTAATCGACAACTCTATGACTCCATCTCGACTACTGCCTTCTACCTTTTTTATTTGTTGAAGTCCGATTTGAATTATCTTGTTTGGTTTTTTTATGGTTATCGAAATGACAATTCGGGAAAAATGAGTATATAAAGTCGAATTTTTTAAAGGGATTTTTTTTTTTTAGAAAGGGTATGGGACGACATTTTATGTCTTTTTTCGTGTCGGTTATGTCACCGCCGCCTTGGGTATAGTCGTAATGTTGAGTAAAGGTATAAGATGTCGTTTGTGTGTAAAACTCCGTTGAGACCAAAATATTCCTGGAAAGTGTTATTAAGATGAGAGGATTACTGGGCGTTGTAGGGTGGGCCGAAAATCACGAATTTTGGGATTTGAAAACTGATTGCGAAATGGGGGCCTTTCGGCAGCTCTAATAAACACTAATTTATTTCAGATTTCTTGAAGGTCGCGCAATGGCCTTTTGGTTCTGGAAAAGCCCATTTAAGGACAAAAAATTTCTAGAAGAATGACATCTAACACAATCAGACTAAAGGGAGCCAGGAAGGAGGTAAGGGGGTTCAGACCCCCTTTAAATTTTAATTTACCAATATATTTTCCCTGCGTGCTATCGTATTAATAGCGATCAAATGATGCCTCCTTGTCAGTTTTCTGCGCCTCCTGGGCTGGCTACAGGCCTAATTAACTTGTTAGTGATGTCAGTCCAGGACCATTTTTTCAATCCCGGGATTTCGTAGGAATGGATCACAATTTTTTTTAAAGAAATCTCAATTTTTTCAATATTCGACGAAAAAAAATCCACTTTATTTCGTGGCCTTGGAATGCAGCGGTCCCTAGTCGACCCCCCAAAAAATTTTCTTTTTTTGAAAAGTCGATCCCGAAGATCTTAAAACTTTATTTTTTTAGATCTTTCATTTTGTGTTTTCAAAATTTTGTTATTTGCTAGTTTTCCCTAACTTCACAATGCCTAAGGTCTTAAATCCCATTTTTTAATTCAAAAGTTTGAATACAAATGTCGCAAATAGACTTTTTTCATGTAAAAGAGCCTTTCTGTACTTAAAATTTCCTATTTTTTTTTACCGAGAATATTATTGTTTTGTGATATTGTGCCCCCAAGAGAAAATGTCAGTCAGTAATTGACTGATGTCAATCAATAATGACTGTCTTTTGGACACTGATGTCAAACGGATGTCAGTCAGTCACTGACTGACATCATTCTAAAAAATTCTTCCAGAACATTGACTGACATCAATTTTTAAAATGACTTCAGTCAATATTACGGGGGAAATTTTCAGAATGATGTCAGTCAGCGAATGACTGACGTTTTTAAAATGACTGGAATCAACGTTCGTGACGGATTGGTCGACCTCATAATTTCCCTAGAAAAAAACTAAAAAAGTAAAAAAACTATTAAGAAACAAAAAAATCGGTAAGTTTCAGCAACGGGCTGTTACTAAATAAATCAAGCTTAACAGGAAATTTAATTAAACGTCCTGTTCTAGTAACGACAATAGGTTTCACCGGTGAAGTCCGAGGGTTGGAAGTGTGACCGACCGCTCTGTCGGTGAACGTGCATCGCTTTAACCGGAAATTTTTACTGTCTTTTCGGCAGAACTTACCTTATCGGATTGACGCTCATCGGTCGCGGATGGAGAGATTAAAGGGCTTACCGGACCAATTTCCAACGGATATAGTTTTTAAAATGGACGGTCTAAATTCTTTTTCGCAGTTTTTACTTCGGCTACGCGATGCTCACCGTCAATCCCTGCAATAGTACGCAGAATTCGCCCTAATCGCCAATCAACTCTTTTCTCTTTATCACATTCAACAAGAACTACGTCTGCAGATTGGAGAGGACGTCGCATTGAGCCCGAATTAATAAAGCTAAATATTCACGACGAAAACGTTCTTTCATATTTCAGCGAATTTGCTGTAAATAATGCGCTCTTGTGCGGATCTGTTGATCAGCAATCACATCAAAATCTGAAGGGATTCCATCCAGAAGATCCCTGAGGAAGTGCGCCGGTGTGAGCGGTTGAAGATCGTCATTATCAGCATTTACATACGTAAGGGGCCGTGAGTTTCAACCTCGCATAGTAAAGTTAAAAGCTCCTCATTTTATCCCAGACGATGACACTAAGGATCTTGTTGTTTCTTGTTTTGTAACATACTTTTCATTAACGAAAGCTTGTCCATCAATAAACAAAAATTCGACGCGCTAGAAAAAAAAAAAAAAAAAAAAAACACAAAGTATCTGTTTTTAATTAAAAAAATGTTTTAATAATAGGTACTTATCTGATTTTTGAATTTTTTTCCGTAACATCTTTCAAATTTCCAAACCTTTTCCTTTAACCTTTTAAATTCGGTCCAAAAACCATAACAACAATAAAAATCCGATTCATAAACGAACAAACAAAAAAAAAATCAAAGTTCTTTCTTCATTTTTTTCTTCTGTTTTTTTTCCCCGCGTTCGAAACCACGATCTTACATACATGTAAGATGTGTTCTTACATGTATGTAAGATCGTGTTCGAAACTTTAAATTTGGATTTTCTCTGTCATCCAAATTTCCCTGTCATCCGAATTTAAAGTTTCGAACACGGGGAAAAAAAACAGAAGAAAAAAAATGAAGAAAGAACTTTGATTTTTTTTTTTGTTTGTTTGTTTATGAATGGGATTTTTATTTTTATGGTTTTTGGACCGAATTTAAAAGGTTAAAGGAAAAGGTTAAAGGAAAAGGTTTGGAAATTTGAAAGATGTTACGGAAAAAAATTCAAAAATCAGATAAGTACCTATTATTAAAACATTTTTTTAATTAAAAACAGATACTTTGTGTTTTTTTTTTTTTTTTTTTTCTAGCGCGTCGAATTTTTGTTTATTGATGGACAAGCTTTCGTTAATGAAAAGTATGTTACAAAACAAGAAACAACAAGATCCTTAGTGTCATCGTCTGGGATAAAATGAGGAGCTTTTAACTTTACTATGCGAGGTTGAAACTCACGGCCCCTTACGTATGTAAATGCTGATAATGACGATCTTCAACCGCTCACACCGGCGCACTTCCTCAGGGATCTTCTGGATGGAATCCCTTCAGATTTTGATGTGATTGCTGATCAACAGATCCGCACAAGAGCGCATTATTTACAGCAAATTCGCTGAAATATGAAAGAACGTTTTCGTCGTGAATATTTAGCTTTATTAATTCGGGCTCAATGCGACGTCCTCTCCAATCTGCAGACGTAGTTCTTGTTGAATGTGATAAAGAGAAAAGAGTTGATTGGCGATTAGGGCGAATTCTGCGTACTATTGCAGGGATTGACGGTGAGCATCGCGTAGCCGAAGTAAAAACTGCGAAAAAGAATTTAGACCGTCCATTTTAAAAACTATATCCGTTGGAAATTGGTCCGGTAAGCCCTTTAATCTCTCCATCCGCGACCGATGAGCGTCAATCCGATAAGGTAAGTTCTGCCGAAAAGACAGTAAAAATTTCCGGTTAAAGCGATGCACGTTCACCGACAGAGCGGGTCAGTCACACTTCCAACCCTCGGACTTCACCGGTGAAACCTATTGTCGTTACTAGAACAGGACGTTTAATTAAATTTCCTGTTAAGCTTGATTTATTTAGTAACAGCCCGTTGCTGAAACTTACCGATTTTTTTGTTTCTTAATAGTTTTTTTACTTTTTTAGTTTTTTTCTAGGGAAATTATGAGGTCGACCAATCCGTCACGAACGTTGATTCCAGTCATTTTAAAAACGTCAGTCATTCGCTGACTGACATCATTCTGAAAATTTCCCCCGTAATATTGACTGAAGTCATTTTAAAAATTGATGTCAGTCAATGTTCTGGAAGAATTTTTTAGAATGATGTCAGTCAGTGACTGACTGACATCCGTTTGACATCAGTGTCCAAAAGACAGTCATTATTGATTGACATCAGTCAATTACTGACTGACATTTTCTCTTGGGCCTTCTTGGTTTAGTCAAATTGGCCAAAGTTACCAAAATCTAAAAATGAAAAAAGTCGATTTACGTCCTTTTTTAAGAATAATTTCGATTTTAAACCTTTTTTATTCTGTGCTTGGCCAAATTTGGCAAAATTTGGCAAAATTCTTGAAAATATGGATAGGTAAACGCAAAAAAAGGTGACTTAAAAAAAAAAAATTTGGTTATTTTTATTGTATAATTTGTAAATCGGATTAGTCGTTTGTATTCTGAAGTCAAGAAAGTCACTAAGAAGGGTCCTTTTAATGCTGCTTCTCCATTATGGTCCTAAATTAATTTTACAAAATTAATTTTATAAAATTACCGGAAATTATGCGCTTTTTCTTTCTTTTTTCATAACATATTTATTTTTTACAGATTTCTTATTCTTTTTTAAGTCATCCTCATGTTCGATTAGTAAAATAAAAGCATTATTCCCAATAATTTTATAAAATTCATTTTGTAAAATTAATTTTGAGCCATAATGGAGAAGCAGCATAAGTGACTTTTTCTATAAATTCAAAAATTATAGTGTTTTATTTTTTTGACGTAGGACTAAGTCATAAGGTTCGCTCCTGGGGAAATCTGTGGGTATGTCGGTCTATTCGCACCAAAAGTAAATTTTTTTTTAAACTTTTGGTCTTTTTAAACAGTAAAATTAGACGACATAAACGAAAGCAAGGACTTAAAAAATTCCTTGAAAATTTTTTTTTTTTAATTTTCGCTGTGTTTTTAAAGTAAAATTTACAAGAAATTTAAAGTTGAAATTTCATTTTAAAATTAGATGAACGAAAGCATGGACTTGAAAAAGAAACTTAAAGTGGCTAAATCAAGGACTTAAAAATTTATTGAAATTTTATTTAACTTTTTTTTAAATTGAACGGCCCTGGTGGAAATTTTGAGATCATCAATGTCGATGCAGCATCGATCCAACCTCGGACGTCCATTCAGAAAGTTAACGCTTTTCAATATCGGTCAAATGAGAATTTAACATATTTTCAATATTGGCCGTTATTGGAGATCGGATCGATCTTGGCCAAGATTGGCCCGATGGCGATCCGAGGTCGACAAGTGTTACTTTTCAATATCGATACGACATTCCAAAATTTCCACCAGGGGGAATCTGATCTAATTGAAAGTTATTTCATGCCAAATTTTATTATCGCCCAACGTTTCGACAGCCAATTGTTATCTTCATTAGGGGCTAAAAGTAAGATAACATCAATTTAAAAAAGATCCATTTGGCGCAATTTCCCTCCAAACATGTTTGCCCAACATGTTTGCCGAACATGTTCTGGCGTGAAATCCCAAAAATCAATCTCCAAATTATTTCTGGAACGATAACGGACTTATAATTTTTTTTAAATTTTCGCCGTTTTTTTTAAATTTTTTTTTTTTTTAAATAGGTATTGAAGAACTTAAAAATAAATAAAATGTTCATTACTTTTTTCAATTTCGTTCTTTTTCCTTTAGGGAACGTTCAAGTATTACGTAAGACTTTTTTTCGAGTTTTTTGGACCCCCCCCCCCCTATTATATTAGATTTATAGTTTATACCCTGACTTGGCTACGATTAGCACAAAATCTCATAATTATTTTTTTTTTTTTTTTTTTTATTTCTTAAAATAAAATAAAAAATTCGATCTTTCTACTTTAGATATTCGAAAAAAAATTAAAACAACTTACAATTTTTGAAATTTAAAAAAAAATTCTGAGCAATAAGTTGTAATGGAAATTCGTACGTAAGATTTGCCAAATTCCCCCCATAAGAAATCGTAAGAATTTCTTGCACCCCCTCCCGCCCCCCTTTTCGGTCTTACGTAATACTTAAACGCTCCCATACATACGCAACGATTTTTTTTTCTGTTAAAAAAATCAACCATAAGTTGGATACTAGTTTTGTCGAAAGCTTACTATTCGATGAAAAAAAAAATCCAAACTTTATTTAATTATATAAATTTTAAGATGAAAGATATCTCGATCCAGACTTTAAATTTTAATATTTTATTTAACGAGAGTTGGATCTCATAAACATAGGAAATCAGTTGAAAAGTTAAATGAAAGTGGCAAAAGATGGAATCGAACCAGAGGTCGGTGGTTCGATTCCATCTTTTGTAAATATTAAAATTTATTTACGCACCTCGGGTAGAAATCGCCTGTTTTTCTCCCGCTGGAAAAGTGATTCTCGGTACGTAAAGCACCTTACTGCACTAGAATGAAAGAGACTTTTCACGTCTCAGCACGTTGAACACCTCGGCTTCGCCTCGGTGTCTTAAACTCGTGCTTCGACGTGAAAAAAGTCTCTTTCATCTAGGGCAGTAATGTACTATTACTTGGCTCACTCAGTCGATCTATTAGTGACTTTTCCATTACAAGTTCCAACTCGCTAATTTATCTCCCGACGACCTGGTCTAACTCTACACTTTCTATCTTTAAATGTGAAAGAAAAATTTTTTTGATTGTCATGTTAATTTTATACAATCTAAATTTGTACCTTCTTTTTAACTATAACCCTCTTACTTTGACGAATCTCTATTTATCTCGTTTTCAACCGTTTCTAATCGATTTACCATTGTTTCTTTTCCAACGTATCCATTATGATTATAACACACATATTATAATTAAAAAAAAAAAAAAATCTTAAAAAGAAAGGAATCTTTTTACGTAATGCATCTTAGCCGGGTTATGAAAAGAACGCTTTCCTCATTCATTTCATTGTTAGTCCAAAAATGATCTGTTACAAGTGGCCATGTTCTTTAATCAGACCGAAAAACGTACGATTAAGCGTTGAAGATGGCAAAGCACTATAAAAATATAACTTGTCTCGCCTAAAGCGCAATCAGTCCATTTTAAAGTTCTTGCACTTTCATAATTTTTTTTTCCTCTTTTTTACGGTCGCTTTTTTTTTTCTCCACTTTGTCGTTTAAAAAAAAAAAAGAAGAAACGGGATGTTGCATTCGAGTCGAATCTTCGAAAAAATTTGTAGAAGATGAATAACGATGTGGGATCAAACCGGAAAGAGTTAAGAAAAAAAAAGTCGGATCGAAAATGATTTATCTGATATTGTCTGGTTTAGACAAAAAGCATTCTCTCTACTCGAGTTGATGAAGTTATTAAGGTTGGCCCGGGGCCTGGGGCCCAGCAGGTGGCGACAGATGTCACTCCCCCTGACCTTGGCCCACACAGGCCCCTCGAGGTAAAATGGAGAGCTCATTAGTCTCTTGAAAAACTCTTCGGTTATTGTGTGTGTGAGCGTGTGTGCGTTCCGCGGCTTCACGGTTCACGCTTATCAAATTCATCATCTTTTTAGTATTTCACGCAAATGGGGTTGGATAAAAAAAAAATAAACGTGGAAATCCTTATCGATAAGTCATGAACAAGGCAAATTCGACGTATTCGATCTTGATATGAATTTGTGATCCGTACACTTTTGCTAATTACATGCCTTTTTTTTAAATTTTTTTTTTTTAAGTATTTGTAAGTGATTTAATACCTTGTTCCTGAAGGTATGCAACAGGAATTTAAAAGCAGGATGGGTGGAGGCTTACAAAATACTTTAAATATGCTGGAGCCTCCTTGGTGGCCGGTAGCCAGGGATGGCATGTTGATTCCGATTCCAGTGATGCTCGATGACTTCAAACGCGATTCCGATTCCGATTTCTGTGAAAAAAAATAAAGGCTGCCACCGGGTTACCATTAGGGTTGCGCCCCAAAATTAAATTTTTTTTGGACTTTCACCCATCGATAGGACCTAGGGTAAATTAGACCAAATATTAGTGGCCAAAATGGCCATTTAAAGAGGAAAAAAATTATTTTCTTCATGTTAGAGTCGCCGGACCAAAATTTCGCTGTGACAGCCAAAACGTACGTCGAAAATTAGCCTTAATACATGCGGTTTTAAATTTTTCTTTCAACAAGAAAGTGGCCAAAAAAAATGGCCAAAAGTTTAAAAATTTTTTTTCGCTGCGAAGATGACGCTTCACACAAATTTCGCTATCTCCACGTGAGAATACGCAAAAAACTGGCCTGGATACGTATTTTTTTTTGTTTTTTGTTTTTTTCCTCAACGACCAAAATGGCCATATAGTAACCAAAATCTCAAAACATTTGTTTCGCCACGAAGACCACTCTGGACCCAAATTTCGCTTAAAATCATGTATTTCTCCTTGGAACCCTAAGGGCGAAGGTGGCCGAATTTAATTGCCAAAATCATAAATATCACAAAAACTTTTTTTTCACTGACAAGACCGGGCTGGACCAAAATTTCGCTATCACCACGTGAAAGTACGCAAAAAAATAGCCTAGAAACATATTTTTTCGTTGGAGAAAAAAAGGTAGAAATTGGCCCAATCTAATGGCCTAAAGTAGCCAAAATGCGTAAATTTCGGCCAATTTCTACCTTTTTTTTTTCCGATTCTAAACTACGGGAAAAATTTTCGCGATCTCGAATCTTATTCCGACGCCGATTCCGATTAATTTCCATCGATCGATTCTGATTCCGATTCCAATTCAAATTTATTTGGCATAGGCCTATCATCTCTGACTATTTTGTTTTTAAAAATATCTAATTTTTTTAAAAGTTTTTAGTAAAAAATTCGATTTTTTTTGTAAAATAACTCATTGTGTCTGGGAGAAATTTGACCCCTGATTCTGATTCCGATTCAAATAAGTTTCTTATCATTGGAGTCTGATTCTGATTCCGATTCTAAATGGAAAAAATATTTTGCGATTCCGATGCCGGTTCGGACATATTTCTTATCATTCGAATCTTATTCCGATTCCGATTAACTGCTCCTCTCCAGGCATTACATTATACGATTCATTCTTAAACAGTCCTCATAATCGATCGATTTTGCAAAAATGTAAGTGGCCCAAAGTTACCCCCCAGTGCCCAAAGTTGTACCTGTCTACGGTATTCAGTTTTCTTAATTATTATTACTTGAAAAATAATCGATTTTTGAAAAATTAAGACTATTGCGAAAATTTTTTTAATATTATTCGTATGCGTTGCGGATATCGAAATAACGTATGGATATCGATTGGTGTTTTCCGGCACCTTAATCTCAAATCTAACGTCGGATTTTACGTTAGGGGCACGTTTGGCCACTCCCCAGGAAATGAACTTGTCTTAAATTAACTGCATCTTGGGAAATGAACTTGTCTTAATTTTTCTAAAATCGATTATTTTTCAAGTAATAATAATTAAGAAAACTGAATACCGTAGACAGGTACAATTTTGGGCACTGGGGGGTAACTTTGGGTCACTTACATTTTTGCAATTATTTTCTGCATTTTTTCAAAAAATAAAAATTCGTGAACGTAGGGTCGGTCGGGGGAAATGTAAAAAAATCCGCCATCTTGTCAATGAAAACATTTTGAATTTTTTTCCACGGCTGATTTTCCGTTTTGAGAGCTGAATGGGGGCTATTTCTTAGCTCATATATTCATCTTGGGTGTGGGATGACCCCCAGTCAATTCGTTTCCCAAAAACACTTTTATTTGAGTCCGTTTTTGAACCCTTTCCATTGCTGAAACATGGGGGAAAAGAAAAAACATGGGGTAAATGTAAAAGTCATTATTCCAGGCCAAATTATAAACGATTTTCAAATATTGCACAGGAAACGTACCCAGCCTTTCATAGTTTATTAACTTTTTCCTATTTTCGCCCGTAAATAAACAAATAAGCAGATGAAATAAATTCATTTTAAAGAACTTAAAAAATCAGAGCCTTCCATTTTGTTCCTATCCTTTTCCATTGTGTTTTCATTTCCCCCGTAAATAAAAACATTGATTTAAATGGCGGATGACCGACGATTTTTTTTTCAATTTATTTTATTTCGAAAATGGCAATAAGAAATGCTTTTGTGGGAAATAAATTGTGCCACATTGGTAGCAGAAGAAGTAAACTTTGCATTTACCCATTCAGTAAGTCCGCTAATGAGATAGGAAACTTTGTTTAACAGATTTTTACATTTACCCCTTTTTTACTTTTCCCCCAACCGACCCTATACCAGTTAAAAATGTATAATGTCAGCCTGTCAAGCACAATTTTATGTTTAATTATTTTTTTTAAATGAGTTGTATTGAGATAAAAGCATTTCCGTTTTATAAAAATCTTGAAGTGTCGGACTTCTAAGATTTGTAATAACCTAACTAAACGTCGCACTCTAAAATTTAAATATTTACGAGAACAAATTTCGTTTACTGCTTTTTAATTACCCAGCATAGGAAAATGCTAAGATTTTGGCGGGAAAAAACACCGGAGCAGGACAGAACGATTGAAAGAAATTTTCGAGAAAAATTAACAACTCGTACCCATGGAGGACTCGAACCCCCGTCTTCCCGTTTGGCCCGGGATGTTCTAAACCTCTAAAGCTCGTTAGTTTAGAGGTTTAGAACATCCCGGGCCAAACGGGAAGACGGGGGTTCGAGTCCTCCATGGGTACGAGTTGTTAATTTTTCTCGAAAATTTCTTTCCATCGTTCTGCCCTGCTCCGGTGTTTTTTCCCGCCAAAATCTTAGTCGCACTCTAAATCTGATAAGTCAGCTAATACAGCATATACTATTAAGTAATCCCATGGAAGGATGTCGCTTAAATCGCTTTGTTAAGGAAAATATTTTATAACTTAGTGAAAAAAAGATAGCAAAAGGGGTAACTTTGTGCCACAAAAAGAGTTGCTTTCTTAGCTGCTGCTTAAAAACTTCCTCATAATTCGTTTATTTCTAGCTATTTAAGATGCATTATATTGCAAAAAATTTCAAGCCGTTGTTTCACAATTATCATAACCACGAATAAAATGCCTTTTTCAATTTTGATTTTTCATTTTAAAAAATTGTGAACAAATAAGTACAAATATTTATTACCAAAAGCAGTTATGACTGTTTTCTTGTTAAAATCATATTAATAGGAGTAAATCCTTATCGTTTTTCGTGAATTTGAAATTTCTCGCTTTTTCGGAATTTTAAAAACCAGTGTGGCACAAAGTTACAAGAAAAAGGAGGACAACATTAGGCCATCTGAAATTATTGCAAAATGGAATCAAAAAGCAACTGAAATGAAAATGCAGTTGCAGTCAGATCCTCAAAGGCTTACACTATGCCACTGTAAAATATAAAAAATTTAAGACAATCATAGCGGCAGTAACTGGCGAAAACCATCCAGAAATGGCCCAAAGTTAGACCTGTTTACGGTATTTTAAATAGTGAATAGTCCGCCATCTTTAATTTCAATTTTTTTCAAAATTTAGACTTCAGATCCAGAATTCCCCAAGAATCCCCCCTCCCCCACTTAAAAATATTTATTTTTCAATATTTTTAAACTTACACGGAAAAGCTGTTTTTCCCATAAGCTAAACATAGCACAGTGGTCTGTAGGAATAGGAAAGACCGGAGAAAACCCCTTTTAAAAAACTTTTATTTTTTTTTAATTTTTGTATGCCAATTTGTTTATCGATAACTAAAGAGTCATGTTTGACTATTGATATAAATAAAACATGTCAATTCTCGTCTAAACAAGACCTGAAAGATGGATTAAAATAAACGAAGTACTCAGTGCCGTTTAAGCGCGTATATCATTCGGCTGATTTTTATTTTATGAGCGTAATTTTAAAAAAAATAACATCATGGATGTTTTCCTGTGAAAGTTGGTAACATTGAAAGTTTTTTAAGAATGTTTCAAAACTTTTAATAGTTCTTAGATTGGCAGTACTGTAACTTTATATCCTTTGTCGTATAACTGTAAATAAAGATGTACATACGTTCACAAAAGTTAAAGTCTTATTTTTCACGCATTTATTAAAAGTCAATAGGTTATGAGGCCCAGGATGCGTGAATAAAAGTGAACGCGTATATTACAAAAAGATTGATTTGATTGAAAGATTGATTTGATCGGATTTGTAAAAAGAGAGTAACATTGTGCAATATCCGAACAAAAAGATGGCGGCTTCGTGTGAGTCAAAAAAAATCAAACTCAACCATAAGAACTGGAATGTTTGGAAATTTTCCATTCAGATTATTTTGGAAAACAAAGAGTGTATTGATTATGTGGATGGAACCAAACCAAAGCCTTTAGAATTTAAAGATGATGGGAGTAAAAAGGATCCGAATACATTCGAAGCGGAAATGAAGCATTCAAAAAAAAGGACCTTGAAACTAGGAATATATAAATAGAAAGGATTGAAGAGGGACCAATGGGGCATATCCTAACATGCGCCACAGCAAGATATGTGGGAAAAATTGTCTGCCGTATATGAGCAGAAATCAGATGCAACAATCAGCAATCTACAAGCAGAATTTTTTCAAAAAAAACTAGAGAGACAGGGAATCCCAAAATACATATCCGAATTAGAATGATAAGAGATAAATTAAATCATTTGGAGAAAGATGTCAGACAGAATGTTCATATCGAAAGTACTGGATGGTTTGCCACCTGAATATGATAATTTTAGGAGTGCATGGGAATCCACAAAAAGCACGGATCAAACCATAAATGAATTAACCAGTAGATTAATTACAGAAGAACAGAGAAAAAAAAGAGGGAATCATACTGATAGTAACGAATCAACTAATGCAGCCTTGGTAGCAAAAGGTTTTAAAAAGAAAGCTTTTAAAGGTAAAAAATTTGAAAAAAAATGCAACATCTGCAAACGTTTAGGACATTTGGCTGACAACTGCAAACTGAAGGATGACTATGACAGTGAAAAGTGTTTTCAGTGCCATAAAAGGGGGCATCAGGCAAAAGATTGTAAAAAATGAGAAACGAAAGAAGGTAAAGATTTTAAGAAAGAGAAAGAAAAGGAGAAGACATCGAAATCATCAAAAGAAAAAAAAGGTGGAAGGGGTTATTTGGTTCTAGTTTAATTGCAACGGATGAAGATGATTGGTATTCAGATTCAGGTGCATCTTTTCATATGACATATGATTTTGAAAATATGAGTGATGACTTGTAATGTATGATGAACCAGAACCGATTAAGATAGGAAACGGATCGATTTTAAATGCCATAGGAGAAGGGACTGTTTTTTGAAAGTTTTTGATGGAAATATTTGGTATGATAATTTTCTTAAAAGAGTAAGGTAGTTCCGGAATTAGATTGTAACCTGATCTCAACTGGGACTGTAGCTGATAAAGGATACATTTTTAAACATGATGATAAAAACTGCTGGTTTTTAGATAAGGATGAAATCGTTCTATAGGAGAGAGACAAGCTTCTTCGAATTTATATAATGAAAGTTTAAAACGGTGAAACAAAAGACTGATTGTGTTTTTCTTGGAACTGGAACGACTAAAAACTTAAGTTTAAAAACTTGGCATGAACGTTTTGCACATATGAATGTAATCCAAGTAAGAAAAATTTGAATCAGTTGAAAATTGTTTTTAAGGACAATAAAAATTTTTTTGTGATGAATGTATCCGAGGCAAAATGCACAAGTTGCCTTTTAAGAGGAGTGAAAGAAAGACTGAAATCGGTGAAATGATTCATGGAGATTTAGGTGAACACAGGAATCCTCCATCACTAAGTGGCTCCAAATATTATTTGCTACTCAAAGAGGATTTCACTCATTTTAGAAAGATTTATTTTTTACAAAATAAAGGAGAGGCAAAAGAAAAGGTAATTGAATTTGTTAATGAAGTCGAAAATCATTTTGGAAAGAAAATTAAATTTTTCGATGTGACCAGGGAAGTGAATTTTTAAACAAGCATCTAAAAGATTATTTAAAGAAAGGGGTATAATTAATGAAAATTCTTGCACTTACACACCGGAACAGAATGGTAAAATAGAGAGAGAAAATCGAACAGTAAAAGACCTTGGCCGTACAATGATGATAGCTTCTGGAAATAAATTTAAGGAATTGTGGGCTGAGCCATGAATACAGCTGTTTATGTTTTGAATAGGACCGGAACGAGCTCAGTGAAAGAAAAAACGCCGTTTGAGCTTTGGCACAAAAGGAAACCAGATAAAAATATCTCAGGGAATTTGGGTCAACAGCCTTCATGCTGAATCCAAAACCAAAAAGAGAGGGAGCATTTGATGAACGTGGTAAGAAAGGAATTTTTGTTGGTTATGGAGATAACATTAAAGGATACAGAATCTACTTTCCGGATGAGGGTATTGTACAAATATCTAGACGTTATTTTTAAAACCGTTGTCAAAAAGTTCTGTGAACAAAAATTCAAATGAAACAAGTGACTCTTCAAGTTCTCAATCAGAAAGTCAAGATAGTGAAAATCAAAGTAGTGAATCAGAGAGTCAAGATAGTGAATCAGAAAGACAAGATAGTGAATCAGAAAGACAAGATAGTGAATCAGAAAATCAAGATAATGAAACAGAAAGCAGTTCAAATCTTGAATCAGACAGTGAAAACGAAAACAATCGCGACTTAGAATCTGAAAAAGGCTGAAAATGAACTTGAAATAAAGAGACTGAATCAGAAATAGATAGTGAAATGAATGATGACAATCGCGAATCGGAATCAGAAAATGATCGTAAAAATCAAAATTCAGTATCGGAAAGTGATAAAAATCAGGACTCTGTATCTGAAAAAGAATCAAACAGTGGTGATTCAGAAGTTCATGAAGATTTGCAGGATTCAGATGATTATGTTCCTAGCGAAGGTGAGGATGATTCAAGCCAGAATGGAGATGGACAAGAGCGAGGAGGAATTCGTTTGAGAGACAGACAAAATCTCAAAATGCCAAAAAAATTTGAAGATTATGTGAGTCTTTGTTGTTTAGCTGTAAATCGGGAACAATCTTTAGAAGAAGAGGTAAGCAACTTGAACGAAGATCATGAATTGTATTTTTGTAGTTTAGCTGTAAACGAAGAATTAACCTACGAACAAGCAGTAAAAGGGCCAGATGCTCAAGAATGGAAAGAAGCTATTCGTAAAGAATTTGAAGCTCTTGAAGAAAACAATACTTGGAAAATAGTTGATGATCCAGGTAATCAGAACCTATCGATACAAAGTGGGTTTTTCGAATTAAAGAAATGAAAGATAAGAAAAAGATTTTTAAAGCTAGATTAGTAGCTAGAGGCTATAAGCAGGATCGTTATTTTAATAATTCAGAGATTTATGCACCAGTAGCGAAGATGTCAACTTTTAGGGTCTTCTTATCAATTGCTGTCAATTATGGTTTTGTGATTTATCAGATGGATGTAAAGAACGCCTTTTTGAATGGAGAAGTAGATGAGGATATCTTTATTGAATGTCCAAAAGGGATGAATTTACCAAAGGGTAAATGTTAAATTGATAAAAGCGTTGTATGGGCTAAAGAAATCTCCGCGTTATTGGAATCAAAGATTGAACAAATTTATGTTACGTCACGGATTTAAAAGATGTACAGCAGATTATTGTCTTTACGTAAAATTTGAGAAAGGAAAAATAATTTTGGTAATTACATTTGTTGACGATTTAGGAATTACTGGAAACGGTAATATTGAAGCATTCAAAGCCACCATAAGAAAGGAATTCAAGATGACAGATTTAGGAATGATGACAGATTATTTAGGACTTCATGTTATTCAAAGAAGATGAGATAACAATTGATCAAAAATCTTATTTAGAAAAAGTTCTACGTGTTTTTGAAATGGAAAGCTGCAATCCAGTTGGAACACCATTGCAATTGAAATTAGATCTTCCAAATGATTTTAAAAAAATCTGAAGGATTAGAAAATAAATGTAGGAAGTTGATCGGGTACATTATGTACGCAATGTTAGGCAGCAGACCGGATCTTTCAGCAAGTATCAGCATTTTAAGCAGATATCAGAATAAAGCAAGTGATGAATTGTTTACTGCATTAAAGACTGTTTTGCGTTATATAAAAGGTACTTTAGATTTAAAGTTGGTATTCAAAAAGCGTGAATCAGTGCCTAAGATTTTTGGATATGTCGATGCAGATTTTGCAGGAGATAAGTCAGACTTTAAGTCCACTACTGGCTTTATCGTAAAAGTTTTCGGAAATCCAGTTGTTTGGGGAACCAAGAAGCAACCGACGATCGCATCTTCAACGTGCAATGCAGAATATGTAGCTTTATACTCGGCTACAGTTGAATGTTGTTGGTTAAGAAACATTTTGTCAGAATTAAATGTGAAGAACATTGGAAAAATGGTACTTTACGAGGATAATAAATCAGCGAAAGATGCAGCTGAAACTCCTGGAGAGACGAAAAATCTTCGTCACATTGATGTGAAGTATCACTTTGTAAAAGAGAAAGTGGAAACAGGACTTTTAGAAGTTAGAAAAGTATCTAGCAGAAAACAAGTTGCTGATATTTTAACAAAAGCTGTTGCTAAGAAGCAATTCCAGAAATTACGTTTAGGTTTAGGTTTAAAGTAAAGTTTTTTTTTTTAAATACTTATATTTTTGTATTTTTATAGAAAAGTTTTTTGTTATTTTTCAAGATTGAAACCTTTGTTTTTTTTTTAAAAACTCTCAAGTTACAAGGGGAGTGTGAAAGTTGGTAACATTGAAAGTTTTTTAAGAATGTTTCAAAACTTTTAATAGTTCTTAGATTGGCAGTACTGTAACTTTATATCCTTTGTCGTATAACTGTAAATAAAGATGTACATACGTTCACAAAAGTTAAAGTCTTATTTTTCACGCATTTATTAAAAGTCAATATTTCCAAATAGGTTAGGGTGTACAAATTTGAGATTTTCGTAAAAGTGCTTAATGCGAAAAAGGCATATCTGCTTGTTGAAAAATATCACTTTTTTTATTCAAAAAATTATTTTATTTGGAGTTTTAAAAAATGTACCACTTAATACCGCTATCGTTTAAACAGAAATTAAATTTCTATTATGTGAGCTAATAAATGGCGAAAAAAAATTTTGCGCAAGTTTGCGCTTTTAGGAGTATTGCACCAAAACGTAAAATTTGGCTACACTTCAATTTCTTTTATTCTTGCTTTTACAGAGAAAGTAACAAATGGCGATATTTTTTCGTTGTGGGAATAAATCCTCGTGAAAATATTACTTTAAAAAATGACAGAATTTTAAAAACTATTTGCGCAGCTTTGGGGAAAAAGGGCGCAAGTGACGATATCATAAGAGATGCAGAAGTGAAAATTAGATCGGTGTGTTCAAAAATTTGTAAAAAATATCAGAACTGCGGAAGAAAGAAAGAAAAATTTTTAAAAACTAATGAGGAATGGTTGAAGAGTGAATTAGTCTTATGTCAGTAAACTGATGCTGGGGAAATTTATTACTTGATTCGCATTTTCATCTTTAGTTAATTTTTCAGTTGGACTCTTATCTTATTTTATTTTATTTTAATTAATTTTATTTTATTTTACGTTCATATTTTTGATATTATTTTGTTTCACTTATTTTTATTTTATTTTACATTATATTATTTTGCTTTTTTTCCCTTTTTTTTAATAGTTCAGCTTTTAATTTTGTCTACTTGATTATTTCTATTTTGGTTTCAAAATAGCGGCTTTAGTGGATCTCTGATCAAAAATCTAACCGTGTTTTTGAGAATATTTTCGGGGTTGAGGATTCCGAATCTGAAATAATTTTTCAAATATTCGAATTCCTTATGCCCGTATTGCGGCTTTAGTGGAACTCTGATCAAAAATCTAACCGTATTTTTGAGAATATTTTCGGGGTTGAGGATTCCGAATCTGAAATAATTTTTCAGAAATTCGGATTCCTTGAACTCGTACTGCGGTTTTGGTGGACCACCGATCAAAAAACTAACCATATTTTTGAGAATTATTTAAATAGCCGATAAAGCAATTTGATCGGTTCTCCGATCTCATTTTTTTTAAAAATTTTTTGTGTTTCTAAAGTTTTGAATCTTGGAAACGACTCCTCAGGTTTTGGAAAAAAGGGGCTTGAATCTAAAAAGGGTTAAATTTTCATAAATGAAAAGCGAATTTAGTGTAGATGAACCACGTAATGACGAATGACGTAATTTTGAAGCGAATTTTCCAAAAATAAAAAAAAATGTCCGCCATATTGGATCCGCCATTTTGAATTTTCAAAATCTGATTTCAGATTCGAAATCAGCGTCCTCAAAAACCCAAATGACGTAATTTTGAAACGAATTGCCCAAAAATTTAGAGAAAAGTCCGCCATATTGGATCCGCCATTTTGAATTTTCAAAATCTGATTTCAGATTCGAAATCAGCGTCCTCAAAAACCCAAATGACGTAATTTTGAAACGAATTGTCCAAAAATTTTAAAAAAAGTCCGCCATATTGGATCCGCCATTTTGAATTTTCAAAATCTGATTTCAGATTTAAAATCAGCGTCCTCGAAAACCGTAATAGCCTTAAAATAATCGGTTTTGGATTATATCTGTAGTTTATACCGCTTTTTCAGTGTCTGCAGACCACTGTGCATAGGGGAAGAATTCTTGTTAAATAATGCATAAACGACTGTCCATCCGTTATTTACTTGCGTTTTTAAGTTCATAGGAATAAAAAGAGCAACAAATAAAGCGTTTACAAAATTCGAATCTAGAAAATATGTATTATTTTAAATAAGATTTTATCAACCATCCGCCATCTTGAATTTTGGTTTTTTTTTAAATTCTGCCTTCATACTCGGTTTCAGCAGTTCAAAATACCCCTAGTTATATGGTTTTTGCAATCTTTTAAAGTAGTTTACGAGTCCCCGTGCGTAGTAATTTAAATACTTTTTTTATCAAAAAATTGCGCCAAATCGTTCGGACGAATAAATAGATTCTTATTTTTCATGTGCACAACAGCTCCCAACAATAATTTAGAGAATTAATTAAAAATTTTGAAAATAAAATTTTTAATAATAAAGACACTCAAATGACTTCGATTTCGGATTACAAGGCGGCGAAAAGTCGAAATTGTAGCAAATGTTTACAAACATGGCTCCATCTTCGCCGAAAAAAAGTTCCAATTTCCAAATATAAATTGAAATATTTTACAATTCTTATAAGGAGAGGTCGTTTTTCTTTAATAGAATTGTTGTAAGTACGAAGATCAATTCATTTCTAGTTTTTTTCGCAAATCGATCGAGTAGATTTTTTAAAATTTGAGTAAATACCCCACTTCCGGCGCCTAATTCCCATAAGAGCAACGCTTTGATCGGACTTTGAGAGGTAACTTTGACATTTAATTACATTAAATTTACCTAAGCAAAAAATCTGAAAAAATTTCAGTTGATAGATAATATACTGAAAAATCGATGAGGAAAATAAAAAAATTCTATCGACATTCGATTGACTCGTAAACTACTTTAAGAAAATTAAAGCTTTGCAGGGTTGCAAAATTGATGTTTCCTTATATTGACCCATGGGCGTCTGGGCATTAAAATCCATGGGTCCATATACGGATCCATCAGCGGCAAAAGGGTTAAATACCAGTAAACAAATAAGCAAATTGCTTTTCTATGTTTTTTAAAAGAAAAAAAAATTATTTTCCCGAAACTCAGCGTTGATCAGACAAATATACTGATTTAAATATTTGTAAGGAAAAGAAAAAAAAATTTAATTAATAAATAATAATCATCCAATAATAATGTTCCGATAAATTTTTTCCTCGTCAGATTTAACTTAATAACACTAATAATTTTATATCAACGGTCCTTTTATGATATTTTAATTTTTCGACGGCACGCTGGTTAATCTATAATATATTTCTTTACGGATTAACACGATGAACGTTTGAATCCCCGAAACCCACCAATTAATTTTTTTTTTTTTCCTTCAAAGTAAGTATGGCCGAAAAAAAAAAAAGATTCCATCTAATTAACGCAAGCCCATTTCGCCCGGTTAATCCTCGATATGAAAAATGACATAATAAACGGGTAAACAGGATTTTTCCAAGTAAAAACGGACGGAGAGGACCACCAAGAAAACCGTGGAAATTAAATACCGAAAGAAAAAAAATATAAGACAGGTGATAAAATTAGCAACTTGAAAAAATGGCTTGCGTCGTAATTATTTCCGCCTGGAGGAATTTTAAAAATAAAAATAATAAAAAAAATGTTAATTTCAGCGGTTGGATTTGGTGAAACAGAAAAAAAAAAAATTAAGTAATTTTATTGTTTGGTTTACTGACTTTTGCTCTAATTAACGAGATATCCGGAAAATTGATAAAAACATCGTAATCAGTAGCCATTTTCTGAGAGCACACCTTAAAAAAAAATAAGAGGAAGAAAAAAAAAAAAAAAAAAAAAAAAAAAAAAACTTTAAAAAAAAATAATGATAGGTTCCGAAACAAGTACCGGGTTTTTGCCGGTAACCATCGGACGTAAGCTAAACATGGGTGCGAATTACATTCGGTCTTAATGAAGTTATTAATGTAAAAAGATGCTTGTCTTCTCGGTCTGATTACTATCATTTTCACGCAGGTGCAGATGATCAATGTATAGGCTTTGTCGTATTATCCAAAGTCTTATCCCTTTTTTTAAAACATGTTTATATCGAATAAATCGATTAAAGACGTTCCAGTATCTAAATCCGATCCTGGTCCGGTCCGGGTTATAATTCAACTCCGAGGTGTTGATTACCTGCGGATTTTTATTATACTTGCAAAGTTTTTTTTTTTTTTTTTTTTTTTCATTTGGCAGGGATGGCATGCCGAATAGATTCTAATCAGAATCGGAATCGGAATCGGAATCGGAATCGATCGATGGAAACTAATCGGAATCGGAATCGCGAAAATTTTGCCTGTAATTTAGAATCGGAATCGGAATACGATTCGAATACTAAGACTTATTATCGGAATCGGAATCGGAATCGCGAAAATTGTTCTTGTAATTTAGAATCAGAATCGGAATTGGAACCGAAATCGAAATTGGAATCGAGAAAATGGTTCTTGTATTTCAGAATCGGAATCGGAATCGCGAAAATTGTTCTTGTAATTTAGAATCAGAATCGGCATTGGAATCGCAAAAATTTCTCCGGCAGTTTAGAGTCAGAATCGGAATCAGATTCGATCAATGGAAACTAATCGGAATCGGAATAAAATTTGAATGCTAAGATGGAACTGACCGGAATCGGCATCGGAATCGGAATCGATCAATGGAAACTAATTGGAATCGGAATCGCGGAAATCGTTCTTGTAATTTAGAATCAGAATCGCAAAAATTTCTCCGGCAGTTTAGAGTCAGAATCGGAATAAGATTCGAATGCCAAGAATTATTATCGGAATCCGAATCGGAATTGGAATCTCGAAAATCGTTCTTGTAATTTCGAACCGGAATCGGCATTGGAATCGCAAAATTTCTCCGGCAGTTCAGAATCAGAATCGGAATCAGATTTTATCGATGGAAACTAATCGGAATCGCGAAAATGTTTTTTGTAATTTAGAATAGGAATCGGAATTGGAGTAAGATTCAAATGCTAAGAATAAACTTTTCGGAATCAGAATCGCGAAAGTTGTCTTGTAATTTTAAATCGGAATCGGAATTGGAATAAGATTCGAATGCTAAGAATGATCTTATCGGAATTGAATGAATGAGAATCGCAAAAATTTCTCCGGCAGTGTAGAATCGGAATCGGAATCAGATTCGATGGGTGGAAACTAATCGGAATCGTAATCGCTAAAATCGTTCTTGTGTTTTGGAATCAGAATCGGAATCGGAATCGTAAAAATTGTTCTGGTAATTTAGAATTTGAATCGGCATTGGAATCGCAAAAATTTCTCCCGACAGTTTAGAATCAGAATCGGAATCATATTTTATCGATGGAATCGGAAAATTTTTTTTTGTAATTTAGAATAGGAATCGGAATTGGAGTAAGATTCAAATGCTAAGAATAAACTTATCGGAATCGGCATCGGAATCCCAAAAATTTCTCTGGTAGTTTGAATCGGAATCGGAATCAGATTCGATCGATGGAAACTAATCGGAATCGGAATAAGATTCGAATGCTAAGAATAAACTTATCGGAATCGCGAAAATATCTCCGACAGTTTAGAATCAGAATCGGAATTAGAATTAGATTCGATGGACGACAACTAATCGGAATCAGAATCGGAATCGCGAAAAATTTTCCGGTCATTTAGAATCGGAATCGGAACAAGATTCGAATGCTAAGAATAAACTAGGGCTGGAATCTCGATTCCGATTCCCGAGAATCTTTAAAATTTTTACTCCTGATTCCGATTCCGATTCCTATTTATTTTTCTGATCAGATTCCGATTCCGATTCTGATTCCGATATAAAATGTGAGCCCTGGAATAAACTTATCAGAATCGCATCGGAATCACAAAAATTTCTCCGGAAGTAGAATTTCTTAGAATCGGAATCGGATGCTAAGAACAAACTTATCGGAATCGGCATCGAATGCTAAGAATAAACTAGGGCTAGAATTTCTTAGAATCAGATTCGAATGCTAAGAACAAACTTATCGGAATCGGCATCGAAATCGCAAAAATTTCTCTCGCAGTTTACAATCGGAATCGAAATCGCGTTTGAAATATCATCGAGCACCACTGGAATCGGAATCGGAATAATCAGCATCAGGGGTCTTAATTTCTCTTAGATACAATGAGCTATTTTACAAACAAAGTCGATTTTTTTTTATTAAAAATTTCTAAATACATTGTAATTTCTAAATAAGCTGTTTTTAAAAACAAAATCATCACGGAATAGATTTTAATCGGAATCGGAATCAGAATCGATTGATGGTAACTAATCGGAATCGGCATCGGAATCGCAATAATTTTTCTCTTAGTTTGGAATCGGAATCAGCATGCCAACCCTGCAATTCGGGTTTTCTTCACGGATTTCAAGGATAACCCCCGGAGGTGTCGGGTTTTTATCTTAAAAAAATGTCGAATCCTTTTGCTGGATCCACACCTGCATGTATGAACATGATAACTTTATTAACAAGCTAGGTGGCAAGGCAACACTACCTCACATTAAGTGGGACGTCTACATCATGTTGAAAATCACGAATCCTCGCAGCGATGAGAACTAACACCGATATCTGCAATCTCGATATTATTTTCCAATATAATCACTATATCGAATCCTTTTATATAAAAATATTTCCCATTATTTTTATACGCCAAAAAAAAAAATTTATTTCCTTATCTGGACGGAGCAATCAAAAGAAAAAAAAATGAATGAACTTGATTATTTATAAAGAAAAATATATAAATGTTGTAAATTATACAGTATTGATGATTTGCAAAGAATGGGTTATTTTTTTTCTTTTTGTTTGTAAAACTAGCAAATTATTCGACACACCCTGTATAATGAGAAGGTGAAAAAGAAAAGAAAAAAAAATGAAACAAAGGGATATTGCGAATATACGGCGTGGCGGAAGTTTTTTAATGTTGCCGTCTTGTACGTGTGTGAACTTGTTTGCAATACTTGGAATTTGATGTATGGTTATATCGAGTTCTCATATCAATCATAACACACACTAAAGGCCCCGGTGCGATTTATTTCTTTGTAAATCTCACGAGAGAATGCCGTTTCCGAAGTGATAAAAGTCCGGATTCAGGATTTTTTAAATCGACGAAGAAATTTATTCACTTGCTGCGCAGCGTTGCATGACTTTTTGCCATAGGTATGATGCGAATCAGATATAATGGCATAGGAGTCAGTCGCAAGGATGCAATTCCGATCCGGATTTTTCTGATTCTTGGCTGTTTGCGCAGATGGTTCTCATTTCGATTCTGGAAAGAGCGGGAAGAAAAATCAAATAAATTGACATTTTAAAGGTGCCAATTCCGGTTTCAACCTAAATGAATTAAGTGTAATGGTTCTATTTCCGTGCTCTTAAGATCATTCTGAACCTAAAATCACGGCTGCTATTCCGATTAATTTTTATTCGGAATCGGAATCTATGCTGTATTTCAAAAGTAATTGGAATCGGAATCGGAATCTGGTCTGAAAACTCATCGGAATCGGCATCCAAAAAATTATTTTCGATTCAGATTGACTTAAAAAGCAGAAATGTCATGCTGATTCCGATTCCGGTGATGCTTGATAGTTTTTCAAACTCGATTGCGATTCCGATTCCGATTCTAAGCTGCGAGAAAAATTGTAGCTATTCCGATGCCGATTCCGATAAGTTTCTGATCATTTGAATCTTATTCCGATTCCGATTCTAAAGTACGCAAAAAATTTCGCGATTCCGATCAGGGCCCACTGCAATTCCGATTAATTTTTATTCGGAATCGAAATCGAAATCTACTATTTCATATGTAATTGGAATCGGAATTGGAATCTGGTCTGAGAACAGCTCGGAATCTTCGGAATCGGAATCGGAATCGGCATCCAAAAAAAATATTTTCGATTCAGATTGACTTAAAAAGCACGAAAGTATTAGTTAATGAATTTTGGTTTAAGTCGGAATCGGAATCTGAAATTTTTTTCTACCTTTCAGAATCGGAATCTTAGATTCTGCGGAATCGGAATCGGAATTGCAGCCCTGATTTCGATTAGTTGCCATCGATCAAATTTGATTCCGATTCTGGTTCCGGTTTTGGTTTCGGTTTCGGTTTTGATTCCCATTCCGATTAAAATCTATTCGGCGTACCACTCCTAAGTAATGTCAGCAAATTTTTTCGTTGAATTTTTTTCAGATTTTTCGGTAGCGGCACCTTCCGTCTAGACGGAAAGCGTGCCGCAAGAGCCTCCAAAATTTGAAAAAGCCCGAAAAGGGTTATTTTTATTCTAGCTCTCAAAAATTCTTGATTTTGCTGTCATATAATTCTGGAAAATTCCCAAGAACCCCAGAATTATTTTTAAGAAGAATTTTGTCGGGAAAACAATTTAATGCTGATTAATTTAATTGTTTTTTTTTTCATTACTCATGTTTTGTTTACCGTATTGTTTTAAGCAGCGGATGGTAGTCAGATTGAATGCACTGCTGAAAAAGCGGTCTTTTTTTGTTTTTTTGTTTTTTTTTTTTAATTGTGTGCTTCATTAATAATAAAAAAGAATATCTTACAAAAATCTGTGACTTCCGCTTCCCGTTGTGTAATATACTATTTATTTTTCTTTTTTTAATTTCAGGTAAGCTTTCAAAAATTTTACATCGACTTGAATGATTTTAACACCAAGTTTGACTAGAACCTGTCCATATCGAGTTTCCGGTAAGCTGACTACTGTAGAATGCATTAAAGTCATGTATAAATTATTAAAAAAATTGGACATATATTTTTAAAAAAATGCATAAAATAAGCATAATGAACTTAACTTTTTTTTTACTAGAAAATTATTTTTTCATCCTCCAATATAGTAATTATGCATAAATTATGTATGCATAAAATGGGAGGAAGTTAAATAAGCATAGTTTTTGCAAGTTTTCTGCTTTATGATTACACGGAAAAATTATGCATATCCAGAATCTGGATATGCATAATTTTTCCGTGTAATCATATGTAATAATCATAATCCATGTAAGCGAAAATAGCGTATCTGATATTTTGGAATTGGCACGTCCCTTCTATTTTTAACTTATGTAAACAAACAGTCAATTCCAAAATATGAGATACGCTATTTTCGCTTACATGGGCAGAGATGCTTTATAAAATTATGAATTTTTTTAGCATGTTTTCTGCTAAAAAATTATGCATGTCCAAATTTTTATATAAATTTTTTGAATTTATTTTGCAAAAAATTCTAAAAACATTTTGCATCACTTTTTTGTACTCGTGTGGTATATCCTGCGCTTTGACTCATTACGTTTTCTTTCACTATGAACTTGAGCAATTTTTATTAGCAAAATGCTGTCTCCATTGAAGAATTAATTAAAGGGTACAATTAATTGCACGACGGGAAAAAATGTATATTTTTGGACTTTTTTCTTCTGCTACCACTTTTTTTTTCGCTTTCATTATTCTCAGTGTTCGAAAAAATAATCGGAACAATGAAAAGTGGTAGCAGAAGATAAGTCTAAAAATAATTGTCCTGTCTCCATTGGACAATTATTCGAAGGGTGCAATTAATTCTGCCGTGGTAAGCGATTTGGGCGTATGTCCATTCTGGAATTGAATCTTTGTTTACATAAGTTAAAAATAAAAGACAAGTGCCAACTTAAGAATGGACATACGCCCATTTCGCTTACCACGGCAGAATTGTACTCTTCGATTAATTGACCAATGGAGATAGTTGCAATTAATTGGACAATTGAGACAGTTACAATTGCTTGGCCTATTGGAGACAGGTACAATTAATTGGACAATGGAAAATTTATTGTACCCTTCGATTAATTGGCCAATGGAGACCGTTACAATTAATTGGACAATGGAGACAGTTACTATTAATTGGACAATGGAGACATTAAAATTAATTGTACCCTTCGATTAGTTGGCCAATGGTGACAGTTACAATTAATTGGACAATAGTGACATCTACTATTAATTGAACAATGGAGGCAGTACAATTAATTGGACAATGGAGACAGTACAATTAATTGGAGAATGGAAAATTTATTGTACCCTTCGATTAATTGGCCAATGGAGACCGTTACAATTAATTGGACAATGGAGACAGTAAAATTAATTGTACCCTTCGATTAGTTGGCCAATGGTGACAGTTACAATTAATTGGAAAATAGTGACATCTACTATTAATTGAACAATGGAGACAGTACAATTAATTGGACAATGGAAAATTTATTGTACCCTTCGATTAATTGGCCAATAGAGACAGTTACAATTAATTGGACAATAGAGACAGTTACAATTAATTGGACAGTAGAGACATCTACTATTAATTGAACAATGGAGACAGTACAATTAATTGGACAATGGAGACAGTACAATTAATTGGACAATGGAGACAGTACAATTAATTGTACTCTTCGATTAATTGGCCAATAGAGACAGTTACAATTAATTGGACAATGGAGACAGTACAATTAATTGTATCCTTCAATTAATTGGCCATTGAAGATAGGAGAAAAGTTTTGAAAAGCTTAGTCAATGATAATTATTTTTTAGGAAAGTTACCTAAAGGAGATAAAATTTTTCTTATTTTTGTACCTCAAAGCCAAAACTACATAGATTGAAAGGAGAAGACTGACAAATTTTTATGGGAAAACCAAATGAGCAGCCAAAATGAGGAAAACCAAAATGATTTTGGTTTTTGAATTTTGACGTTTTGACTCTGTGGTACAATTTTTTTTTTTAGATTTAAAATGAGAAAGAAAATTCAAAATATAAGATTAATGCTTTCGTTCCAATTTTTTAATTAAATTAAAGGAGAAGTCTCGGGACATGGAACAATTAATAATTATACTTCAATTAAACATGTTAAGCATAAATTGAAGTATAATTATTAATTGTTCCATAAATTGAAGTATAATTATTAATTGTTCCATGTCCCGAGACTTCTTTAATTTAATGAAAATTCAAAATATTAATTTTTGGCTTTAAATGAAGAACTGTAGAGGAGATCAAAACTCTCTCCCCAAACCTTATTCCCTCAAAACAAAAATTAGTTTATTGAACCGAATCTGGTTATTACACTCTAAGTAGCTGTAAACACCGAAATGATTTTCATTTTCAAACTATAAGCGCACCAAAATCCGAAAACGATCAAGAGAAAAAAAAATCGAAGCTGATTAAATCGTATTTAAAACGGGATCATAATATTAAAAATAAAACGGTTTTCATGATTTTTTTTTAAAATCGTTATTCCATCCTTTTTTTTTCGAGCTAGTTAAAAAAAAATGCTTTTAGCATTTATCCAAAAAAAAAATATTTTAAATTTTGAAAATAATTCTCCACGGGCAATAAAACATTCAACCGCTTTTCTTTTTGCCGGACATTACCTACACAAATAGAAACTTAATTGAGTATGTTTTTAATTGCATATTAACAACCAATTAAATATGCAAAATACGTGGGTTTTGAATAGATTAAAAAAACATTTTTGTTGTTTTTACGATCCTATCGCGGTGATAAAATTAAAAAATTATAAAACACTTTAACACTTTTCTTAAAAAAAAGGGAAAAAAAAAATAAATTTATACTTCATCATCGTCAACGGAATAAAAAAAAAATTAAGGAATTCCGACGACAAATACCAAAAAAAAGTCATAAAAAAGAGCGAGGTATCGAAATATTTGTTAAAATGATAGCCCTTGCGTTAAAGTCTAGTTAACCTGTAGAAAAACTTTAAAAAAAAAAAAAAAATAATGGTGGAACGATTTGATGTCTTGATTAGGCGAATACGAAGTAAAATGCCCGATGCCTGTGGTCACTTTTATACGTGTTTTTTTATTAATACCTGACTGGATTTTTAGATCGGGTAAACATAAACGGAACGGGGTTTGCTGATTCCATTTTACCAACGAGAAACGTGCATCGGAGTTTGGTTAGACATGACCGAAGAATCGAATTATTATACTCGACCTTGGCCATGGGAAATCAATTGTTTTCTCCACGATAATGACTCAATCAACTTTGACGCCTCGATCCCTTTCGAACCCTGCTTAACAAAAAAATATTTTCGTTTTTTTTACATTTTTCAACACATACCCGGTACGTCACTTGAGATAATATTTTTTTTTTTTTTTTTTTTTTTAATCTTGAAATTGGCAACGCTTTCACTATGGTAAAATTTATTCTTGGAAATATCGTGAATTCGATTTTTTTTTTAAAGGTGTGAAAAGGGCTTAACTTAACAAAACCAATATTCATCAAGGAGAGAAACAAAAAAAGAAAAAAAATTGAAAGCACGCAAACGTATACCCGTCAATTAAATATTTCGACGCCTACTAACCCGACGAACCTTTTTGGACGATCCCTTGAAAAATTTAATTGGAATCGATAATTGGGTGGATGAATTTTTTTTTTTTTCTTCCTTTTCGGTTTTCTTGAAAGAAGATGGCGGGTGATCACTATTTTTTTTTAGTTTCTTGTTAAATTGATGATGTATCGGTGTATGTTTTCAATATTCGGACCTTGTAAGCTTGATAAGAATCAAGGTTCTTAGCCTTTTTTTTTTTTTTTTTTTTTTTTTTTTTTTTTTTTTTTGTCCTTTAGCTCAATTTTTTGTAGTAGAAAATATTTTAACTCATTTGCCGCACATATGGTTTGCCTCCCATCACTTTTTTTTATATTGAAAAAGTTAATTTTTATTACAAAAATACATATTTAAAACATGTTCCTACAGGTATTTTTAATCCCTACGGTAAATGTTTGAAAAAAATTCAAATCCAAGATGGCAAAGCCATTCTAATATTAATTATCCGATTTCCGGCGCCATTTTGAATTTTGTCATCCTGGCATCAAAATTGAAATCTGCGGGCCCTAAAACCCCGAAGCAAATTTTACGAAATGTTTTGTAGTGCATGTGTGTGATGAGGGTTGTCTATACTAGAAATCGGTTGGCTTTTTTTGTGTGTTTTTGTGTCTGTCCTGGTGTCGGTCTGTTCGCACCAAAAATTAATATTTTATTATTTTAATATTAAAATTTTAATTTTGAAAATTTTAAATAATATTTTGACAGTTTTTTTTTTTTAACTTTTGACCTTTTTTAATAGTAAAATTAATTAGGCGACATGAACGAAAGCAAGAACTTAAAAAACTTCTTGTAAATTTTATTTAAATTTTTTTTAATTTTCGCTGTTTTTTAAAGCAAAATTTACAAGAGAGTTTCCAAAAAATTTAAAGTTGAAATTTTATTTTAAAATTAGAAGACTTGAACGAAAGCAATGACTGTAAAAATTTCTTGTAAATTTTCAAGAAACTCAACTTTTACAAGAAACTTAAAGTTGCTAAAGCAAGGACTTAAAAATTTCTTGAAATTTTAGTCAATTTTTTTTTAAATTTTCACCTTTTTTTTTTTTTAATTTTTTTTTTTTTTTTTTTAATATTAAAATCAGACACATGTGTCTGATGTGTCATGACACATCAGACACATGTGTCTGATTTTGATCATGCATGATCAAAAACAAAAACTTCGAAATTTTGAAAAAGAACACGCTCTATGTCTATACATAGTTGGGTGGGTCGAAAATCAAAAATTTTGGAATTTCAAAATGCATGATAGCGCAATCGCTGCGGCTTATCATTTGTAAATTTTTTTTAAACGACGTCTCGAGGGTTCGCAAGAGGGTCAAAGTTTGGAAAATTTCATAAGGGATGAAAATTCGACTTTTAGATTTTTGTGAACAAAGTACCGTTTCCAATCGTTCACGTGAAACTTCTTACGGGGTTAAATATTTTTTATGGTTTGTTTCAAGTGACGCTTTTCTTGATCACTTTTAAAAAAGTGATCGTTTTTTTAGTCACTTTTTGAATTTTTACAAAATTCTGGATACCGAACAAAATTAAAAAATCTTGCCAAGCCCAATTTTTAAAAAAAATTCGAAAAAAAAGTGAAATAATTGTTATTTTGTGGTACTTTTCAAGTGGTAGGTCTCTTAACCATTTTTTAAAACGTTTTTTTACCTACTATTTAACAAATTAAATCTTGAATTTTCTCATTAAGCCCATTTTCTAAAAATAAGTCAAAATATTATTTAAAATTTATAGGTATGTCTCCATTAGTGAATTAATTACATGATGTAATTAATTACAGAATGCAATTAAACGGTTTACAAAGGTGTTAATTTTTTTTTTCAAATCTTTGGTGCTCAATATCCTTTTTCATAATGTAGATCTAACCAGCAAGATCGAAAACAACGATTTAGGACCTTCGAAAATCATTTAATTACATCCTGTAATTAATTACATCATGTAATTAATTCACCAGTGGAGACATACCATATCTTTTTCAAAAGTAAAATACAAGAACTTTTCTAAGAAATTTGCAAGAAATTTTCTAAGTCCTTGCTTTCGATTTACGTCGTCTAATTTTACTATTAAAAATGGCCAAAAGTTAAAAAACAAAATATTATTTAAAATTCTCAAAGTTAAAATTTTAATATTAAAATAATTAAATATTAATTATAGTTTTATTAGTCATACTTTTCTTAGTCACTCTTTGAATTTTGACTAGATTTATTTTTGAACTTCACTTCATTACGCGGACCCTTTTCCCCCATAAGAAATTTTACTTCAACAATTAAATTTTCACTGATTTTTTTAATTTAGTCCTTTTTCCTTTAGCCAATAATATCAGCTAAAGTAAAGTTTTATTATTAAAATTTTAACTTTGAAAACTTTTAATTAAAATTTTGACTGATTTTTTTCATTGACCTTTTTTATAAGTTTTTTTCGTGCCAGAAAAAAATATTATATTTTTATCAAAAAAATTCGAATTTTT
This sequence comes from Liposcelis bostrychophila, assembly GCA_037577465.1. NCBI lineage: Eukaryota > Metazoa > Arthropoda > Insecta > Psocodea > Liposcelididae > Liposcelis > Liposcelis bostrychophila. The sequence continues at coordinate 19,532,360 of CM075209.1, read as the reverse complement.
TGACCAAAACCGAGCAAAAAAAAATTTTTGAAGTTTTTTAATCATTTGATTGTTTAAATTTAGCAATATTAAGACACTACACAGTAAAAAATATTATGTAAATATGGGATTAGGAGTCCACATAAATTTTTTATGTTGTTTCTGTTTATGTTTACCTTTTGGAGAAAAACAACAGAAAAAATTTATGTGGACTCCTAATCCCATATTTACATAATATTTTTTACTGTGTACCCCAAAGACGTAGTCTTACGTAGGGATATGCCCTTATATCCCAGTCTGATTTTTTTAAAGCCAGGTCCAGTCTAATGTGCGCTGAACTTCGTCACAAACGGGAAAATATCCCGTGGAAGGAGTGAAAAGATGCTCAGGCTTCTTATTACACGGTAGTTCCATTCAATGCGTTACTTAAGAAAAAGTTTTTTTTTTTTTACTTATGATTTAAGTCATAACAATATTTCAGTCGGGCTTCTTTAATTGTTACGATGCGATACAATACAATAAGTTAAATGTAATTTTGAATAGCCCACGAAATATAATTACGGTTTTTAAGTGTGATTCAAGCCGCCATTATTTTAATCCAACCCATATCATATTCACGTTAATAACGAGGCCATTAGGAAAACAAAAGGAAGAAATTAAGAATAAGGCTATTTATCGTTTGTGTTAATCTAACGGTTCCTCCATTAAATACATAATATCATAATTAAGAGGTGTGACATGGCGCATCTGCGCTTTGACCGCAGCGAAAAGGTATAAAAAATAAAATAAAAAAATTGCATTGCGCAACGTAATATAATAACATATGGCGAATCACCTTAATAAAGTAATTATGCATCCCCATCCGGACATTAAAAACAAACGAAAAATGCTATCAATTAGCCGGGGGACGACCCTAAAAATATATACCCGAAAACGGTGCACGGAGAAAATAAATGACGGTTTTTGGGGAGGGGGGGAGGGAGAAGGGGAAGCATAGTACCGGAAGTACACGTCATAAAGCAATATGGATGTTGAAAATAATAACTTAATCATTTCTATTTAACCACACCGCAGCATATAATTTTGTGAAATAAATTTGATTCCATATGATGTACGGTATGGTAACACCGGACCGAAAGTAAAATGTCGGGAGATGGTTCACGCATCGCATTATCTATGCCACGAAAATTGGGGTTCACAAACAAACATATTGAATTATCTTTCATGTAATTGGGGAAATAATCTCTTTCAGTAAATTACGCCTTGTGATGGGCGGGGGCGTTTTTTTTTTGTTTCGCAGAATTTTTTTTTTTTGAATGATCAGGTATGAATCACGAAATTTATCTATCTCGTTAGATTTTTTTATAAGAACAAAAAAAGGAGGAAAAATAAGGAGAAAAAAAGTGAGATGGAAGATAATTCGAGATGGAGACACAAAAGTGTGCATTCGCTATAAATCTTTTCTTTTGGTTTATTCATAACTTTGGGGTCAAGTTCAAGGAAGGCGTTACGGGGTTGAGAGGGTTATCGTGATCATCCCTTTGATTCTTCCAAAGTTCTTGAATCGGAGTTTTCGAAACAAATCTTATATTTCCTATCTTCTGGCCGAGGTGAAAAATATTTTGTAGCCACCTTTTGTATCTTTTGTTTACACAATGAGGAATAATTCATGCTTATCTGAATTTATATTACTAAATTAATTTTTTTTTTTAAACTATATTATTACAAATTGTGTGACTTACTGCGTCGTAATAAAGGGGAAGACTGTTTAAAAGGAGGAGAGATTTGAAACCGGAGAATAGAAACTAAATACGATTTTTCATGTGACTTTCGTAAAGGGAGCTTTTTTTTCTTGGTGAAATGTATTCTATTTCCGTGCGCCAACTGATGTATCTCCATCGTAAATATGATTGGAGATAATCTGTTTTGGCCGTTTTTCCAAATCATGTTTCCAAGTTGACGTGAAAAATCCGTGTGTTTTTCTCCATTTCTCCGCTTCGTCACTCGTTCTAGTCACTTACGTTTTCGCCACCGCGCTCGATCATTTTATTTCCGTGCGCCGGAGATCGATTGGCGTATCTCCATCATAAATTCGATTGAAGATAAGTCTGTTTTGATCGACTATTTTTCAAAACCATGTGACCACAAGTTCACACGCCAACTTGAGCGAGTACACGAAAAGTCACATGATTAAAAAACACTAAAAACAGACTTATCTCCTATCATATTTATGACGGAGATACGCCAGTTTACCTCCGGCGCACTTAATTGCGTTTATTTTGCATTTTTTCTTGCCTATTTCATCTTTATTTTTTTATTTACCAAACTGATGGCAAGAATTTTACTGAGATGACAAAATTTGTGCTAAATCCGTGCGCCGGAGATGAACTGACGTATCTCCATCATAAATATAATTTAGTGATAATCTGTTTTGGTCGTTTTTCCAAATCATGTGACTCCAAGTTGGCGCTGTCTTTCTCGCAATAGCCTCTTCGCCACTTGTTCTCGTCAGTTACTTTTTCGCCACCACGTCGATCATTTTATTTCAGTGCGCCGGAGGTCAACTGACGTATCTCCATCATAAATTCGATTGAAGATATTCTGTTTTGATTGCTTCTAAAATTCGTGTGGCCTGTTTATTTGACTGGTGGTCACATGATTTTGAAAAACAGTCAAAAGAGACTATCTCTAGTCATATCTATGATGGAGATCCATCAGCAAACCTTCGGCGCACGGGGTTGTGTTTACTTTACTTTTTTCCCCAGCCTATTTCGTTTCTATTTTTTTTTATTTATTATATTGATAGGAAAAATTTTGATGAGATAAAACAATTTTTACTCCGTCTCCGTGCGCCGGAGATCAATTGACGTATCTCCATCACAAATTCGATTGAAAATAGTTTGCTTTGATTGCTTCTAAAATTCATGTGACCTATTTATTTGACTATTGGTCACATGATTTTGAAATACAGTCAAAACAGACTATCTCCAATCTCATCTATAGTGGAGATCCATCAGGAAACCTTCGGCGCACGGGGTTGTGTTTTTTTTCTTTTTTTTCCCTGCCTATTTCGTGTTTATTTTTTTATCTACAAAAGTGATGGAAAGAATTTTAGTGAGATAAAACAATTTTCACTTCATCTCCCTGCGCCGAAGGTCAACTGACGTATCTCCATCCTAAATTCAAAACGGGATAGTCTATGTTTTGATTGCTGCTCAAATTCATATGGGCATGATTTTGAAAACAGTCAGAACAGACTATCTCCAATCACATTTACGATGGAGATACGTCAGTTGATCTCCGGCGCACGGATTTACCCACTGCTCATGACTCATTCACCCTTACAAAAGGTCTCCTATCCCTCTCTGCTCCGCTTGAGCAATCAATTAAAAATTAATTAATAGAAATCACCGTCCATTTCTTTCTAAAAATTAAACCTGGAAAAAAAAATAAATAAATAAATAAAGTAACATTCATTATTTTTCGCGGACGAAACTCCCATTCCCGAAAATAATATAAAGGTGATGGAAAATTATTCATAAAACAGAGATATTTTTACGAAAAATGATAGAAGGGGAATAATTTTCTTAGTTAGAAAGTTACTTTTGAATAATATTAGGATGAAAGCTTTCCATATTTCGAGCGGCATATGGATCATTTCCTTCTTACAATTCAACTGTAAACATCATTAATTAGTGTAAAATAATGAATTTAGGGAGAATTAAAAGTGAATCCTTGAATGTTGTAACGAGCTTTTACCATTTCTCAACTCGATCAATTTTAACAGAATTTTTTTTTTTTTTTTTTGGAAAAAAAAGTTTTTCTTTATGTAAAATCCAATATTAATTAGGTTCGTTTTTTTGTGTTCTATTCAATTTTTTAATACCTTACCGATAAATAAATCCGTTTTGCGGTTTTATTAAATATGATTATTAATTTAAAAACTTATTCGTATTTTTTTTTTAAGCTTTTATCCCTTTTTTATGCGTCAATAAAATAATGAACGAACAAATTTGGTTTTTTTTTCTTTTTTTTTATGTTTTTGAAAAAAAAACGACGGGGTGAAAATCATGAAAGCCGTAACATTACGTCAGTCATATGCAAATTAGCAAACAATGTAACTTTTTTTTTTTTTTTTTTTTTTTTTGCTCAAGTAAGCTGTTTTAATACGATGATTGCTTATTCGACCGGGAAGTTCAGTCGACCGGCTATTCCCCTGAAACTTTTTTTTTTTTTTGATTCAGGATAAAATAAAAAATTAGAAAAAAAAAGTTTAACAGTTTATGCTTGTAAAGCTGGCAGGACCCACTCAAGGTTTAAAACTTTTTATATTGCAAGTCGTTTGTTCTCCTTGATCCTGTGGTATTCAAAGTCTGTCCTCTGATTTCCATGGATTTTTTGCCGAATGCCTCACAGTAGGATTTTTTTAGCACATTGAGCGATTAGCAGAGATTGATATATCCTGAGGATGTCCACATTAAATCTTGTCTGACGTAAATCCTGTTGTTGTTTTTCAAGCAAACTTAAAAAAAGATTTTTCTTGGAAAACAACAACAGGATTTACGTGCGCCGGAGGCCAACTGACGTAACTCCATCATAAATACAATTGGAGGTAGTCTGTTTTGAACGCTATTATTTAAAATCATGCGGTTACCTGCTCGTTTGGCATAAACTTGTTGATACAATTCATAAATATGTTGATACTTCCTTGCGCCGGAGGTTTCAACTGACGTATCTCCATCGTAAATATAACTAGAGCTCTGAATTGACTACAGTTTTTAAAAAAACACTTTGCCACAAGTTTATACCAAAATAAGCGTGAAGCGTTGTTACATGACATTTAAAAGCAGTCAGAATTGTCTTTTTCCTTTCATTCGAACAATGGAGATACGTCAGTTGACGTTCGGCGCACGGAATCGGTTCATTAAACTAAATTTTCACTATTCCCCAGTGGCTTATACCAATACGTCTTTTTTCAACAATTTCCTCGTCATATTTTTTTTAACATATTTAACATGTTAAAAGTCTTTCTTCTGTCAAAATTTACTGCACACTTCAATTTTTAAAAAACAATTAAAAAGCAAACAGTTAAACAAACGACCCACGACGAAAAAAAATTAAAAAAATTAAAAAGTCTTGAGCGAGTTTTGCTAACTTTACAGACAAGAACAGTTTACCATTTCAAAAAAAAAAAAAAAAAAAAAAATGTTAACAGAAAAAATAAATCAAAAAAGTAAATTAAGAAATGAACGGCAGAAATGCATTGCAGGAGGAAGTCTTCAAAGAGAAAAAAAAAACATATTAAAATGTCTTTTCAACACGTTCTCCTTGATTTATTTAATAAAATCATAAGTTAAACATAACAAATATCTTTAAAGGAATTGATTTATCACGGTGTGACATGTGTTCCGAAATGTGATTTATAACAAGTGAAAGATATCGCCATGTGCTTGGAATATATCTTACCTACCTCCTATTAATTATTCCTCCGTGTTTATATATTATATCTTATATATTATATGAAATATTTTAAAAACAAAAAATTGATTTGCTTCCTTTTTGAATAATCTTCATTCATTTATAATAAACTTAGGTCTTGTATAGTGTATTTGCGCAGCCTTTTTTCGCTTCGCTTATTGTTTGCTTTTTCCGGAGGCGGTTTTTTTTTCTTTTTTTTTCTAAAAAAATGTAAGGGTTAGGGGAGTAAAGAAAAAAAAAGTTTCTAATGATTATTAAATTACTTATTAAACCAATTAATTTCCATTTCTCGGGGAAAAGGGTTAAAAAAGTTTTTTTTTTTTTTTTTAAAAAAAACCACTTCGAATTAACCGCAGAGACCGTTATACATATGTGGGGGAAAAATGTATATCCATGGGATAAACGCTTTTGTTATTAAAAGCTGTTAAATTTTAATTCGGAATTTTAAAAACGTTGCCAACAGTGATTAAATTTTTTTTTCATTTTTTTTTTTTTTTTTTTTTTTTTTTTTTTTTTTTATCAAAATTTAAAAAAAATGAGATTTTGCGACTTCAAAATAATTGTATTACTTTTTTCCCCTGGAATTTTTCGTAATTATCTCGATTTCTCCGATGGAAATCGATAATGAAGTTTTTGGGGCTGATTTTTTTTTTTTTCTTAACGAGTTTTGAAAAACGGTATTCAAGTCTGCTTATGCGCACCAAAGTCACGTGGTACAATTTTTATATACAATTTTTTTCGGTTATGGTCGAATTTAGGGTTACACCTGTTGGCAGGGTACCGTATATAAAAACACAAGAACATTTTTTTTTTTTTTAACTCTTTGGGTTCTAATTATTTTTTTAAAAAATTACAAACTATAATGATATGGATTAAATATGACTGCACCAAGATTTTTGCTTTTTGCTTTATCGGCCGCAGGGAGAACAAAGCATTGTTTTCGGCACAAATTATACATTCTCAGTTTTATATGTATTTACACGTTTTGAGGTCCGCTGATTCCGAAAAGAACGAAAATTTGGGCTAATAATTTTAATTTTCGCTGTTTTTTTAAGTAAAATTTTCTAAAAAATTTATAAGGAATTTTATTAATAGAGACAGGAACGAAAGCATGGGCGTAAACAATTTCTTGTAAATTTTCGAGAAATAAAATGTTTTTTTACAGAAAATGATGACTTCGAATCCGATGCCGGTGCCGATGCCGATTCCATATTATTTATTTAACTTCCGCAATTCAGATTCCGATTCCGGCACCGACACCCGATGCCGATGCCGACGACTCCAAGCATCGATCATATCTGATGCCGACTCTTGATTCCATAATTTTCCGGAATTTCCGGAACATTGCCTGATTTTAACGAAAAAAAAAATCATAGGGCCATTTAAGACGATTTAGGTCAAAATTTTCAAGCTTCGGACCCCTTGAGAAAATGTATTTTAAAATGTTTTAAAAAATTTAGAGAAAATGTTTTATAAAATGTTTTAAAAAATTTAGAGAAAATGTTTTATAAAATGTTTTAAAAAATTTAGAGAAAACGTTTTATAAAATGTTTTAAAAAATTTAGAGAAAACGTTTTATAAAATTTAAAAAGTTTAGAGAGAACGTTTTATAAAATGCTTTAAAAAATTTAGAGAAAATGTTTTATAAAATGTTTTAAAAAATTTAGAGAAAACGTTTTATAAAATTTAAAAAGTTTAGAGAGAACGTTTTATAAAATGTTTTAAAAAATTTAGAGAAAATGTTTTATAAAATGTTTTAAAAAATTTAGAGAAAACGTTTTATAAAATGTTTTAAAAAATTTAGAGAAAACGTTTTATAAAATTTAAAAAGTTTAGAGAGAACGTTTTATAAAATGTTTTAAAAAATTTAGAGAAAACGTTTTATAAAATTTAAAAAGTTTAGAGAGAACGTTTTATAAAATGTTTTAAAATATTTAGAGGATATATCTTTTAAGAAATTTAGAGAGGATGTTTTAAAAAATGTTTTAAAAATTTAGAAAGGATGTTATATAAAATGTTTTTAAAAAATTAAATGAAACGTTATACAAAATGTTTTAAAAAATTTAGAGAAAAAGTTTATAGAATGTTTTAAAAAATTTAGATGAAACGTTAGAAAATTTAGAGAAAACGTTTTATGAAATGTTTTAATAAATGTAGAGAAAATGTTTTATAAAATGTTTTATAAAATTTTCTTTAAAAAAAACGAATTCTTTACTTAAACCGAATTCTCTTCTACCTTCTACCTCAATGAAAGTATTCAACTTATTTTTAATGAGAAGCGGTGGGAGGGAGAAGTCAATAAATTCTTAAATAAGCGCGAAATAATCGATTCTGGTCTGCATTCAGGGCTGAAATCTTACATAATTATTTTTGGTGAGGAAGGAAGGGGTCAAACTTTTCCGGACATATACTTACTTAATGCTTAAATGACCTCCATGAAACTTGAACCAAGAACTTAATGCATTTTCAATTGCTACAGTAATAAATAAATCGCCCTCATTTATCCTGTGAAAAATGCCTCTTTTTAGCGTATCCTACACCGAACTCATGCGGGAATTGTGGACACTCCGGGGTCGGCGCACTTACTGCGTTGGGGTACCCTCCTTCCTGTATTAAATACCATCCCATGGTTAAACCTCTAAACCATTACAAAAAAAAAGTCTTAGGCTTTTATAATAAACCCTCTTAGTAGGGCAAAGTAAATTTTCCCCTTTCTAAAATTCCCTTTTTTGCACCGCTATCCCGGGTCTATTAATTAACATTTACCGGGACGCGTGTAACAAAGTGAGAGGATTTTGATTTCGTTTGATTCCTTCTCTACGTCTATCGTTTGGGTTTCCTGGTCTTTCATCTTCGCATCTTCTTTTCACCATTATATATATATATATATATATACCCTCATCCGTTTTCCGCCCCCCATTTTCCTCATCTCCTTTTTCCCCCTCGCACGGTTCGCTAAAGGTTTTCCTAATTTCTCTTATCTTTCCTTTACGCCGCCGTTTTTCTTTTTCATTCCCGCGTTTATTATTTTTAGCGATCGTCTTCATTAAACATGAAACGCGAAGATATCAAAAATGATCCGCTTTTGTGGGGAAATCGGAAATGTTTATTATTTTCCTTTTTTTTTTTCCTGTAAAGGATTTTACCGTTTTATTCCGAAGGAAAAAGAAATCGGCTTTTCGAAAAAGTTTTTAGTTCATTAACTTTTTTAGAAAAAAAAAAAAAGCCCACGCATCGTCATTATCATCATTATTATCATTATTGCATATTTAGCGGATCACAAGTGTAGTTAAATTGCTTAAACGCAAATCTGAAGGCGTTTTTAATGACACTGAAAAAAAAAAATTACGAAACAACAGTTTAAGGGGGTTATTTCGTAGGTTTTTAATCGTTCAAATTTTTTAAATTTTATTTTCGTAAAAAAAAAAAAAAAAAAAAAAAAAAAAAAGTTTGGCTGAGACGAGTCAAAAATTGTATCGAAACAAGTTTATGGTTATGACAAGTCGACAAATGTAATGTTTTGTCGTTCGGAATTTTTTTAGTTTTTCCCTTTTCCGTTTTTTTTTTTTTTTTTTTTAGAGTTTCAAGCTCGGTTGAAGGCGGTCTCGAACATACTGTTCCATGCTTCGTGCTTTGAAACCCAGTCTACGTGTTTGGGATATTAATTTACTTCCTTGCTTACAGGTTCACTTTATGTAGTGCTGGAAATCAAACCCAAGAGCTGAAAAAAAAACAGGGGAATTGCTTACATTGCTCATTAAATCTACGTTTGAGACGGGAAAAAAAAATCAGAGAAAAAAACGGAAACGTATGTAGTTTTCTTGATGAGGCAAAATACACGTTTATAAGATTTAATTCTGTAAACGGCGGAGGAGGGAAAAAAAAATGTTTTTTCCGATAACGTTTACAAAACTTGACATTTTTCGGGAAAAAAAGAAACTACCTAATATTCTTTTTTTTTTTGTGTGTGTATATTTCAAGTGACATGCTTTAGGGCGTCACATATCTCCCTACTCGAGACCTAAACAAACAAAAAACGAAGAATTTTTATCAAAAACTAACAAGAGTTGAAATTAAAAATATATCAAGCCAGACAGACAAAAAATGTACACAAACAAAATGTATAAACAAACAAAAATTATATTTACAAAAAGAAAAAAAAAAGAAAGATTATTAAAAAATCATAATGTTTTCATGAATGAAATAAACCTGACGGTTTTTTTTTTTCGTCTAACCGTAAACAGTTTCATTAAAATGGAGTAATTTTTTTTTTTCTGATTTAAGATTAAAGAATGAATTCGTGTTAGAGAAAGTTGTGTATGCTGTCGGTTGTATGGTTCTGCACACTGTAGAGTGGGTCCAAAATCAAAAATTTTGGATTTTCAAAATGCCTGATAGCGCAATCGATGTGGTTTATCATTTGTAAAAGTTTTTTCCTTTTCGAAATTTTTTTTAAACGGCGTCTTGAGGGTGCGCAACAGTGTCAAAGTTTTGGAAAACTTCATAAGGGATGAAAATTCGACTTTTGGATTTTTGTGGAAAAAGTACCGGTTTCAATCGGACTTTTACCGTTGATATTGAAAATTAAATCGGTTTGAGTCTAGCTATTTATGTTCCTGAGTTATTGTAAAAAATATGATGAAAATATTGAAATTGTACAGTTTTGACATTTTTATGGCGAACTTGGCCCGTATCTCAAGAACAGAACTTCCGTCCATTGCGCTAAACAATTTCCAGTTTTGAAACTATAGAAAAAAAAATTGCCAGTTCCGGAACTGGCCATTTTTAATTCAGCTCTGTCAGTTCCGGAACAAGCATTGTCAGTTCCGGAATTGATGTTTGTTTGTTCCGGAACCAACAATTTAACGCTTTTAGTTCCGGAACTGACATTGTGTGTTCTGGAACTGACAGCACTTGTTCCGGAACTAACATTTTCTGTTCTGGAACTGACAGTGCTTGTTCCGGAACTAACATTGTCTGTTCCGGAATTGACATTCGTTTGTTCCGGAACTAACAATTTCAACGCTGTTATTTCAGGAACTGACAGTGCTTGTTCCGGAACTAACATTGTCTGTTCTGGAACTGTGAGTGCTTGTTCCGGAACTGACAGCGCTGAATTAAAAATTCCTAGTTCTGGAACTTCCAATTGGTTTCTTGTCAGTCCCGGTTCCTGCCAGTTTCGGAACTGGCAATTTATATTTCTGCAGTTCCGGAACTGGCATTGTTATATCTAAACCCTGCCAGTTCCGGAACTGACAGAAAAAAAATGGCCAGTTCCAGAACTAGAAATTTTTAATTTAGCCTTGTCAGTTCCGGAACTAACAATTTTAACGCTGTTAGTTCCGGAACTGACAGCTCTGAATTAAAAATTGCTAGTTCTGAAACTTCCAATTGGTTTCTTGCCTGTCCCGGTTCTTTCCAGAACTGGCAATTTATTTTTCTGTCAGTTCCGGAACTGGCATTGAACAACAAACAAGTTGCGCTGCCAGTTCCGGAACTGACAGAAATATAAATGGCCAGTTCCAGAACTAGCAATTTTTAATTTAGCCTTGCCAGTTCCGGAATTGACATTTGTTTGTTCCGGAACTAGCAATTTTAACGCTGTTAGTTCCGGAACTGACAGTGCTTGTTCCGGAACTAACAGCTCTAAATTAAAAGTTGCTAGTTCTGGAACTTCCAATTGGTTTCTTCTAACCACTCCCGTTCTTGCCGGAACTGGTAATTTATTTTTCTGTCAGTTCCTGAACTAGCAATTTTTAATTCAGCGCTGTTAGTTCCGGAGCTAACAGCTTTAACATTTTTAGTTCCGGAACAAACAACGACTGAACTGGCAAATAATTTTGACCCTTCAAGGCTTCCTTAGAATTTTTTTTTTTTTGGGGGGGGGGGGCTGTCCCCCTCCCGCCCCTAAATCCGCCAGTGATGTTCGCAGTGAATTTGCGCCTTTACTTCTGTCATACAAACATTTAAGTCCAATTTGTTTTGAAAACCTCTCGAGGCCGCACATGCGGTGTCAAGACTTCAAAGGATTAAATTGTTAAAAATTTTTATGTGGAAAGGGTAGAATAAATCCAATAAAAATTGGGGTTCAGAACAAAGAATAAAAGTGCACATTCAACAATTTATTTCACGTAAGGAAAAAAAAAAAAAAAAAAAGATGGTTTGACGTGTTTTGACAGGTTTTATTTTGCAGTTCCTAATTATATCGGATTTCAGCTCTTTGTATGGTTTTTGAAGATGTTTGCCAGACACTTCACACCTCTGCCTCAATGTAAATAAACAAAAACCATCACCAAAAACGTTCACAAGTATGCTTTTTTTATTTTCGAAAATATTGTAGGAAAAACAATCCCCCCCCCCTTCCCCGAAAAAGGGATGCAGGGGTGAAAATTAAAAAAAATACAGATTGTAATTTTGTTAGCAATTATGGCGGTCACGTATTTAAAATTGTTTTCGTAATTAAAATCCGTATGTTCCTTGGTGTTCCCCTTCCTCCGGGTGCTCTTTTTTTTTTTTTTTTTTTTTTTTTTCTTATTTTTTCCTGGTTGAAAAACAAGTTGACCGATTCCTCGGGATTGTTGTAACTATTTCGGTGCGATTAGTTACAGTTGATGGCACCCCTTACCTGACATAAAGGTGACATAGATGGAGCACACATCCGACTCCGGAGGCCTTTTTAAACGGTTTTTACCTTTGCCTTGTGTAAAAGGATCGATCGGTGAATAATTGCTTCGGACGTCAACACCAGAAGTGATTCGTGTACGATAACAAAGGATACAATGTATGAATAGAGACTCGGATGTAGCCTGCTGAGTGTGAAATGGAAATTTTAATAGGTTATTGCTAACATTGTTGACAGGTTTTAACATTTCATTGCGGAGTTACCAGGTAACTAACTTGTATAACTCTTTTTATCCTTAAAAAAGAAAAGGAAAAAAAAACGGGTGGAAAGGCAATGAACTAGATTTTTTTTTTTGTTTTATTACTCAGGAGATTTATAATTTGATAAATTCTTCGGCTACTGAATAACTTGTTAATTTTATTTTTAATTCTTTTTTTTTTAAGGATTCAGTTGTGTTGCTTTCGATATTAGATGTGTGCCGGCGCCGCTGAGTCATATAAAGGTACTAAGGCACTTAGCTCCTAATTAATTGTAGGTTTGATGTTATTACGGTTAAAATCCGGGTGCAGAAATTATGGCCTTTTTAGAGATGTGAATAGAGCTTTTAAAGGCTATCTTTAATCTTTTGTAATGATTTTTTTTTTTTTTTTTTTTTTCTTCGTCGAGTGCTAAAGTGTTGTTGCTGTTATTTAGATTTTAAAGTTGGTTCAACTATATGTCTTGACTGTTTGAAGGATATTTTTGCATTTTTGATTGACTAACAAAAGTCGGCCATTTTTTTTAACTCTGTAAGGCCCCCTAATTGGTGAATTAATTAGACTGAAGAGTGATTGACGAACGTGAAATTTTGGTGACCGTTTTTGACCCGCACTGCATTAATACACAGCATCTGAGGGATTATGTTTAATTAATCGGTGTTTTGATTAATAGTTGTATCTAATTAATTGATTTTGACTGATTGGTTAAATGGGATGGGACCCAGCGAAAACGTGACGTCAAGATCAGGCAACGTCAATTTCCTGGGAAAGTTATTGATAAAGGTCAAAATGACGATTTTCTAGTAAGAAAATTATACTGAAATCGTTTATGGCCGGTAATATTTGCCTTTTTATGACGTCATTATGTATTAAGACGTCGAAATGACGTCAAGACTAATTCAAAACAAGTGACGTCACAAATAGACGTCATTACGGATGTCGCCATCGAAATGACGTCAAAACGTCATAACTTGACAAGTGACATCATAAATTGACGTCATTACGGTTTTCGACTTCGAAATTACGTCATAAATTGACAAGTAACGCTTCATCTGGTGTGGTCATTTTCTGCGACGATTCTACTATCATTTTGACGTATGACAACCCATTTTCGGTAAAATGACGTCGGAGGAATACAATATTAGCCACTATTAGACGTTTTATTGACGTCATCTTAATTTCAGAGTATAACCGGTATGGATTACCGGATGATTATTTACGGTATGACGTCAGCAAAACGTCATATTGACGTCGCGATTTCGGAATACGAAAGTTATGACGTCAGCAAAACGTCATACTTACGTCATCGATTTTGGAATACAACCGTTAAGACGTCATTAAAACGTCATATTGACGTCCTCTTGATTTTGGAATATAACTGTTATGACGTCAGGAAAAAGTCATATTGAAGTCATCTCGATTTCGGAATACGACAGCTATGACTTCAATAAAACCTCGTATTGACGTCAACTCGATTACGGAATGCAACCGTTATCGCCAGGAAGACGTCCTACTAACGTTTTAAGGCAGCAAATATTATTAGTCGCAGTTAATGACGTTCTTTTTGACGTCAAAAATCTCATATGTATAAACGTTCCTCTATATTTCCTAACAAAAACAGAATAATCAACAAAATAATAACAAAAATATCATTTAAAAAGAATAGAACGTCGAATGCTAATATAAAGTATCTAACATTCGGCCATCCTTCCTAATCAGACGCCCTCGTCTGATAGTGTAATAAATAATCTAATAATACTCAAATTCTGGGTCCTGCTTTTTAATCCTTTTTCTCTTGCTAACTGCTCTCGATTCTGTCACCTGTGCAGCCTCCTCTTCATCATCGCCTACGTCATCACTATCACCATCGTCATCCTCCGATTCAATCAATTTCCATCCTTTGATGTTCGACACATGAACCGTTGTTGCATATGTTCTGTTTTTCTTTCGTCCGGCCAAATCCATAACAGTGTAATTATCATTAGGCAAAACCTTAGCAATTACAATGGGTCCATACCATTGGATTTTTGTCTTGTTCGGGTTTCCATCGGCTGTGGGTTGTTTTTTAATAAATACAATTTCACCTAGATCGTATTTCAGTGGTTTTTACTTTCGAGTGCCCGCGTGGCCGCGAAGCGGGCGCGAAGAAAGTATTGCCGTGGTCGGAAAAGGGAAAATCGTTAATCCTGCGAGTTTCTACATGAAACTTATATAGTTATACTTAGAATAAAATTCTGAGTTCCCGGTTGTCCGCCTCGTACGCCTCGTACGCCTCGTACGCCTCGTACGCCCCGTACGCCCGGAGCTTTTTCTCCGCTATTACGCATCGGATCAAAAGGAAATTTTGCACACGTATTTTTCGTCGAAAAATAAGAGGGGGTCTTTTCTTATTTTTTAAAAATTTCAAAAATTGCGTAAACGGCAAATATATGAACTTTTAAATTTGATTTTTTTCTGGCGACGATAAATCTCGAACCCGGCTACAAATCATCACCAATTTTCGTACTGTAGTAGATATTCATCAAAGTATCATACCATCAAAATTTGGTTGAATTCGGATGATTGGTTCAGAAATTATGAGGATTAGGCTACGTATAAATTAGGCCTAAAAATCGATATCTCGAATGACGTAATAAGTCATATCGATATATCGATTAAGTCATATCGATATATCGATTAAGTCATATCGATATCTCGAGTTACAGGAACAATCCATAATTCGGATTTTTTTTGTGGGTACAGCGGATTTCGCGGACCTCGGATCAAAAAACTAACCGGATTTTTGAAAATATTTTCGGGGTAGAGGAATCCGAATATGGAATTATTTTTTCAAAATTGGGATTCTTTATGTGGGTACAGCGGGATTCGCGTACCTCGGATCAAAAAACTAACCGGATTTTTGAAAATATTTTCGGGGTAGAGGAATCCGAATATGAAATTATTTTTCCAAAATTGGGATTCATTATGTGGGTACAGCGGGATTCGTGTACCTCGGATCAAAAATCTAACCGGATTTTTGAAAATATTTTCGGGGTAGGAATCCGAATATGAAATTATTTTTCCAAAATTGGGATTCTTTATGTGGATACAGCGGGAATCGTGTACCTCGGGTTTAATTAATACCCTTTGAAAACCTAAACTTGATTTTTTACATTTTTTCTTTATTTCAACTTCTTTTTTCCACCAATAAAGCCGCGAGAAAGTTTAATGGGGTGCGTATGCACCCCCATTACCATTCTCCTTGTTCATGTTTCTTATCAAAGTAAATTTTCATTTTCTGTTGTGCTCTTGAAATGGATTCTTTCATTCCCTCCCTAATATTCACCGGATTTTCATATTTTTGCTGCGCGGTTTCTTTGACGTCTTCGATGTAATTTTTTAATATGTTACAATTGAACTCGGGGTCATATCCATATAATGCTCTAAAAGGGGATTCTCCTGTCGACTTATTTACCGTCATGTTTAGATCTTTCTCCACTTTTCTGAGTTTAGTGTCCCAATCTTCCTGGCTTTTCATATGTACCATTAATACAGGAAGAATAGTGCGATTCGCTCGTTCTACTTGCCCGTTGGCTTGCGGATGATCCTTCGAATTTAGTGTACGCTTTATTCCGTTTTCTTCGCAATAATCTCCGAATTCATTGCTCCTAAATCCGCTACCACGATCAGCAATAATACGTTTTGGTACACCTCTTTCCAGAAAAAATTTTTCCATTTTCTCGATAACTAATTCCGCCACCACGTCTGATCGGTGACTGTCAGAAATATTTGATAAGTCATACACAGCGCAATCTGAATAAACGTCAACGGGACTACGCGTCGTTCTCGGTAACGTTTCCGTCGTTGAGGACGTCTCGATAGTGTTTTCCGCTGTTTCATCCAAATTCTCAATACTCCGTTTTTCATTATCCGTTTGTCTTCCCGCACTACATAAATTGAGTAAACATTTCCATCATTTCTAAACACTTTTTATTTTGCTCAACCAATTTTGCAATCATTACCGGATCCAGTCCACCATTTTCCTTTCTGTTAACGCCGACATTTTCCAAATTTTCCCTCGAAGTATTGGCAGTTTCCACATTTTCCCTCGTGGAATCACCACCTCCGTTTTCATCCATTTATCCTTTTAACTATCCTTTATCCTTTTAACAATCCTTTATCCTTTTGTTAAATACGAAAAAAAAAATTCTGGGCTCATCCCACTTCTGATTTATAAACGTTCCTCTATATTTCCAAACAGAATAATCAACAAAATCATAGACATATATACTAGACCGGGCATTCTAATGGGAGCAGTGTCCCTAGGATGTCATTTGTTTTTTTTAAATCTAGGGGAAAACAGAACGACAATATGACTACAGTGGTAAACAAAAAATTTATTGATAAAAGAAATTGCAAGCGATTACTTCTTTTACCTCAAAAATAGGAAAAGACGGAACGTTTTTTCTTAAAATTTCATTTATTTATTATAAATACTGCTAACCGTAAGGAAAAGATAGAGCTTTTCTAAGTCCCGCAAAAGTTTCTGGCAATCCTTAAAAAATTCTTGTTAGTAAATCTTTAAATGCTTTAAGGTGGAATATCAGCCACTTGTGAGTCAAATCAGGTCCTTGGAAAATAAAAATTAAATTCACCCGTTAAGTAAATTTATCTTAGTTAAAAATTAATTTAAGACTTTTCCTTTTTTTTAATAACTAGTATAATTTATTTATTTATATATACGTTTACAATTTTTCGATATAAGATGCTTTGTTGGTAAACTTTTTGCCATTTTCTTATTTTCCGTTTTGTTACCAACCTAAAAACTGCTTTTAAAAGGATGCTCAGTTGAGCATCTTATGTCAAAAAATTGTAAACGTACATATAAATAAATAAATTATACTAGTTATTAAAAAAAAAGGAAAAGTTTTAAATTAATTTTTAACTAAGATAAATTTACTTAACGGGTGAATTTAATTTTTATTTTCCAAGGACCTGATTTGACTCACAAGTGGCTGATATTCCACCTTAAGGTGATCAATTTTGTTTTTTGTTACCCATATATCATAATAAGCGCATTTGTTGAGTAAAAGAAGATAAAATGTGAAAATAATTTATAAATCAATTTTCCATTATTTACCTACTGTACGCCATTTTACCGTTCTGTTTTCCCTTAGATTTAAAAAAAACAAAAGACATGTTAGGGAAGGTCTTTTGTACAGGATGCCCGGTCTACAAAATAATAACAAAAATATCATTTAAAAAGAATAGAACGTCGAATGCTAATATAAAGTATCTAACATATGTCTACCAAAGTATATTTGGTTCCGGTGCGAAGGTTCCGATTCCGATAAAAATGCGATCGGTACCTTACGCCTCACTATTTACCAATAAAATTCTGTCCCAAATTGAAATCTTTTTGCCCAAATTTAGTCCTGGCAGATTAAAAGCTTATCGATTGACCGACCGGGTTGTCTTTCTTTATCAGATTAACTGGATAATTAAGAAAGCGATGTTGCTTGACGGGGCAGTAATAGCTTAAAATCTTCATAAATCGTTTTTTTTTTTTTTTTTTTTGCTGTCTTTCCCATTTATCTTCTACTACATCATTCTCTTTTTTTCTCTTTCAAAGAAATGTAAAAACCTATCGGGCGCCAATCGGACGGACATTATTAAATTCTACTTTTATTTTAATTACACTTTTAACTGTAATTTTTAATCGATCCAGAAAATTAAATTTCGTGACAATGACCATTCTTTAGCAGGTTTAAAAAAAAAAAAAATACGAACAAGAATTCGGTCATTGAAAAATTTTTCATCACGCTGCTTTCATTACATTTTTTTTTTTCTCCTCGAAAAAATCACTTACGGATATTATCGCCTTTTGACGTTAAAAAAGGCCTCTTCCAAGGAAATTTTGTTCCGGATGAGAGAACCGTTCAATGTTCCTTTTCGGGTTATTAAAATGAGTACTAGAATGACATCGGTTTCTTTGAACGCGACATGGTACAATACCCACTCCGGGAGGAGAATACAATTATCCTAATAGTTTTAACATCTGCCTGCGCCTTTCAATCATTATACACAACTTCATCCGGAATCCGTCGATGCGAATCTGAATCGAAACTTTTTGATCGAGGGGCCAAAAAAAAAAAAAAAAAAAAAAAAAAAAAGTAGCGTATGAATAAGGAAAAAAAAAATATATCAGAAGCAATTCACACCTCAACCGGAAAAAAAAAGTCGACTACGTTTATTGGTTTCAATTTCGTTACAAAGACTTCTTACACTTGATAAAAATCTTTTAAATTGATTCCCTCTTATCAGATCCCTCGGTTTTTCATTTGTCAGTGGAATAGGGGAATATTCAATCTTTTATTTTTGTTTCCACTCGTTTCTTTTTATCATTTACACTCTCGCGAATGGCTGGAAGCGGGATATGAGGGCACAAACACACACAGCATCCGAATATCTTTTTTTTTTTTTTTTTTTTTTTTTTCCTCTCACACTTCTCTCGATCTGTTTTTTCTTCTTCTTCTCAGATCTTTTATTTTTTTTATTTTATTTAACACGGTTGATTCCCGTATGAGATAATCGTGGCCGGCTCGAATTAATAAATTTAACCTTATCCATTGATTTCGGTGCAGCAGATGTCGGTTGAAATTAGGATTTAAATCTCGGAGAGAGAGAGAGAGAAGGAAAAAAAAAAAAAAAAAAAAAAAAAAAAAAAGAAGTAAAAGATCTACCGTACATAGAAGATCCTATTTGCTACGGCCAATGCTTTTCAATGCAATCTCCGGCACCCTTCGTCAAATAAAAACGTATTTAATAAAGACTCCTTTCTGGTAACTCTCCGGATTCTCTCTTCTACTCTCTCGGATTTGAATTTAAAAAAATAAAAAATAAAAAAAAATCGTCGGGCATCTCTCGACGACGTGCTATAAACTTTTTTTATATCTTTTATGCTTCATAGGTTTTACAGTATTTGAATTTTTTTTTTGATATTTCCCATCGAATATTCGAAGGATTTGGAAACGAGAGATTTCGAGAGATTTTGAGTTTTTTTTTTTTTTTCGAGATGTGGTGAAAAAGTTGAGAGTAGAACCAGGCCGCTTTTTCAGGTGCTACTACGCCCTGTTTCAGAGTAATAGACTGAGGATAAAGACTTTCATGGACCCCCCCCCCCCCCAAATGAGCTTACATAATATATGGGCGAACCGAGTGCGACATACGCTCTCTTTTGCAATACTCAATTTGTTCAAACCCAGCGAAAAAGGTGGCGTCAAGGTGACGCGTCAGGTTTTCGTCACCAGACATGGCCATTTTCTGGGACGATTTTACGAGGTCTTCGACGTCATAATGACGTCAAGACAGTGCGACCGGTAATATTTGTGACTGTTTGACGTCTACCTTTCGTCATGACGTCAATAAGACGTCATATTGACGTTATTCAAGGAGATACGTTATCGGTCATACCCCAGAGAAAAAGGTGACGTCATGGTGACGCGTCCGATTTTCGTCACCAGGTATGGCCATTTTCCGAAACGATTTTACGGGTTTTTCTACGTCAAGAAAGTACGACCGGTAATATTTGTGACTGTTTGACGTCTAACGTTCGTCGTACTGACGCCAACTCCATTTCGAAATACAAACGTCAAGACGTCAAAAAGACGTCATATTGACGTTATTCAATGAAATACGTTATTGGTCATACTTAATGACGTCATTTTGACGTCGAAAATCTCCCCAAATGTACTTCCGTAATATGTGAACGAACCCGTAATATGTAATATGTGCTTCCCGTATATGTAATATACATATACGTAATATGTAATATGTACTACCCGTAATATGTACTTCCGCAATATGTGGACGGCACCATGACGTCGTAATGACGCCAAGACAATACGACCGGTAATATTTGTGACTGTTTGACGTCTAACTTTCGTCGTACTGACGCCAACTTTATTTCGAAATACAAACGTCAAGGCGTCAATAAGACGTCATATTGACGTCATTAAATGAGATACGTTATTGGTCATACTTAATGTATATAAAACCTCGTAAAATAGCCCTGGAAAGTGACCATGCCCGATACGCTGTTTCATTTTTTAAAAAAATTTGAAATGTTGGGGGGGCATGTTGAAAATCTGCTTCTTTGAGGTGTAACGCCAGTCAAAACCGTCAATTTCCAAAATTTTGGAAATTGATTCGAAACACAAAAGATCCTTATTAATTGGAAATCCCCAAACAATTCATGTCAAATAAACTGGACTAAAATAATAAAGTTATGAACTGGAATCTGTAGATTCTGCAGGCCAAAAGCTTGACACCTAACGAATGATTTTTACTGCTGCTTCATATTCATATTCATCTTTCTTCCAATTTACATCTACGACCCTATTTATCCTATTGATAAATCTATTGTCTGCTCGTCTTGTAAATGCTGCAAATAAAATCCACCGTCTATTCCTTAAGTACCAAAAGAATTTAAAACCGCATTTTCTTTTCCCGCGACCCTTTCAATTCGTGAATTAGCAGCCCGGAATCCGCACAATAAAATACAAGGTATAAGCTAAATCCCACGATCATTACAAAGCCACCGGCTTCGATATTGTGTGAATGGGTTGAAGTGGTCTGAAAATTTGTCTTTTTATTAAAAACAGCCTGGAAATAATATTCGACACGAGTGTGTGTCATAAATGAACATAAATAGCCAAATTTTCAAAAAAAAAAAAAATCAAGTATAGGGGATTTCCAGTTGAACGAATTGACAAAAATGGACAAAAGATCGAGATGACGTTGACATGGGGGATGTTCTGTTATATCGTCCGTATAACCGCAATCTTCGGGATCCTGGACCCGGTCCTACGTAACATCCCTTGAATTAGTTCCACGTATCACTGCCATACCTGGGATCACATGTTCTAAAGGTATATTGTCACAAAGGGAAGAAAAAAAAAAATGGAATAAAAAAAAATGTCACACAAATAGGAGTTTGAATTCAGCAAACCGCATTTTACGTCCCTTAGGATTCCAAACTTTTTTCAGAATATTTCATGCGGAATTAATTTTATTTCTTTTGTGGTGATTTCCGATTCAATAAAAATTTAGAACAGAAGCATTTCGTTATTTTCTATCGAAACGTTTTTTTTTTTTTTTTCTTGCTTCCTTGTGACTTGAAAAGGGAATTTTTAAGCGGCTTAAATTTAAATTAAATCCGCACCGGTTATTTTCTTCTTAGCTTCGATTCTTTTCCGTAGGGGACCTGGAAACATAATTAATAATATTTTTATTTAACAAAGAGCACAAGATAGGAGGAAAGACAGAGAGGAAGGAAAAAAGGCGATTTTGCGATCGTATCAAAGTTCCGATCAAAATCGTATTTAAGCGGATTAATTTTCTGCAGGAGGAGTAGACAAGATTAATGGATTACTTCGGCGAAAATCAACAACAACAACATTATTATTATTATGAAGTCGGGAGAATTATAGAAGCTTTGAGAAATGTAAATAATTAAAACGTGGAGTTGAGGGCAAATGTCAAGAGAACCGCAAGCTGCTGATTTTTACAGGTTGGAAGAAAAATTGTTGGGAAATTACAAAACGAAGCTCAGATTTAGGGTACTGGCAGATTTTTTGACGCTATGTATATTTTTTCTCAGTGGGTAACTGGGCAAAATCCCAGCAAAAAGGTGACACCCCAAATGTACTCCCGTAATATGTGGACGAACCCGTAATATGTAATATGTGCTTCCCGTATATGTAATATACATATGCGGACATATTACATTTTACAGTTACATATTACGTATTACATATTACAACATATTACATATTACGTATTACATATTACAACATATTACATATTACGTATGTAATATGTAAATGCAAATGTTTGCAATAATTACAACATATTACATACGTAATATGTAATATGGGCTACCCGTACTTTAAACGTCATAAAGACGTCAAACATATATATGTACTGGAGACGTGGCATGGTCACTTTCCGGGACTATTTTACGAGGTTTTCGACGTCAAAATGACGTCATTAAGTATTATTGTATATGTATCACATATTACGACGTCATTAAATATATTGACGTCATTGAATGACGTTAATATGACGTCTTATTGACGTCATGACGTTTGTATTTCGAAATTGAGTTGGCGCCTGTACGACAAAAGTTTGACGTCAAACAATCACAAATATTACCGGTCGTATTGTCTTGACGTCATTATGACGTCGAAAATCTCGTAAAATCGTCGCGGAAAATTACCATACCTGGTGATGAAAATCGGGCGGATCACCATGACGTCATGGTGCCGTCCACATATAGCGGAATACATTTACATATTACGGGTAGCACATATTACATATTACGTATATGTATATTACTAGTACATATACGGGAAGCACATATTAAATATTATGGGTTCATCCACATATTACGGAAGTACATTTGGGGGGTGGGGTAGGGTGTTCCATTTTTTAAAAAAATTTTAAATTTTGGGGGGCATGTTGAAAATCTGCTTCCTTCACATGTAAAACCACTAAAAAAATGTTTTTCCAATTTTTTTTCTTAACCCCTTCATGGAGAACTTTTTCTTAATCCCCAGACAGACATATTTTCTTAGGACCGAGCCCCAAGACGTAGTTTCTACGTCAAAAAACTTCATAATTTTGTAAAAACTTTAAAATTTCTATTTTTAAACTGAAACTGTAACAATTTTAAAAAAAAAAATAAACATAAAAAACTGAAAAAATTCGTTTCAATTATAAAATTGAAGTCACTAAAAAATTATCGATCCCGGAATCCGGGGATTGAAAAAAATCGACCCGAACTTCAAACCCTAGTGTTGATATGTGAGTAACATCTTCCAGTTTCTAAAACACTTGACTGTAGCAATTTTGTAGGAATAACATTTTCTGAATAGACTTGTACTCTCTCTATTACCTTAAATTGTTTGATTCGGGGATTACGACGTC
Organism: Liposcelis bostrychophila; assembly: GCA_037577465.1. Taxonomy (NCBI): domain Eukaryota; kingdom Metazoa; phylum Arthropoda; class Insecta; order Psocodea; family Liposcelididae; genus Liposcelis; species Liposcelis bostrychophila. The sequence goes on along the minus strand of CM075209.1, from coordinate 19,509,056 downwards.
ATTCATTAAATGTCGTTTAAAGAATTTTATATGCATGAAATACAACGTTATGAGTTCTCATCGTGAAAAGTGATGCCGGTATTGTTTTAATAAGATTTAATATCGAATTAACAACAGGCGATGAAAACGACTCGGTTTTACGATGTGTTATATACGCAATTAACAAGTTAAATTAGACATCATATTATACATACGAGAGAGAGTGAGAGAGAAAAGGAGAGACAGATAGTCCTTGAAAAGTTAAAATACGCGTACAACACTGAGGAGTCACCTGCTTGGTAACAAAATTTAATCCTGGGATCCATGTTAATATTTTTATTTCCAAAAAAATAATTTAATTTTCTTCTTTTCAAATCCGTACGTGTTGGTACGTGTAATTACCCCGGGAGTTTATGGTAATTCATCATCTACCGTAATAAAAATAAATATATTTCTGGGAGGTTGACAATTTATTATAATGGATTTTTTTTTCCTGACTTGAGGATTATTTTTATTTTTTTATTTTTTCAGCGTGTAAAAGAATGAAAATGATTAGGCGAAGGTGGAAAAGTTTTCTTGGCGTCGTGTAAACAGGAAGCCCCCTTGACACAGGAAGAACCTCTGTCCACATTAGACTAAAAGCTTTTTATTAGATTTTATCTCTCTGTCTGTCACGTTACCTAATTTAATTTATCATAAAAGCAGTTCCCGAGCTTTGACAGAAATTTCATGGGACAAAAGTCGAAAGATCTTTTTTCTTCTTCTTCTTCTTTTCCACTTTTCTTTGATCTCCTGTTTAAAGGCAAAAAAACTTTTTCACGGTCGTCAATGATGATTTTCTTTTATTTTTCCGGTATTGAAAATAATGGAAAATCGTATGAAATGTTAACATGAAAAATAAAAACTATGTTTACTCGTTTCCGTATATATATTGTCCTTTGTTTGTTCTCCTCCAGGATTCCGGGGAATCCCCTATTTCTACCCCTGCTGCAAACAATTCAAACAGTATTGTTTGATGAAAGGTTTCCGATCGACCGCGAGGTCAGGAATCAAACGGGTACAAATGCAATCTAATTAATTTTATTTGCGGGTAAGGACCGGGGAGGTTTCCGGCATTCGGCGCCCGGGAAACCGCACTTTACGTTCTTGATATTAAATTATTTAAACTTGGGCGACGTCAAAAAGTAATTTTTTAACAAGGTTTAATGAAAAAAGCGTCATCGGAACCCGAGAAGTATTAATCTCCGGATACGGTTTTTTCTCGCTCAAATTATCTTTTCGGTTTGGATTTCCCCTTTTTGCCCTCGGACTCATTGGGAAACGTGTAGCCGGAATATGCAGGAGTATGCCCGGATAGCATTTTTTCAATCCTGTTCCAAGAAATGGAGGACAAAAGAAAATTGAAGAAAAGTTTTTGAACATTTCAAATATTTTCTCCTTATATTTTTCTTCGTATTTGCTCCCTGAAATTTGGACAGTTCTGTGCATGGGCACGGAAAACACATGCCCTGCAAATCTACTTCATATATGACAAAAATCCTATGTTTAGCTTATGGGAATAATTTCCATAAGCTAAACATAGAATTTTTGTCATGCATGAAATAGATTTGCAGGATGCAGGGAATCGGTTTAAAGGCATCTTTACACTTTTCCCAAGACTGAAAAAATGGATCTCCTAAAAATGCCCCTCAGAACAGCTCATATCTCCAAATGAAAAAATTCAATATAATAACCAAAAAAAATAACAGTAGGTATATTTTTTTTTTACAAATACCATAAAAATCGGATTAAATTAAATTTTAATTTCATTTTAAAAAATAAAGTCAATCGCTCGAATCGAGATTTTTATTTAAATGAAAAAAAAGAGAAAGTAGTAATTAATGGAAAAAAAATTTCGACTCCCGGGGAAAAAAAAGGATATTAAACTTAGGTTAATGGGCACTTTTCAGTGTTGAATAAATTTTCCGAATCCGAAATGATTATCGACGAAAAACAATTTCGAAAAAAAAAAGACAAAAGAGCGTCCATTAAACAAAAGGGGGAAAAAAAGGAGGATATTCTCCCGGAGTGTTTTCGGGTGGGTGTGTGGGGAGGAAAAAGGATGAAGAGAGGGAGTCAGTTCTAAAGTTTACAACTTGGTTACGTCCGTGGAAGACATGGGAACGTTCGCACTTGCCCGTTTGGGTAATGGCATTTCACGTTCGCTAATCTTATTCCATGGCAAACAAGATGCGATTCGCATTTTATATCAGATTAAAATGCCGGACGCGGATTGCATGGCCGAAATTAAAACGGCTCGTCGGGTTTTCCTTCGTTATCTTAACGAGATACATAAAGAAGTTTAAAAAAAAAAAAAAGGAATGAACCCTTCGAATCAAAAAAAAAAAAAAAAAAAAAAAAAAAAAAAAGAATTCCTCCGGCAAGAAAAAGAAAGGGGAAACGCGCAAAAGGATGAATAAACTATCTTTATTATATTTTAAGGTGGAAGATTTTGCTTTGGGGTGAATTTTTACCATCTTTTGTCTTAAATTAAGTTTTTTTTTCTTCTTATAATTTTTATTTGAATATTACAGTGTAATATTAACTTCGTTCAAATCTCTTGTTTAAAAATGCTTTAAAACTTTATGCTTAAGGGTTTTTTTGGGCCTAGTCAACCGTTGACAAGAGTGGCCTTTCCCCTTTTTGTTTGTTGCCGGTGTTTGATAAGCCGCAATTTCACGACGAAACATGTCGCGGTTGCATGTTGCAGCGTAAGAATCATGTTTCCAACATGTTGTTCAATATGTTTCAGCTTAAAAACATGTTACCATCATGTTGTTCATTACATTTTAGCTTAAAAAAATCTTTTCAACATGTTGTTTAATGTTTTTAAACTTAAAAGCATCTTTTCAACATGTTGTTCAATATTTATAAGCTTAAAAACATGTTACCAACATGTTCAATGTGTTTCAGCTTAAAAATACTGTATGTTTTCAACGTGTTGCAAACACTGGAAATTGAAAAATAAAAATTTTGGCAACATGTTTCAGCTGCATCATGTTAGCAACATGCTTTATCATGAAATTGAGGCTATATATTCCCGGGAAAAAAATAAATATGTTCAGAGAAAAATGTGACGTATTTTAAACGATCAAGAACAAAATTTAATACTAAAACATGTTATTTCTCTTAGGGGTGTTCGATATTCGGGTCTTTAGCTCGGGTCCGGGTCTGAAACTCGGGTCCGGGTCCAAATCTCGGGTCCGGGTCTAACTCGGGTCTAGACCCGAACTACTCGGGTTCGGGTCTAACTCGGGTCTGGACCCGAATCTCGGGTCCGGGTCTAACTCGGGTCTAGACCCGAAAAAAGTCGGGTCCGGGTCCGGACCCGAAGCTACCCGTTCTCTTTATTTTTACGGTATAATGATCATTTCGCCACTGATCATTCCGTAATCGTTTAATAACATTAGGTACCTAATTTTCATCGGTTTTTTTTAAAAGGATGATAAAAATTAGAAACTATTCTGTTACATCTTTTCAGTTTATTTTGTGAAGCATTTTTTTTTTTTTTATACTTTTGTTCTATAATCTATAAGTTTAAACTTATAAAATTAAAATTTTTGAAAACAGTCAATTAAATCAATTAAAATCAATCAATTAAAATTTTTCTTTATTGATTGATTAATGAATGAATGATTTTTAAATCGATTATCGATAAATGATTTAAATCAGTTATTTAAAAAAAAAAAAATTAGCTTTAAATAGAAAGAAAATAATTTTTGCTTATAGGTATTTAAAATTTTTCTTCGGAATAGGAAAGTTAAGTGACGCATTTCCTAGTTAAAATGAGTTATTTACTTCATAAAAATATTATTTTAATGAAAATCAAGAAGGGTAATGAAACAAAGTCGGAGAAAAAAAATCCAAAAATTCTGAAAAAATCTGACATTTTGAAAAAAATTAAAAAAAGCGGCAAATAAAATTGTGGCGTCATTGTACTATAATTTGAATTTTAAAAGTTGGTGTTCCTGCTATCGCGCCTTTCGTTTTTTCAATGTTTTTGTAAGTAGAAAAAAAATGGTACATTTTATTTTTTAACGTTTTGGAAAAATTACAAATCAAAACATAAACAAAAAAAAAAAAAAAAAAAAAAAACATGGCTCATTTTCGGAATAGGGTTACCAAACTTCATTTTTTTAAAAGTACAATTACGTCACAATTTTTTTCTCGCGTTTCACAACCCTTTTTTTTACATCAAAATTTAACAATTTTTTTATATTATTTTCGGTATTTTTTTAAAGTTTTACGTACACCTCGGTTATTAGCTCATATTTAGGAATCAAAATATAAAATTTTTAAAAAAATGCTTAACTTCCCTACTCTCCATTTTCCCACACGAAAAATTATTCAAAACTGAACTATTTTTTATTTATCATTTACCTATAATTTTTTTTAAAATCAACAATTAAAAGTAGGAGAAAAAAAAAAAAAAAAAAAAAAGGTTTTTTTTTTTTCCAGTAATAAACGTTTACTGGGCTCATAATAATCGATCAATAAAGAGAAAATTTAGTTTACTGTTTTTCAAAATTTTATTTTGTAAATTTTAGAATAAAAAAAATTCATTTAAACACAGTAAAAAATATTATGTAAATATGCAAAAAACGGTCTACATAAATTTTTTCGGCTGTTTTTTCCAAAAAGTAAACATTGAAAAAAAAAAAAAAAAAAAAAAACCATAAGAATTATGTAGACCGATTTTATTATAATTATGTTAATTTTCACATAAAATTTTTTACTGCGAGGAAAAAAAAATTGCTTTACAAAATAAAATCAAAAAGATGTAAGCAAAAAGTTTCTAATTTTTATCATCCTTTAAAAAAAAAAAAAAAAACCGATGAAAATTAATGTTATTAAACGAGTACGGAATGATGAGTGGCGAAATGCTCATTATACCGCAAGAATAAAGAGAACGGGTAGCTTCGGGTCCGGACCCGGACCCGACTTTTTTCGGGTCTAGACCCGAGTTAGACCCGAACCCGAGTAGTTCGGGTCTAGACCCGAGTTAGACCCGGACCCGAGATTTGGACCCGAACCCGAGTTTCAGACCCGGACTCGAGCTAAAGACCCGAATATCGAACACCCCTATTTCTCATTGTTTCATTTTTAACTGTTGTCTTTTGAGTTACACTAACTAATAAAAGACTAAACCTTAATATTCTTACTAGAGAAATCTTGGAAATATTATGAACCTCTCTGCCTGTTTTTATTTTATTATTTCTTGCCATTCCATCAATTCAGGTCCTATTTATGATAGAAGAGGTAATCGCCCCACTCATATCCATTAAAATTATAGGCAATCAGTGATTCTGAACATATGAATATAGGGACTTAATTAACATAAAATTTGATTCGGTTATTAATAAATCTAATATTTTTCGCCTTCTGTTATAACAACATGGTTAACTCCTTAGCGTTAGAAACATTTGCCAGCATGTTACTCAACATGTTAAAGCGTAAAAAAAATGTTTCGGAACACTGAAAAATGAAATTTGAAAATTTATAAATGTTGCGCAACATGCTCAAAAACAGATTTTTATGCTGCGACATGTTCAACAACATGTTTTTTATGCTGCACAATGTTCAAAAACATGTTTTTACGCTGCAAAATGTTCAACGACACGCTTTTATGCGGCAACAGGTCCAAAAACATGTTTCTATGCTGCAACATGTACAACAGCATGTTGGCACATTTTTAAATGCTGCAACCATGTTTAGAAACATGTTTCTACGGTGCAATATGTTAAAAAACATGTTTCTATGCTGCATCATGTTCAACAACATGTTTCTAAGCTCCACCATGTTCAGAAACATGTTTTTTATGCTGCACCATGTTCAGAAACATGTTTCTACGCTCCACCATGTTCAGAAACATGTTTCTATGCTGCACAATGTTCAACAACACATTTCTTTGCTGCGTCATGTTCAACAACATGTTTCTATGCTCCACCATGTTCAGAAACATGTTTCTACGCTGCAACATGTTAAAAAACATTTGTCTAAGCTGCACTATGTTCAACAACACGTTTTTATGCGGTACCAGGTCCAAAAACATGTTTCTATGCTGCAACATGTACAACAGCATGTTGGCACATTTTTGAATGCTGCAACATGTAAAGCTACATGTTAGCGTAACATGATACTGCAACATTTTTTAGCGTGAATTTCGGGCATGGTCACATTCTGGGACGATTTTATGAGTCAAAATTATGTCTTTGAGAATGACCGATAATAAAATTTGTCAGTGGATTACGTCAAGAAGACACACGTCTTCTGTTACACGTTATTGACGTCTAAAAGAGATGACGTTGCATTAGTTTTCGTTTAGTCGTGTCGTCACCACGTCATTTTGACGTCGAAAATCTCGTAAAAAAAATTATGACCATTTGGTCACCATGACGTCTGCTTTTTCGTTTGGCAAAGAAAAGGATGCAAGTTTCACAATAAAATCGATTTTTTTTTTTTTTCATTATGTCAAAAATGAACTGTTTCAGACTTTTTACAGACTGAAAGCTGGAAAAAATGTTTCACCACAATTCCTAATACCTTTTTCTTTCACGGTTGCTCAAAAATACTCCCTAATCAATTAAATTAAAATACTGACCAGATAAATATTATCCAAAAAAGAAAAGAGATATCACCGATAAAGGTATAATTTACAAGAAAGACATAAGTTCCCAAACAATTGGACGTTGGAAAGCGTGAATCTTAAGATTTATGGGAAAAGAAAAAGGAAAAAAAAAATTTCCCGAAACGAAATAACAATTTAAGAGATTTTCCCCGAAGATGGGAAGTACACAAGCTTTGGCATTATATCGGAGGATTTTTTTTTTCTTCTCCAAAGTGAAAATAAATTTGATTTGTTAGAAACTATCAATTGGATTACTTATATACTTTTTACCCGTGATGTGTTTTGTTTCGGGAGATATTATCGCGATCTTGTATAAATTTTATACTGTATACTGCATCAGCTCCTTTCGTCTCTTGGGTTTAAAATATACTCAATAGCGTGATTATGTTTATGAATAATGGAAAGGCAACCCTCGTTACGTCGTCTTCATATTCTTGAAATACTATAATCAGTTATATTTCTTAGGAAGGTTATGTAGCGGGAATGTAGCTCGAGCTTAATGAGGGAAAGACGGAACATTGAAATTCTGATTTAATAAATTTAATTATTATTGTTATCGATGTATGAATGCTTAGGGAAACGCGGTGCTCTGGAAAGAAAAAAAAATGACGGAGGAAGCTTATGTTGGTTGGTTCTGATTAAATTACTCTCGTCTCAATCATACTGAGCATACTGAATACTATCATTACACTCAAAACCGTTTACTGATACTTTTGCATTCTTTTGATGGATGGTCATTTTTTCCACAATGTAGGCATAAATCGTCCAATCCTAATTTTTTTAGTATTTCAGCTTTTCCGTTGTGATGCTGAACGATTTCGATGATTACTCCGATTACTGTTGTTTCTTGATGAATGATTGTCCCTTCTCTGTGACCTTGACCTAGTTTGAGTGGTGATTCACTTAATAAAGAACTATGCTCGGCCATTACTATTTACAGGCTGCGTATTTGCAATGGTTGCCGCGTGTGGCGCTCATGTCTGTTATACATACCTTAGAGTGTACTAGTATAATGGTAGATATATAACAGGTTACAGGAGTATACCTCTTATCTCCTGAGAGTTCCGTTACAAACTTAGGTCTGCCTCCCAAAAAGAAACCAATTTTCCATCTCAGTGCTTTATATACAGGAAGTTTTTTAATACTTTTGGCCTCCTGCTCCTTATTCGTAGGCCTTTTAATGCCAAACTTTCCTTTTAAAGATGATAAAAAAATTTGTGGCTTTTTAGTTATTTAACTAGTATATTTAACTATTTAATTAAATTTAACTAAAAATTATTAAATATCACTAAAAATAGTTAAATATATAACTAAAATTAGTTCAATTTAATTAAAAATAGTTAAATATAACTAAAAATTAGTTAAATTTAATTAAAAATTAAAAATTGTTAATTGATTGTTTAGTAGCAAAACAATATCAATTATCATCAGCGTTGACTGCTCCAGATTATTTACGCATTAATAGTCATTTCTAATTGTCTCCGAAACTGATTTCGAAATCACATTGAAACTTTCTGATCTTGAAAGATTATTTCCTCCAAGCGACGCAGGCTCCGGCTCCCGGATAAATGCAATTAGAGCGTATATGTCTCCTGCCTTTAGCTGATACTCCTTCAGTTCTTGAAAATTCATTGCGCGGATGGCCACCTTGTCTATCTGAAAATATCAGAAAAGAATGTTTTTATTATATCATATAGGTCATTCAGACAAAGCTCTGTATAGCTTTGTCTGAATGACCTTATTGATTTGGCAAAATGACAAAACGTGATTTTAAATTTCTTTGGCCTCAAACGTCGAATTTGAATTAAAAATTTCGTTTTGTTCTTGTTGCGAACTCTTAATTCATATCTCCTCTTCATTTTGGGACTTGAAATTACATTTTAGATTCAATAATGAAAGCGGAATGGTACTAATTTTTAAGTATCGGTAGAACATAATAAAAAAAATTTTTTTAAGCCACAAAATTAAAATTTTTCATTTCATTTCATTTTAAAAAATATATTCCATTTGTACAATAAATTTGTTTTGGAACTTGTCACATTTTAAAGAATTAATAATTTTTTGAATTAAACAATTATTGTGCAGTTTACTTATTATTGAGTTAACAATTTTTGAATTAACAATTATTGAGCAGTTTACTTTCCGATAGACACCTACTGACCTCATTAATGCTGTATGGGGCAGCCATTATCAAAAGATGTTTAACCGTTTTTTTGAATCTTTTTTCTGACAGTTCTTTTATGGGGGTACTTAAAGAATTGTAAAGTCGAAGTCCTAAATTCTCAGAAGAGTTGTATACTAATTGCAGCCTAGTGAATTGGGGTTGTATACAATGTTTATTACGGGTGTTGTAAGTGTGTTTATGTTCTGTGGTTTCTAAGTTCTCAATGTTTTTGTGAATGTATTTTAGGACCTCTAAAGCATATTGAGCATATACTGTTAATATTTTATTCTTTACAAAAAAGATTTGGCAAGAAGTTGTTATATCTTTAATGCTTTCATCGATTATCCTTATTGCTCTTTTCTGATAGATTAAGATTTTGTTCATATTATCGTTTGACGTAGCACCCCAGTTAATAATTCCATAATTAATGTGAGTATGAAAGATTGAATGATAAGCTATTAGTAAAGTTTTTTTATCACAATAAGTTTTAATTCTTCTCAATATAAAAAGGGATGTGGCAAGTTTTCCTTGTAAGTGTTCAATATGGGTATTCCAATTAAGATGTTCGTCTATATGCACTCCTAAAAATTTGGTTGATTGAACTTGCTCCACCAGTTCATTGTTAATTTCAAACTTGACTTGGTCATTATTATTATTTTTCGGGTGATAATTAGATTTAAATTTTATAAAGTTGGTTTTTCTTTTATTAACCGCAAGATTAATGTCAGCTAGGTTTTTTATGTAATCGTTCAAGAGTGCATTATTTTCTTTATTATTATTAAAAAGATTTTTAAATAATGGGGTGTTATCATCGCAAAACATACAAATATCTTTGAGGCCAGCAAGATTTGGTAAAAAATTAATGTATATGAGGAAAAATAACGGACCTAAAATTGTACCCTGTGGCACAGAACAGGTTGGGCTTAGTATATTGGATCTATATTCTTTGTTATTACTAGTAGAAAAGACATATTGTTTTCGACCCTTCAAAAAAGATTCAATTAAGGTAATAAGTTTCTCACTAAAACCAATCTTATTGAGGAGGAAAAGCAGAATATTGTACTCCACTCTATCAAATGCCTTTGTTAAATCAAGGAAGACGGCAGCAATGGACTCACCCTCATTTAAGGATTTTAAAATTTTATTAACTGTATAAAAAATGGCGTCAGAAGTGGATCTTGATTTTCTATAACCAAATTGTCCTTCAAAAAGAATATCATTTTCATCTAAATAAGGAATTATTTTGTTGGCTATTAATTTTTCGAAGATTTTTGAAAAAGCTGACGTAAGGCTGATGGGACGATAATCGAAAATCGGCGTTTGGCAGATTTTGCCAAATCCCTAGAAGGAAAATTCGGTCATATTCGGATTTATCGACCTCCAAAACGCCAAACAGATATACTTTTACAGTAATTGAGGCTTCTAGACAATTTTTTTAACAATAGATTTTCAAAAATTGCCGAAAACATCCATCCTTTATCATGTAAAACTTTGAGCCAATCGAGACGGCCGAAAGTGCTGGCCAAAAAATTTGAAAAAATTTTAGGTTACTATTGACGCTAAGTCACAACTTTTCTGCATAGTGCCATGTTCGAATTCGAAAATTTCCAAATTTCGATACGCCCTATTGCGCAACACTGAAAAATGAAAAATAAAAATTTGTGAATGTTTTGCAACATATTGCCAACATGTTTCTACGACATGCTCAGCATGTTTCAGCATTTTGCTCAGAATGTTTGAGAATGTTGCTCAGCATGTTTTAGCATGAAATTTCGGCCTTACAACACTATTAGGCGGAAAAAGTTCAAAGACTGAGCTAAGTTGGTAGTTGGTATTCATATACCAACACTATTAGGCGGGAAAAGTTCAAAGACTGACCTAAGTTGGTAGTTGGTATTAAAATATACCAACTACGGGGATAAAAACTAAGTTGGTAGTTGGTATTCATATACCAACTACCAACACTATTAGGCTGGAAAAGTTCAAAGACTGAACTAAGTTGGTAGTTGGTATTCATATACCAACTACCAACACTATTAGGCTGGAAAAGTTCAAAGACTGAACTAAGTTGGTAGTTGGTATACCAACTACCGACTTAGTTCAGTCTTGGAACTTTTCGCTCCTAATAGTGTTGTAAGGCCGAAATTTCATGCTGAAACATGTTGCAGTTGGTATTCATGTACCAACTACCAACCAACGTCCTATTTCACAAAATAAAGAGGGGAAAAATAAGAATGAGCATGACTTGCAAAAAAAATATTTACAATATCTCTTCCGGCTTTTGTCAACAATATTTCCGGGGGTTTATCCTCCTCTTGAGATTATTGCACCGCATTGCACGGGGGTAAAAAGGAAAAAAAAGAAAAAAAACCATTTCGAAAGCAGCATCCCCAAAAGATAGCTAGGGAGTCAGTAAAATGCTTACCTCTTATGAGCCATTACATTGATGTCATATCTCTAAAAGGTTAATTCACGCCCGGCGCAGCAAAAGGGCTTTTTGCATTCCTCCCTCACTTAAACCCATCCGACGCATTATTACCTTACGGGTTTTTCCGTTCACCTTAACGGTTTCAGTTACCCCTCCAATACTTACAAACCAAACGTGGCTAGAATAAATGATCATCTTAAAAAATTTTCCATTCTTCTATTCCTTCCTTTTCCCTGTTTTCCTTTTTCCTCCTCTTTTTTTTTTTTTTTTTTTTTTTTTTATTCCTACGGAATGGTGAATCTTGCGGAAAACAGTCAAAGTGATTTTAAATCGAAGGGTTCCGTTTTTCCGAATCATTATCACTGATTTTTCAAGACATTATTGCTCGAGTAGGCGTTGTTATGGGAACCCTCTGATAAAAAAAAAAAAAAATCTTCCTCTTTGGCACAGTGTAAATTTCAAAGCATGCCCCTTTTTTTTGATATAGTTGGTGCACCCGTTGTTCTTTTTCGTTTTTTTTTTTCTTTTTTTTAGAAAAAGTTTCATATTTTGTGGATTATTTTAAAAAATGACGTATGATGATGCACAAAAGAGAAAAATCGTCTTTTCAACGTTTTCCAACTTTTTTTTTTGATATTGAATAGATTTTTAATATCGCTTTTCAAATGGAGAGAAACTCGAGGGTAAGTATTTTAGGTGCTAAATAAAAAAATATAAAAAAAAGCATCAGACACGTGACTTTGTAGAAAAAAATTTTTTTTTCCCCTTCGGAACGGGTCGAGTTTATTAGGGGGTTATTACATTAGCCAATTGAATTCGCTAGCGTTCCATGTATCATTCGTATTTACGAATGTGAAAAAGAGATTTTTTTTTATAATACAAAAAATATATATAAAAAAAGGAGAAGCGGCGGGAAAAAAGTTATCTACATCGTAAATCCGCGCGCTCCAAATTTAAAACACACACGGCATAAAAAAAAAAAAAAAAAAGGAATTTAAAAATGTAGAAATAAATAAATAACTGGGTTTCCTCTTCCTGAGTTTACAACGTTTTAGTGGGACAAGATGACGGAAAGGAACATGTGTAGATCCGTTAGAAATGATGTTGATAGGGAAGAGGGGAAACGTCGGTGGTCATATATTACGCTAACAACCCTCGTATAACCGCATGTTACGTTTTGTTAACATATAGCTCTTCAAATTACAACATTTTCTTCAATAATAAAGAATACCGAAGTCGGTTAATATATTAAAAAGAAGAAAAAAAAAAAAAAAAAAAGATGAAGTGTGAATCGACTCTTTATTTCCTGGTTTATAGCGGTCGCCGTTCTTTGGGTCGGTGTCTTATTTACCAGACTTTGTACTGAAAATCAGGGTCTCCAGTTCGGATCCTATGCCGTTTATAATGTAGAGTATTAGTCCTTTACGGAAACCCTGAAGGTTCATTTAGAGATTTCAAATTCGCGACATTCTTTCATTCCCGGGGATCGGGAATTCCCGTTTTTGAAAAAAATATCAATCCCGAAAATTTCCGTTTTGGTCAGCTTTTCATTTCTCGGGAATCGAGAAATTGCCACTTAAATTCCCGGGAATCCCGGGAAAGACGAGAATTTTTTTAGAAGGTGAAAAGAAAAGAAAATAACCCTGATTTCCCTATTTTTGGGGAGTAAGTTTGGAAATAAGCGGAGCCATGCCGAAAAAAAATTTTCTATTTTGTTTCAAGGGCATGATTTAGGGAAATTATGAAAAAAATTCCTGATTTTTTCTAAAATTTTGAAAATTTTATGCGATAAATGGTTATAAAGTTGATATAATTAATATTATTCCCGTTCCGGGAAAAAATTTCTAATCCCGGGAATCGAGAATTATCGAAAATGAGAAAAGTTCCATTCCCGGGAAGCGAGATTCCCGAATAGTTAAAAAAAAATGTTCCCGGGAAATTTTTCGGGGGAAAAAAACCCGGGATCTCTAGGTTCATTGTTTATTCCTAATTTTGTCGATTTTCAAGTCAGAACTTGATATTGTCCAGTTTAAACTCCTGATTTCAAGTTTATAGAGATTGCAAATTCCCGGAAGAAGTTTTTGCTCAACTTGTTGCAGAGTTAGAACACAATCAACTCAACATGTTGAAGCGTGAAAACATGTTGCGAAACACTGAAAAATAAAAATTTGTAAATAATTTTGTCACAACATGTTACAACATGCTGTTACAACATGTTTCTAACCCTGTAACATGTTGAGCAACTTATTTCTAACGCTGCAATATGTTGAGAGCAACATACATGAGAGCAACGCTGCAACATGTTTCTAACGCTTCAAAATGTTTCTAACGCTTCAAAATGTTTCTAACGCTTCAAAATGTTTCTAACGCTGTAACGCGTTGAGTAAAGCGTTTTCAACGCTGCGACATGTTTAGCAACATGTTGCTAACGCTGAAACATGTTGAGCAACTTGTTTCTAACGCTGAAACATGTTGAGCAACTTGTTTCTAACGCTGCAACATCTTTCTAACGCTTCAAAATGTTTCTAACGCTGTAACGTGTTGAGTAACGCGTTTCCAACGCTGCGACATGTTGAGCAACATGTTGCTAACGCTGCAACATGTTTCTAACACTTCAAAATGTTTCTGACGCTGTAACGTGTTGAGTAACGCGTTTGGAACGCTGCGACATGTTGAGCAACGTGTTGCTAACGCTGCAACATGTTGAGCAACTTATTTCTAACGCTGCAATATGTTGAGAGCAACATGTTTCTAACGCTGCAACACGTTTCTAACGCTTCAACATGTTTCTAACGCTGTAACATGTTGAGCAGCATGTTTCTATCGCTGCAACATGTTAAGCAACTTATTTCTAACGCTGCAACATGTTTCTAACGCTTCAAAATGTTTCTAACGCTGTAACGTCTGAGTAACGTGTTTCGAACGCTGCAATATGTTGAGCAACTTGTTTCTATCGCTGAAATATGTCGAGCAACATGTTTCTAACGCTACAACATGTTTCTAACGCTGCAACGTGTTGAGCAGCATGTTTCTACCGCTGAAATATGTTGAGGAACATATTTCTAACGCTGTAACATGTTGAGCAGCATGTTTCTAACGCTGCAACATGTTGAGCAACTTGTTTATATCGCTGCAATATGTCGAGCAACATGTTTCTAACGCTTCAACATGTTTCTAACGCTGCAACGTGTTGAACAACTTTTGAACGTAAATTTTATGGAAAAATGTCTTAAGTTTTCGAAATATTCCCTTTTTTTTTTTTAAATGTTCAGTGTCCAAAACACCAAGACAGGACAAAACGGATTAAATGCGTCCCAAGACGTAGCCCTACGTCAATAACACCTCTCCGAACGCAGAAATCAATCCGAGATCTCAGGCATAGCTCCGCACAACACTGAAATTTTCGCAATAAAAAAAAAAATCCAGTTCCCCGTCCTTGCTCCCCTTCTCTCCATCCAAAATGCACGAGCTCTTCCAAGATCGGTTTTCTTTATGGGGCGATCGTGCTTGGTCAGCTGAGACAGCTACCCCCAATAAAATATCCCTCGGAACCGGGGATATTTTGCTTAAAGCGAAATCCCAATGGGATGTTTTTAACATAGGAATGGTCATATACTTACGGGGCTCGAAATAATTTATATTATTTTTATTTTTTAGCTACCGCTTACTAGGCTACCGACCCGTGGGGCAATTCCCAAATATTTATAAGTCCTTTGCAAAACGCATTAAATAAATCATTTTCGGACCGTAAATGGATTTTTTTATTTTTTTTATTTTTTATTTTTACGGGTGGGGAAGGAAAAAAATCCTGCACTCGCATTTTCCCTACCCACCCTTTGCTTTTTTTTTTTTTTTTTTTTTTTTTTTGGAAAAAAAAGAAGGCAGGAAAAGATATAACTTAACCTCGTTATAAAACGTATTTACGAGATGAACCGAAAACGACTTAAGGAAGAAGAAAACGGAACAACGGATTTGTGCAAATTACGAAAATTGATTTTAGTAAAAATGATCAATGGAACGGAAGAACGAGTCTACAAATTGAAAAAAACAAAGCAAAAAAAAAAAAAAAAAAAAAAAAAAAAAAGAGAGATGGCAAAATGAGGCTCTCGGGCGGACTCCTGATGATGCTGTATAGCAATAATAATTTGTGCATAACTGATGAGTCATCCTGCCGTTTGTTTTCCCATTTCATCCGCTTTGTGACTCGATAATTTATCGATTTAATGAAACTTCCCAATAGGATTAGCTACCTTTTTGACTGCTTTACTGTTAATGACTTTACACCGGATGAAAGGAATTTAAGTTGAAGAGGGAGGGGGGGATTACGGGGGTT